>CM055959.1:25971689-26570436 GCA_029490685.1 Schizonepeta tenuifolia
GCAATGTTTAAACGAGATTATGCTAAAATGGTGGCAAATCTCATCTATGTTTGTTATGTTTCTACTATTCTTCCAAAGAATGTCAAGGAAGCCTTGCCGATTGAAGAATGAATCGCATCTATACAAGAAGAGCTTATTCAGTTTGTACGGTGCAATGTGTGGAAATTGGTCCCTCGTCCCATTAATGTGCTGGTTATTGGGACCAAGTGGATTTTTCGCAACAAGGCCAATGAAGAAGATGTTATTACTCGGAACAAGTCACGTCTTGTGGCTCAGGGATACTCACAGAAAGAAGGTATTGATTTTGAAGACTCATTTGCTCCTGTGACAAGATTAGAAGCTGTCAGATTATTGCTGGCTATGGCTTGATGTTTGAACTTCAAACTGTACCAAATGGACGTCAAGAGTGCTTTTCTCAATGGCATTCTTCATGAGGACGTATATGTGGAGCAACCTCCAGAGTTCGTAGATCCAGACTATCCTGACCATGTGTACAAGCTCAACAAAGTTTTATATGGTCTGAAGCTAGCTCCAAGGGCATGGTGTGAGACCTTGTCCAAATATCTCATATCCAAAGGATACACACGAGGCGGATCAGACAAGACTCTGTTCTACAAAAGAGATAGCAAAGATATAATTCTCATCCAAATTTATGTTGATGATATCATATTTGGGTCTGTGTCGTAGGAACTGATCCAGGAATTTGTGGATCACATGACTAATGAGTTCGATATGAGCTTGTTTGCCGAATTGCATTATTTTCTGGGACTTCAAATTAAGCAATCCGATGAGGGGATATTCATATCTCAATCGAAGTATGCCAGAGGCTTGGTCAAGAAATTTGGCCTTGAGAATGCTAAGATTCGAATGACACCAATGGGTACTTCAGTCAAACTGAGCAAAGATAAGGATGGAACATCAGTAGATCAATCCTTATATAGAAGTATGATTGGTAGTCTATTGTACTTGACTGCAAGTAGACCGGACATAAGTTACAGTGAAAAGTATTATCAAATATGTGAAGGGCACGAGTGATTATGGTATTTGGTATGCAAAGGACAGTACTACATCTCTTGTTGGATTTAGTGATGCGGATTGGGCAGGTAGTCCTGATGATAGAAAAAGCACATCGGGAGGATGTTTTTTCTTGGGCAACAATCTTGTTGGGTGGCACAGCAAGA
This sequence comes from Schizonepeta tenuifolia, assembly GCA_029490685.1. Classification (NCBI taxonomy): domain Eukaryota; kingdom Viridiplantae; phylum Streptophyta; class Magnoliopsida; order Lamiales; family Lamiaceae; genus Schizonepeta; species Schizonepeta tenuifolia. Next base: position 25,972,871 of record CM055959.1, read on the forward strand.
AGTAAGTAAGCATCTCATTATCCTCAACTGAGGCAGAGTATATTGCAGCTGGATCAGCATGTACTCAACTTATGTGGATGGCTCAAATGCTAGAGGATTATGGAATTGAAGCAAAGGGATTCACTCTCTACTGTGATAACAAGAGTGTCATTGACATATCCAAGAACCCAATTCACCACTCTAAGACTAAACATATTGACATTCGTCATCATTTCATAAGAGAGTTAGTTGAAGATAAAACTCTTAATTTGGAGTTTGTTACTATGGAGAAACAGTTAGCTGATGTGTTCACTAAGGCTTTAGATGGTTCGAAGTTTGAATCATTGAGAATGGCCTTGGGAATTTATTCCCTCTGATTTATTTTCAGAGGGAGACCCTCCGCTCTGTGCCAGGTGGTGTAGCTCAGTGTGTGGAAAAGAAATTTAAAACTGGGCAACACCTTGATGACATCATAAAGTTGCAACGGTCACTTCATGCAGAGCCCCTGCGTATTCCGGCTCTTTTTTTTATAGCAGAATTGAATTTTCCGGCCGTTAGAGATATATTTGAATTCAAATATTGATATTTATCCTAATCCTATTTTCAAGGGATTTGATTCTTTCCCTTAAGATAGAAGATTCATCCATACCATACACACACACACACACACACACACACACACACACACACACACATATATATACACACACACGAGTTCGACTTATTTGAGGGTCTTATTTCATCTTCAAAACCCAAGCTGCTATAACCCTTCTCTCTCTGAAATTTTGATTGTGTCTCGATAGTTTATCCATGGCTTCTCAAAGATCATTGCAATCGCCACCGTCCCAAGAATTCTCTGATGATTCTCATGGCGAAGACACATATGTGCTAGATCTTGGACCGCCACCCCAAATCCAAAACCAAGGAGGAAGTTGGTTTTGTATGATACCCCAACGAAACACTCTCCACAGCCCTCTCCGGTGAAATCTCTGACGCACACGGTGGCCGATGACTCGGAGGAAGAAGAAGAGATAGTGGGAGAAGAGATCTTGAATTCTCCACTCATTAAGTTCAAGGAGAGAACCATTGAAAAACCAAGGGCGAAGAGAACTAGACGTGGTGATACCCCTTATTCCACGCCTCGAAAGGAAGGTTCCCTATTCCGAAAACCCACTGCATCCGCTGGTGGATCTCGAAGGGAAACATCCTTCATTCAAAAGGATGGAATAGATCAAGCAGAGGAGCCTCAGAAAGAAGATATTGAGAAACAAAGGGAGATCCCTGTTTCTGCTGCTGATGCTGCGAAGAAGAAAGCAGCTAAAACTGTTGAGGCGAAAAAGAAAGCAGTTGTTGATGCCTCTAAGAAGAAGCCAGCTATGGAAGGTGAAAAGAAAAAGCCTACCAAGGAAGCAGAGAAGAAGAAGGTGGCTGAAAAGCCAAAGCAAAAGGAGACGGTCAAGAAGACCACTCAAAAGAAGAAGGGAGCTACTCTGCCACCTCTAACCATCAATGAGTCCAACCCTGCCATGCATACACGGGCTCAGTTGAGAAAATAGGCAGAAGAAGCTACTGCTGCCATGGGTGAAGGGAAAGGGAAATTGCACGCGGTTCCAGCCAAAAAAGAGAGGGAAAGATCAAGAGCATATTGATATCGATTCAGGCTCAGACAATGCTTTTCACAGTGATGTAGGAAACTCAAGGCATGACTCTCCTAAGTCTGCAGGGAAGGCTTCAAAAGCACCAAGAACTCGTCATCATATTGTTGTGGATGCATTGAAGTTCAAGTCTGACGAGCACCAAGAGAGATGGGGTACGGTACTGCAAAAGAAATTTGTGGTAGAAAAATTTGTCAAGCCTCAATCTCTGGAGGCCACTGGACTGCTGAAGCTGTTGAAGGATGCGAAATGAGATCAGACCATCCTTCATGTTCGAAGATTTATGCTATCGATTGTCTTGGAGTTCTACTGCAATCTTTCCAAGAGCATCAAGAATTCCACTTCGAGTAAGTTTGTCAAGACTGATGTGAGGGGTCATTACATTAATTTCTAGCCTGGAATTATCAATGCATTCATGAACCGTGATGATTTTGATGGTGAGGATGAGGAGATATCTATTGATGAGATTGCCAAGGGGTTGACTGGTGGGTTTTATCGGCGTTGGCCTACCAACAGTGATAGTATTAGTGGAATTCATCTCATTATGAAGTTTTTCGTGCTGCATAAGATCGTGGTGTTTAATTGGCTTCCCTCCGGCCATACTTCTACAGTGGGCAAGCGTCTTGCTACAATTTTGTACAAGATTGGTCAGTTTAAAAACTTCAACTTTGGGAAGATTGTGATGCTTGGGATATCCGGGTTTGATCTTCAACAACAAGCTGTTGAATGAGGTGCATCACTTTCATGATATTGAGGGCCCTGTTCAGAAGTTGAAGACTCGATACAAGGCATATGTGCCAATTACTGAGCTTCCCCATGCTCGGGCTACATGCCTTGTCTGTCAGGATGCATCGTGAGCTGACCAGAGAATACAAGTCTTTGGACAAGATCATCATGTCACTTCAGATGAGGAAAGCTTCCATAGCATCTTTGTTGTATGATGTTTTCTGCTCCAGCTATGAGGTTGGTGAACCTTCTGGAACGAAGACTGCTGATGCTGAGCAAGAACCAGACCCTCATGCTGAATTTGATGATGAGCTTGAAAGGATGCAAAGAGAAGTGGAGGACTATGGTGATAGTGCTGAGGAAGAAGAGGATGAAGATGAAGCCGAGGAAGGAAAACTCAGTTGCTAACAGTTTGGAGCGCAATGCAAAGCGTCACAAGAAGGATGGATCCAAATCTCCTTCTATTTAGCTGCTTCCTTTAGTCTTATGTCCCTTCTTTTGTCATTTTGTCATTCATGTGAGACAAAAAAGGGGAGTAGTAGCTAGTTTTGGTTGGTTTTGGTCTTTTTGGTTTTCTGGATTTCTTTTTATTATGTTATATATTGATGTTTGCGCTGCCTATAAGGAGTTTATATCTCCTTAATGAAATGAAGTTGTTTTGAAGATTCTTTGTTAATTGAGTTAAGGGAGTTTATTTCCAAGCAATCCCCAAGTTCAGTTTAAGGGGGAAGTTATGATTCTGGAAGCTATTTCGTAGACCTAAGGTTAGTTTGAGGGGGAGCTTCAATACCATCTTCATATGTGCTTGTTTGTTTGATGCTAAGCTTGAAGATGATTCTTACTCTATTTTTATTGGAATTGCTTGGATTGTGGTTTTATCTACATAAATGCCAAAGAGAGAGATTCTTAGATTCGAGCTTGCAACTCAATCAAGTTGGCAAGTTATGTAGAAGGAGATCGGACTGAAATGTTTCAAGGTGCTGCTGACACAGATTGGAGATTATGTTTTTCGGTCTGAGCTAGAGTATTGTGGAACAGGTTGGAGATCATATCTAGGGTTTTTTCAAGACCTATATAATCGATATCAACATCATTTGGATGTTTCCGTCATTTTAGCTATATTCATTATATTCATAGCTAGTATACTTCTCGTGAGAGAGTATTTTTCGTATTGTACTTGATAGTGTTTAGTCATATAAAAACACTTGGGAGAGAGGTGAGTGTTGGGTTTGCGACTCAAGCTTAGATTGTTCAAGTGTGTCTTGAACATTCATTGATTCACGCAGGGTTGGGAAGTGTGTGAGTTAGAAGACTTCATATGGTTGACGAACTATATGTGTAAGAGTCTGTAGCTACAACTTACAATAGTGGATTGATTCTCTCTTGGGCAGGAAGGCCCTCCAGACGTAGGTTGACTAACCGAACTGGGTTACCACTTCTGTGTGTTCTTTACTTAGCATACTCGTTATTTTCTGTGCTAATCTCTGTGCTCAGTTTTGCAGTAATGGATACAATTTACATGCATAAATTGTTAGATTAAATATTTCATGGTTTTGATTATGAAAATGAGTTGTAGAATTTATTCTAAGTATGAATGAATGATCAGTTTGAGAAGTTGGATTTCTTATGTTTATTTATTTGTAAAATTTTCGAAGGTGATGGAGTTGAGAATTACGAGTTTCTGATTTTACTATCCTTATGATTGAATTGATGATGTTCATAATTGATTTGAGTGTTAAGAAGCATGATTAGATGATCAATTTGAGAGTATGAGTTCACTTCCTTCATTTTCTATAAATTTCGAAATATTTTATATATATATGAGAAATTGTAATCTTGTGATCTCGAGTGTTATTTGTTAAATTGACGAAGGAATTATGAAATTGAGTATATGTTGAGCATGATTTTAAAAGGAATTGAAGAGATGAATTTATTTGGTTAAATTTCCAAAAATTTCAAACCTTATAAGCTTAGGAATTGTGATTTTTGAAATTTTTGAGTTTGGTTTGATAAATCGATGATAGATTATTGAAATTAAAATTATTTGAAGCATTATGGAATGTCGAATTGTTGAATTCAGATTCCTATGCAAGAAGCCCTAAAAATATCGATGGTTTGTGCCTTAAAATGAGGACTTTTGATGTTTGATGTTATTTGTTGAAGTTGATTGGGAAAATCGATCAATTAGAATTTTTCTAAGTATATTAGAGCCTCAAATTTTTGAATTCAGATGAGTTATGCTCCACTTCCTAAAAGTTTCGAAATTTAGTGAAATTTGGAATTAGGAAATTTTTATTTTGACATTGATTAGGTCAATTGATGTTTAAATCTATAAAATTAGATTTTATTCTAAGTATGAGAGAACTTAAAAATGATGAAAAAGATCAAGTATAAGAAAATTTGTTTTGTGCAGAAAATTTAAGGGGAAATTGATAAAATTTTTGATGATATATGATGGAATTGATGATTCTAAGATAAATTGAAGTTAAAACAAGTATGTTAGCCTTTTGAATTTTTGAATTCGGAGATTGTATGAAATAGTTATGCAAAATCAAAGATTTTGTGCACTAAGAGTCGATTTTCTAAAATTAAAATGAGATTGAGTAAATTGATGAACTATTGAGCTTAGATAATTAAATTGAGTATAGTGAAAACGAAACCCTTATGCATGAAAAATGATAAAGTCAAAACTTACGAGAAAATTTGGGGTTTTCGATTTATAAGTCGAAAGTTGAAATTGATTAAATATTTGTTCAATTAGATTTATTTTAAGCTAATTGTGGAGGTTTGTAGAGTCGGAACATGTGCACATTTTTCGAGACAATAGTATCTTACTTTATTCTGAGAATTTTTGCATGAGGTCTCCGATTTCGAATCCGATTCCATATATGAATTCCTTAAATTTTATAAGAGAAATGAAACTGCTTTCATTCAAAACCGAGAAATCTATTTTATGTTAAAAATTCGAGCAGTATCGAGTCAGCATGAGACAGTGTTTTGAGTCTTGAATGAGTTTCTGAGTATGAAATTGAGCATGTATGAATATATGTGAATTTCTAGAATTTTTCTAGAATATTTTGAGAAGTTTTGAAAAAAAAATTCCGACTAATTATTGAAGTCAGTTGTTTATCTATCTAGGAATACTTGATTTGTGATGTGACTACTTGGATATGAATGATTTGTGTTTAAAGTGATCGAGATTTAATCTCGTAATTTTTTTAGAAGTCATTTGATGTGTTAGATCGAGAAGAGAAATTCCGAGTTTATGGAATGAATAGTGATTTCTCAATTGTGATTATTTAATTAAGTTCCAATTTGTGTGTTGTACCAAGTTTGTGAGTATGAATGTTCGAGTCTGAGGGAAGTTTGTTGGTATAGTACTTAAGTAGAGCTAAGAGATGAGAAAGTACGACTAGTTAAGCCGAGAAAAGTTAGAAATCTCGAGTCATATAGAAATTCGAGAAATCAAGTTTAGATTCCTTTTTCATTCGAGAAAGTAGAACACGTCCTTATAACAATGTATCCTTGAAGGAATGAGTGAAGTTCGATAGTAAGAAACGAGTGGAGTCCAGAAGTAAAGAGCGAGACGAAAAGAGGTATTCCGAGCAAGCCACTGAATGAACACACAGGTGGGTTTTCTAACCAAAACAAATCGATGAATGTGATTACTATTATCATATTATGTGAGTTTTTAAATTAATTGACTTGCCAATTTTTAGCTTGGATGTAGGTTACCGCTACTTGAGGAAGACGAATTCGGTCCTGTGTGAGCGGGATTTCTGTGTACACGATGTTAGTGATCGTGAGCTTTCCTTTGGGTGAGCCGGTCACGGTGTTTGAGAAAAGGTCTACTTCCCAACACTGATATTTGAATGTAGAACTGGTACATACTTGAGATATATAATTGTCTGCAGACATTTACAAAAGTAAAATGATTTTCTGGCATGCATAAGTTAAATGTTTATTAAATCTAACACTTGTGATGCAGCAAGAAAGACAAGTTCAATTTATAGCTCTATAGTGCAAGCTTTTAAGTTATTTTGGCATGTGTTCACTGAGTGCGAAGTACTTAGCCCTGCATGTTGTTTCTAAAACATGCAGGTTAGTTCGGATGATGCTGATGCAGTGTGCTTGGCAGCGTTCATTGTTTTCGAGTCGAGTTTTGTTTAAGCTTGGGTTATATATCTTCATACATATAACTTTGGGACCAATGTAATTCTCCGCTGCAACACCGATACTTAATCATGTTTTAAATTTTTCCAACACTGATATTTAATCAATGAGTTTTGTGCTCGACACATATTTTGATTTTCTCTCGACTCTTAATTAATAAACTTATTTCATTGGGCTTTTGAAATGGGTAATTGAAAGCAAGTTGATTAAATGTTATCGTTTTCAATAGAGATTCCCTTGTACATGAGTATGTTTCCTTGTTTATTTTTCATGGTTTCACCCTCACTGTCCAATGATTTCTAGTCGTTTCATACATTAGAAATCGGGTTGTGACATGTCTTGTGATGCCTTTTGCGATATGTTGAGTTGGCTGGTAATGCCTTCTGTGATTTTGTGATATGATTTGGTGGCTGGTGATGCCTTAGTTGCAATTATTCTCATTTCATGTCTGTGATGAATTCTGATGATGGTTTCTGATAATTTGGGAATGTGTGTGATGAATTCTGATGATTTGGGCATGTCTGTGATGAATTATAATGATGAATGATGAATTCTAATGATATTTTGTTAGTTCTTGTTGTTCAAATGATGAATTATGATGATATTTTGTAAGTTCTTGCTGTTCAAAAGATGAATTCTGTTATATGTGGCGAATTATGTTAAAAATGATGGACATGATACTACACATACTTCTTATGATGCCAACACTAGTTCAAATAAAACTAGTTAGGAGGCAGAAATAAGAATAAATATGAGTCAATGATGCAAAATACTTTGATAATTCAAAGAGCTGAGATAATTTACATTCCAAAAAGCCAACAAAAGTAGGAATACTTTTTATCCTTGTAAACCATGTTAGAACTGGGTACTTGGCCGTATAAACAATGAATATTCAAAACTTTATAGATAAACTGAACAACAACAAAAGTTGAGATTACAAGGAAACTAAAAGAAACAAGTTTAGGAAAACCAGATCGTCCGAAGTTAGAGCTTCTGCCCGCAAGACGAGAATACACCCCGGTAGTGCGCACGGAAAGACAGCTCATCTCCAAAAGTTAAAACGATTTTAACGTCTCGGCAGTAGCAGCACCGCAAACTGGACCGAACACCGGCGAACTGGAACTGGAACAAAGACTGAACTTGAAAGAAATTATATGTTTTCCTATGCAAGAAAGGACTGCAGATTGGTTTCGTTTGAGTGAGAAATGCAAATGAGGAAGCCTCCTTATATTGCAGCTCTCGGACATATGGAGGGGCTCATCGCCATTAATGCCATCTTGATGGCTGGCGATTTCTGGACATGAAGAGGTGGTCGGAAGTGAAGAGTCTCGGCTGTTACAGAAGCCAAAGGTCATGGGCTTCATGACATGGGCTTGCGCAATGGGCTAAGCAAAAATGAAATGGGCGTGCAGAGTTTGGTCCAAAAAGATAAGCCCAAACACCAATTGTCAAGATCCAAGTTCTTGAGTCGCGGGTCCGCCGCCCGCCTGACCGGAGGCGGCTGGCGGCGTCGTCGGCGGCACGCACGTGCATGTGTGCACGCGATGGCACCCATACACACCAACCCAACAAGTTATTAAGCCCATACAGAAAAAGACTTAAATACAAGTCAAATCATCCACATATTACCGATGTGGGACAACTAACATTTATTATAAATAACATGTTAGTTTCTACTTCAACATCCAACCTTTAGCATACAATATCTCAATCACCGGAAATCGGTTTAGAGATATTAAATATACCATGTTCATCTACTCACGACGTAGATTAACATCCAATAAAATTTTAATTAATTAATAAATATTTAATTAACAATATTTACTTTTAATTAATGGTTAATACTAAACCATTTCCAGCAAATCATACAAAAATCTGACTTCATGCCTCATTCTTCCTTCACCTATGATATTCTCAATGTTCTGGATTGGCTGATCTGCATTCTCATGCACTTCTAGATAGTTATATGCATCTCTTACAACCTCCTCATCAACATCAAGTGTCTCTGGTAGCATTCCCTCCCTTCTGAGATGATTATTACCCATGTGTGGGACCTTGTAGCTTGGAAACTCATCAAATGCATCATTTACATTCTTGATCAAACCTTCAACTGTAGTTGTCTTCTTCTCATCTTTTAGTGACTGAATAGCTCTGAAAAAGCCTAAATCATTCACATTCATGTCTGATGAGTTTGGTGGTTGGCAAACCAATTGGATGTTGAGGACCCTTGAGAATGTGCAATTGCTTGGAAATCAGGATCATTATTGTTGAACTTAGCTAAATGATGTCTGTGCAAATTCTGATTTGATGACTGTGCATGAACTTGGCTAAATGATGATTGTGCAAACATGTCTGATAGCATAGGAATATTAAAGCACGTACATGATTGAGAAATGCATCCTTCATGACTGTCTTGGCTATAGCAACAATTGGCTTTGTTACCATTGTTCCTTTTGATCTGTTTTTGGAGTTTCTTACTGCTGGTTCCTCAAAGGTAAAAGGAAATACATACTTCCCATCAAATATAACTGTCACTTCTGAATTAGTGATTGGCTTCCAACAACACATAGAAACATGATTTTTTCAATGTGCTGCTTCGATTTGCATATTCTGTACTACTCCACTTCTTCTGCAAGAACATAATACCTCTTGTATTGTTTGTGATGTTGAACCATTTCTCATCAACATGAATGATGTTGTACATGGGCTGAAATGCAATTCTTCCATTGCTACTGATGCAACTAAGCATACCTTACACTTGAGCCTCCCAAAGCATATTTGTTGGAGATAAATATGGTTTTATTGCATTGGTATGTGCTCTTACCCTTTTCTTTTACCCAGTTGTGAACCAAACCTACACTAACACCAAGGTAACAAGAAAGCTTCCTAATGCTACTCCTCTCCAAAACTGACAAGCTTTTTATTTTTTCTTCATCAATTGGCTTTTTATGACTGCGTACTGACCCTTTATTCATTGACTTCAAATGTAGGGGCTATCCCAAGGCTTGCTGTTTCAGAGTTGTTTTCCATACTCTCCATACCGTCCTTAGCTCAACACCAAACAAGCTTGCAGCTTCCTTTTTCGCGCTATATCGTAGCTTGGAGTTGTTGCTGTTTTGAAGAAGCCATCTGCCAAATTGTTCCTATGAATTTCAGACAAATTAGGCATGTGCTTGTTGAGGTCAAGCATTTTTTTTTTTTGTTTTATTTTGTGGAGAAATAGTGTAATGAATGTTGCAGAAAATTTGGGAGTATTTATTGTGTTTAGATAGGATTAGGTGCACTCTTTGTATTTGAATTTTCCTCCAAACATTTCCCCCACTATTCCCTCCAACTTAAATATTATTGCAATGAAAATTTCCCTCTTCTTTTTTTATCACATCAATTTGTATTTTATTTATTGCTTTATGTCTTGTTTAGTTTATTTATTGTGATAAATATTTTATGCCCAATGTGAATAAGTTGGTTATGAATCAACAATAAAGAAATCATTAGCATATGAATCAGCAATAAAACGTGTAATGCTAAATCAGTTTTTTTTTTTAATCAGATAAGCATTTTTAATTGCAATAAATCAAACCAAATCCGAAATCAGCATTAACTGTTTGTTCCTCTATTAAATTCATAACCATTAAAAAAATAAATGTACAACATCACTTAATCAAAAATCAAAAATAATTCAATAAATTTAATATATTCACACTTTTATTTTAAATCGCTAATGCCAAGCTACCCTATTAACAAACTTATTAATAGTACCCCTACTTTCTAACTTTTATCCCACTCAAAAATACTTTATTAGTTTTATTAATCTTCATGCCCATTTAAAATGAGATTTTTAAACTCGAACAGAAAAAGTATATTAATTATCACTTTTACCTCTTAACATTCTTCATTTTAATATATATATCGAAAAGAAATGTTACGTTCTGAACGAGAATGAAGTATTAATTTATCGGATATTACTTTTAAAATGTTACTGTATACCCGCCGCAATGATACTCGAATTTGCGCACAAACACACTCACACACACCATTTCACCGAAAATCAAGAAATTATTGGGCCTTTAAATCTCGTGGGCCATACTTGAAGTTTATGCCATGCGTGATGGACTTTTTGACCATGAGTTTGTTACCTATAAATTTTACGGATCCGAATACTTTCACCAAACCCTACTTAGCCCAATTATGAAGCATTTTGATCAATTTTTAGACAATGATATTTCAAAACATTATTATTATATTTTAAGAATAGGTGTAGGATAAGAAGTATCTTAGTGGTAACACGTTTTCCCTCTAACTAAATCGGGGTTTGTGGGTGTATATACTAAAAAAAAAAAAGAGTAGGTGCAGGGAGAAAGGCAATAAATTGCAAATTTTGGTAAATTCTGTAACTTTTTGGCCATATAATTAATATTTGAGGCAAAAAGAGTTATCTAAAAGATCATTAAAATTTCTATTCGTTGATAGTTGTGGAAATGTATTGTATATTTTGTTTATAAAGCTCTGGATGATATAGATTGCACATGTAAATGTATATGTGTAATCATCACAAAAAGAGGGGGGAAAAGAAGCCCGGTATTAATTATTGATTTTTTGGGTAATACTTCATTTTGAAATATTTTCGCAAATTATATAACTCATAAAATTCTAGGACTTTTCACCTAACTATTAATATTTGAGGCTAATTTTTTTTGTCATGAAGAGCTAATTATATGATTTCTATTCGTGGTGAAGGAAAATTGATTAAATTTTGTTTAAAGAACTGGGAGCACGAGAAAACTAATTTAGAGGATATAACAGTGACCGGCAAGTGAGATGGAATTCTTGGTAAGTTTTATAAGTCACAAAAAACTATACCAAATTTCTGATTAGGCATGAATTTATTGCACCCTTGAATTCAAAAGTTTAGGTGAGTGTCGATAATAATTAATGGATAATTTAATTTATGATCTTGAGATAAGAAAAAATGGTACGACCTTCAAAATAACTTGTAAGAAAAATCCTCATGTTTGGACGAAGTTTCAAATATGACAAAAATATAATGTATTTGACAAGAACAAAAATATGAATCAACTCGATGACACAAAAAAAAAGAAACTAAACTTGGGTAACTGTGTCATGCACGTTTTCTTCAAATTGAGTCAAATTTCTGCTCCCGGAAAACACGTCTCGTGCTATATTTGAAATTTGTTAAAAAAAAAAAAGGATTAAGATTTTTGTATAAATCTTCTGAATGTCATGTCATTTTTTAAACTCGCACTCGCCCCCAAAATAATACATAATTAAACTATTGTGGCAACGGGCAAGCCTATATGTTTAGAAAAATGAAAATTTTTTATATTTTCCTCCTTTTTTTGGTACATACATCACGTAAAGTGATTAAATTTTACGGTGATTATAGGCCAAGCATTTAGCATGAATTGCCTCTACGCAATTACAATAGTCATACTATATATTTGCCAATTTAGTGAAAATAAAAATAGTGTGCCGATTTGTTTCCCAAAAGTGTTCTACTGCAAGGACTTCAATAAAGAATAAATAAAATGGCACCTTTGAGTGCTGAAAAATTAGCTATCATATTTGGTATCTTGGGTAAGAGTTACTAAGGTTTTTCTCTATTTTTTAATATTATTTTATTGGAATGAGAGAAATATGCGGTCCCTCCTATCTGTAATTAGCCTCAAATAAATTTTATTCATGTACAATAATAAATTCGAACTGTATATGGCAAATCAGGCGTGATGGACTCAACTTAGCCTACAATCACATAGTTTTGATAAATTGAATAGGCAAATCTTATGCAATATATATGCATAAATAGTGTTGGTGGAACTCGATCGAATTTATAGCTTTTCTGACACAAGTTTACTGACTTTATCAACCGAGTCCACGTTACTTGTATACATGTATGTGAATTTCTTTGGTTAATTATATTTTCCTTAATCTAATCAAAATTTATTATCTGTTGGTGCAGGCAATATAATTTCTTTTCTGGTTTTCTTGGCGCCACTGTAAGATCCATATATAATAAAGACTTTATGCATTTCTTTGATTCCTATATATAATTCATAAAATAATTTTGAACTAATTAATTAATGTTTGCATGCAGGCCAACTTTCTACAGAATATGTAGAAAGAAATCGTCGGAAGGGTATGAATCAATACCGTATTCAGTGTCATTTTTCAGCGCATCGCTCTTGCTTTACTATGCTTACCTCAAGACCAATGCTTATATGATCCTTAGCATTAATGCTATTGGTTGTGTCATTGAACTTATTTACCTCTTCCTCTACATATTCTACGCTCCAAAGAAGATCAAGGTAATTAATTTTAATACTCGCTCAACCCTCATTAATCTACATACTTATGGTCGAATATCACATGTTTTCTTGCACGGAGTTTTCTTGGTGCAATTGGCGTTTGTCATATAGTTCGCGATTTTCTTGTATAAAAGCGTAATTTACCTACAATGCACCCCGCGTGCGTTTTGAATTTACAAGCTTCGTGCATGATTCAAAATGATGATGTTTTTGCAGATATTCACAATAAGATGGATTGCCATATTCAATGTAGGAGGTTTAGGGGTGATCATGTTGGTTTCTCTACTAGCTGTAAAAGGCTCCAAGAGGGTTGCTTTAGTAGGATGGGTTTGTGCCATTATCAATATTGCTGTCTTTGCTGCTCCTTTAAGCGTCATGGTACGTACATAAATATATATCTCGATTTTAAAAATACTGGTGAAATCTCTATAACCTTAATTGATTTATTTAGTAATGAGATCGTCACTCAACCAACTATCTAAAGTAAAATATTAGTTGCTTTTGGTGGAATATTTTCATATTATTTGAATTCATGATTTACTTTGTTTTTCTTTCTTTCCTTTTGTTAGAGACAAGTTGTTAGAACAAAAAGTGTAGAGTTCATGCCATTTACATTATCATTCTTCCTCACCCTTTGTGCCGCAAGTTGGTTTTTCCATGGATTCTTCATCAGGGACTACTACATTGCCGTAAGTCATGTGACAAATTATCTAATTTCTTGATAATATTTTTCCAAGATTAATTGTGGTTTGATTATATTTTTTTGACTTGGTTTCCTCATATTGTCCAAGTTGCCAAATATTTTGGGACTTTTATTAGGAGTAACTCAAATGGTGTTGTACTTCATCTACAAGAACAAAAAGAAAAGTGTGGAAACAAAGTTTGAGGTGGAGGAAAATATTATTGTGGCAAACTCCAAGAAAGATATCGAAATTAATATGGATTTTGGAGAGGACATCAAGAATGAAAACAAAGATGTTGAAACAAACTTTGAGGTCGAGGAGAATGCCTCAAACCCAAAAAAATAAATCAGTAATATTTCAGCAAATTAGTTTGTTGAGATGATTAACTAAATTAAGATGCATGGATCGATGGTACTGGAAAATCATGCAACTTTGAGGTGATTATTTTTAGCTGCAAAAAGTAGATATTTATAATGTTATCCATTCAATATATTACGTTTGTTCTATTAATTGGAAATTCATGCATAGATTATTTTAGAGAATAATCATTCCAAGAGTGTAACTAAATTATTATTTTAATTTCATTTATAGATATCTATGAGTATTTATTCATAGCTTTTGTACGTTTGGGCTTAATTAATATATGTAGGAAATGGGTTTAATTATAGTTATGGAATTATTTATGAGTTTTCTCTATTGGGTCAAATCTAGTCTACGTAATTTTTTCTAAAGACAGATTCTTTGACCTATTTATCAATTGGTATTATTAATTATTGATCAGGTTGGGGTTCGAGTCATGTGTGTGTTAAACAAAATAATTTTTTATGCTATGAGCTCATACTGACAATGCATGCACGATGACACCTTTCATCAACATGAAGTTCATTTTGGATCAGATACCTAATTATAAAATTAGGGGCAAACTAGCTTTTAATGTGATTAGTGTTTATGATTAATCGGAATCAACCATATAATCAAGTCCAACAATTTCGCAGCAAATCAGACCACGGACCACGGTATAGTTAAAATCATGGGCAGCGGCGTGCGTGCGAGCGCGCTCGCTACCCTAGCGAGCTCCAAACACGCGTTCGCATGCTATTGCAAAGCTTGGAACTCGCAAGGAGGAGCTCGCAAGAGAGAGCGTCTTCGAGAGGAGCTCGCAAGAAAGCTTTAATTGAAGGGACCGGAATTAAATAAAAAGAGAGAGTAAGTGACCACATGACACAACCTCATTCGTCAATAACATAATAAGAGAGCTACACATTTGGAGCTCGCTATTGCAACCAAATTAAGGAGCGTGCTAGGGGCCCACAATAATGGACAGTGAGCTCCATATTGAAGCTTGCCATTGCTGACAGCCTAAGGATTTCTGAATCTTCTCTTCATAAAATTAATTAAGGGGCTCCATCTCAGTAGGGCTGTAAACGAGTCAAACTATTCGTGAGCTATTCGAAACTCGACTCGATAAAAGTTTGTTCAAGTTTGTTTAGAGAAGCTCGTTTGCTAAACGAGCCGAGCTTGAGCATGACGGTATTCGGCTCGTAAGCTCGTGAACAAGCTCGTTTAGTGATTAAGATTGAAAATATAAATTATTATCTAGTCGTGTCTTATATTTTTATACTCTAATCAATACTAATTGTATTAATATTTAACTAACTTTATTTGTCATAAAAAAAATATAGTTAATATATTATGTTATTGTGAATAAAATGATTAATTTTAAATTAAAATAATAGATAATTAAAACATAAAGCTAAATTTAGAAAGTTCGTTTGGGCTCAATTAAGCTCGCGAGCCTCGAAATATTCGATAAACTAAGCTCGAGATTCGATTCGATTATAAACGAACCGAGCTTGAGCACGATAGTATTCTGCTCGGCTCGGTTCGAGTACATCTCTACATCTCACCTAATGATCATATAATTATTGATATATTCTATCAAAGTTATTTATAAAGCTTCTAAAATTAATTCCCAACGTTTCTTTGATTTTGCCCTTGCATACGCGTTTTATCATGTGAAGACGGTTGCAATTAGAGATAATCATACCTATATTAATGGTAAATACGGCGATGTGGCAAAAAGCTTGAAAACATATAAACCCTGAAAATGTGTTATTTCTCGCGCACAAGATTCAACTTCTCTTTTTTCTTTTTTCTTTTTTTTTAAATTATAAATACGTGTCATGTTTCGATTAATATGCACAAAAAAGTTACACAATTTGTAGTAGAAGATTTTTATTATGTTATGTTCCTTTTTCATGCTTAAATATTTCTTTTGCAAAGGTGATAATTTGTTGTCTATATCTAAATTAAAACTAGTCTCCAGAAATATTCCCGTACTTTCGAAATTCTTAATGATTCATTATAAGAACGATAACATATAGACTCAAAGTAACTCAAAATATTGCAGAGTATTGCAAAGGAACGGAGGTTTACCTAGTGTGTATTGAAAAATATATGGTGTGTGATATGTGTACGGAAATGAAAGATAGAAAACGAAATGAACCGAGGCTAGAGAGACTCTATCTCCGTAAGACAATATTTTTCCGCTATTGTGCAGGCGGTCTACAGCAATTGCCTCCAAGATACAACGATTCGGGATGAACTTGTGACGTTGCATTATGTGTCGAAGTTCCGGCGAACAACTCGATACTCGGGACGAGTACTTGATCCTAGACTCGAACTATATATGAAGTGAATGTATGCAAACTCGATTCTTATGTATTTGTAATCGGATTCTGTGGGGCCTTATATAGGCAGTAAGTGCCCGTTCGGAATGGGTGCCTACATAGTGGTTTTGTCCGCCAATCAACCAACGTGTGACACGTGGCACAAGCGAAGGGGTGTCTTGTGTGGAGTTGGCACGTGGCGGAGGAGTTGGTTCGGTTGGAAACCGACACCAACTGTCGAAACTGCACCGTGCAGTTGACTGCACCAGACGCGTCCTTATCCATACGAACCGCCACGATAACCGCCTCTCCGTGCGGTGGCGCATGCGAAGGGGTGTCTCATGTGGAGTCGACACGTGGCGGAGAAGTTGGTTTCAATTGCTCCGATTGCGACTGAGCGAAGTGCAAAGTGCGCCTCAAAGCGCCCATTGCGACAAGTGCGACGTGCACGTGCTCGTCGCAGTCGGACTCGGACGGTGCTTCGCACCGCCCTCGTAGGAATCATGGTCAAGCATAAAAGATGCCAACACTTGAGCCACTAAGATGCACCATAAGGTAGCACACTTGGATATACTCCCTTATAGTGTTGCTCCTTATATATAGCACAAAACTTCTATAATTTTCCAACGTGGGACAAAGAATAGAAAACATACAATTCTAGTTTCAAGTAGTCATGTTCATGTATTAATTGCTCTTTCATTCCTTAATGGAATTGAACAAATGAATACATTAAATCATAGTGCTCAAAACGTAGATTTCATTTCTACCATTGGTTTCCACATAATTCCTAAGGATTTTATATAACTTAATCATGGATTTAATGTTACAAATGACCAAATTCCAACAGTGTGCACCGAAGATAACGATTGCGGCAGGCTCCCAAGAAAGCAAAATATCTAAATTCATACACACGAAGAGCGTTGGTAAAATATGTACCTGATCATATTATTCAATATTTGTAAAATGTTTTAATTCAATTTTGATGAGAGTGCTATCATCTTTGAAGAACAAAATCCGTTTTTTTTTTAATCCGCATGCGTTCTGATCAGTGACGGAGCTAGACTTTATAAGTTGGGGGGGGGGGCAAAATTTAATAACATAACAATAGTTCAAACACAGAATTAATACTAACAAGCATTCAAGCATTCAAACACAAAAGTTAATAACAATCGTTCAAACACAAACATAGCTTATAAGTCATAACATTTCTCTCCTATTCTTCATGCTATGAAACCTCTGAATCATACTTTCATTAGTAACACTTTCAAACACATCTATTTCTATATAGGTCACTAAGCAATCATTCAGTAATTGGTCTCCCATACGATGGCGTAAAAGAGTCTTGACGATGTTCATAGCTGAATACGCTCTTTCTACTAAGGTAGTAGCAACCGGCAATATCAAGCACAATTTGATTAATAAATACACCAACGGAAAAACTTCATCTTTTCTTGTAAAAACCATCTTCTGAGCAAGACAACCAATGTCAGATACTTCTGAGAACCTTTCATCTATGCGCATATCAAAAACAAAATTTTCAAGTTGGCTCTCAAGTTCATACAAAGCAATTTCTGGAAATTCGGATGGGTAGAACTTTGCAAGACGAACTAGCTTTTGAGTATCAAATGCAACAAACGAATCTCTAGGATCAAAGCAAGTCATGCATAAAAGCAATTTTGTATTGACTTCATTAAAACGGTGATTTAACTCTGAGACTTGCATATCAATCACTAAATAAAAGATCTCAACTCTGTAATAATGGAGATTAGTGACTTTCTCAATTCTGCGTCTCCCCTTTCCTCGAGCTACATAATCGTCTTCCATATCAATAACATTAATCTTGTTTCTCCTGCAAAATGCAGAAACTTCACTCACCAAACATTCCTAACCATCACATCTCAATACTTGCAATCTTCTTTTTGCTACATTTACAAGATTCACAGCATTGACAATATTTTGATCCTTTTTCTGTAGCACTTGAGAAAGATTGTGTGTAATTCCCAGAATTTGCCTCGTAAGATATAATGCAAAGGCAAACTCAAAACGATTTATAGTTTCTAACACCTCAATGGCATCAGATCTCATTAAATCATCAGTACCATGCTCTTCCACAAACTCAATAACATCAATAAATAGAAGAAAATAAATGTATCAAGTTGTTGAGGGTACCATAATGCGAACTACAATGAGTATCACATGGCCGCTTCAATGCCATTTCTTGATTCAACCCTCTTCTGGTCTTGATTTCTTCACTAGCAATTCCTTCAATGATCTTCTCTCTTTGACTTTCTCGAAGAATATCTCTGCGCTTACACGAACCTCCAACAATATTACATATACGTGCGACAAAATTAAAAACACTCCCAACTCCTGTATGTTTTCTGGCAACAACAACAATTGTGAGTTGGAGTTGGAGTTGGTGCGCAAAACAGTGAACAAAATAGGCATTCGGAATAGCAATTTCACATCAATTTATTATTATCTCAACTCAAATTCTCAATAATTCTTGAACTCAAATTTCAAAGGAAAAATTGAATTCGGAATAGCAATTTCACAGCACATACCCAAAGTCCAAAAGAAAGAGAAATTTGAAATCTAACTTACAAATTCAGAATTAGGATTCGTCGTTTGTTTCTAGAATTGTAGCTTGATTGGTCGCTGGATTCAGACTAAGAATAAATAACGAGAGTCGAGAGATTGAAATTTCAGAGTTGAATATTAAAGGGTTTCCAAATTCTTACGCAGAGGGCTGGATATTACAATGTATATTCTTATCTTTTATTAATTTCTAATTAAAATGTGAAATTACTAAAATACCCCTGATTTTTTGAAAAAAAAAAAGTGGGGGGCCCATGGGCCTCCCATGCCCCAACACAGCTCCGTCCCTGGCTCTGATCACACATATAAATTTTATCATATTTAAGTCGATTATTCCTTTGGTCCAATACGTTCCGACGTTGTGTGTTCGGATATAATTATTGTTTAACAAATTAATTAATAACTAGAGAAATAAAATGTCCTCGATCTTGCTATTTTCTATCTTTAATTATTGGGTGTATATATATGCTCCGAACATCAATACATAACTACATGAGGCAATTGAGTTATTATTGTAAAACAAGAGGATATATATAGTATATTACACGAGCTAGAGGCTTTTTTAGGACAATATCTTATACCATAGTTCGAATTCAGGACAATTTTATTACGAGCTATGATTTGAGGCCATTAACTTGTGAAGTTGTTGGGCCGTAGGACTAATTTCGGTCCGATCTAGTGTAAATTGCACATGATCGGCACGTGATTGACACCTGCAGTCAGTTTGCTAAGTTGTCCGCCACGTCAGTCGCCACATCACACGCCTTACACTTAAAAACACTTAGACAAAAATTAAAACTTCTTAAAATTCTCAAATCTCTCTCGATAGACCCTAACATCTGCAGAAAAACTCAACTCCTTCACACCATAAAATCGAAGCAGCAGTGAGCGACGATGTTAGAGACTTTGAAGTTCCTGGAGACAGCGAAGCAGCGCGCGACGATGAGTAGAATCCTCTGTTTTTTGTAGGAACATTCGAACTATGAAAGATTATGGCCCTCGGTTTGTTTTGTTGCCCATTTTTTGAGCAGAATTCTATGTATGGAAGGGGAGAATATTGTAATGGCAGCTGCTATTTAAGTATATCTATTTTGTTGCTATTTAGTTGGCTTCTGCAATGTCTTCATCCTTTCATTAATCTTGTCCCTTCTTCTCTAATTAATCAACTTCATAACTACATTTACATATGGACATAAATATATACAGTATCTTCATTAGTAGTTTTTTTTTACTAGGTAGCTCTATATAGTTAACATTAACAACTAAATATAGCTATAATCGATATAAGAGAGGGGAAAGGTGATGTGGCAACTAACGCGGCAGACAACTCATCAAACGGGCTGCAGGTGTCAATCACGTGCCGATCACGTGCAATTTACCCTAGATCGGGCCGAAATTAGTCCTACGGCCCAACAACTTTACAAGTATTTGGCCTCAAATCGAAGCTCGTATGGAAATTGTCTTGAATTCGAACTATGATATAAGATACCCACTTAAAAAAGCCTCTAGCTCTATATTACACTAACAAAATTACTAAATTATATATAGTCGTAGCTTAGTGAATCCAAAATACTTAATTATTAAACATTAGCCCTTTCAATTTGAATTAATCTGAAAGTTATTACTATCTATACAGGATAAAATATTTTGATTGTTAGAATATGATAGTATCACTTAATCAAATGATCAGATAGGTGCTTGATGATTAAGGTTTGCTAAACTCGCATGCCTATGAATTTATTTGGTAGTTCTCGACTTTTGGTAATATTATATATGTTGATTAAATATAATAATAAGGCTATGACTCGTCAAAATCAAAGTTGAAAAAATATTATTCGTCCAATACAATTGATTGCATTCCAAAACCACAACAAAAAGAAACTTTTGTTTGAAAGATATGTCACTTCGCAAAATGTTCCATGCAATCAAATTCCAACACCATATACATTTACTAGGTTTTTGAGTGCTGTAATTTATTTGTAAAAATTGTGAAAGTTTGAATTCGGTTTAAAATGGCTTTGTTATATTTAACTAAAATTGCATAAATTTTCGACACGTAGGAGACAACAATATTCAAATTGAACTAAAATATGAAACCAAAACTATGATGATAATAAATGAATTGGTTGAATACATACAAAGCTCAAATTATTGAATGGGTCAACTATGGTTAAGTGTCTTAATTCTCATGTTTATCTCATACTGTATCTTGATTTATACAATAATAGTAAAACTAAAGTTGATTCAAGACTCATTATTTGTTTATTAGGTTTCATTTTAGTGCGCAAGCTAAATGTTACTATTGTTTAATAGACTTTTTTTTTTATTGGAGAATTGTAAAATGGCACTTTTAGGAAGAAAAAAATGGTAAACTATTTCTATAAAAAAGGCGAATTATAATTTTTTAAAATATAAAAATAATATTTTTGGATGCTTATACTCCAAACATTGTTAGCAATGACGATATTCATATCTATCAACTATCTCTCTCTCTCCCCCCTACCATTCGCTCTCCCCACCGCACATTTCACTCCATCTTCTCATTCTTCTCTCTATCGCTATCAGTCGCACATATTATACGAGTAATTTTTACATGATTGTGATTTACTAAATTAATTTTTATGAAGACATATATTTGTACTTTCACGTATTATACTAATATTAGGGAGGACAAAAATATCCAAAAATATTATTTTTATACTTTTTAAAAATGTGCTATAATTACTCTTTTAAATTCCAAAAATGTTATTATCTCACGCTTGCTCGTTTTTTTTTTTTTTTTTTTTTAATTTTACAAAAAGAAAACATGAGAAGCCTTCAATGTAAAATCTCTCAAACATAAATGAGAGGAAAAGTTGGTACTACGCGAATTCGGTATATTTGGGTCGACCGAAATCATGAGTGGTTTAGAGATCGAAAGTCAAACCATTGCCACATAAAATAATGTTATGTTTTATATGTATATGTTTAATTAATACTAGTGTCAAATTAAATAAAGGATAAGATGTTGATCATATATATATAGGGAGAAAAATACAGTTTTCATGTGTCCGATCAATATATTTAATTTTGTTAAAACTATTTCAATTTTCCGGATCAGTTCACAAATGCTAGACAGCTAGAGAGTGTGATAATACATCTATTAAATCAGATTATACCCTATTTGATGTTGTTCACAACTTTGATTCTTATGTTTTTAATTTTCAATGGTTGAGGTGCGTCATTTAATTTAAGATTGATTATCGTAAACACTACAACACTTATCATAATTTATATTCAAATAGAATGCTCAGTGGAGATCGAAATTAGTTGGTTATTACTCCCTCTGTCCACAAAATGATTGTCACTTTTGTCATTTAAGTTCGTCCATGAAATGGTTGTCAGTTTGTCACTTCTATTTATAGTTATAGGGCTTATATAATACATTATATTTAACCTTATATTTCGCACTACTTCACTCACATTTATTGTGGGATCCTTACTCTACTTACAATAATACTCACTATTATATATCCACCACTACCTACTATTTTCTTAAATATGTGCCGTCCACGACGTGACAACCATTTCGTGGACAGAGGGTGTATATTATTATTATTATTATTATTATTATTATTATTATTATTATTATTATTATTATTATTATTATTATTATTATTATTATTATTATTATTATTATTGATGTGGCTCAAGGACTGGAAAGCAGAAATTATATAGAGTTATGATTACTGTGGTGATATATCAATTGTGGAAGGAAAGGAACAAAAGGAAATTCTAAAGCTGCTACAAATGGTGGTTGTGAAGAATTGTAAGATTCTCATTGCTATGAGACGGCAAAATTTACCTTCCTCTTCTCTTGTATACACCACAACAAGAACGCCTCTTGTTGGGTAATGATGTTGGTTCCTTGCAACCGGTCATATATGTTGTAGGTCAGTCACCGGTGGCATATCTGCAACGTGGTGCTCAATTCTTGTTGTACTTGGTTGGGTAAGGATACTAAGCTAGCTCGTTTTTTCAGTTATTATTATTATTATTATTATTATTATTATTTCAAATGATCTTTCTGTCCAAACCGAAAACTCACCCATCTAATCATAAAAAAACCGATTTAATCCCTTAATTAATGTGACTAAATTACCCCTAAACATTTTGGCTCCAAAACATTGTGAAGTGGCGGTAACGAGACACCCCAAATTCCCTCCCATTGAGCCCCCACCTCCCATGACCCTGTTATGATTTCATATTAAAGCGGAAATTAATTAATTAGAAAGATTTTTTAACTTCATACAAATTTTAATCTTTTTAGCTGGCGAACATCTTTCTTTGAATCTTCGACCAAATCTGAATCTGAACTATCTTTCTTCAAATAATTTTCAGATCCTTCATTATTAAATAATTTTCATAAGCATCGATTGCTTCAGCTTCTGTTTCAAACGCTTCCTCTAATACTGAGAACAAATGGGTCGCAAACCTTCCAACATGAATAAATTCCGGTACATAAACCTTCAAAGACAAGATACATACAAACATTTCTCCGTTTTTCTCCTTGATTTGATATCAATTGTAATTGTTGAGATGCTCGGAAAAAAGAAAAAAAAAATTAGTGTTTCATAAAAATGAAGATGATTTCGGATTTAGGGTTCGAAACACAAAGTGAGAAAGTAAGGGTTCAACCGACAAGAGAATGGGTAGAAAGATCGAAGAAGGGTTTAAACTTCAAATAGATGGTCGAATCTCAAATTAGGGTTCTAAGAAAAACAGACTAGAATAAGATTACCCGGAGGCAAATCATGGAAGAAAACGTGTTTAATTAACTTTACGTAATTAAGGTTAAATAAATTGGAAAGGAAAAATTTGACAAAATTTGAATTTTGAATTTCATTCGAAAATTTCAAAATTGGCTGCAACTACACTTTGAGGTTTACGCCAAGGATACTGTAGTAAATAATTAAATCAGAAAATTTAGGTACTTATATTATTAATTAAAAAATTATGTAAATTACCTAATATGCCACCGTGTGACCGGATACACAGTGTCCAAATAGCACTACCCTTAGTTAAATTAGTTTTAATGCAGCCATACCTTTCTATTGTAATGCATTTTGATGGAACTTCATACATTTTTGAATTGAAGCTTTTCCTCACTCTATCATTATGATTTTGATTTCGCCAAATTAAGAAGAAAACATGAAGAAGCAAAAACGAATTAAAATTAAACTACAAGAGAAGCGAGTATGGGTATATCACATTTCTATAGCGAAATGTCATCGCTTGATATATGCAAAACATACCAACATGTAATCAAAATTTACATAGTATAGATATTTCCCTAAAGTATGAAAGTAAGAGAAAAGTCTAAACAAGCTGCTAATTCACAATGGAATTTATTTAGTACATACGTAGAAACAATACCGTGCTGGTTTGTTTCTAAACATGCAGTATAGCTTTCTATTATTCAAATTTCTAGACCCCTCCATCTTCAAATCATTTAGACACAATCTCAAGATCTTTGGCTTCAACGATGCTCATATTCTTCTCAATATCCTTGCTCGGCTCGAGCTCGAGGTTTGATTCACCATTCTTGGCATTTTTGTAAACGAAGTACAAGATCATTTGAGCAATCCCGAATAAAAACCCCAAAATATTTGGAAACTGGATCAAATAATAGAATTAGTTTAAAATCAAATGAGGGTAACGAATCAAAATGTATCCAAAACTAGCTACTTACTGCAATGTAGTAGTCCCTAATGAAGAATCCATAGAAAAACCACATTGTAGCACAAAGGGTAAGGAAGAATGACAAAGTGAATGGCATATACTCTACACTTTTCGTTTTAATCACACGTCTCTGTTCACAAAACAACACAAGATATAACATAAAATCTCATATCCAGTAATCAAATAATATGGTATATATGTATGATATGAGAAAATTAAATAAAAATAACATACCATGATGCTAAAAGGGGCAACAAATACAGCTAGGTTAATAATACAACATATCCATCCCACCAAAGAAACCCTTTTGGAACCCTTGAAAGCTAGCAAAGAAACTGCCATGACCAACCCTAAGCCTCCAACGTTGAATATCATAACCAAACCCATCGTAAATAGCTGAGGGAAAAAAAGAGTAACACATCATAAACACAGCACGAAAATAACTGCCTTATAGTGATTAAGAAAAAATCGAATAGGTACATGTATATAATATACATACCTTGGACTTCTTGGGTGCGTATATTATGTAGACCAAGAGGTAACCGGTCTCGATGACACATCCTATGCCGTTTATGGTAATAATCATATACGCGCCGGTCTTAAGGAAAGCATAGTATAGTAACAAGGAAGCACTGAAGAATGCAACTGAATAAGGCAATGCTTGAAACCCTTCTGATGATTTCCTCTTCCAAATAGTGTGGAAAGTTGGCCTGTGGTATATTCAAATATACATAAAAACATATGTACATTATTTGAAATTTAAAATGGAACTTGATAGTCTAGGTTCTTACATTGGAGCCAAGAATACCAGGAATGATACAATGTTGCCTGCAAATTAAACGAAGATGAAATTAATTTGTATAGTCACGTAAATCATTTATATATACATTAAGTGCTACAAATAAAATTAGAAAAGTCATCAGTTAACCATACCTAGAAGGCCAAATATGAAAGCCAAGTGCTCCACACTAAATAGAGCCATTCTTTTCTCTATTCCCCTTCCTTTATGAATATTAATTAAGGTGAAGCTCTTTGAATACTTGAAACAAATATTGCAATGAAGCTTGAAAATAATGAAGAAATGGAAGTGTTATTTATAGTAGAAAAAGGTGAAGGTAGTTGGGTATAGTGGAAATTGTGTGTGAGTGGTCATAGAGTCATAGAGATGGAGTGTATCATCAAGAAGAAATGATGCTACATTGCTAACCCTATAGTTTATGGTATCAAATACATTTAACTGATTTTCACTTTTGCTCAGAGGTCAACGGGCCAAACCACATTGTCAAAATATCTCTCTTTCTCACACACATTTTTTGTCTTATTATATTTCGTTGCATTTATTGTGTGTGCATGTTATCTAATTCGATAAACGTTTTTCTTTATTTTTTCATTAAGTTTCATTTAGATATGATGTGCAACTTAATTAATTATATGTTTTCACTATATATGGATTTTCGTCTGATGATTTATTTCTAACCATCAAATGCTATACGATTATAGATACAAGTAATTTATACACAACACCCAAAATGTTTGATCGATAAAATATGAATCCGAGATGATTACATTTTATATGTATAATTAATACTTAATACATGCAAACATCAAACCTCTCTCCGCTATTATTTAAGCTAGCTAGCAAAAAAGTTTTGTAACAATTTTAGATACATAATTAAATAGACTATATAAAGACAAATCTGCCGCTCCTTACTCAAACATCGGCAAATTTAGGGACGATATAAAAACGTCCAATTACGTGAAATCAAGCGAAATATACTAATCCCCCAATATAAGCGACAAGCACTGTATAACCAAACTTGTGTTTTGTTTGCCTGCATTAACCTAAATATGATTAATTAGGTTAATTAAATTAATTATTGAACTAAAAAACTAATTTCCATCATGTTAACGTTCTTTGTTAAGTAAGAAGTATAGACCGGTACTGTACATTAATTGAGTTCATTCATTTTATGTCATCATCACGGCGTAGTGCTATAAATTTAGAAGAAAATAAATAAAATTAGTTATGGCTTTAATTTGCGAGCTAGATTTTGCCACTAAAATTAAGATGAAATTGGTATGATTGAAAAATGAATTTACTTGATCTTGAATTATGCAAGTTTCTTCGATGTGATGCATGGTTTTAAGGTTTAGAACAGCTAGCATAGAGTTTAGTCAAGTCCAAGACCTAATTAATCAAAGGGTAAATCTTGGTTAGTTCATGTGTGATGTGTTTGAGAGGTTTGGTAGAGAAAATGTTTTTGATGTGTTCATTTTTTTAACGGGGAAATCGTATCGAAATCAAGTAGAACCAATACTAATAATCTCCATACTCGAAGCTATAAAATTACACAAAATCTCATGTACATGATGTCAACTGCACTGTACGGTTGACCACATATTTCCCCGTTCGTCCTTGAATGAACATCTCATGCGCCCAAACAAATGATTAAGATGAGTGCATGTACGTCCGTTTTATTTTAAAAACTCTTTTCTCATGCATGCGCCTGTCTTGTTTATTTTATTTTGTTTTTGTTTTTTCTTTGATTCGTATGATTTAAGATTTATTAATTCATTAAGGTCCCCATTAGAATTTACTTTTCTAAATTATAGTTTATTAATCTTAGTTAAGATTTACTAAGTATTAATTAAATAAGGTTTAAAAATTTAAAAATAAAAGATTAGAGACAACCCGACTATACGGTCAACCGCATAGGAGTGTACTTCGAATTTTTTTACTCAAAACAGTCAAAATTAAACATTGATGAGGTCTAGCTTAATTGACTAGTTGAGGCACCACAAGTTTCTTTTTAGTGAGAGGTCTTGGGTTCAATCCCGCCTGAATGCGGTGTAGATTTCTCATCTTATTTGGTGGTGTAGTAATCTCATCCTATGTGATGGAGTAGTGGTCTCATCTTTGTGTGGCGTAAAGTCCTTCTACCTATATATAATGGTAGTATAGTGATTTATTCGATTAAATATTTATACCTCATTGTAATATCCTAAAAAAAACAGTCAAAATTGAACTTTGAAGCGTAAATTACGCAATAAAATAGGATACACCATAATGTTAAAAAAGTTTACGTTATTTACAGAAAAAATACACAATCTTAGTTCTATAAATTCATCTTTTGATAGATTTAATCAGACATCGAAAAAATTAGTTCACAATATATGCCACGTTGGACGAAACTATGTTGTCTTGTATTGTGGTCTATTAACTTGTTCATAGCAAACATGGAAAATGATTCCGCACCCTATCCACCGTGGGCAAGCCAATGTCATATGAATTAGGGTGTCAACCATATAAATAACATCTAAGTTTAAAATTAAAAGCTCCACAATTTAATGAAACAAGATTTCCTAAAAAATTATACGCAAATAAATTAATACACTCTCTTCCTATGATATGGTTGCCAATTTTGCTATTTAAGTCCATCTACGAAATGATTGTCACTTCCATGTATAATAGTAGAACCTACATAATGCATTATATTTAACGTTATATTTCTCACTACTCCACTCACATTTATTGTGGAACCTTTACTCCACTCACAACAATACCCACTATTATCCACTACTACCTACCATTTTCTTAAAACCCGTGTCGTCCACAATGTGACAACCATTTCGTGGACGGAGGGAGTACAACCTAGCTAATTAAACTAAATAACTATCGAGATCAATTGAAAACTTCTGCCGTTTTTTTTTGTGTACGAACAAATTCATTTTCCTCATCAAATAACATGTACGCCACATCCTCCAGGAAATCATTTACTGATTTGCAAAAAAAAAAAAAAGTTCCACATATGAAGTGCACTGGCCGACATTATTGCCCATTTCAAATTCTTAGGTGTTTTGGACATTCTGTGACAAGTTATTAATTGTCCATTTCTCAAAAGATTGTTGAAGTTTTGCAAAGAATGAAATTTTCAATTTTATTTTATTTTATTTGAATTATGGAACAATAGATTTGAATATTGGTGTCCCAATATGAACTAGATCGTCTCGCCTTAATAGTGAGAAGAAGGTACTATTAGCCCATGACCATGATTAGTTAATTGATTAAAGTAGTTAAAAAAAGAAGAAGAAAATAAACATGGAAGATGACATACATGTTATTTGATGAGGAAAGTGAATTTGTTCGTAAGCAAAAAATGGCAGAAGTTTTCAATTGATCTCGGCAGTTATTAGTTTAACTTAGCTAGGTTGTATTAATTTATTTGGTGTATATTATTTAGGAGATTTTGTTTCCTTGAATTGTGGAGCTATTAATTTTATAATTAGATGCTATTTACATGGTTGACTTCCTAGTTCATTTGGCATTGCGGCATCATCGGTGGGTCCACCGTGACTAGGGAAGTGGAACCGACATAGAAAATTAGTGTTAAAATCTCTTACTCTCTCAATTAATTCTTTTTTTTTTCTTTTAAGTTTTTCAATTCTTCGGTTAATTCTTGTTCTTTCCTCTCTCAAACTATACGGGCCTACTTGTATATTAGATAAGATGGATTAGAGTTTCAATTTTTAGATGTAGAGACAATGACGCGACGAGAAATATTTTTTTTGAAATTTTCCCTTTCCAAATACACCCCCCCCCCCCCCACACACACACACACACACACACATATATATAACCGATATGCTAGTCACCTCCTGTGAGCACCGTTCGTGAGCATCACTCTCGATTTGTCTATATTAACATTATTTTATTTAATTTTTAATATTGCATTTTAGTTTAATACGTTAAAAAATGTTAATGAAATCGTTAGATTGAAAATTTACATTAAAATCAAAGCTTAATTTATTATTTTCCCCTTTAACGTCAAAGAAATGAATAAATAAACAAATCGAGCATTATTTTTTATGTAATTTTTCAATTTAATGATTTCAATAACATTTTTTAAGGTATTAGATTAAAATGCAATGGCAAAAATTAAATAAAATAGTGTTAATGTGAACAAATCGATAATGGTGCCCACGAATGGTGCTCACGGGAGGTGAGTAGCATATCATATATATATATATGATTTTGTATATTTATATCCCCTTTGAATATAGTGAATTTATGTAATATCCATTCCTTATATTACATTTCCTATATGACCACTGGCCCACCAAATTCTCTACTTTTTTGATTTGTACCTATTAAAATATATTTATTTAGATTTTCGCCCACTTCCCCTTCTCTTTGTGACCACCTGCAAATTATGTCTTGTTGTGGTGATGTAGGTTTTGAATGGAAGTTTGTCTTGTTGTGGACTTGTGGTGATGTATTATTCTCCAATTCAATTATTTCCCTCACGCCTCATTTACTTCATCCTCTCTTCTCTAGTTAATTAAAAAAAAAAAAACTACCAATGAACTTGCTCCTCTCTTCTCTCATCTCCATTTTCTGGAAATTCTTATCTTTCACAACAAAACTCATTTCATAATTTCTTTTCTCGGATTTGTTGTGGTTATTGCGACGTTTTCGGAACGATCATTACCAATTTTTTCTACGGCCATTACCAATATTCCATCGATCACTACTCATTTTTTCTGGCAATATCACCCCACATCGATGTCGGAGTACTCATATAGATGGCGTCGTCGTCAAGATCCACACGGAGAAATAAAAACCCACCACAAGAAGAGGTTAGTAATTTTTTTTTCGTTTTGCACTTGTTAAATGAGTTATTTAATTAATAAATGGTGTGTTTATGATTTTTAACTTGTTGTAATTTTCTAATGTGAATATGTAGATTCAATTGAAATTGAGGTAATTAGTTTTTAATGAAGATTTGATAGTATAATTATCACATGTTTTTTAATTAGATATTTTTAAGTATTTAAGTTCGTATTTATTTGAAGAACTAATCACGTTTGTTGTTTTCTGTATTATTATATTGTGTATTAAAAAATAAAGTTGATCGTGATTATAAAATTAATGGTCATGGTTATATTTGCACGCATTACGATCATTACTATTATTTTCATAGCCATGACTAATATTTGTTGAATGGTATGTCTTTCTTATTCCTGTTTCGTGTAATATAGTTATAAATGTATGAAAATAATCAGTTTTAGAAATTTGTTTCGATTGACAATAATTGCTTACTAGTTGGAAACTAAAAATAGGTAGGCCACCTTAGATTGGTAAAAGATATTTACATCAATTTGAATGGGATTAAAACTTGATTGTAATAATAAATTATGAAAATTATTAATAATTGGTGTTTATAATATTTATTTATTTTGCTTAAATATAATATTGAATTATGAAATACTTGTTCCAGACTTGTATATTGCTGATTGTTTTGGACTGATTAATATTAATTCATTCGTTTTATATGCATAATATACAATTTATTGAGCTTTAAAAGAAAAATAATAGTCACGGTTATCAAAAATATAGTAGTGGTCATGTGTGATTAAGTCAACATCATTACCATTTTATTACGTACATGACCAAATTATTTTTCCAATACTATTTCATTTTGCTTTATAATTCTGACTTGTGTTATGTGTTAATTATTTTACAGATTGTATGGTCATGGAAGAGGAAAAAAACAATAAAATGGCACCTGAAAGTGAACCTATCGTACAAAGCCTCTCATATGTCACGGATTCTGACCCGATTGATAGAAGTTGGGGGTCAGGCCCTACTTCAACGGTTTATGGCAGGGTGTTTTGGCCACCTTATTCAATGGTAGGTGGGCAAAGCAAGTGGTAAAGCGCTACATATGGTTGTAGCTCGAGAAATAGAGTTATCCGGTGCTCCAGATTATGAGACTTGGTTCCGAATTGGTGATACAAATATCAGATTCGGGCCTCAAGAATTCTGCTTAGTGTCCGGTTTGAGATTTGGACCCACCTCATTTGATCCACATGAGGAGCACTCGCCTGAAAATATTTTAGTTTTTCAGCAATTTTGTGGATCTATTTCAAGAAGTGGCGACTGGCGAGGACCTACCTTTTTACTTTACCGAGCCAAATGAAATCGATGACCCTAACGGTGAGCTTCATCTGAAGGCGGCCAATGTTCTTGTCTTTTTTATATAGGGTAGGTAGGTGATGAAAGACAGATTGTGCCACCGTGGCTTTGAGTGTTGGTGGATGATCTGGACAAGTGGAATAGTTTTCCCTAGGGTGCTTATACATTCAGAGTATCGAAGAATTATATTGATCACCTCACGGTGAATAGTTCCCACTGGAATTTCTTTGGGCCAGCATGGGTACTACAATGTTGGATTGTCGAGGCTATACCTGATTTAGCTTAACGAATTTCCCACCCAGTCGACAGTGCTGCCCTTCCTTGTTGTATGAGGACGATCATGGTCTCTCCCCATAAAGTCAATTTAGACAAATATATTCAAGACAGGGTGGTTTGAAAAGAAAGACTTGTACCAGAGGATGAAGCAGAGGAGGCAACCGAGTACTGGAGGTCATATTGTTCACATAATGACGTTATTGGTGTGAACTATAGGAAGCCGGTGAATAAGATCAAAGAGAGGATACCATTTGAACGCCCTCCTCGGAAAGCGAGGCATACGAGTTATCCCCACGCGTCGGAGTTTGAGGACGAGGAAGAGGCTAGGACATATGATTTGAGAGACCAACCCCCACCCCCACCCCACCGGAAGAAAAGGAAAAGCGTCCTCGAACTCGAGAGCGTCGGTGTAATACCCCAGACTTTTTCTACAGTCGTTAAAAATTAAAGTTAATAATAATTATGGCTTTGCACGCCTAAGATCATGAAATTAAATTCTAAGATTTACGGTGAAATCCGTTTCCGAAAATAATTTCCAGAAATCGGACGAACGACTACTGTATTAGGGTTTTCGCGTCCGGTAAGTTTTTCGTCCGAAAACTCAGAATCAAATTCCCTCAGAATTTACATTCACTTTTTCTTCGAGACGAGTTCACCGGAGAAAGTTAGTTTTTATGATTTTCCGATCGAATTTTGGACTGTGAAGTCCCGACTTTTTCTCGGATTTTGAAAAACGAATTAGTTTTTCCGAGTACGTAAATTATTTCCAATCTAACGGACGAATTAGATTTTGTCAATTCCGTAACTATCTAGGAAAGTATTTCTCGACTTTTAAATCGACGTTTAAGAGCCGGAAACGAGATATTTCGTCAAATATTTCCTCGCCAAACGCAACCTTAACGAGTCACCACTACTTTGTAGGATATTTCTCCACTTTATGACTCACCATACTTAGTCACCCACTCTCCCTCACAACTCCCTCATTACCCCCCCCCCCCCCCCCATCAAGCTCTCTCTCCCATTTCTTCTTTCCACCATTGAAGGAGTTCAAGCTTTTGCAAGATCCAAGTTCATAAGTCATTCAATCATCCATCGATTTCCCTTCTTCCTTCATTAATCATCAAGGTAATCATCTCCTCCATTGATCTATCCAATTGGAATTCCTTTCTTTTTATTTTTCTTGAGGACCGATTTTTATGATGATGATGTAGTAGTTGATTTAAGTTTTAATATGCAATTAGATGTATAAGGGAGTGATTCCATGGATGAATTAGAGAATGAAATCCAAGAACCCTAATTCTAGGTTATTACCGATTTTTTTAGAATTTGGGGCTTTGATCGTAGCTCGATTTCTTTGTCGATTGAATGATAGATTAGTGTTCCTCATGATGTTAATTGACTCTATGAATTGTTTTAGATTTTTCTAAAAATAAAATGTGAAACCTAAGAGACGAAGGAGGATCGATTTAGGATAGTAAATGTTATGATATGCTCGATTGGTTAATGGAAATGAGATATACGATGCATGAGGATGAATATATATTAAATTGAGATTTTTCTAAAAATAAAACGAATAATGTAAGAGACGAAGACGTGACGATAAGTTAGAGCTCGATAACTTTTTGATAATATGATTTGCATGTTAGTAATGCTCGTTAGATGATAATCGTTGTCGTAAAATTTGAACGAAAACGGAGAACGTAAAATTTATTGTAAGAGACGAACGACAGACGATAAGTCGAGATTAGATAATAGTTTGAGGTTATGATTTATGTAATTATGATTCTTGATAGATGATGAATAAGATTGTAAAATTTGATTGAATTCTAATGATGTTGGATTTCTCTTAAGAGACGAACAAATGATGATAAGTAATGATAGAAAAGTCGATTAAGTATTGTTTTTGGATATTAATGATTATTAATGATTAATGAACGAGTTTGTAGTTGACGACATGTTCGTCCGAGTATTGAAAATATGAGTTGTAGTTATAATCGAGAAGTAGAGTCGAGAAGTTGAACTTGATTTGGTATAGTAATTGTTTAGTCGGAAATGACGATGTTTTAAACGTCGTGTTTATAAACGAGAAATGAAAAGGGGTCTATCACGTATAATGATACGAGTAGACTGTATTGAGTCAGTAAATTCGTGAGAATTTAGGTTCAATAACATAGAACAAACCTAGAAAACCGTGCGTCGATTTTATCGAGCATTAGGGTTTCACTCGGCAGTTTTGCGA
The DNA here is from genome assembly GCA_029490685.1 of Schizonepeta tenuifolia. Lineage (NCBI taxonomy): Eukaryota > Viridiplantae > Streptophyta > Magnoliopsida > Lamiales > Lamiaceae > Schizonepeta > Schizonepeta tenuifolia. Next base: position 26,006,889 of record CM055959.1, read on the forward strand.
CCCTTCACAGAAACTGCCATATCTTTTAGCTCGTTTATCGAAATTGAGATCCGCAAATTAGAGAGTAAACTAGATACCCGTACCTTTCTTTTGGTATAAGATTCGTCCCCTGTTTCGAAATCTCCTGTTCTGGGTGGACTTACTGACCTCGTGCAGAGAATGTTCAAAACATAGTTTCTTAAGTTGAATTCTTCTCAACTTGAACTCTTTCGATCTTTTAAAGTCGTTTCAAGACATCGACTATCTTCTTTCCACTGACCTAAGAGTCAAGTGCAGAACCGAGTGAGTGTCAAACAAGATGCGTTCGTATCTCGTTTCTTTTTAACTAAAAGAGTTTAGTTAGCGTGCAAATGCCTAAAACGTCTAAAGAATAAAAAACTTAAACTCAACTTTTCGTATTCGTTTATCGTTTGCGACCGAGCTTTAAAGTATGATTTTTACGATGAAGGAGGAAGTCGACACCAAGGATAGGACGCAGACCAGAAGACGGAAGCACGTATCTTTGTTATGTATTCTATCAAGGTGGGCTTTTATATATGAAACAAAACGAGCAATGCTCGAAAACCTTTTCTTTATCATTTTGATAATCGTGTTTTCAAAGTGATAATCATGGCATGAACTGTTTTGTGTTTTTATGTGAGTTCTCTTGTACCTTATGAGTTAATCAAAAGGGGTGAACTAACGATCGGCTTTGAGTTAGCTATTATGCTTTCCAGAGTTAGTGCACTTTGTAGCCTGTGGTGTATGTGGTATCCTGTTGAGGGGTAGCCAGCCACGGTGAATTATGAATGGTCAAGATTTGAATGTAACATCTATGAAAATTGCTTGCGCAAGCTAATTTATGAAAAAGAGAAAGAAAATGTTTAGTAGACACGGCCCTTTAATGAAAAACTCCGATGTGCTACAGAAATGAAATGCCTGATTATCTATACTTATGATTATGTTTTCGGCAACATGCCCACTAAGTACTATTGTATTTAGCCCTGCATATGTTTTCTAAATGTGCAGGTTGAAGCGACGAAGCGGCGACGGTTGAGTTAGAGTTGAATAGAGTTAAGGAAGACTCTTGTATATAGTTCACAAATCCGCTGCCAGACTCTAAACTCTTTTGATGTTGTGTAATAATCACTGTAGTCTAAGTTCTGTAATATAACTTAGAAGCTTTTGAAGTGCTTGTCGAGTAATCTTTCGGGATTAACTCTTTCCTTTCGTCAATAAAGTCTTGTTCATAGAAGATAAGTTATTATGTATGTATGTCTATTCATTCATCCTCTTTCTTCTCCGCTTCTTTAATCCAATCCCATTCGCACCCCGGCTTCTGCCGTCCCTCGGAATTTGAGGCTGTGACAGTCGGTTTATGGAGGAGCTGTCCAAGGTGACAAGACACAAGGTTAAAAAGGATGTCATGACAATGTGGAAAGATGTTATGTTTCCGGGCATAAAAAAATTTGTCAAAAGCTTGTTTGGTAGGGGCTCGCGTCGTTCCTCACCACCTCGACACACACCACGGCCACATCCTTCCTCACCACAGTCTTCCCCAACCGAAAGCCCAAGAGAGCATCTTAGGACGGAGGACGACACTATTGGAAATATTCTGGACCGCCATTCGATGCCGGAGTACTCTATAGAGTGGAATCCCTTCTCCAATACATCTAGAAGAGATATGAATCTCTTTGAGACTCCAGCTCAAGTAATCATAAATTTCAAATTATTAGTCATGGTCTAATGAAAAATGGTACCACTTGTTTATTATGTACATATGACCATTACCATTTGTTTACCACCATAACCATTATTAAGTTTTTAGGATTGCATATTTTGTGATTTTCTGCCATTAACAGTTGAATTACAGTTTATCTGTTTTGCATGTATTTTAATATATTAATTTTGTATTATATTTGAGATTACATTTGTGGATTTCTAGTATGAACAGGCTGCTCCTTCCCGACATTCTGTTCCAGATTTGAATGAATATCACATTCCACCCCAGTAACATGAAGTTTTACATTTTTAGTCATGTTCAAATGAAAAATGGTACCAATTGTAAAGTATTTACATATGACCTGTACCATTTGTTTACTACCATTACCCTTTTATATAGTTCATCATACCATGCATCGCCGGTTTGCACTACATCATAGTCCGGGTTTGCATAAACTTGTAGATGGCCGAAGTGTATGATTCATTATCTCACGTTGATGACATTCAAACGACCCGAACGGACCAATTGGAAGCTCTAATCAATGGCTTTTGACTTGTTCTTGAGTGTGGGAAGTACTTTCGAAAAAAAAGGAATAAAATCCCTCGTACGACATCACTATTGATACTCGAGTTTTTGAGCATGCCTAAGAGCAACCAGCCCAACCGTCGATTTGTTCAAAAAGACGAGCACAATTGTGGTCCATTTGTGCTAATGATTGTAGAGCGCTTGATTAGTGGAGTTCCGACAGTAGCTTGGGGTAATGGAAGTGTGGCGAATTATCGCCATAAAATTGCCTGTGACATATATGATGCAACTACTCAAGAAATGGTCGCCTATAATTGATGTGAGAAATGATGAGGGACATGATTTGAACTACTTTAATTTGTTGAACCATGTAGTAATTCGACTATGATTCTCAAATATTATTCTTGATGTTGCTTTTTTATGGTCATTAATTCGGATAAGAATTTGTTTGGGACACCATTGCAGGTAATCACAAACTTTAAATTATTCGTCACGGTCTAATGATAAATAATACCAATTTTGTATTATATACATATGACCATTACCATTTGTTTACTACCATTACCATATTTAATTTTTAAGGATTGAATATTTGTGATATTCTGCCATTAACAAAAATGCTAATTAAGAAAGCAATACATGACTTGTATATTAAGCATGGTACTGGAAATATTTGTCACGGTCAAATATAAATGGTACTGGAATAATAATAATAATAATAATCGGGACCAAATAATAATAATGGTATTGAAATATTTGAAATAAGCTTTCTTAACAACATCACACAATGCTTAATTCACTCTGTCAACTTACAAACCAAGTAACATTGCCACGATCAATTATAAATGGTACCGAATTTATCACAACATAGCCGGGTAAGGACTTGTTCTAACATTGTGATCAAGTGAGCCACATCGACTGCATTTTTTCGATGCCCGTTTACTACCACTGCTCGATGGCTCGCCGACGGTGAATGGACGTGATCTTGACGTCAAATTTTCAACTGAAGATCGATGACGAGAGTTTTTGGGTCGTCCAGCTTGACTAATAGGAGCGGGTGGCCAAACTACAACTGCAACAATATTTGGTGGAAGAGACCACTCGGTTTGAGGAGGAACATCATTCACATGTTTTGCATACGTCTCAAGCATGGTAGTTCTCGTGTAGAAATGATCCACATAGGTATATAAATGTTGTCCATTTCTCCTGTTTTTACATAAAAAATTGTTATAAAAAACAAATCAAAATCAAATTATTTCATTTAAACAAAAACAGCATGGGAACAAGGTATCAAGTCATAACTAAATAATAACAACCGTTACGAAATTTTAATTGAACATGACTATTATTCAAAGTGAACTTACTGAATTGTTGCAACAACATTGGAACAAGGTATCAAGACCATATCGAAAACCCTGCATGGACACCACCTCCGATTGAGATCCACTGTCAAAGTGTTTTTACCATCATCCACTTTGAATGTTGCCGCAGTAATGGGTGTGACAGTGTAAGATCTTGCTTTCTCAACCTCTACAGTGAGCTTCTCATGTGCCTTCTTTGTCAAATAATCATTACTCGACGCTGCTTCATGTCTTTTTTTGTCGAACCATTTCTCAACGAGGCCTCTAATAGCTTCTAATAAAGAGCATATTGGAAGTCGTCTAGCCCACAACAGAGATCTATTGAATGCTTCAGCCCAAATGGATGTCAATGTACCATATCGGCGAACAGGGCAGAATGATCTAGCTCACTTCTCAGGACCGACTCCAATTAGCTTATTGTACGCAGCAAGTTTGGCGAGCCGCATGCTCTCCATTGCTTTTTCGTACACAGATCTCCGATATGTAAATGCCTCTTTATGATACAACTTGGTAAAGGGTTTTCCAAAAGGAACTAATCCCTTAAAGATGTAAAAGTAGCATAGGCCGTGTGCTACACCAGGATAGACTATTCTCACTGCATTCGCAATGCTTAAGTGCCACGTCTGAGACAATCAACAAATCATCACGACAACCAAATGTCACTCTCACATGACTGAGAAACCAGATCCACTCAATGTCATTCTCAATCGGACCGATCCCCCATGCCTGGGGAACTACGCCGTCATTCTCGTCCTTTATAACGGCAACAAATAAAATGCCCTGATTTTTTCCTTTTAATTATGTTCCATCTAAAATAATCACGGGCCGAATAGACCACTTAATGTCGCGATAGAAGGTGCCAACGCCACGAAAAGATGTTCAAAACGACCATCATGGCTAACACTGTAGTCTATAATCGACCCCGAATTTATTCTCCTCAACATGTGTAGATAGCCAGTCAGCTTCTTAAACGAGTCTCCATATCCACCGTATATCAACTCCAATGCTTTATTCCGTGCTCGCAGACAAACACCATAACTTGCAGTGTTTCCAAAATCTTGGTGCAGTGTAGCCATTATTGTGGGGCTTGATGATGAGTTTTTTATTTCGCATTCTTTTCGCAAAATGAGCTGCAATCACCGTGGAACTGACCTTCCTTTGAATAACACCACGGTCCAGGTTAAGATTGCATGTATGTGTCGGATTGAACTTGCATATATACCAAAAGTTCCCCTGGAATCAGGCATGTAGAAGAAAAGGACAGTCTTTATGCCTACATTTGTAGTGAACACGACCCAGATCGGACCAGGGAGTACGAAACTCAGCTCGTTGTTCCATATGCCACATTCCAACAGCAAGATATATAGCTTCCTTGCTGTAAAATATGTCGTGCAGTGCCAACGGACCGTCTGGCATACGGTCAAGATCGCTCATAACAAGCGAGGTAGTAGCATCAAGTGGAATAACTGGAATTAACCAATTTTCTAGCTCTTCCACTTCATTGCCACATTTTGTATCTTCATGAACAAGGGGTGGACGGTTAATCTGCATCAACATTGACAAGAGCTTCTCCACTCCGCCCTGAGTGTGCACCCATGAAACAAAATCTGCGAAAGAAGCAAGACTTAAATTTAGGGATTCTGCCTCTTCCTCCTTCTCATCGGACTCTGATTCTTCGATATATTCTTCATCATCCTCGTTTGACTCCTCAACGGTACATTCTACATGCTCGCATGATTGCAATGTCGATATCTCCTGCGTAGGAAGGCTTGCGCAACTACCACTTCCAAATTGAGTTTCTCCAAACAAATTGGATGAAGCCATATGTGTGAACGACAAGACATACTCATTGTGTTGAGAGTATTGATTGTCATAGGCATATGACGACGAATTCAGATCAAACGAAGGTCTGTACACATCATCATTGTGCACCACATACAATGTAGACTCAAATTCAAGACCACACAAACGATAAAGTTCATCATCATTGCTCACACAATATTTAACAGTTCGGCCACTTTCAGACTTTAATAAACACCATAATTCATAAATGCAACTCAACGATTTCGACATCATTATCAAGTCAATATTATCTTTAATGATAGAGAAACTTATCGTATTCAGCAGCACGTAGAAAGTACGTGACTCTCCACCATTATACAATGTATCACCTAATATCCCACCATATTTAACGATGAATCTTTTACACTCCATCTGTAAAATCAAAACAATTTTCGAAACAAAAATTATAAGTACAGAAATAATAATTTCCAAATGCATAAAAATTAAACAATTTTAATCATAACCAAATTTGTTATAATCATGTTCAATAATGTATTGGTTGTGATCATATTTTATTTAACTGGATTAGGACTATTTTTTCTTGTTTCGATACCAATAAATAAAATTAAAATTCAATTTACTTGTGAAAATGTGGCTGAATTTTCTTACTTATATAGTATTTCTGGATGAAGCAACTAATATTCAATCGTGGTGGCTTCGTAAGTTATCTACAAAATAAGACAGTAATGTTATAAAAACATCATAAATACTTATTCACTAATGTAATGATGCTCAGTAACTAAACAAAATTGGTCGTGATAAAAAATATATTGTCGTGATCGTTCAGATGTTTGGTCCTGATCATTAATTTCAAACTTGATCAGGACTATTTTTTCTTGTTCTGGTACCAACGAATAAAATTAATTTCAATTTACCTGTGAAATTTTGGATGAAAATTTCCCTCTTCTGTAAAATTTCTAGAAGAACCAAGTGATTTTCCATTGGTTCGTGGTGGCTTCATACTTTCTCTACAATATAAGATTATTGTGTTAGAAAAATATTAAAATTACATAGCTACAAGTATAAGAAAGGTTAAAAACTAAAAATCATTAGTCATGATCGAAAATAAATTTGTCAGGGTTGTTGCGATGTTTGGTCCCGATCATATATTTTCAACTTGATCGGGACCATTTTTTCTGGTTTTGGTACCAATAAATAAAAAAAACATCAACTAACCTGTGTATAATTCAAACACAGTGGCTTCTTCGATGATTAAAATGTCAAGAACGAGCCTTATTTTGTGAAATTGTATACTTCTTTGATGAAAATGAAATTGTAAACGAGACTTCATTGTGTTAATTTGCATTTGTTATATAGAGGATGGTCACCAAGATTCTTGCGCATGAGATTCTTACCTATGAAAATATAAGAAGTGACCTTTGCATGCATGAGAGTAAATCATGTGAAAGTGAAGAGAAGAAATATGAGGAAGAAAGTACTTTATAAGAAGACAAAAAAAAAAGATAAAGGTAGCATCCGCGTGAAAGAGAAGGAGAGAAAGAGAGTGTCCAATAAGACAAGACAAGGTGAGAGAAAGTGGAATAAACTAAGCTTGTGTGGGCCAATGGATATATTGTAAATATAATAAAAGGAGTAGACATATTGCAAATTCACTTTATCCATAAGGGATATAAATAAATTTATCTATATATATACATATATATATATATATATATATATATATATATAGGGAGCAGTTCATGTAGGAACCATGTAATACCCCAGATATTTTCTTCCGACGAGAAATAAAAAAAAATTCTAATTAATTATGGCTTTACTCGCCTAAGTTAAGGATTTTCAATTATAAGACTAACGGTGAAATCCGTTTTTGAAAATAAATTCCAGAAGTCGGTTAAACGACTACTGTATTAGGGTTTCGGCGCCCGATAAAATTTTAGTTCGAGAACTCAGATCAAGAAACCGTCGAACTTTACATTCACTCTTTTTGCGAGACGAGTAAGTTAGTAAAAATCCGTTTTTATTATTTTTCCGGATAAAATTTGGACTGTGATGTCCCGACTTTTTATCGGATTTTGAAAAATGAAATATACTTTCCGACTATGTAAATTATTCCGGAACTAATGGTCGAATTAGTTTTCGCCGGAAATGTAACCGACTAAGAATTTAATTCTCGATTTTTAATACATCGTTCTAGACCCGAAACGAGATATTTCCGACTAAAAATGCCACCTAAAACCGCCACCTTACCCCCCCCCCCCCCCCAATGACTCACACCTTGTGAGTCATCCTACTTTAAGAGATAAAAATCTAAAACACTTAGTCATCATCTCCTCCAATACTCCCTCATTAGCCCCCCCCCCCCCCCCCCCTCTCATATCTTCTCTCTCACTTTTCTTCCATTATTCTTCACCTTCAAGCTCTCTCAAGCTTCACAAGTCATCCGTCTACCGATCATTTTCATTTCCGAGTTCATAATCGACAAGGTAGGAACTCTTCTACTTTATGAACCGAACAAAAACTCGATTCCATCAACTTCATTTTGATCGAAAGTTTAGAGATGAAGTAGTATGATGAACCTATGTTAATACATGTTGTTAGTATGCTTAGAATTAGATTTCTATGGTTGAAATTTCATGAAAATCACCCTCCTAATTAATCTATTATTACCGAAATTTTCTTAAATTTGGGGGTATGATGTTTGATTCAATTTTTAGATAATTTATTAGTGGAATTGTGTTCTATATGATGGTAGATTGCTACATGAATTAAAGTAGAATTTTCTAAAAATAAAAATCAAAATGTAAGAGAAGAACAAGTGAGGATTTGATGAAGAAGGTGATATGATATGCATGTTTTGTTTATAGAAATGAGATATAGGATGATTGAGGATGAATATATATTTATTTGGGATTTTTCTAAAAATAAAAGGAAAAACGTAAGAGATGGAAACTTGTCGTTAAGTTAAAGCTCAATAATGTTTTTAGAATATGGTTTGCATATTAGTGATGCTCATTAGATGATGATTGTTGTTGTAAAATTTGAACGAAAACGGAGAATGTAAGATTTTTAGTAAGAGACGAACAATCGACGATAAGTCGAGCATAAGCAATGGTTTAGGTTTGTGACTCAAACCTATGTTAATCTTGATAGTTAATGATCGTAACCGTAAAGTTTGAGCGAATTCTAAGAAGTTTCGATTTTGAATAAGAGACGAAGAACCGAGTTTAAAAGTCGGTAGAAAAGTCGAATAAGGAAATTCCTTTTATTATTAATGATTGTTGTCATGTGACGAACGAGATTGTAGTTAACGATATTTCCATCCGAGATGAAATGGTATAAGTTGTAGTTGTAATCGAGAAGTGTGAACGAGAAGTTGAAATAGAATTGAAATGAAATGGTTTAGTAATTGATAGTTGAAAATGACGAGGAAATATACGTCGAGTTCTTAATCGAGAAATGAAAAGGAGTTCATCACGTTTGCTGGTACGTGTTGACTGCCTTAAGATGAAAATTTCGTGAAAATATAAGTGGTAAAGCATTAGTCGAACCTAGGAAGCCGTGCCTCGAGTTACGAGCACCTAGGGTTAAAACGCGGACTGTTCTGCGACCCTTCACGGAAACTGTCATAACCTTTAGCTCGCTTAACGAAATCGAGATCCGTAAATTGAAGAGTAAACTAGACATCCGTGGCTATCTTTTGGTATAAGGCACATCCCCTGTTTCAAAGTACTCTGTTCTGGGTGGACTTACTGATCTGTGTAGTAATTTCATGAACCTAGTTTCTTAAGTTGAATTCTTTTCAACTTGGTTCCTTTTGATCTTCTAAGTCGTTATGAGTTATCGACTTCCATTTTTAACCGACCTCAGTGTCGAGTAAAGAACCGAATTAGTTTTAAACGAGATGTGTTCGAGTCTCGTTTCTTTTAATCAAAAGAGATTAGTTAAGTGCAAAGGTCTAAAAGTCATTAACCGATTCCGAGTTTCTGTTTTCTTTTTATCGTCTCGACCAAATACTAAAATGTGATTATTTGCGTTCAAAGAAGGAGGACGTCGAGATTAGAAGACAGGACGGAAGATCAGAGACGGAAGCACGTGTTATAGTTCTGTAATTGTTCGAGGTGGGCTTTCTAAAACCAAAAACTCCGATGAATGCCATTACTTGTGAAATAATTTTATGTGAGCGTTGCTCGAAAGTGTTTACGTATATATGATAAATGTGTATTAAAGTATCTATCAGAGTATAAATGAATTGTTTATGTGAATTTTCTTATGCTTATCTGAGTTAGCCCTCAGAGCGCTAACCAGAGTAATGGATTCTGAGTTAGCCCTCAGAGTGCTAACCAGATATTCCAACCAAACGATCAGATTCTGAGATAGCCCACAGAGTGCTATCCAGAGGGACAGATTCTGAGTTAGCCCACAGAGTGCTTTTCAAACGATCGGATGTGAGTTAAAACTCACAGTGTGTTATCCAGAATTAAATGAACAGCAGTATAAGTTATACGAGTGTTTATGAAAAGATGCATGATTAAATCTATACTCTTGTGAGTTGTTTTTCGGCAATGTGCCCACTAAGTGCTTTATGTACTTAGCCCTGCATGTTTGTTTTTTTTTAAATGTGCAGGTTGAGTGACGAAGGCGGAGGAGGTTGAGTAAAGGTTGTATTTGAGAAGTAAAGTTCAGTTGAGCCTCGATTTCACATTTGATATGTGATATCATTCTATATTTTTCCGTTGCGAACTAGTTTCAGTTAAAGTATAACTTTAGATCTAAGTTTCATTCTTTGAACTTAGTCTCTTTTAAGAACAGCTATGTTGAGTGATCTTTCGTGATCGACTCTTTCTTTCATTAAATAAAGTCGGTTCTCTTATTAATGTAAGTCCTTTCGGTTTAAGTTGTTCATACTTTAAACCTAGTTTTCTCTGATCACAACTTTGTCGAGCGATCTTTTGTGATTAACTCTCTCTTTTATCCAATGAAGTCAAGTTTTTAGTAGTTTCAGTTATATTTGTCTGTTTATTCATTCATACTCCCCTTCTTCCCCGCTTCTTTAATCCAATCCCTAGTCGCACCCCGGCCTTGCCGTCCCTCGGGATTTGGGGCTGTGAAAAACCACCACTTAGGTAGAAATTAGGAACCATTCTCAATCATTGATCTCATTTATTTGAATGGTTAAGATGCAAAACAAACTAACCATATTAATATAATGGGGATTCCGAAATTGTGTAAGTAATTATCTCCAAATTGAAAAAATCCATCCCACTCACTTCCTATATATATGGCGACAAAAGAGTGAGCAAAATTACTATTCAAAATTGAAAAATATTTTCCAATAACCATCATTACTACCGAGCAAACAATTGTATTAAACCCTAGATTGTATAATAATTTGTTCCTTCTATTTTTTGTGTGTGTTTATTCTGTTTCTATGTTGTTGCTTATTTTCTGTTTATATATTGCTTGAATTGTATGTAAAAAATTCATTGATGAATGCTTATTTTTTTTTATATGTTGCTTAAGTAATTGTATGTTGTTGCTTATTTTAAAAAAACTAGTAAAATAAAATATAATCTAAAAAAAGCATGGTCTTGCTTATTTGTGGTTTAAATTATAATGCATAATTTGTATGAGGTGAAATATTAAACAAATGAACGGAATAAATGTTATGGCATTGCTTTTCTTTTTTTTTAATTTATATTGCTTAAATTGTATGTAAAAAAGTTCATTGATTTCAATATTTTTTTTCATTTTATAAGTTGCTTAAGTTATGATATGTTGATGCTTATTTTAAAAAAATGAGTAAAAGATTAAATATATCTAAAAAAACATTACAGAAAGAAAAAAATTGGATGTTGCTTATTTGTGATTTAAATAATAATTTTTATAGAAATTATTATTGCTTTTAATACACATATAAAATTCTTATTACGGAAAATAATATTGAAATGGAAAATGAAACATAGTACTTACTTGATTATTAAACAATGAAGATATTGAATAAAAAGGGCATAATATGTTTGGAAATAAATTAAAATATTCATAATATAAATTAAATAGGAAACGATGAAAAACAAAAAACAAAAAAAAAAAACTCACACAATAAAAAATTAAATAAGATATAAAAATGTGTATTATGTAGTGAGATGAATAAAAGAATCCATTAATTTATGGGATGGGAGGTTACAGTTTACACATTACATTTGTGACCATTTATCCATTAAAAAGGAATAAAATTAATTGAAGATCATATATTAACTTAACACGTTGATAAAAAAAATAAAAGGATTTGATTGGTTCCTAGTTTCTACCTAAGAATGTGGTTCTCATTTAATCTTGTCACAACCCCAAATCCCGAGGGACGGCCGAAGCCGGGGTGCGACTGGGGTTGGATTTAAGAAGCGGGGAAGAAGGGGGCTAATTGACTAAGCATACAAAAGGGGCATCAACTACTCAATGAACAAGACTCGAATATAAATAAAGATAGAGTTAATCACGAGTGATTACTCGACAAAAGTACATGGAAGAATTAAGTTCCAGTTTACAGACTTAAACTACAGAGTTTTGTTCAATAGACAAGTTCTCAAAAGACTTAGAGTTTGGCAGCGGAAGAGTCCTAACTAAAGCATCCTATCTTTTCAACTCAACTTCAACCGTTGCCGCTTCCGTCGCTTCAACCTGTACATTTAGAAAACAATGCAGGGCTAAATACAAACGTACTTAGTGGGCACGATGCCAAAATTATAATCATAAGTATAGATAAATATGGCATTTCATAAAGGTAGCACATCGGGGTTTTATTTAAAGAGGCCCGTGTCTACTAAACATTTTCTGACTTTTTTCTCAAATTAGCTTGCAAGCATTTTTCTGGTATGTTACGTTCAATCTTGACCAAAACTCATTCACCGTGGCTGGTACCCCTCAACAGGATATCACATACACCACAGGTTACAAAGTGCACTAACTCTGGAAAGCACTTAGCAGCTAACTCAGAGCCGATCGTTAGTTAACCTAGTTAGATTAACTCTAAATCTGGAAAACACGAATGTTAACTCAGATAGGTACAAGAGAACTCACATAAAACATAAAACAGTTCATGCCATAATATCACTTTAAAAACACAGATATCAAAGCGATAAAGAAAGATTTTCCGAGCATTGCTCGTTTTATTTTATATATAAAAGCCCACCTCGATAATACAGAACTAAGAAGTACTAGCTTCCAATCTTCGGATCTTCCGTCCTTTCTTTACTGCTGGCTTCCTCCTTCATCGTAAAATAATAATACTTAAACTCGGGTCGTAAAAGATAATCGATCAAAGAAACTCGAAAAAGGTTTTAGTTGATTCATTCTTTAGGCATTTGCACGCTTACTAGATTCATTTTACTTAAATGGAAATGAGACTCGAACAAATCCCGTTTAGAACTCGAAAGGTCTCATCGACTCTTAGGTCAGTAGAGAGGGTAATCGATAGCTTAATACGACTTAAAAGATCAAAAGGAACTAAGTTGGAAAGAATCAACTTAGGAAAATAAGTTTTAGTTCATTACGACTTAGACAATTTCTCGCTTAACTAAACTTCTTTACTTGAACGGATAAGAGATGAGGTCTCGTCTCATTTAGCACTCAAGGCTCCTTTCTTGACTCTAGGGTCAGTAGGAAGATAGTCATTAGTTATTATGGCTTAAACGATCGAAAGAAAACTAAGTTGCGAACGAAACAACTTAGAAGAAAGAAAATTGAAATTTCACTGAGCAATACAAAAACTCTGGGGACTGCCCAGAACAGGGGATCTCGAAACAGGGGATGAGCCCTGTATCGTTGGAAAGTTTGGGATGTCTAGTTTACGCTCCAATTTACGAATCGCAAATCCGATAAAAGAGCTAAAAGTTATTACAGTTTCCGGCGAGGGTCGCAAAACTGCCGCGCTAACCCTAGTTGCTCGATAGAATCGACGTATAACGTCTTAGGTTCGTTCTAAGTTCTCGTATTCGATTTCTTATGAAACTTGACCCTCAAGGAATTCAACACGTACCCCCGTACGTGATGAACTCCTTCTCAAAACTCATCCAATAGCACGACGTTCTAAACGTCGGCTTTCAACTAACATGTACTATACCAACAAGTTATCAATTTCCCGTTCTAGTTCTCGACTATCACTATAACTCATATTATATTAGCTCGAAAGCTCATGACATCAACTACAAAGTTATTCCCAATTCCATCATAAACGATATTATCAAGTTAGAATTCCCATTCGACTTCTCGGTTATTAGATACGACTAGTGGTTTGTCTCTTACACAATTTTCAAAGTTGTCGGATTTCGTTCAAATTTTACGTCATTAAACAACATCTAACTAGAATCACTTTCATGCATATAATCACTTCACATCAACACTATATTTCAACTTACGATGAGTTCTTCGTCTCTTACATCCCACCAAATAATTTTAGAAAATTCTCAAATAAATTCCTATCATCAATTAATACCAATTACAACCTTATTCCATCAACAAATCAACAATTAAAACAACTACAAGAAAACCCCTAATTTCATCCTTAATTTCGGTTTTAATACATGGTTTAAGAGGGTGTTTTTCTTCATCAATTAATATCATTTAACTCTTAATCATCCTATTATAACATCAATTAATAAATTCAAGTCCAATTACACATCAACATGCAAAAATCCCCAATTTCAAACCCTAAACCCTAAATCAATTTCAAACAAACAAAGGGCTTTCGATTTCTCTTGGTTCTAATCACTAATTAAACACTTTCTAAGCATGATTTTAACATCAATTTAAGAATTCCAAAAATCCTACCATAAGCCCTAAATTTCGGTACTATGCATAGAGTTAGGGTTCATGATTTTTCTTCAATTTTGATCCTAGAATTCACATCCAAACACAACTAATTAAACTAATCGAAGATCAAAACATCTAGTTCTTCACCCCTAAATTTTCGATCAAAAAGAAAATAAAAAGAAGAGGATGTTGGATGGATAGAAACATAGAGGGGATGGATACCTTGATCTTTACTAAAGGAAATAATGAAGTTTGATGGATGAATGAGGGCTTGTGTGATTTTCTTCTTCAAGAGCTTGGAGATTCAACAATGGAGGAAGAAGAAGATGGGAGAGAGGGAGAGAGAAGGGGCAGCAGAATTTTAGGGTTGAGGGAGGGAGGAGATATGAGGTAAAATGATACAACAAGGCTATATATACTTAGGTTAAAGGGAATAGTGAATAGTGTTTGAATAGTAGTAGGTAAAAAATAATACTATATGAAAGAAATAAACTATCATGCTAAAAATGGGAGAGAAATCGGTTATGAGAGGGAAGGGAGGAAAAATACGCACTTTTCCGACGCGATACGACGTTACGGAAATCGGACGACGAAAAACGTAGCTCGACGCAAAATCGTCACGATCCGATTCGTTAAAAAATTCTAACGTAAAGAAAACTTAATTGGAAAATAAGATTTATAAAATTAATTCCGACAAAAATCATAAAAACGAACTTTCTCGGGCGAGTTCGTATCGCGATTTCGTGAATGTAAAAATCAGACGGTTTTCCGTTCTGAGTTCACGAACTAAAAATTTTTCGTACGCGCTAACCCTAAATACGGTAGTCATCTAGCTGACTTCCGTAATTTATTTTCAGAGACGGAATCGACCGTTAGTCTTAGAATTTAAAAATGTAAACTTAGGCGTGCATAGCCATTTATTTTATTAACTTTAAATTTTTGAGATCGTAAGGAATTTCCAGGGCATTACATCCTACCCCCCTTACAAAAAATTTCATCCCGAAATTTGCATACCTTCTGCAAAAAGATGAGGATATCGCTCCTTCATCTTCTCCTCGAGTTCCCACGTGGCTTCTTCTTGCCCGTGGTGGTTCCATAGCACTTTAATGATCGGAATCGATTTGGTTCTCAACTCTTGGACCTTTCTATCCAGAATCGATATCGGCTTCTCTTCGTAGCTTAGGTCAGATTCAAGAACTACGTCTTGCTGACTAATGACATGCTTAGGATCGTAAACATATTTTCTCAACTGAGAAACATGGAAAACGTTGTGAACGCTTCCTAGACTTGGCAGCAAGGCCAATCTATAGGCGACGGGTCCTATTCTCTCGAGGATTTCATAAGGTCCTATAAACCTGGGTCTTAGCTTACCCTTAACTCCGAACCTAAGGATTTCTTTGGTCGGTGATATCTTAAGGAACACCTTATCTCCTATTTCAAACTCAAGATTGGTTCGACGATCATCGGCATACGACTTCTGTCGGCTCTGGGCCTCTTTCATTCTATCGCGTATCTGCCGGACTATCTCAATCATCTCATTAATCGCATCTGGGCCTAGGTTCTTTCTCTCACCTACTTCGTCCCAATAAAGTGGCGATCTACATTTTCTTCCATACAAAGCCTCAAACGGCGCCATTTCTATCGTGGCCAGATAACTGTTGTTGTAAGCGAATTCGACTAAGTGTAGAATTTCTTCCCAATTCGCGCCTCGGTCCAAAACCACTGT
Source organism: Schizonepeta tenuifolia (assembly GCA_029490685.1). Lineage (NCBI taxonomy): Eukaryota > Viridiplantae > Streptophyta > Magnoliopsida > Lamiales > Lamiaceae > Schizonepeta > Schizonepeta tenuifolia. The sequence continues at coordinate 26,022,811 of CM055959.1, forward strand.
TCTTAACATGTCGACTAAAATCTAAATCGTTCTCTCTGACTGCCCATCTGTCTGTGGGTGAAACGTTGTACTGAAATTAAGCTCTATCCCCAATTCTTTCTGCATCGTAATCCAAAATCTTGAGGTAAATTTGGCGTCTCTATCTGATACTATGACCCTTGGTACTCCATGCAGACGTACAATCTCTCTGACATACAACTGAGCTAGTTTCTCCGATCCGTAGGTGATCTTAATCGGTAAGAAGTGTGCTGACTTTGTAAGCCTATCTATTATCACCCAAATTGCTATGTTTCCTCTTCTCGACTTAGGCAAGCCTATGACAAAATCCATAGCTATGCCTTCCCATTTCCATTCTGGGACATCCAATGGTTGTAGCAATCCATATGGTCGTCGGTGTAAAGCCTTAACTTGCTGACATGCTAGGCATCTTTCTAGAAACGAGGTAACGTCTCGTTTCATTCCATTCCACCAAAAGTTTCTTCTCAAATCTTGGTACATTTTCGTACTTCCTGGATGTGCTGTATAAGGTGTGTCGTGAGCCTCACTCAAGATCTCGTTCTTCAGTTCGCTGTCGTCATCAAGAATACAAATTCTGCCTTCAAAAAGTATCGCATTGTCTGGTGCTTCGGAATATCCTTCTGGCTTATCTGTTCTTATCCTTACTCGTAACTTTTCCATTGACTCGTCTTTTCTCTGAGCACTGATGATTCTTTCTCTCAAATCCGGTGTAGCTTCCAATGCTGCTATCTGACTTGTTATCGTAGCTGGCGTGTCAAGCACTCTGATATCCATCTTCTCGAATTCTCGTACTAAAGTTTCTTCTTCTACAAAAAGGCATCCTAACTTCGTTGGAGCCTTGCGACTCAATGCGTCTCCTACCACATTAGCCCTTCCTGGATGATAGTTAATTCCGCAGTCATAATCTTTGACTAATTCGAGCCATCTTCTTTGTCTCATGTTCAGTTCTTTTTGCTCGAAAAAGTACTTCAGGCTCTTGTGATCGGTGAATATCTCAACCCTTACACCATAAAGATGGTGTCTCCAAATCTTTAACGCATGCACTACGGCTGCGAGTTCTAAATCGTGGGTTGGGTACTCAACTTCGTGAGGTCGAAGTTGTCGTGAAGCATAAGCTATCACTCATCCGTCTTGCATCAAGACACAACATAATCCATTTTTCGATGCGTCGGTGTAAACCACATACTCTTTGTTTGTGTCAGGAAGTGCTAGTACTGGGCTGTGGTTAACTTCTCCTTAAGAGTTTGGAAACTCTTCTCACACTCATCCGTCCATTTAAATTTGGTATCCTTCCTGAGTAGCTGCGTCATCGGGCGAGCGATTGTAGAGAATCCCTCAATAAACCTTCTGTAATAACCGGCTAATCCCAAGAAACTTCTGATCTCATTCTGACTCGTTGGTGATTTCCAGTTGTGTACTGCTTCTACCTTGGCTGGATCCACCTTGATTCCTTCTGCCGATACGATGTGCCCAAGGAACATTACTTCCTTCAGCCAAAATTTACATTTACTGAATTTGGCGTAGAGTTTCTCGACTCTTAGTGTCTCCAACACTATCCGTAGATGTTCCTCGTGCTCCGTTTTATTCTTAGAGTAAACGAGGATGTCGTCGATGAATACTAAAATGAATTTGTCCAAGTAGGGGTGGAAGACTCTATTCATCAGATCCATGAATACGGCTGGAGCGTTGGTTAAACCAAATGGCATCACTAAAAATTCGTAATGGCCATATCGGGTTCTAAAAGCGGTCTTCGGTACGTCTTCAGGTTCTATCTTGAGTTGATGGTACCCTGACCTTAAATCTATCTTGGAGAAGACTCCTGCACCCTTGAGCTGATCGAACAAATCCTCAATCCTCAGCAAAGGATATTTGTTCTTGAGCGTGATCTTGTTCAGTTCTCGGTAATCGATGCACATTCTCATCGATCCGTCCTTTTTCCTAACAAATAGCACGGGTGCTTCCCAAGGTGAGACGCTTGGCCTAATAAAACCAAGGTCTAGTAATTCCTGTAACTGGATTTTGAGCTCTTCCAGTTCCTTCGGTGCCATCCTGTATGGGGCTTTAGACTTAGGAGCTGCTCCTGGTTCTAAGTCGATCGTAAAGTTCACATGACGATCTGGTGGCAATCCTGGTAGCACTTCTGGAAAGACATCTTCGTATTCATTCACAACCTTTACATTTTGGATGGTCTTCTCGGCTCCTGGCTCTCCGACTAGGTACACAAGGTAGGTTGTGGTACCTTTCTTCTTCATGAGTTTCGTGGCTTGAAGGGCTGATATAATCGGTACGCCTCTACCCATTGAAATTCTGTGGAATTCGGTCGGTTCTTTACCCGGCGGTTGAAAAGAGATTTTTCTCTCGTTGCAGAGAATTGTGGCGTAATTCTCTGACAATCAATCCATTTCCTAGGATTATATCTACGTCCCACATTATCATAACATTTAAGTTGTTCGCTATAACCTTATGAGTTCCGATTTCTAGTTCTAGGTTAGAGCAAACATGAGTAGAAGTAGTGATCTCTCCTGAAGGTGTGGCTACTCTCATTGGGTGTTCAACTCTTAAAGGTATTATGTCTAAGTTATCGGCACACGAGCCAGCAATGAAAGAATGCGATGCGCCAGTATCAAACAATATCTTAATGGGGGTGTTGTGGAGTTTTCCCATACCTGCGAGATTGCCTTTTCCTTTGCGTTGACCACCCTGTTTGATAGCGCATGCCCTCGCATCCTGTTGCTGCTGTGCATACTGCTGAAACTGCTGCTGGTTCATTGGCGGCTGCTGCTGCTGTGCTTGGATGGCTCGGAGAGGTACTGCTTGTAGCGGCTTCGGGCAATCCTTTTTCATATGCCCCTTCTGTCCACAGTTGAAACAGTTGGGGGTGCCTATCTAGCAGACTCCGGGATGGGCTCCGTTGCACTTTGGGCAGACGGGGATGGTAACCCTCCCTGGGTTATTCGCTCCCTGGTTGAAGTTTCTCTGTTGCCCCTGCGGCTGGTTCTGTTGATTGTTGCCCTTCCATGGCGAGTTCTGCTTATTCCCCTGAATAAACAACCCCGATTGGTTGTTTCCCTACCACGACCTCTTGTTGCTGTTGTTGTTGTTGTTGCCAGGCTGTTGATATCCCTGCTGGTTTCCCTTTCTCTGTCCTCCCTGGTTGTTATAACCCTGATTGTAGCCTCCGCTACCTCCTCCGTTCCATTTCCGCTTACCCTGATAGTTGCTACTATTGCTGTTATAGTAGCCTCGGTTCTGATTCTGCACTGGTGCTGATGCAGTTGGTACAATCTTCTTCTCATCAGGCACGACGGCCTCTATTTCTAGTGCTCTTCCCAAAATATCCATATAGCCTAGTCCTCCATGACTAGCTAACGCGATTCCCAACTCATGTCGTAAACCCCCTTGAAATTTCTTGGATAGCTTTTCCTCAGTATTGACCAATGCCGGCGCATACCTTGACAGTTCGCAAAACTTGGCGTCGTACTCAGTCACGGTCAGCTTCTCTTACTTCAGATTATAAAACTCAGCTTCCTTCTGTGCCCTATACGTCTTGGGGACGTACTTATCAAAGAAGATCTCCTTAAACTCTTCCCAAGTAAAACGAGCCAGATGCTCTGCGGGTATCACCTTCTGCCTTGCTTCCCACCAGTAATCTGCCGATCCCGTCAGTTGGAATGCGACACAAAGCATTCTCTCCTCATCAGTGCATCTGAGGAGCTTGAAAATCTTCTCGGTGGATCTCACCCATAGCTCAGCATCGCTAGGGCTACCAGTTCCATTGAACATCGGAGGGTTTCTCTTGAGAAAAAGATCCTCAATATCTCTACGGGGCGGTGGTGGAGGTGGTGGTGATGGGGGTGGTGATGGGGATGGAGATGGGGATGGAGATGGGGATGGGGTGGCATTCTGCTCATACTCCTGTTCTCTGTTGTTTTCCGGCTGACGTCTACCCCGTCCTCTTGGCCTTCCAAGCCCTCGGCCTCTCCTGTTGTTAACATTTCTCGGCGGCATTTTCTTTAGTCTAAGGAAAAAAATGAAATCCTCATTAGTTCTCTTCTGTTGATTACACTTAGTACTTACTAGCTCGTTCTCAACTTAATCAAGCTCACAGAACAACATGTCGAACCAAGCTTCGATATTATTTCATTAATTATTTAACTTCAAGTTAAACTCAATTCCTCGTTACACTAGTTCATTTGACATTCTGATTTTAATTACTCGATTCATAAAAAATTTTCTTGATTAAAAACCCTCTTCACGGGTCATGTATATATATATACATCAAAAAGGATATTAATTCTGCCTCCAATGAGGACTTATACACAAAAGGTTAGACTACTACTAGTCTAAACTAGGCTGACTGCCTACTATTTACCGGGTGCACTAATAAGCTGCAACTCCGTACCTACTAAAGTACTAGAACGGAAACGATTCATAAAATTTCGTATCCGCTAGAGTACTACAAAAACTGACTAGTTACTGATCCGACTCTATACAGGACAGAGAGCTACTACTACTACTGATATTTACCCGCGTCTACAACGCTCTGCTCAACTAAACTGCAGTCGAGTCCAAAAAAAACTACCCCCTATGGCCTGCAAAAACCCTAAGAGTCCTCCTCTGGGTCCTCCTCCGGGTCCTCGTCCTCAGACTCTGAACTAAAAACAAGTTGTAGTGCCTCGTCCACCCTCAGAGTAGAACTGTCAACAAGTGTAAGCAGGGTGGGCGATAGTGCCTCTGAAACCGTCTCCTCCAGGTCGGAAACCAAGTAGTCCTCGCTGACCTCTATCGCACGCTTCTTTAGGGGAAGAAGGTGCTCGGGAACTGAATCTGAACCTGACTCGAAGTCCTCTCTAGAACGGACCCTGGACGGTCCTGCCTCCATCTACTCTCTGACTATTCCCCACTTCGCACAGATCTCCTCGAGCGGCGTGAGTGGAGAAGGTAACTCTAACAAGGCGGCAAGCTCCGCGTCGGTCTCTCGGTGGTCTGGCTCCTCCCTGTACAGTCTCGTCTCCAACGGTCCCCTGACTCTAACACAGACGTCCGGCACAAAAGGTGAAGACAACCCTAACAGCACGGCTGTCTCAGCGTCAACCTCCACGAATCCCGGCCCTGGGATCAACTCCTCGATCTGCTGACCAACTGGTGGTGACTCTGGTGTAACCACTGTCTCCTCGTCCTCCTCTAACTGTCCTAACTCTGCGCCCTCCTCTAATTGCTCGGACTCTGCATCCTCCTCTAAGTGCTCGGGCTCTGCGTCCTCCTCCTCACTCGGTACACCGTCTGGTGGCAACTCCAACAGGGCGACAAGCTCTGGGTCTAAGACGAGGTGCTCTGGCTCTGTCTCTGCTAGAAACTGACTGTAGGGAAGGTGTGGCTCTAATGGGATGGGAAACATGAATCTGCTCTCGAAGAACCTCCTGTGTATACACGGGGCAAATCCAGTGTAGTTGCCGGTCGGCTCAGTGTCGTCGCCGAAAATCCCTAAGAAGTACCACGCTGCACGGTGCGCCCAACCGCACCACTCATCCGGTAGGTGAACAATCAGGTCTAGAATCGCCTAACTCTCCCGGATCAAGTGTCGCACTGGGTAGTAAACTGAAGAAAAGTTACTAACAATCTGTCCTACGTCCTCCTCTCCGTAGTCTACCTCGAACTCGTAGTACTCATCCTGCAGTATGTCTACTATAGTGCGCTCGCACGAGGCCAAAGGCTGGCTCTTCCGAGCCGTGACACGAGTCCTAGCCATCCTACAAAAGTTTTAAGGAAACATGGATCAGTAACAGATAGGGAAAAATAACCTATCTCAACGAAAAACTTAAATTACAAAATGAATATTCCTTATTCAATTGTAACTTCATCACTTAAGTCAACCACTTATCAAGACTTCTAGCAATTCAAGAAATTGCACTTAAACAACATACATAATTAAAAGAAATCAAGATTTTTATTTCCATTCTTTATTTTACCAAATTTTTCTATTCATTTTAATTCTTTATTTCTTTCTCAACACACTTCTTAACGACTCTCACTTATTAAAAACAAAGTACGTTTACTTCGTTCATGTTACTTATTCAAAAGTAACATCCATTTACTAAAGAATTTATCGTTTTCGACTCTTGATATTCATACTAGTTGTAGTCGTCACTCAAAGGCGAAATATGGAGTTAAATTCCAAAAGAAAGAAGGAATATAACTTAAAGAATGATTTTCTGGAAAACTAAGTTCCAGTTGTCGTCGCTAAAATAGGGCGATCGATGGAAAAATTTAATCAAGCTTCGTGCTCGACTTTTAATAATTTATACGATTTTTCGTCATAGAGTTCGATCGAGGCGAACACTATTGAAACATGGAACGAAAAGAAAACGGAATGACGTAACACGAATGACGTCCTTAACATTACTTACACGGAAGCAACGTTCACTTATTTCATTTGGCTTTGATTCCCTTTACTTGATCTTCGTCGTCTCGTTCATATCTTTCTTAACTCGAAGCCGAAAGCTTCTCAAACGTCTAATCGCTCCCTTCGTTCACTAACACGATTTATCGAATCACTTTTATTTCTTTTTTCTCGCAGGAAATTATTAGAAAATAAGTTCGACTTTGCCGAATCTTTAATCATGTCACTTATCGCACGTGACATTCATCAGTAGAGGTTCTTCTCGCGCTGGGGATCTCCTTTCGAAATCATTTCATAACAACGTTTCTTAAAAACGTCTAAATTCTCGAAGAACCGGAAAGATCTTCGGTTTCAAGTCTACGTTCTCATTGAACCGGGAAAAATCCCTAAAATCCGACTATATTCTTGTATCCGCATAATTTTTCATAAAAAGGAAATCATTGCGCAAATAATTTCACATAGGATAGTACTTGTACTATCGCATAATCACATAAAGTATAAAAAGAAAATTATACTTCTGTCAAAATTCTTATTTTAAAACATAACTCATTCTCATTCTCAATTTTACTGAATGCTTGTTCATAAAATTTCTTATTTAAAAGAAATCACATCATAAAATTCTTTCCTTTTCCTCGTTGAGTCGACGTAGCGGGCGGTTGAGTTGACATCTACGTTCTCAATCTTAGTATTAGAGTCTAACTCTCATCTTATACTTGGAAAGACGACTCTGATCTAGAGTATATACAAATACTCTGTTCTACGACTCGAAGGAAGACTCGATATAGAGTACGGATGAATACTCTATGCTATTACTCGAAGGAAGACTTGTATACGAATATCACTTGGTGATATTACCAGAAGGAATGACTCGTATTAGAAAAAGATGACTCATACTACTCTGTGGTATCACTAAAAGAATGACTCATACTAGGGAAATGACTTATGACCAGAGCAGAAAACGAACTTCTGCTCAGGTACCACTTTGTGGTAGTACTAAAAGAATAACTCATACTAGGGAAGTGACTCGAACTAGAAGATTGACTCATAGTCAGAGCAAGAGACGAACCTCTGCTCTGATACCACTCTGTGGTATCACTAAAAGGAAGGACTCATACTAGAAAAGAATGACTCATGATCAGAGCAGGAAACAGACCTTGCTCTGATACCACTGTGTGGTATCACTAAAAAAAATGACTCATACTCAGAGCAGGATACAAGCCTTGCTCTGATACCACTCTGTCACAGCCCCAAATTCCGAGGGACGGCCGAAGCCGGGGTGCGACTGGGGTTGGATTTAAGAAGCGGGGAAGAAGGGGGCTAACTGACTAAGCATACAAAAAGAGCATCAACTACTCAATGAACAAGACTCGAATATAAATAAAGATAGAGTTAATCGCGAGTGATTACTCGACAAAAGTACATGGAAGAACTAAGTTCCAGTTTACAGACTTAAACTACAGAGTTTTGTTCAATAGACAAGTTCTCAAAAGACTTAGAGTTTGGCAGCGGAAGAGTCCTAACTAAAGCATCCTATCTTTTCAACTCAACTTCAACCGTTGCCGCTTGCGTCGCTTCAACCTGCACATTTAGAAAACAATGCAGGGCTAAGTACAAACGTACTTAGTGGGCATGATGCCGAAATCATAATCATAAGTATAGATAAATATGGCATTTCATAAAGGTAGCACATCGGGGTTTTATTTAAAGAGGCCCGTGTCTACTGAACATTTTCTGACTTTTTTCTCAAATTAGCTTGCAAGCATTTTTTTGGTATGTTACGTTCAATCTTGACCAAAACTCATTCACCGTGGCTGGTACCCCTCAACAGGATATCACATACACCACAGGTTACAAAGTGCACTAACTCTGGAAAGCACTTAGCAGCTAACTCAGAGCCGATCGTTAGTTAACCTAGTTAGATTAACTCTAAATCTGGAAAACACGAATGTTAACTCAGATAGGTACAAGAGAACTCACATAAAACATAAAACAGTTCATGCCATAATATCACTTTAAAAACACAGATATCAAAGCGATAAAGAAAGATTTTCCGAGCATTGCTCGTTTTATTTTATATATAAAAGCCCACCTCGATAATACAGAACTAAGAAGTACTAGCTTCCAATCTTCGGATCTTCCGTCCTTTCTTTACTGCTGGCTTCCTCCTTCATCGTAAAATAATAATACTTAAACTCGGGTTGTAAAAGATAATCGATCAAAGAAACTCGAAAAAGGTTTTAGTTGATTCATTCTTTAGGCATTTGCACGCTTACTAGATTCATTTTACTTAAACGGAAACGAGACTCGAACAAATCCCGTTTAGAACTCGAAAGGTCTCATACTCGACTCTTAGGTCAGTAGAGAGGGTAATCGATAGCTTAATACGACTTAAAAGATCAAAAGGAACTAAGTTGGAAAGAATCAACTTAGGAAAATAAGTTTTAGTTCATTACGACTTAGACAATTTCTCGCTTAACTAAACTTCTTTACTTGAACGGATAAGAGATGAGGTCTCCTCTCATTTAGCACTCAAGGCTCCTTTCTTGACTCTAGGGTCAGTAGGAAGATAGTCGTTAGTTATTACGGCTTAAACGATCGAAAGAAAACTAAGTTGCGAACGAAACAACTTAGAAGAAAGAAAACTGAAATTTCACTGCGCAATACAGAAATTCTGGGGACTTCCCAGAACAGGGGATCTGGAAACAGGGGATGAGCCTTGTACCATTGGAAAGTTTGGGATGTCTAGTTTACGCTCCAATTTACGAATCGCAAATTTGATAAACGAGCTAAAAGTTATTACAGTTTCCGGCGAGGGTCGCAAAACTGCCGCGCTAACCCTAGTTGCTCGATAGAATCGACGTATAACGTCTTAGGTTCGTTCTAAGTTCTCGTATTCGATTTCTTATGAAACTTGACCCTCAAGGCAGTCAACACGTACCCCCGTACGTGATGAACTCCTTCTCAAAACTCATCCAATAGCACGACGTTCTAAACGTCGACTTTCAACTAACATGTACTACACCAACAAGTTATCAATTTCCCGTTCTAGTTCTCGACTATCACTATAACTCATATTATATTAGCTCGAAAGCTCATGACATCAACTACAAATTTATTCCCAAGTTCATCATAAACGATATTATCAAGTTAGAATTCTCATTCGACTTCTCGGTTATTAGATACGACTAGTGGTTTGTCTCTTACACAATTTTCAAAGTTGTCGGATTTCGTTCAAATTTTACGTCATTAAACAACATCTAACTAGAATCACTTTCATGCATATAATCACTTCACATCAACACTATATTTCAACTTACGACGAGTTCTTCGTCTCTTACATCCCACCAAATAATTTTAGAAAATTCTCAAATAAATTCCTATCATCAATTAATACCAATTACAATCTTATTCCATCAACAAATCAACAATTAAAACAACTACAAGAAAACCCCTAATTTCATCCTTAATTTCGGTTTTAATACATGGTTTAAGAGGGTGTTTTTCTTCATCAATTAACATCATTTAACTCTTAATCATCCTATTATAACATCAATTAATCAATTCAAGTCCAATTACACATCAACATGCAAAAATCCCCAATTTCAAACCCTAAACCCTAAATCAATTTCAAACAAACAAAGGGCTTTCGATTTCTCTTGGTTCTAATCACTAATTAAACACTTTCTAAGCATGAATTTAACATCAATTGAAGAATTCCAAAATCCTACCATAACCCCTAAATTTCGGTACTATGCATAGAGTTAGGGTTCATGATTTTTCTTCAATTTTGATCCTAGAATTCACATCCAAACACAACTAATTAAACTAATCGAAGATCAAAACATCTAGTTCTTCACCCCTAAATTTTCGATCAAAAAGAAAATAAAAAGAAGAGGATGTTGGATGGATAGAAACATAGAGGGGATGGATACCTTGATCTTTACTAAAGGAAATAATGAAGTTTGATGGATGAATGAGGGCTTGTGTGATTTTCTTCTTCAAGAGCTTGGAGATTCAACAATGGAGGAAGAAGAAGATGGGAGAGAGGGAGAGAGAAGGGGCAGCCGAATTTTAGGGTTGAGGGAGGGATGAGATATGAGGTAAAATGATACAACAAGGATATATATACTTAGGTTAAAGGGAATAGTGAATAGTGTTTGAATAGTAGTAGGTATAAAATAATACTATATGAAAGAAATAAACTATCATGCTAAAAATGGGAGAGAAATCGGTTATGAGAGGGAAGGGAGGAAAAATACGCGCTTTTCCGACGCGATACGACGTTACGGAAATCGGACGACGAAAAACGTAGCTCAACGCAAAATCGTCACGATCCGATTCGTTAAAAAATTCTAACGTAAAAAAAAACTTAATTGAAAAATAAAATTTATAAAATTAATTCCGACAAAAGCTCGGGACGACACAGTCCGAGTTTCGTCCGGAAAATCATAAAAACGAACTTTCTCGGGCGAGTTCGTATCGCGATTTCGTGAATGTAAAAATCAGACGGTTTTCCGTTCTGAGTTCACGAACTAAAAATTTTTCGTACGCGCTAACCCTAAATACGGTAGTCGTCTAGCTGACTTCCGTAATTTATTTTCAGAGACGGAATCGACCGTTAGTCTTAGAATTTAAAAACATAAACTTAGGCGTGCAAAGCCATTTATTTTATTAACTTTAAATTTTTGAGATCGTAAGGAATTTCCGGGGCATTACAAATCTTCCCCCTATATAAATATAGGGAGCAGTTCCTGTAAGAACCTTCCCTTAGGTAGAAACTAGGAACCATCCTCAATCATTGATCTCGTTTATTTGAGTGGTTAAGATGCAAAACAAACTAACCATATTAATATAATGGGGATTCCGAAATTGCGTAAGTAATTATCTCCTAATTGATAAAATCCATCCCACTCACTTCCTATATATATGGCGACAAAAAAGTGAGCAAAATAGCTATTCAAAATTGAAAAGTATTTTCGATCAACCTTCACTACTACAGAGCAAACAATTGTATTAAACCCTAGATTGTATAATAATTTGTTCATTCTATTTTTTGTGCGTGTTTATTCCGTTTCTACGTTGTTGCTTATTTTTTGTTTATATATTGCTTGAATTGTATGTAAAAAATTCATCGATGAATGCTTATTTTTGTTTATATATTGCTTAAGTAATTGTATGTTGTTTCTTATTTTAAAGAACTAGTAAAATAAAATATAATCTAAAAAAGCATGGTCTTGCTTATTTGTGGTTTAAATAATAATACTTAATTTGTATAAGGTGAAATATTAAACAAATGAACGGAATAAATGTTATGGCATTGCTTTTTTTTTATTGCTTAAATTGTATATAAAAAGTTCTTTGATTTCAATGCTTTTTTTCATTTTATAAGTTGCTTAAGTTATGATATGTTGATGCTTATTTTAAAAAAATGAGTAAAAGATTAAATATATCTAAAAAAACATTACCGAAAGAAAACATTTTGATGTTGCTTATTTGTGATTTAAATAATATTTTTTATAAAAATTATTATTGCTTTTAATACACATATAAAATGCTTATTAAGGAAAATAATATTGAAATGGAAAATGAAACATTGTACTTACTTGATTATTAAACAATGAAGATATTGAATAAAAAGGGCATAATATGTTTGGAAACAAATTAAAATATAAATAATATAAATTAAATATGAAACGATGAAAAACAAAAAACAAAAAAAAAACTCACACAATAAAAAATTAAATAAGATATAAAAATGTGTATTATATAGTGAGATGAATGAAAGAATCCCTTAATTTATGAGATGGGAGGTTACAGTTTACACGTTACATTTGTGACCAATTATCCATTAAAAAAGGAATAAAATTAATTGAAGATCATATATTTACTTAACACGTTGATAAAGAAAATAAAAGGATTTGATTGGTTCCTAGTTTCTACCTAAGAATGTGGTTCTCATTTAATCTTTCCCCTATATATATATATATATATAGGGAGAAGTTCCTGTAAGAACCATCCTTTAGGTAGAAACTAGGAACCATCCTCAATCATTGATCTCGTTTATTTGAGTGGTTAAGATGCAAAACAAACTAACCATATTTATATAACGGGGATTCCGAAATTGCGTAAGTAATTATCTTCTAATTGATAAAATTCATCTCACTCACTTCCTATATATATGGCGACAAAAGAGTGAGCAAAATTACTATTCAAAATTGAATAGTATTTTTCAATAACCATCACTACTACCGAGAAAACAATTGTATTAAACCGTAAATTGTTTAATAATTTGTTCATTCTATTTTTTGTGTGTGTTTATTTTGTTTCTATGTTGTTGCTTATTTTTTGTTTATATATTGCTTGAATTGTATGTAAAAAAATTCATCTATGAATGCTTATTTTTGTTTATATGTTGCTTAAGTAATTGTATGTTGTTGCTTATTTTAAAAAACTAGTGAAATAAAATATAATCTAAAAAGGCATGGTCTTGCTTATTTGTGGTTTAAATAATAATGCTTAATTTTGTATAAGGTGAAATATTAAACAAATGAACAGAATAAATGTTATGGCATTGCTTTTTTTTTATATTGTTTAAATTGTATATAAAAAGTTCATTGATTTCAATGTTTTTTTTCATTTTATAAGTTGCTTAAGTTATGATATGTTGATGCTTATTTAAAAAAAATGAGTAAAAGATTAAATATATCTAAAAAACATTACAGAAAGAAAACATTTTGATGTTGCTTATTTGTGATTTAAATAATGCTTTTTATAAAAATTATTAATGCTTTTAATACACATATAAAATGCTTATTAAGGAAAATTATATTGAAATGGAAAATGAAACATAGTACTTACTTGATTATTAAACAATGAAGATATTGAATAAAAAGGGCATAATATGTTTGGAAACAAATTAAAATATACATAATATAAATTAAATAGGAAACGATGAAAAACAAAATACAAAAAAAAAACTCACACAATAAAAAATTAAATAAGTTTTAAAAATGTGTATTATATAGTGAGATGAATGAAAGAATCCCTTAATTTATGGGATGGAAAGTTACACGTATAATAGGGGATTTACATTTGTGACCATTTATCCATTAAAAAAGAAATAAAATTAATTGAAGATCATATATTTACTTAACATGTTGATAAAAAAATAAAAGGATTTGATTGGTTCCTAGTTTCTACCTAAGGATGTGGTTCTCATTTGATCTTCCCCCTATATATATATATGATGGTCCCGATACGAGTTCTGGTGTATGCGCTGGGGGGGGGGGGGGAATACACCAGATAGAAAATTTAAAACAACTCTCTGAAAATTTCACAACCGAGTAAAAAGACTCAGCTGGATTTACATCCGAGTACGAGAACTCAGTTGAAAGAGTGGTGATGTGCGGAATGTGGTGGATAAAAACTCGTATAAAATAACTCACGCTTTTATGCAAGGTCAGTCAATAACCAAGTCAGTTAAAATGCAAAGATGCAGTTTTGTATGCTGGTTAGTTGGTCAGTTGAATATGCAATAAGTAACTGAATAATAAACTCAAACACACAAAGATTTACGTGGTTCGGAGAGAACTCCTACGTCCACGGGGAGTTGTGAGTCCACACAACTCAATCCAAGTTCTTCTGGACACAAACCACAAAGCTTACGCGGGCTTTGCAACCGTTAAGATAAGTTTACGGGTACTTATCAACCTTACAGATAAGTTTACGGGTACTTATCAACCTATCTACTCAATTCCGGGAAGAGTAGGGTCCTAACAATCCTTTTGAGAGGATGTGTGAAAGGGTGGATTTCCAACTAATAGCTCGAACAAGAAAGTGAGCTAGGATCTAACACTCTACGAACTCTCAACTAGTGATGTTCTCAAGGTTGGATCGAAAAACACCAAGACAGAATCTAACACTCTAGAACTCTCAACTAGTGATGTTCTTAGAGATTGATTGCAGTTATGCTCTTTTGCAATATGAACTCTCAACTGGTGATGTTCGCTCGTCTATCTCTTTTCTCTTGCACTTGTCTGTCTCGTCTGATCTTGTTGGTCTTGGTGAATGAATGAAGGCATCTATTTATAGGCGGAGAGAATCAACTAGCCGTTGGAGGAGCTGTTGATCTCTGTTCTGTGAAAGCGATGGCTTGTCTCTTATCTCTGCAGACTTTCTGGATTTGGCAACTAAGTGCTTCTGCTTTCCATCTGAGACAGCCTTATGTTGGGCCAAATGAGGTAATGACAGAGAGTCAAACCTTCACGTGACTTCCTTATTTGAATTTCAAATCTCAACATTTGTCTTTCAACATTGGATGGTCGGTTGAGAAATTTGATCTTCATCTGATTTGTCTTCAGCTGATGTTCTATCTGAATGCTATCTTCATCTGACAATTTGTCTGAAGGACAGTTGAACTCTCAGCTGCTTTGAACTTCAAGTTGTTGATCTTATATCTGATGTTCTGAATCTTGAACGCTCAGTTGTCTTTCTGATGTTCTAAATCTGATCAGTTGGCTCTAACGCTCAGATGACTTTCTTCCATCTGATGTTCTGAATCTTGAACGCTCAGTTGTCTTTCTGATGTTCTGAATCTGATCAGTTGGCTCGAACGCTCAGATGACTTTCTTCCATTTGATGTTCTCTTACAACTTCCCCCTTTTTAACTCTCATCTAATGAACGCTCAGTTGTCTTTTTTACAACTGATGTTCTATCCGAGTGAAGCCTTGTTGCCGTCTTCAGCTGGAGACCTGTAAAGATAAAATCTTAACATTGCTCAAACAGCGAGCCTAAAAGCTAACATTAGGTTATGGCAACATCTACTCGGTTGGGGTCAGTTGGTTTTGGAATCAATCAAAACTTTCCTTAAATTTCCCAACAATTTCCCCCTTTTTGATGATGCCAAAACCCTTATAAAATCCTTATAGATCAAACTGATCTAAATCCTACTGACCTATCTAAAATCTCAGCTGAAATTCTAGACAGTCTATAAGATTAAAACATCAAAGGGTTAGAACAGTTATAACATGGTATTGAAATAACTTTGCGATTCAGTGCTTGGACAACTAGAGATTGTACGTCAAGTTGAATTGGATAACTGATGAAAGTTTTCATTACAACTGATGGTTACAAAGTAAGCACAGAAGATCAAAAATTACATCAGTTGCTCAAAAACTAACTGAGCTAATACTTTAGCCCATACTTGCTAAACATTCTAACAAAAATTTCTCGCTTAGCCTCAGACTCCTTTGAAATGTCAACCCCGTGCTCTCAGCAAACTTGTCTTGCCTCAGCTGCTATCTTCGTTCGGTTGGGGTTTCGAGAGTCTGGGAGTAATGGAGGCTGATATGTGACTTTCTGAGGGACCGGAACTGTGTTCATATCCAGTTTTGCATCTATCATGGCTCGCCTGAACTGGCTGAACATGCCCGGATCCCTAGAGTGAAGCTCGGTCAGGGCTTCCTTGAAAGCTTTCCTTGGATCCTCAGTTGTGAAGACTTTTCTGTAATAGAAGTCATTCACAAACTCCTGCTTGAATGACTCCCAGTCTTCATTCCACTCAACTGGCATCCACTTGTCCACGTGCCTGAACCGACTTTGCAGCTTAACATTCCCTAGCAGCCTCTGTTGTTTCAGCCTTGCCTCAGCCTTTACTTGATGTTTATCTATTCGGCGATGGCTGCGGGAGGCAATGTTCCTATCCAGGTTCTTGGTGACTTTGTCAAGCTCCTCCTCGAACTGGTTGACTCTTTTAGCTTGGCTGGCAACGAATTTCTTTATCCAGTCAGGATTCATGTAGTCCTTTTCCGCAACATCCATAGCCTTAGCAGCAGGAATACACTCTTCTGTTGTGATACCGTCGAGTTCCGCATCAAGCTCGGCTGCGATCTCGGCTATGGAGTTGTAGGAAACTCCATATTGCTCCGTCTGCTCCAAGTCCTTTGCCATTTCAGCTCCGCCGACGTCGGTTGGCTTGGGAGTGGACTTCTTCTTCTGGGTCTTCTTCGTCAGCTGGGTCTTCTTCAGCTGAGATTTTTCAGCTGGAATCTCTTCCTCAGCCTGGGTCTCATCTTCCCCCTGCATCTCAACTTCCCCAGTCTTCTCTTCCCCCTTTTTGGCATCAGCAACAAGGCTTGCGACTGAGCCATCCAGAGAGGTGAGTTGTTGTTCAGCTTGTTGGATGCGGTTGAAGAGTTCATCGACCGCGCATTCTACTCCAACCTTCTTCGTCAGTTCAGTGTCCAGGCGCTCTTGTTCGGCTTTCTTAAGAGTAGCGAGGTTTTCATTGACTTCGGTCTGGAAAGCAACGAACTCAGCCCATCTTGACTCGAACTGAGACTCCCATTCTTGGTCTTGAGTCTGTTGAGATTTGGCGAGGTTGGAATCAGATATGGATTTGAAGACGTTCAGATCGAATCGGATTCCATGGACGGTTGTCTTCAGGTCAGAGATGTCTTGGCTGGTGGATGTTGAGAATTCATCCAACTTTATCTTCAGTGAAACATTCTCCTCCAGCAGCTGCTTGTTCTTCTCCTCCTGTGCTTCCAACATCCTCAGCTGATCTTCTTTGTTGTGCTGGAAGTTGGCAAGCATCTCCATCCTTAGCTGGTTCACCCTCTCAGCGATCAGCTCGCAAATTTCTTCAGTTGAGGGTGCTGGCTGATCAGCTGGAGCTTGGTGTTCAGATTGTGCTGGCTGATCAACTATAACCATGGCTTGACGGTTGGCCAGGTACAGTTGAAGCTCTTCTTCTTCCTTCTTGGCTGCTGCAGAGGCTGCGTCCAGGTCATTAATGAACTTAGCCGACTTGACAAGCATGTTGTCAAGGAAGGCAATGCAGACTTGTTCAGCCGTCTCCCTTGTATCTCTGTCTTCTACCTTGCTGAGGTCCAGACGACGCGTCAGCAGTGCCACCTTGTTGTTGTAGGCAACCTCAAAGTTGGTGTAGTTGAAATAGTCTCTGATGCGTGACTCATCGGCCTTGAGCTGGTCCCAACTGTGTATGCGGATGGTGTCTTCCTTGACATACCGGTGGCTGAAGATTATGCTGAACTGATACAGCAGCTCAGTTCCGAGAACGGCAAAAATCGGCATGTCGCGCGCTTCTGGGAACATCCCGATCAGCTTCTGGAAGCAGTAGGCCAGCTTGCCTTCATGCTCCTGTGCAACAGCCTAACGATCAACTTCGTCATCGATGGGGAAGGGAGATAGATTCTCGTATGGAATCGGTTCAAAAGTTTCATCAACGTTAGCCAAAGATGTGGTCTCAACGTTGGCATCGAGCTGGGAGCTCGGAATTTCGGATTCTGTGGGGAGGGGGGCATCAATAGGTTCATCAACATTCGCCGAAGAGATGGTCTCAATGTTGGCATCGAGCAAAGAGCTCGGAATATTTGGCTGTGTGTCAGTTGGGAGAGCCTCTTTGGGCGGTACGGCATCAGCTCCTGCCGTGGGGGAGGTTGGAATGTCTTCGGTTTCCTTAGAGGAGGAAGAAGCATCCGATGAGAGATCCGTTTCCATGCCTTCAATCATGTCTTTGTGAAGAACAACCTCGAAGGCAGCCGCTTCAACCGAGTGACTTGACACAGATGGCTCCTCAGCTGGTGTCTCCTCAACCGGTGCCTCCACAGCTGGCAATTCCTCAGCTAGCACGTCCTCAGCTGGCACATCCTCAGCTGGCGCGTCCTCAGCTGGAACCTCCTCAGCTGGTACTGCAACCGTCTTCTTGATGCGAACTCTCAGCTTCTTCTTAGCTGGTTCTTCAGCTTTCTCCTTCTCCGACTCAGCTCGTTGTCGGCGTACAGCTGTTGATTTTGCTTTGCGACCGGCAGCTGGGGGTAGCTCCTCAGCTGTGTCTTTTTCTTCAGCTGTCTTCACAGCTTCCTTCTTCTCCTTGGGAGTATACACACTCCTAACCACATCCTGAGCCTTCTTTGCTGTTGGGAATAGCATCAGCTTCTTCACCGGGGTCTCCTCGCAGTCATCCCAGACCATGTTCTGACCCTTAGTGGCGAATAGGATCAGGGCAGAAATTTTACAACCAAAGTTGAGAGTTCCCTTGACACTCAGCAACTTCTCGCTAGATTCGGTTGTGGATTCGGAAATCTTCTGCCTCTCCACAGTCAATTGGTGTTCGTAATACTGGAACCAATTGATCTCATGCTTGTGTTCCAAGGCTAGCAACTGTTTGAGCTTCGGTCGGCTGATGTGTCCGAAAGCGCCGTTGTATCCGAACACAACCTTGGATACAACATCGAACAAAAGTCGATGTTCTGGCTTCAACTTAGTTCTCTGCATATTGCTCCTCAGTTTTTCTGGGGTGATCAGAGCACTTTCCAGAAATTGATCGGCTTCTGCATCAGAGATGTTGTCGACGGTGTCCGTGGCGGAATGATTTGGAGGAATTATTTGGCGAAGAACATCAGAAACCGGAATGGGGACAGTGACCCTGCGGATGGTTCTGGCCGGAACATCCCGTTGTCGACAGGATACTTCTGTAACTACGACATCCCTGTTGTCGATGGGCGATTGCATATTCAGGTAAAACTCCCCAACCAGCCGCTTG
Organism: Schizonepeta tenuifolia; assembly: GCA_029490685.1. Classification (NCBI taxonomy): domain Eukaryota; kingdom Viridiplantae; phylum Streptophyta; class Magnoliopsida; order Lamiales; family Lamiaceae; genus Schizonepeta; species Schizonepeta tenuifolia. The sequence continues at coordinate 26,041,795 of CM055959.1, forward strand.
AGAAGGTGGGAGGGGAAGAGCGTCGCCCAATTTAGAAGGCCGTTCTCCCTGAGAAGCTCGGTAAGGGGAGACAGTACTGGGGATTCCAGTTCATCCTCTGACAGGATCTGCTCGAAGTGTATTTTGAAGACCAGTAGATCAAAGGATTCCTCGTATGAAGTAGGGACGAGAGAAGGTCCGGAGGATGCCATCTTCTTTCCTTTAGGTGCCATTTAGTGATTTTGTGAAGATATATATAAGAAGGAAAGAAAAACTTGCAGAAAATGGTTAGACAAAATCTGAGAAGACGATGAACAGTTACTGCAGATAATCACAAATGTAGAAGGTAAGAGATCACTTCCTAATTTTCCGCCTTTTATAGGTTTTTAGCTCGGTTGAAATCGACGGCTAGGGTTGAATGGCGCGAATCTATCAACGGCTGAGATCTCGCGACTATTGACTAGCTTTGACTTGACGTCATAATCCGAGTTCCAACCAGCGCGTGAGAAGGTGAACTGTTTTTCATGTCAGCCCAGTCGCACTATAAAGTAGGCTATTGATGTTCAGCCGTACTTTACATTAAATGCGGTATGATGGTTATTTTAATGTAACTGACATGCTCAGGAATGTTTGAATTTATTTCAAACATTCTCATTTAAGACACAAACACCTTCAGCCATAAATGATACCTGCCAGCTGATGTCGGAATCAGCTGTGAGACCTGCCAACTGATGTTGGAATCAGCTGTGTTCCAATGTTGCGGCATACCATCAGCTGACTCGAGTTTGTCTGTTCAGCTGACGTCTGATCCAATGTTGCAGCATACCATCAACTGACTCGAGTTCGTCTGTTCAGCTGACGTCTGATGTCTTCGGTTGGCGATCCGCATCCGATGTCTTCGGTTGGCGATCTGCATCTGAGATTCCCCCTTCATCTGAGCTTCCCCCTCAGATGGAAATCTATCTCTTCACCTCAGCTGGTTTCTCATTTGATGGATCCAACAATCCAGGTTGATCACATAACATCTTGAACCGCGCTTCGGTTAGAGGTTTGGTGAAGATATCAGCTCTCTGAATCTCAGTTGGAATTTTCTCCATGGATACGTCCTTCTTCTCAATATGATCTCGGATAAAATGATGTCGGATGTCAATATGCTTCGTCCGAGAATGGTGAACAGGATTCAAAGAGATAACAATGGCACTAGAGCTATCACAATGAATGGGAACCTGTCCAGTTGCGACTTCATAATCTCTCAGCTATTGTTTGAGCCACAACACTTGCATGCAACAACTGCCTGCAGCCATATATTCTGACTCGGTTGTAGAAGTGGCAACACATGCTTGTTTCTTGGAAAACTATGAAACCAGCTTACTTTCCATGAACTGACAGTGTCCAGATGTGGACTTCTTGTCCAACCGATCTCCGGCTAGGTCCGCATCTGAGTATCCGGTCAGTTGGATATTGTCGTCGGTTGGATACCACAACCCAACATTAACAGTTCCCTTCAGATACTTGATGATGTTCTTTGCTGCCAACATGTGTGCTTCCCTCGGTTGAACTTGGAACCGAGCACACACTCCAACCGCGTAAGATATGTCTGGCCGACTGGCGGTTAGATATAGCAAAGAACCGATAATCCCTCTATACTTACTGGCATTCACAAGTTTTCCCTCAGTTCTGGGTTCAATCTTCTAGTTAGTATTCATCGGGATCCTTGTGGTTTTACTTGACTGCAAACCGAACTTTGTGATGAGCTCCTTTGTATATTTGGATTGATTGATAAAAATTCCTTTTGATGACTGCTTCACCTGTAGCCCAAGAAAATAATTCATCTAGCCCATCATCGACATCTCGAATTTCTCCTTCATGAGAGTTGAGAATTTCTCACACAGCTCCTCCGACTTGGAACCGAATATGATGTCGTCAACATAGTTTTGCACAACAAGTATATATTCTCCAACTTTGATTGTGAACAGTGTTTTGTCAACTGACCCTCGTTTGAACCCCGAGTTCAGAAGAAAATCACAAAGAGTGTCATACCAGGCCCTAGGTGCTTGCTTCAAGCCATAGATAGCTTTCTTCAGCTTATACACTCTTCCATCTCCAGTCTCAAAACCGGGAGGCTGTTCAACATATACATCTTCTTTGATATCACTGTTGAGGAAGGCACACTTCACATCCATCTGATAGACCTTGAACTTGTGAAATGCGGCATAGGCTAGAAAGATTCGGATGGCTTCCAGCCTTGCAACTGGCGTGAAGGAATCCTCGAAATCTATTCCTTCTTGTTGGCAATATCCCTGAGCTACCAACCTTGCCTTATTCCTCACTATGAATCCAATGGCGTCTCTCTTGTTCTTGAAAATCCATTTTAATCCAATGACTTTGACACCATTTGGTCTTTCTACCAACTCCCATACACAGTTGCGTAGAAATTCATTGAGCTCTTCTTGCATGGTTGTTGTCCAGTGAACACAGTTGAGAGCTTCCACAACATTCTTCGGTTCTGGCACATCAGCTATGAAGCAAGATATCATGGCAACATCTCCTGCTTGTCTTCAAGAACTGCCAACTCCTCAGCATATTAGGCATAAGTGTTGGAATCTTCCTCGGTTGAATCTGGATTTGCAACTCTGCTCCTTGTACGCACACCTTTTGTTGGATCTCCAATGATGTTGTCCTTGGAATGATCTTCATACCATCTCTTGTTGCGTCTTCCTTCTTCTTCCAACAGTGGCTGTTCCAGGATTTCAACTGATGGTGAATCCTGAGCTGTGGGAGATGCTGGAATCTTCAGAACTGGTGATTGATCAGTTGTTGAGTCTGGATCTTCAACATTGACAATATTTTGAACTGAGCTCGGTTGGGCTTCGGATGTTGATGCAGTTGGAGTGACATCAGCTGAAGTTCCCCCTTGAGATGAGCTGGGGTCCTCGCATTCATTTTCAGAGGAACAATGATCATCATCCTCAGTTGCCCATACCAATGGTTCAGCTAGATTCTTTTGCCTTAGAATCTGCGATCTGGTGAGAGCTAGTGGAACATGTGGATCAGCTTGTTGTCCTTTAGCCTGTTCCCTGCACTCAAAAGTAGATTCATCAAAACTAACATGAGGTGTTATCTCCACAACACGAGAGCTGTTGTTGAAAACTCTATAAGCCTTGATCCGAGCGGCATATCCGAGAAATATGCCCTTCGAAGCCTTGGCATCAAAAGTTTTCAACTGAGTCTTCCCATTGTTGTGAATATAACACTTAGAACCAAAAATGCGAAAAAAAGAAATATCTGGCTTCCTGCGTCTCCATAGCTCATAAGGAGTCTTTCCCAACCGCTTGGTCAGAAGAGACCGGTTCTGGGTGTAGCAAGCTGTGTTGATTGCCTCAGCCCAACATCTCTTTCGGAGAGCTGAGCTTGTCAACATGGATGTAGCTGCATCCTTCAGCGTTCGGTTCCTTCGCTCGGCTACTCCATTATGTTGTGGAGTACGTGCAACTGATGTCTGATGAGTAATTCCATGCTTCTCGCAGTACTCGATGATGGTTTCATTTAGAAACTCGGTTCCACGGTCTGATCGGATAGAAATGATTTTCATCTCTTGTTGGTTCGATATCCGATCCATCAGTTTGGGTAGCTCATCTCGGGTTTCTCTCTTGTGACGCATGAAAATGGTCCACGTGTACCTAGAAAAATCATCAGTAACAACAAGGGTATACTCGTTACCATTCATGCTTTTTGGTGTAACTGGCCCGAAGAGATCCATATGGATCAGCTGCAATACTCGGTCGGTTGAGGGAGTTGTTTTCAACCGAAAGGAGGATCTAGCGAGCTTTCCTAACTGACATGCACTGCAGATATGTGTTGTTGAAAACACTCGGTTTGGAATGCCCTTTGCATGTTCCTGTCTTGCAAATCGGTTCATTGTCTTGAAATTCAGATGGTTGAGCCTTTTGTGCCACAGCCAGCTCATATCTGAACTGCTCTTTGATAACAGGCAGGTGTTAGGAGGACTACTATTCCAATCTGCATAGTAGACATTCCCGGTTGGGGATTGATTTCCCAACAATATGACCTGCTTTGTTCCGATATTTTTAACCCTGCATCCCTGTGCATCAAACTTGACAGAGAAACCATTATCACAGAATTGGCTGATGGAGAGCAAGTTATGCTTCAATCCATCAACATATGAAACATTAGAAATCGACACGTGATTGGTTTCAAGGGTACCGTAGCCTTTGGTGTGACCTTTTGAGTTGTCACCAAAGGTAACTGATGGTCCTTCTTTCTCCACGAAACTTCCAAGCAAATCCTTCAGATTTGTCATGTGTTTCGAGCATCCACTATCCATCACCCACATGGTGTGTGACGCCTTATTCTTCCTCAGTTGTTTCTCCTATTCCTGCACAGAGAAACTCGCTTAGGTTCCCAATTTTAGTTGGGTCCTGGAGGGTTAGAACTAGTTCCCCCTTGAACTGTGGGTCGTTTTTCCATGTATACTCGGATAGATTTATCATTCCAGATCACTTTTCCTTCTTCATCAACTATAACAACACCTCGGTTATCCTTAGGCTTGTTGTTAGTAGTGATGTTCTGTTTTTTGGGAGGAGATGAATTTCTTCCATTGTGAGCTTTAGGAGGAGAGGCTTTCCCCCTGTTTTGATGGTGATTCTTATCCTGTTGGTTTTGTCTATGAGGTCGGATGCCATGTTGGAATCTTTGTGGCTGTATCGGATTCCACTTTCCTGACTGTCGATGATAGTTGTTCATGCCCTGTTGTTGGTTCATGTTGTGGCATGAATATCTCCAGCTGTTCGACCTGTTCCTCATCGGTTGACTCGGTTGGAACCTCTGGTTGAACTGATGATGGAACCACTGTTGATTCAGATGGTTGGATCCTTGTCGGTTCTGCGGTCGGTTCCATTATTTCTGATGTTGGCTCTGAGGTCGGTTTAGAGGTCGGTTCTGAATTCGGTTTTGATTGTATCTCCGACGCCTCTGATTCCTCTTCTGAGACTTGGAACATTCCCCCTCAGTTGATGTCCCAACAGATGGAATGTTCTGTTCTCCATCCATCGCTCCTTTTCCTTTCTCAGTTGAAGTTTCCTTAGTCGGTTGAGCTTGCTGAGAAGTGGAGGTTGGATTAATTTGTGGAGTTGCAGACTCAACTGAGTCAGGTTTGGCAACTGAGACATCCACTACCTTGATGAGGGTTGCTGGTGGAATTCCAGTATCTTTGACCACGTCGTAACCGAGTCCAGACACGTCATCCATTTGTCTTTGATAACTGATAAGATTCTCGATGATTTTGGATGATTGATATAGCTTTATCAGGTTGTCCTTCTCAGTTTGCAACTCCTTGAGAAGAACAGCTATATGCTCGGTTTGTGCGTCTGACTTTTTTATCAGCTGGTCGATCTGAGCCTCTTGCTTGTTCAACTGATCATACTGCTCCTTGATCTACTCCTTCAACTCCTCATCGGTTGGAGCATTAGTTCGGTTGGCCACATTCAGTTGACTCTTGAGATTATCAATCTCTTTGGTTTGACTTTTAATCAGATTGTCCTTTTCGGTTAAGGATTCTTCAAGTTTGGCGAGCTGTTCTTGAAGACTCTTAAACTCAACCGATTGCTGATGCAGTTCCTCACTGAGTTCTTGAAAGTCACCCCAGGAGGGTTCCAACTCTTCCTCTACTGTTTCCTGCATGTTAGAAATATTGGAAGAATTTAAATTAGCAGGACTAGAGTGTACATCAGCGTCATCCTGGTCGGTTCCAAATGCCATGAGGCATTGATCTTGACCGATAGCGTTGTTGGTCGAAGTCAGCTCATCCTCATCTTCAGTGTCGGTGAAGATGTCCATGTCATCAGCTGCTTCTTCTACAACCATGGCCTTGTTCTTTCCACTTTGCTTGGCCCTCAACGCTTCTCTTTCTTTCTTCGAAAGGTCTGGACAATCAGCTTTGAAATGTCCCTTCTTGCTGCATTCAAAGCAACCGTTGTTCACAGGCTTTGAGTTATCTCGAGTTCCGTTAGATTTGTAGAACCTCTTGTATTTTCCGAACCAAGTATCCATGTCAGCTAGCTTCTTTGACAGGGCGGCTATATTCTGTTGCAGCTCTTCTCTACTTGGCTCCTTCGTAGCTGTGTCTGCAGATCGTGTTGGCCTTGATGTTCGCGGCTTGGAGTAGTCAGCTCGGAGTGCTACTGTTTTTGTGGTTGAACCAACATCCTCATGTCGACTCGTCTGAACCGAGGACTGAGTTAACCTTCGTCGGTTCACCTTGTACTTATTTCCTTTTAGGATTGAGAACAGCCTTTCTGTTCCCATCTCTCCAAGGTCAGCTCGGCTCTCATGGATATTGGTGAAGGTATCCCACTTAGCTGGTAGAGCTTGTAATACTTTGAGGTTGATTTCTCTCAAAGTATATTTTCCTCTTCGGATGGACTGGATCCTTCGGATGATATCCATGAACCGAAGTTCCAGTTGATCAATGGTTTCGTCAACTCGTAGACAGAAGTTGTCGAAGTCTTGACAGGCATGGGAGAATTTGTTCTCCTTTGTTTTGTCACTCCCTTCGCTAAGAGATGCCAAAATATCCCACATCTCCTTAGCGGTGTCGCACTCTTCTATCCACGGGAGATAGTCTTGTCCAACTGTGGACATGATAGTGCTTTGAGCCCAGATATCCAACTGGCTCACTTTGGCTTCCTCTGGAGTGAAGTCTTCTGGCTTCTTCTCCACTAACTCCTCAGTTGCATCCCCATCATTGGGATTTCTAGGAGTGCGAGTGACCTTTTCTCTGATGATGATCGGTCCAGATGTAAGTACTTGTTGCATTCTATGATGCTTTGACAGTAGAATCTTCTTCATCCGAGTTCTCCCAGGATGTATAGTTCACAACCGAGAACATGACCACGATCTTGTCTTTAACATCCATCTGCACACACAGACAAAAGACAGATGCAAGAAGATATGCACTAGCGTGAAAAAGATCTGTTCAGTTGACCACTGAAGAAAACACCTCGAATTCACACCTCGTGAAACAGAGTCAGCAGTCTTTTAAACCACTGCTCTGATACCACTTGATGGTCCCGATACGATTTCTGGTGTATGGGGGGGGGGGAATACACCAGATAGAAAATTTAAAACAACTCTCTGAAAATTTCACAACCGAGTAAAAAGACTCAGCTAGATTTACAACCGAGTACGAGAACTCAGTTGAAAGAGTGGTGTTGTGCGGAATGTGGTGGATAAAAACTCGTATAAAATAACTCACGCTTTTATGCAAGGTCAGTCAATAACCAAGTCAGTTAAAATGCAAAGATGCAGTTTTGTATGCTGGTTAGTTGGTCAGTTGAATATGCAATAAGTAACTGAATAATAAACTCAAACACACAAAGATTTACGTGGTTCGGAGAGAACTCCTACGTCCATGGGGAGTTGTGAGTCCACACAACTCAATCCAAGTTCTTCTGGACACAAACCACAAAGCTTACGCGGGCTTTGCAACCGTTAAGATAAGTTTACGGGTACTTATCAACCTTACAGATAAGTTTACGGGTACTTATCAACCTATCTACTCAATTCCGGGAAGAGTAGGGTCCTAACAATCCTTTTGAGAGGATGTGTGAAAGGGTGGATTTCCAACTAATTGCTCGAACAAGAAAGTGAGCTAGGATCTAACACTCTACGAACTCTCAACTAGTGATGTTCTCAAGGTTGGATCGAAAAACACCAAGACAGAATCTAACACTCTAGAACTCTCAACTAGTGATGTTCTTAGAGATTGATTGCAGTTAAGCTCTTTTGCGATATGAACTCTCAACTGGTGATGTTCGCTCGTCTATCTCTTTTCTCTTGCACTTGTCTGTCTCGTCTGATCTTGTTGGTCTTGGTGAATGAATGAAGGCCTCTATTTATAGGCGGAGAGAATCAACTAGCCGTTGGAGGAGCCGTTGATCTCTGTTCTGTGAAAGCGATGGCTTGTCTCTCATCTCTGCAGACTTTCCAGATTTGGCAACTGAGTGCTTCTGCTTTCCATCTGAGACAGCCTTATGTTGGGCCAAATGAGGTAATGACAAAGAGTCAAACCTTCACGTGACTTCCTTATTTGAATTTCAAATCTCAACATTTGTCTTTCAACATTGGATGGTCGGTTGAAAAATTTGATCTTCATCTGATTTGTCTTCAGCTGATGTTCTATCTGAATGCTATCTTCATCTGACAATTTGTCTGAAGGACAGTTGAACTCTCAGCTGCTTTGAACTTCAAGTTGTTGATCTTATATCTGATGTTCTGAATCTTGAACGCTCAGTTGTCTTTCTGATGTTCTGAATCTGATCAGTTGGCTCGAACGCTCAGATGACTTTCTTCCATCTGATGTTCTGAATCTTGAACGCTCAGTTGTCTTTCTGATGTTCTGAATCTGATTAGTTGGCTCGAACGCTCAGATGACTTTCTTCCATCTGATGTTCTCTTACAACTTCCCCCTTTTTAACTCTCGTTTGATGAACGCTCAGTTGTCTTTCTTACAACTGATGTTCTATCCGAGTGAAGCCTTGTTGCCGTCTTCAGCTGGAGACCTGTAAAGATAAAATCTTAACATTGCTCAAACAGCGAGTCTAAAAGCTAACATTAGGTTATGGCAATATCTACTCGGTTGGGATCAGTTGGTTTTGGAATCAATCAAAACTTCACTTAAATTTCCCAAAAATATATATATATATATATATATATATATATATATATAAGGGGATTTTATAAGTAGCACTTCATAGATAGTTTTTGTAAATTTTAGCACCCCTTATAAAAACTTAAAAATTTGGCACTTTTGGACAATTTTACCCTTGCCTCACACATTAACCCAATTGAAAACAATAAAAAAAAACGAAAAAGGCGGTTCCATTTGTTGGCCAATTCAAAAATCATACGGATTTAATTTCTCTCTCTACCAAGCAGATTTCCCAAAAATTCTCGTCTCCATTTTATCTCTCTACACAGCCGGTTCAGGGTTCTCCAATCGACGTTGATTCCGGCGGCAAACCTCCCTTTGCGAGCGACGTCGATGCTTTAGGTATTGTTTTCACGATTGAATCGAATTAGTTTTGAATGTAGGCATTTAATTTTCCTTATAGAAGACAAAATATGGCTGAAATAATCATTTCCTTTTCTCTCTCTGAAACCAGGGTTTAACATGTTCTTCTTCATTGAAGTTGTGTCTGAAATTCAACACTACCGAGTGACGAAAGCTCCCAAAAGGTATAATGTACTTGCCCGCCGAAAAACTGTCTGTCAAATGTAATACCCCGATAATTTCTACTGTCTTTAAAAATAAAAGTTATTAATAATTATGGCTTTGCACGCCTAAGATCATGAATTTCGATTCTAAGATTTACGGTGAAGTCCGTTTTTAAAAATAAATTTCAGAAGTCGGTTAAACGACTATTGTATTAGGGTATTCCCGTATGAAAACTTTTTAGTTCTAGAACTCAAATCGAAAAACCGTCGAACTTTACATTCACTTTTTCTTCAATACGAGTTCACCGGAGAAAGTCAGTTTTTATTGTTTTCCGGATGAAATTCGGACTGTGAAGTCCCAAAATTTTATCGATTTTTGAAAATCGAACTGTACTTTTTAAGTACGTAGATTATTTCCGATTTAATGGTCAAATCGGATTTCGACGAAAATGTAACCGACTACGATTTTAATTCTCGATTTTAAATACGTAGTATTAGACCCGGAAAACGAGATTTTTGAGATAAAAATCTCCTTAAAACCGCCACCACCTTAGTCATCACCTTTTGGAAATTTCATCTACTTTATTTACTAAATATCTAACATAACACCTCATGCTATACACTTTAACACCTATGTTAGTTACTATTGCTTTGGTAGATATTATTTCCATTAATCACTTAGTCATCCTAACACCTCATCATCTTCATTTCCTTCCTACACCAAACCGCCACCCTCCTACACTCCCTCTCTCTCATTTTTCTTCTCCACCATTGAAGCATATCAAGCTTTGCAAGGATTTCTTCATCAAGTGCTCATCTTCCATCCATTTTCATTTCTAAGTTCATAATACTCAAGGTATTTATCATAGCTCTTGATCTATCCAATTCAAAAATCCATTCCTTTTATTTTAATTATGACTGAAAATTTGGGGAGTATTTAGTAAGATGATTAAGCTTTAATACTTGTTATTAGATGGATTGGAATTGATCCTATGGTTGAATTGAAGAGAGAAATTAAAAACCCCTTAGTCTAGGGATGGACCGAAATTTGGGGGAAGTGAGATAGGATGTCTTGATCTTAAATTGATTGGATGAATAAGCTTAGGAAGAGTTTAATTATTGATAGATGCAAAGAAAATTAAATTGCCCTAACTAATTATGGTGGTCCGATTTTTAAGGGTTAGGGTTACAAATTGAAATCCAATTAATGATGTAGAAGTGTTAATCCTTGATTAATACTTGTGGTAATAAGCTTAGGATTGATTATATGGATAGAATTAATGAAGAAATCACCCCTCCTAATTATTTGTGTTGATACCGAAAATTAGTAAAGATTGGGGGTTTATTGTAGTTTGATTTTATTGAAGAATGATTGATGAATTAGTGTTCTATGGGATGATAGATGAGTACATGAATTAATTTAGAATTTTCTAAAAATAAATGAAAAGCGTAAGAGACGAAAGTTCGTCGATAAGTCAAGATTAGTTAATGATTTGAGGATATGATGTACGTAGTATCAATTCTTGATAGATAATGATCGATAATGTAAAATTTGATTGAATTCCAATGAGGTTGGAATTTTCATAAGAGATGAAGAATCGAACGTTAGTATCGATAGAAAAGACGAATAAGGAAAGTAATTAGATATTAATGATTGTTAATGTTAAGTGATCAAGTTTGTAGTTAATGATGTTTACATCCAAGATACGAGATGATGAGTTATAGTTTTGAACGAGAAGTAGAAACGAGAAGTAGAAATTGAATTGAAGTTGATTGGTATAGTAATTGTGTAGTTTGAAAGACGAAGAATTAATCGTCGTGTTTGTGATCGAGAAATGAAAAGGAGCTCATCACGTATGAGGATACGTGTTGACTTCCTTGGGTCAGTAATTTCGTAGAAAATAAGGTGGAATAACATAAGTCGAACCTAGGAAGTCGTGCATCGAGTTATTGAGCATCTAGGGTTTTCGCGGACTGAACTGCGACCTTCCACGGAAACTGTCATATCTCCTAGCTCGCTTAACGAAATCGAGATCCGTAAATTGGAGAGTAAACTAGACATCCGTGGTTTTCTTTTGGTACAGGGCACGTCCCCTGTTTCGGTATTCCCTGTTCTGTACAAGCTTACTGATCTGTGCAGATTTTTTCGAAACCTAGTTTCTTAAAGTTGAATTCTTTTGAACTTAGTTCCTTTTGATCTTTTAAGTCGTTATAAGCTATCGACTTCCGTTTTTACTGACCTAAGTGTCAAGTAAGGAACCAAGTGAGTTCTAAACGAGATGTGTTTGAATCTCGTTTCCGTTTAATTAAAAGAGATTAGTTTAGCGTGCAAATGCCTAAAAGCCTAAAAGACTAAGTTGTTTTCGACTTCCGATTTCTTTTATCATCTCGACCTCTTATCGAAGTTTCATTATTTGCGATAAAAGGCTGAAGTCAACATCAGGGATAGGATGAAAGATCAGAGACTGAAGCACGTGTGTTAGTTCTGTAATCTATCAAGGTGGGCTTTTATATATATCGAACAAAATGTGGGTTTTTCCACAAATCGAAAGTGATATTTATAGCTTTGATAACTGTGTTTATCAAAAGTGATTATCAGGCATAAACTGTTTTATGTTTTATGTGAGTTCTCTTGTACCCTTCTGAGTTAGCCGACCTACTATCCAGAATTTATTAGTTAATCGACTTGTTAACTAAAACGATCGGACTTTGAGTTAGCCGACTTGCTTTCCAAAGTTAGTGTACACAGTAGCCTGTGGTGTATGTGGTATCCTGTTGAGGGGTAACCAGCCACGGTGATTCTTATTGGGCAAGATTGAACATAACATCTGTCAGAAAAATGCTTAGCCAAGCTAAATTGTGAAAATGATAAGAAAATGTTTTAGTTGACACGGGCATTTTAAAAGAAAACCCCGATGTGTTACAGAGATAAGAATGTCTGATTTATCAATACTTATTATATGTTTTCGGCAAAGTGCCCACTAAGTGCTTTATGTACTTAGCCCTGCATATGTTTTCTAAATGTGCAGGTTGAGTAACGGAAGCGGTGATGGTTGAGTAGGATAGTGATAGGAAAGAAGAACAGTCACATTCTACGTTTATTCCACTGCCAAACTCTAAACCTTTTTGTATTATCTTGTATATAACTATGTAGTCTAAGTTCTGTACTATAACTTAGTTTGCTTTTGGAGAACTATGTCGAGTGATCCTTCGAGATCAACTCTTTCTTTATCTAATGAAGTCAGGTTCATAGAAGTATTCTGTCATTTAATGTATGTTTATTCATTCATCCCCTTTCTTCCCCGCTTCTTTAATCCAATCCCAGTCGCACCCCGGCTTCTGCCGTCCCTCGGGATTTGGGGATGTGACATCAAACTTCCTCTTTTTACATTTGTATTTGATCTCGAAAAAAGCTTTAATGTTGTTGAATTTATGGATCGCAGAGAATAGAAAAGATGTCAGGAGATGGATTTGACTCCGGCGAAGATATTACTCAAACCCTAGGTACAATCATTCCAACAAATGACACATGGATGGATGTACCTTTACCGGTGAGTTGAGTAGTATTGAAATTCGACTATATTTTCAAGTGCCATTTCACATGTTGTCTGAGAATTGCTACACTGTATAATTTTGAATGAATCTTTTATAGTTTTGGATTACTATTTAGAAGGCAACATAAGTGGTCCACCACATATGGTGAAAATGTAATTGAAAAGCGAAATCTGTTGTGGATATATTTTTTCCATGATTAAAGATGCACGTGTGAAGTGTTGTTTGGTTAAATAATGCAAAGAAACAATGAATAGAAGATGTTGACATGGTTTGTAATATTTGTTTTGGGTAATGAACAAATAAATTGGTGTAGTTTTTGTTACTTCACTGAAATTAGTTACATTTTGTCAATAATTGGGTCAAATGTTACTGCTTAGAACTGTTTGATATTTTTTTGTTACTTAACAAAAGTTGACTGCGATGTTGGCTACAATGTTACTACTTCTATTTATTGGATGCTACAATGCTCTGTATGCTTGTTGTATGATAAACCTAAAGACTAGTATGCTTCATTGGAAAAAGTTCTGTGCGGTGACTTTTGGAAAAAATGTGGCAACTGTTACTAAACAAAAATATGAGTGCATGCTCTGTGTTAGCTGAACAAAAATAATTTTTCTGAGTTACTTCAAAAAAATTGTTTTCAATTTTGTGTTACTTCACAAAAATATGGATTCCTGCTTGAAATATTTGACTATATTTTTCGAGTGCCATTTCACATGTTTTCTGAGAAGTGATACACTGTATAATTTTGAATGAAGCTTGTATAGTTTATTTGTACTTTTTGGAAGGCAACATAAGTGGTCCACCAAATTATGGTCAAAATGTAATTGAAAAGCGAAATCTGTTGTGGATCTATTTTTTCCAAGATTAAATATGCACGTGTGAAGTGTTGTTTGGTTAAATAATGCAAAGAAACAACGAATAGAAGATGTTGACATGTTTTGTATTATTTGTCTTTGGTAATGGAAAAATAAAGTGGTGTAGTTTTTGTTACTTCACAGAAATTAGTTACATTTTGTTAATAATTGGGTCAAATATTACTGCTTAGAATTGTTGGATATTTTTTTGTTACTTAACAAAAGTTGACAGCGATGTTGGCTACGATGTTACTACTTCTATTTATTGAATGCTACAATGATGGTCCCGATACGAGTTACTGGTGTATGGGGGGGGGAATACACCAGTTAGGATTTTTCAACTTTCGAAAAACTTAACACTTGAAATCAACTTCAACTGAGTGAGAGGACTCAGTTGGGATCTCACAGCTGAGTAAGCAACCTGAGCTGGAAGATTGGTGCTGTGCGGAATGTGGTGGAAAATAAACTCGTAAAATCAAACTCACGCTTTTATGCACGGTTGGTCAAAACCAAAACTGTTGTTGTGAAAGTATGCAGATTGTATGCGGTTAGATTGTCAGTTGAGATATGCAAAATAATGACTGAACACAAAACAACACGACACACAAGATTTACGTGGTTCGGAGAGAACTCCTACGTCCACGGGGAGATGTGAGTCCACACACCTCAGTCCAAGTTCTTCTGGACAGTTCCACTCAACTTACGCGGGCTGAGCAACCGTTACAGTTTAGTTTGCGGGCACTAAACAGCCTAAGTCAAGTTTGCGGGTACTTGATGACCTAACTACTCAATTACAGGAAGAGAAGGTCCTAGCACACTTTTTAGGGTGTGAGAAAGGGTAGGATTTCCAACTATAGCTCGATCAATAATGAGAGCTGGATCTAAGGCTTGAACGAATAAACACTCAACCTAAGATCAAAAACGGTTTCGAATTCTAGGAACCCTCAGCTACTAATGTTCTCTCAAATTGGAACTCTCAGCTGCTGATGCTCTTAGATGATGAGAGGATGCCTCTATTTATAGGCGGAGAGAATCAACTAGCCGTTGGAGGAGCAGTCGATCTCTGATCGGTTGAAAGCGATGGCTTGTCTCTCATCTCTGCAGACTTTCCCGATATGGCATCTGTGCTCTTCTGCTTTCCATCTGAGACAGCCTTGTGTTGGGCCAGATGGGGTAGTGCCTGAATGGTCAAACCCTCATGTGACTTCCTTTTGAAATTCAAATCTTTGACAGTCAACTTCGGTTTGTCGGTTGAACGTCTTGACCTTCATCTGAGTGATCTTCAGCTGATGTTCCGATCTGTCGAGTTCTCAGCTGACTTTGAACTTCAAAACATTTGAACTCCTTGTTCAGATTCTATAACTGAGGTTCTGAAACTGAACCCTATGATGTCTTCCACTTCTTTACTCAGTTGGGTTTGAACCCTCAGATGATTTCCTTTTCATCTGATGTTCTCTTCCTCTCAACTGTTTCTCATCTGATGAACGCTCAGTTGGTTTCCTTCAACTGATGTTCTGAAGACTTCCCCTTGTTTGCATCTGAACAAATGAACTCTCAGTTGTCTTTCTTCACAACTGATGTTCTGTCTGAGTGACGCCTTGTTGCCATCTTCAGCTGGAGACCTGTAAAGACAGAATCTTAACTTTGCTCAAACAGCGAGCCTAAATTCTAACATTAGGTTCTCGCAACATCTACTCGGTTGGGGTCAGCCGGTTTTGGAATTCATCAAAACTTATACTAATAAATTTCCCAACAATTTCCCCCTTTTTGATGATGCCAAAACCACTTACAACTTGAAACCACTACTGATCTAAACCTCACTAACTTATCTAAAATCTCAGCTGAAATTCTAGACAGTCTATAAGATAAAACATCAAAGGGTTAGCACAGTTATAACATGAAATTGAAAGACTTTGTGATTCAGAGCTTGGACAATGAGGAATTGTTCATCAAGGTGAATCGTATTATATACTTTGAAGTTTTTGTTACAACTGAAGGTTACAAAGTTAGGCGCAAAACATAGAAAGATACAACAGTTGCTTCAAAAACTACAACATCCAAAAACATTATCAGCTCAAAAACTTTGACAGCTCAGAAATACTGTTGACCGTACTTGTTGAAGATACGGTTGAAGATCTCCTTCTTCGCTTCCGACTCAATCCCAGTGTTGACGCCGTGTTCCTTGCATACTTGCCTCGCCTCAGCCAAGATCGTATTTCTATTTGGCGTGCTTGTGCTTTTGATCATCGGAGGGCGGTATATGCACTTCTTTGGAACTGGAACAGTGTTGGGATCAAGCTGAGCATTCAGCATAGCTCGCTTGAACTGACTAAACATTCCAGGGTCTCCAGATCTGAGTTTCCACAGGGCTTCCTTGAATGCTAGCCTTGGGTCTTCAGTCGAGTAGACTTTCCTGTAATAGAAGTCATTGACGAACTCATGCTTGAACTGTTCCCAGTCATCGTTCCACTCCGCATTCATCCACTTGTCAACATGTGGGTATCGAGACGGGAGCGGAGCGTTCTTCTGCAGCTGATGCGTCGACTTTCTAGCCTCAGCCTTCATCTGGTGCTTGTTGATTCTTCGCACACTCCGGCTGGCTTTGTTTCTGTCGACGTTCTTCTCCACCTTGGCGAGCTCCTTCTCGAACTTGGCCACCTTCTTGGCCTGATCGGCAGCGAACTTCTTGATCCAAGAGGGATTCGAGTACTTCTCCTTAGGCACCTCCATAGCTTTGGCAGCTTCGATACAGTCTTCAACGGATATCCCGTCAAGTTCTGCATCGAGCTCGGCTACGAGGTCGTGGGAGACTTCCAGTTCGGGCTGCGACCCTTCAGCTTCAGCTTCAGCTGGCACTCCTTCTTCTTGCTGGAGAACAGCTTTCCCTTGTCCATCCCCAGCTGCCGGCTCCTTGTCTTCCCCAGCTGCTGGCTCCTTGTCTTCCCCAGCTGCTGGCTCCTTGTCTTCCCCCTTTTTGGCATCATCCAAAAGGGTGGCAACAGTGCCATCCAGAGAGGTCAACTTGGCTTCAGCTTGTTGAATGCGGGAAAACAGCTCATCAACAGCGTCCTTCTCTTCCACCTTCTTTGCCAACTCCAAGTCTTGGCGCTCCTGCTCAGCTCGCTGCACAGCTGCAAAGGTCGCAGAGACCTCTTTGTGGAGGGAGACGAACTCAGCTCGGAAAGAGGCGAACTAAGCCATCCACTCCTGGTCTTGAGTCTGCTGGGACTTTGCGAGGTCAGATACAGCAACGGTCTTGAACACGTTGAAATCCGAGCTGAGGCTCTGAACGGCCTTCCTTAGAGCCGAGACCTCCGAGCTGGAAGAAGTGGAGAGATCTTCGAGCTTGTGCTGCAGAGAAGAGGAGAGGAGATCTAGCTGATTCTTCAGGCTGGCATTTTCTGCCATCAGCTGCTGCATCCTGTCAGCTTCTTCCTCCTTGCCCAGCTGGATCTTGGACAGCATCTCCGTCCTCAGCTGGTTGACCCTCTCCGAGATCAGCTCGCAGATGACGTCGGTTGAGAGAGTTGGCTGATCGGAGGGTCCGGGCAGGAGCGGTGGTTGTGGCTGGGCAGCAGACTCCAGGACAACCATGGCAGATCGGCTGGCGAGGTAGGCCTCGAGCTTGTCTTCTTCTCTCTTGGCCGCCTCATCAGCTGCGTCGACGTCGTCCATGCAGGAGGCATTTTTGGCGAGCATGTCATCAAGAAAGTGAACAGCTTCAGGGTTGTTGCACAGCTCCCTGGTGTCTATCCCTTCTTGGATGCTTTTGTCCAGACGTCGTCGGAGCACAGCCACCTTTTGGTTGTAAGCCACCTCCAGGCTCTGGTAGTCGAAGTACTCCCTCAGGTTGGACTCTTCGACCTTTAACTTGTCCCAGCCATGGATCCTGAGGGTCTCCTCCTTCACGTACCAGTAGCTGAATATGACGCTGAATTGGTATAGAAGCTCCGTCCCGAGAACAGAGAAAATGGGCATCGATGTTGCCTCGGGGAACATACCAATCAGCTTGCGGAAGCAGTAGCTGAGTCTTCCTTCATATTCAGCCAGGATCGCCTGACGGTTGGCTTCTTCATCGATCTGAGGGGGGTCGATATCGAAGGTTAAGGGTTCGATGGTTTCATCAACGTTGGCCGAAGAAGTGGTCACAACGTTGGCATCGAGCGAGAGGCTCGGAATATCTGACTGAGGACCAGTTGAGAGAACCGGATCCTCTTTGGATGGAGAGTTGGCTGGCTGGAGGATTTCTTCAGTCACAGGTGGGTTAACCTGGCTGGCATCAGCTCTAGACCGACTGTCGTGGGACTCCTCAGATGAAGAAGAGTCATCTGAGGAGGAGCTGGCATCCACCACTTGGATCTCCACGTCTCCACCTGCCTCCTCAGCCACGTCCTCCTGGCGAGGTTGAAGAATAAACCCAGCTGGGTCAACCGATTGACTGGATTCGGTTGACTCCTTCGCCTCAGCCGGCTTGACCACCACTGGACTTGTTGTGGATGATTTAGCCGCTAGCTGGATGATTCTTATCCTTGGCCTCTTCTGCAGAGGTTCCTCCTCTTCCTCCTCTTCGTCTTCTTCCTCCTCAGCTACCTCTTCCAGCTGGCGCTTCGCCGACTTAGTCCTCGAAGGGCGACGAGCAGCTGCCTCCACAGCGGGCTTGGAGACACCCTTGGGGGTGTAGACAGCTTCTACAACATCCCTGGCCTTCTTGGCTGAGGGGAACAGTGATAGCTTGCTGACTGGAGTGTCCTCACTCCCTTCCCATGTCAGCGGCAGACCCTTTGTGGCTTGGAGGATGAGGGCTGATATCTTTGTCCCGAAATTGAGAGTCCCCTTGACACTCAACAGAACATCCCCGGACTCAGCTGTCGTCTCGGATATCTTCTGCTTCTCCGACACCAGCTGGCTCTCTATATATCCCAACCAGTCGACCTGGTGCATCTCTTCCAGGGCCTTCTGCTGCTTGAGCTTAGAACGGCTGATGTCCCCGAAGGCTCCACCATATGCGAAGATGCATTTGGAGATTACATCGAAAAGAAGTCGGTGCTCCGGCTTCAGCTTTGTCCTTTGCATGCTCCCCTTCAATGGTTCGAGAACAAGAAGAATGGTTTGAAGGAAGGCATCAGCTTCCTTGTCAGAAAAGTTCCCCACCACGTCTGTGGCTTCACGGTTTTTGGGGATGAGCTTCTCCAGCTCCTTCGACACCTTTATCTCCACAACGGAGTCTTCTACTGTTCGGGAGGTTCTGTGGCGTTGCTTGCACGGGATGATCGTGACAAGCCCGTCATTTGCGACTCGTTGCAGATTCCGGTAGAAATGTACGATCTGCTTCCTGAGCAACAGGGCCGGAGAGAGGGTGGCCCAATCAAGCAGATGGTGGTCGGAGAGGATGGTGGCGATTGGAGCGAGCTCAGGCGATGAGAGAGCCGCTTTGGATAAAATTTGTTCGAAATGAATCTTCGACATCACCATGTCGAACGATTTCTGGAACGTTGCAGGCTCTGAAGAAACCATCTTTTTAGAAGCTTTTGACTTGGGCGCCATCTCGAGGAGATATATATGCAAAGAAAGAGTGAAAGACTTTACTAGAAATGGCGAAACAAGATTTGAGAAGATGATGAATAGTGAGTAAAGATATGCACGAAAAGAGAAGGTAAGGATCACTTCCTGATTTGCCGTATTATATAATCTTTGACTCGGATAAAATCAACGGCTGGGGTTAAATCACGCGAATCTATTAACGGCTGTGATTTCGCGACTGTTGAGTAATTTTGACTGATATACCACGCGCGCGAGTGAGAAGGTGAATAGTTTGAGGTGTCAGCCCAGTCGCACTATAAAGTAAGGCTATAGGTGTTCAGCCAGACTTTACATTAAATGCGATATGATGGCTTGTTTAGTCTAGCTGACATGTTCAGAAATGTTTGAATTTATTTCAAACATTCTCATTTAATATCATAACACCTTCAGTCATAAATGATACCTGCCAGCTGATGTCTGAATCAGCTGTGTTTATTTGTTGAATTCCTCAGTTGCCACATACCATCAGCTGACAAGAGTTCGTCTGTTCAGCTGACGTCTGTTCCATTGTTGCAGCATACCATCAGCTGACTCAAGTTCATCTCCTCAGCTGACGTTTGATGTCCTCAGTTGGCAATTCGTATCTGATATTCCCCTTTCAGCTGAGCTTCCCCCTTCATCTGAGCTTCCCCCTTAAGTCGATATCCGATTCTTCAGCTCGGATGAATCCTTATCAGCTCGGATGACTCTTCTGCTCAGATGACTCTTCAGCTCGGATGAGTTTTTAGCTCGGATCCAAAAGTCCTAGAAGATCACACAGCATCTTGAACCGGGCTTCAGGAAGAGGTTTGGTGAGGATGTCAGCTCTCTGAATCTCAGTTGGGATCTTCTCCATGGACACATCCTTCTTCTCAATATGATCTCGGATGAAGTGATGACGAATATCGATATGCTTAGTCCGAGAGTGATGAACAGGGTTTAGAGAGATAGCTATGGCACTCGAGCTATCACAATGTATGGGAACCTATCCAGTTGAGACTTCATAATCTTTCAGCTGCTGCTTCAGCCACAATACTTGCATGCAATAGCTTCCGGCAGCCATGTACTCTGACTCGGTTGTCGAAGTAGCAACACACGCTTATTTCTTGGAGAACCATGAAACCAGCTTGCTTCCCATGAACTGGCAGTGTCCAGAAGTAGACTTTCTGTCCAACCGATCTCCTGCTAGGTCGGCATCTGAGTATCCAGTCAGCTGGATATTGTCATCAGTTGGGTACCACAATCCAACATTGACAGTTCCCTTCAGATACTTAATGATGTTCTTTGCTGCCAACATGTGTGCTTCTCTTGGTTGGACTTGAAAACGAGCACACACTCCAACTGCGTATGAAATGTCTGGTCGGCTGGCAGTTAGGTAGAGCAGCGAACCGATGATCCCTCTATACTGGCTGGCATCAATGAGCTTTCCCTCAGCTCCTGGTTCGATCTTCCAGTTCGTGTTCATAGGGATCTTGGTTGTCTTACTTGTCTGCAATCCGAACTTGGTGATGAGCTCCCTTGTATATTTGGACTAGTTGATGAAAATCCCTTCAGGTGACTGCTTCACTTGTAATCCAAGGAAATAATTCATCTCGCCCATCATTGACATCTCGAACTTTTCCTTCATAAGATCGGAGAATTTCTTGCACAGCTCCTCCGACTTGGACCCGAAAATGATGTCATCGACATAAATTTGCACGACAAGTATATCTTCTCCAACTTTGATGGTGAACAGAGTTTTATCAACTGAACCTCGTTTGAACCCTCGAGTTCGGTTTGATTTATAGAAATGTTTATATTTGCCGAACCGAGTATCCATATCGGCTAACTTCTTTGACAACGCTGCAATGTTCTGTTGCAGTTCTTCTCTGCTCGGCTCCTTTGCAGTCGTGTCAGCCGACCTGGTTGGCCTTGACGATCTCGACTTTGAGTAGTCAGCTCGGAGGGCAATTGACTTTGATGCTGAGCCGACGTCCTCAATTCTATTTGTCTGACTTGAGGGCTGCGACCTCCTTCTGTTGACCTTATACTCATTTCCTTTCAAGATTGAGAACAATCTTTCAGTTCCCATTTCACCTAGGTCAGCTCGGCTCTCGTGGATATTTGTGAAAGTATCCCACTCAGCCGGTAGAGCTTGCAACACTTTGAGGTTTATTTCTCTTAGAGTGTATTTTCCTTTCCGGATGGATTGGATTCTTCTGATGATGTCCATAAACCGGAGCTCTAGCTGATCTATAGTCTCATCAGATCGCAGACTGAAATTGTCAAAATCTTGACATGCATGCGAGAACTTGTTTTCCTTTGTCTCGTCGCTTCCTTCACTTAGCGAGGCCAGGATGTCCCACATCTCTTTTGCGGTCTCACACTCCTCTATCCAGGGCAGATAATCTTGTCCAACCGTGGACATTATTGTGCTCTGAGCCCAGATATCCAGCTGGCTCACCTTGGCCTCCTCCGGAGTGTAGTCCTCTGGCTGTTTCTCCACATACTCCACCACTGCATTTCCATCGTTGGGATTTGTGGGAGTGCGAAGTATTCTGTCTCGTATGACGATTGGTCCAGATGTGAGAACTTGTAGCATCCTATGATGCTTGGACAAAAGGATCTTCTTCATTCGAGTTCTCCATGATGTATAGTTGACAACGGAGAACATGACTGTGATCTTGTCCTTGACGTCCATCTACACAAACAAAAACAGGACAACAAAAATGCAAGCAAGAATGCACTAGCGTGAAAAGATCTGTTCAGTTGACCACTGAAGAAAATTCTCGAATTCACACCTCGTGAAACAGAGTCAGCAGTCTTTTGAACCACCGCTCTGATACCACTTGATGGGGGGGGGGGAATACACCAGTTAGGATTTTTCAACTTTCGAAAAACTTAACACTTGAAATCAACTTCAACTGAGTGAGAGGACTCAGTTGGGATCTCACAGCTGAGTAAGCAACCTCAGCTGGAAGATTGGTGTTGTGCGGAATGTGGTGGAAAATAAACTCGTAAAATCAAACTCACGCTTTTATGCACGGTTGGTCAAAATCAAAACTGTTGTTGTGAAAGTATGTAGATTGTATGCGGTTAGATTGTCAGTTGAGATATGCAAAATAATGACTGAACACAAAACAACACGACACACAAGATTTACATGGTTCGGAGAGAACTCCTACGTCCACGGGGAGATGTGAGTCCACACACCTCAGTCCAAGTTCTTCTGGACAGTTCCACTCAACTTACGCGGGCTGAGCAACCGTTACAGTTTAGTTTGCGGGCACTAAACAGCCTAAGTCAAGTTTGCGGGTACTTGACGACCTAACTACTCAATTACAGGAAGAGAAGGTCCTAGCACACTTTTTAGGGTGTGAGAAAGGGTAGGATTTCCAACTATAGCTCGATCAATAATGAGAGCTGGATCTAAGGCTTGAACGAATAAACACTCAACCTAAGATCAAAAACGGTTTCGAATTCTAGGAACCCTCAGCTACTAATGTTCTCTCAAATTGGAACTCTCAGCTGCTGATGCTCTTAGATGATGATGTTGCAGATTTGCTTTGATTTCTTTCGAGAAAGCTCTTGAATTTTTCGTCGTCTATGTGTCTATCTGCATATCTATCCTTCTCGAATGAGAGGATGCCTCTATTTATAGGCGGAGAGAATCAACTAGCCGTTGGAGGAGCAGTCGATCTCTGATCGGTTGAAAGCGATGGCTTGTCTCTCATCTCTGCAGACTTTCCCGATATGGCATCTGTGCTCTTCTGCTTTCCATCTGAGACAGCCTTGTGTTGGGCCAGATGGGGTAATGACTGAACGGTCAAACCCTCATGTGACTTCCTTTTGAAATTCAAATCTTTGACAGTCAACTTCGGTTTGTCGGTTGAACGTCTTGACCTTCATCTAAGTGATCTTCAGCTGATGTTCCGATCTGTCGAGTTCTCAGCTGACTTTGAACTTCAAAACATTTGAACTCCTTGTTCAGATTCTATAACTGAGGTTCTGAAACTGAACCCTCAGATGTCTTCCACTTCTTTACTCAGTTGGGTTTGAACCCTCAGATGATTTCCTTTTCATCTGATGTTCTCTTCCTCTCAACTGTTTCTCATCTGATGAACACTCAGTTGGTTTCCTTCAACTGATGTTCTGAAGACTTCCCCTTGTTTGCATCTGAACAAATGAACTCTCAGTTGTCTTTCTTCACAACTGATGTTCTGTCTGAGTGACGCCTTGTTGCCATCTTCAGCTGGAGACCTGTAAAGATAGAATCTTAACTTTGCTCAAACAGCGAGCCTAAATTCTAACATTAGGTTCTGGCAACATCTACTCGGTTGGGGTCAGCCGGTTTTGGAATTCATCAAAACTTATACTAATAAATTTCCCAACATACAATGATCTGTATGCTTGTTGTATTATAAACCTAAAGACGAGTATGCTTCATTGTAAAAATATCTGGTCAGTGACTTTGGAAAAAAATGTGGCACATGTTACTGAACAAAAATATGAGTGCATTATCTGTGTTAGCTGAACAACAATATTTTTTCTGAGTTAATTCAAAAAAATTAGTTTTTAATTTTTGTTAGTTCACAAAAATATTGATTCGTGCTGGAAATATTTGGTTTCCAACTTACAATATTTGTAAAGAATTATTTAATGTACAAAGTACTATTGTTATATGTAGGACGGCTGGAGGCTCAAGAGGCCTCTGTTACAAGGAGTTACCTAAAGGGTGAATCACCACTATAAAGAGGAGATGCTCAATAGCATCCGAACGACATTAAATAATCAAGGGGCGACGGTTTTCAATAACTTTGAAAATTCCTGTTTTGGCAGGTTTTATGATTTTCCAGGGAAATTGGGTAAGTCAATGAGCACAGTACACGAGCTCATGACATACCAAATAGTGAAGAAAACTGAAGAAGCTTACACAACTCGTGAATTATGTTTTTGGGTAAAGGGGATGGTGGTCAAGTTTTGGCGTCAAGAATTTGCACTTGTCACAGGGCTTCAATTTGGAGGGTCAGAGTTCAATCCGCACAAAAAGCGACATTTTTTCAGTCCGAATTCATTGTATGTGACTTGGTATGTTGGTTCCAAAACCAGTTTTGGAAGGTTGTGGGATGATTACAAGGCCTCCAAATTTAAGACTGGGGAGGAATATTTAAAAGCATCCAAAATTATGTTTGTATATAGTGTGCTTCTGGGAGTGCAAAAAACTAAGACAATTGACGAGTGGATTTGGGCTTTAGTGGAGAATGAAAAGCAGCGGGAGGCTTTCCCTAGGGGTAGTTTGTCATACCAGCATCTCATACAGAACCTGGACTCTATCAAAACGCATAAGAAGGGTGAAACCAAGAGCACCGGATATCATGTTAATGGATTTGTAACTGCATTCTTGGTATATTTTTTATTGGAAATTGCTCTGTCATTTTATTGAATCTGCATTTATGTCGTGTCCTGTTTTTTTCTAATTGTACCGGAGTTGATGTATTGCTATTTTGTTGTTGATGTTGTTTGGCAACAAGGCATGGATCATGTGTGCATTTCCAGAAGTAGGGAGAGAATCTGGACTGAGAAATGAAACTGTGATTCCCAGAATGTTGAGGTTTGATTATTCATCATCCCTTGGACATCTGATGGAAATGATTGAAGAGGTAAATAATTTGTTAAGTAAGTAAATTAAAATTGTTGAATGAGTTATAGATATGATTTATGGTTGTAATTTTGTGTTTTTTTTTTTAAATGAAGATAGAGGAGACGTTGAAGCCATCTGACGATGAACTGGAGTCCGTTTATTGGGAAACATTGGAAGTAGAGGGAGAGCCTTTTAAGATGCATTTTCCCAAATACGATGTGACTGTTCCAGCATTGTCATTCTCTGACAATGAAGAAGCTGAAATGGATCATGGAGCTGTTGCTGTGAAAAAGAGACGCAAAGAAGTGGGACAGGATTCTGGTGATTTCATCAGTGTGAAGGAGGCCACAAAATTAATCACATCCATCTTGATGAGTGATGATGTTATTAATAAGTTTGCCGCAGTAACTGCAGGAATTGTTGTGAAGAAACTAGGGGTAAGATGTGGAAGTTATAAGTGCGGTTTTATAGATATAAATAATAATATATGTCTGCTGAATTGGTTGTATTTTGCAGGAGCAGGTGCTTCCAGGGGTTGATGTTGTTTTGGATACATCTAGGGCAGGTGTTAGTGGAATGAAGGATGGTCCAACTGTTATGATAGATAGAGATGAAGAAGAAGAGGAACGGCTGAACCGAGTGAGAGAGACGGTAAATTGGCTTATGTAGCTTTGTGTTATTTTACTTTTGCATAAAAAATATAATATTGATTTGGGCTTGCAATGGAAAAACAGAAAAGCAAAACAAAGGAGAACATGGCTGCAGATTCGCCGTCCAGACTCTTCAGCAAAATAACAGAGGAGGTTCTTTAATAATGTTATTTTTAAACATTATTGTTGAAAGCATATAACCCAAGCATGTGTGTTGTTGCAGATTGCAACACAGCAGCATCCAGTAAATCTTGGAAGCCCTATGACAGATGTTGGGCACAAAAAGAAGGTGAGTATGCGTAATGCCGGAGTCAAAATTAATGAGGTATTATGTATATTGAAATTGTTGGCTAGAGGAACATGGTTATGCTAAAAAATTTTATTTTTTTGGGTTGAAAGAATGATTGATATTATATGTTTCTAGGGAAAAAAACAATTGAATCGTGAATCACCGGCCCATTTGACTGGGGGAGAATACAATGATACGGAGCTAGCAGGAGTGGTGGAGAACATCATGACAGATTGCGGGCTACTACAAACCGAGGTTTGTCAGCAAAATGGTTATTTAACAGAAGATGATCAAAATTGTTACTGCTGCATAAACTTCGAAATTGTTTTGTTACTGAACAAAAGACCAGTAAGATGTTAGATCTTCAATTTTTGAAACCTTAAACCCTAAACAACTATGCTTCAATTGGAAAATGTTATTTTTGTTACTTCGAAATAATATGTTTGGAAAATTTGTTATTTCACAAAAGTATTAGTTCATGCTTGATGAGTGATATCCTGAGTTTGTTACTGATCAAAAATATTTATGTTGAATTCCTGAGTCTGTTAATTTATATTATTTTTGTTACTGCACATTTCTGTCCTTGTGGAATAATGAATTTTTACTCTTGTTCCGTAAATGGACTTGTACAGAAAAATTCATCAGAGTACAAGACACCAGAACGCAACGATGCTTTTGGAGAGGAGCCACTTGATTTCGTGGAAGAAGCGTGCAATAGTGCACATGCTGTGACACAAAGGGCAGCTCAGACAAAGAAACAACCGCTGAATGAAAAAGGGAAAGCATTTCTGATAGGGGAGGTCAATCATCTTCACCTGTAACAAGGAGTCAGACCGCTGCAGCAAGCGAATTGGATGATGAAACTCAAAGACCATCGAAGTTGGACTGGACCTTGGTGAGGACAAGGAAAAAACAACGGTGTTGTGTAGTCCATTCTTGGAAAATGAGAAAAGGGGAATAGACTATCTGAAGTTCAAGAACAGCAATGCCACGTAATATTATAAATTGTTAAATATATTATGTCAATTACTTAATTTCTAGAATATTGTTGTTATATGACTTAGGGAGAATTTGTTGATTTAAATCTTTGTAGGAGGAATGTAGGACTTCCTGCTCCCGTTGACGCAAAATGGTTCAAGGTGATAGAGGATGAGACCCAAGAATTGAGGTTGGCGCACATGGAGGCCTATCTGACCTGCCTCCACAGTTTCCCAGAAATTACCAAAGTTAAGTCTGTTGATCAACGAATGGACATCATATCACCGACATTTATGGTTAGTATATTATATTAGGTATTTTTTTACGTTATTGGTTTGTTGTGATTTAATGTTCTTATGTTCATGGTTATGTTACTTGTACAACAAAAGGAACTGTATGAGCTTTGACAGCATTATAACAGTGAGGAGATAATGACACAGTTCAACCTAGAGGAGGATGAAGCAATCTCTGTATCACACTTATTCAAATTAGCATAATATGTTCATGCTGAAAAGCCAGGATGGAAGAATCAGCAAGAGTGGTGGAAATATGACCGGGTAATTTATTTTTTATGCTTAACATGCATGTAATTTGTAGTTATGCTGATACATAAGATAATAGATACATAGAAAACACATAAATAATGAAGCTGAGTGTAGGAGAACAAAATAATGAAGCTGCTTTGACAAAAAATCACATTGGTGTGAGTCAACTTAAGAATGATTATGTTTTTGTTATTTTCTTGTAAACTTGTAAAAATAAATTTTGAAAGCACAAAAATGTGAAACAATTCTAGTACTTATAGAGATTGGATCTCCAAAATTTCTTCATGGACAGTGTATGGGTGGATTGTTGTATTTTTTTTTATAAATTCTGAAAACAACTTCTAACCGTATATAAATTGTATATATATTGTATGTTGACACAGCTTGTTACTGTTTTCAATGGGATTTACGGATGGGCCGCATTGGAGATCGAATTCTCCACTCACAACTTGATCATATACAATTCCAAGGCGCACAAGTTTGATGCAGACGATGTGAAAGAATCCTCCAATATTCTGATTGCTCTATCACGATGGCTGCCACAGGTGCTCACTTACAGTGGATTCTACGGTGCACGGGAAGATGTGAGCAGCGTCCCAACATGGAACATAACCCACATTGACAAAGGCACCATGACAATCAGAAATACAAAACAGACTTTCAAAACAGGTGGCTATGCGCTCAGGACTGTCGAGGCAATCATGAAGAGATCGTTCCCACCGAGCTTCATTAAGAAGGACATGGTGGACCATAGGAAGGCTGTCGCACTAAGAATTTTCAAGTACAGTACGAACGGGCGTACAGAAGCTGGCAAATGAACATACTTATGTGCAGGTTTTAAAACTGTTGTCTGTTTGAGAAACAATTGATTGATAAGTTGGTTAGATGGAGTTGGATTTTAAAACTAAACTAGATTTCTTGGGAAGTTGATGTGATAGCGCAGGTCATTTATGCGTTGTGACATAGTCTTTTGTTGCAATATTTTAAATGGCCGAGGGTTGGGTGCCCACTGAACATGGTTATGAATGTGTATGCAATTTTTTGTATGTTTGCAATGTAAATATTTATCTTCGTTTTTGTTACTTCTCAAATTTGGGATACGTTATGTAAATTTTATGATGTTGAAATATGTTGTATTATAGCCTTGTATGGAGTCAGATATATGCTTGTTAGATTATATTCTGTATAAATCAATTACTTTTGACTACACAAAAAATTTAAAATTTTATAGTGAGTCAATAAAAATTAATGTAAATAATTTTGGTTACTCCACAAAAATCAGTTGCTTTTTTTGTTAGTTCGCAAATGTTTCATAAATTTTTTGTTCCTACACACAAATTTCATATTTTGTGTGAGTCAACAAATAATCTTGGTTACGCCACAAAACTCAGTTGTTTTTTTTTTTTTGTTATTGCAAAAATCTTTCTTACCTTTTTTGTTACTCCACAAAAATGGCAGAATTTTTTGTTACTCCACAAAAAGTTCATATTTTTTTGTGACTGAACAAATGATGTATATAGTTTATTTGACTCCACAACATTTTTCTAACATTTGTACTAATTTTCTTTAGTGACTCCACAGAAATGTAAATAATTTTGGTTACGCCACAAAACTCAATTTTTTTTTTGCTTAGTTCAATAA
Source organism: Schizonepeta tenuifolia (assembly GCA_029490685.1). Classification (NCBI taxonomy): domain Eukaryota; kingdom Viridiplantae; phylum Streptophyta; class Magnoliopsida; order Lamiales; family Lamiaceae; genus Schizonepeta; species Schizonepeta tenuifolia. The sequence goes on from CM055959.1 coordinate 26,070,702, forward strand.
TTTGTCTTGCCTTTTTTTTTACTCCACAAAAATGGCATAATTTTTTATTACTCCAAAAAAATTTCAAAAGTTGTTTGTCATTACACAAAAACTTCAAATTTCTTTGTGATTCCACAAAAAGTAGATGTCTTTTTTGTTACTTCACATAAATTTAATAATAATTTTGTTAATCTTAAAAAAATAGAATTAATGTTTTGATACTCCACAAAAAATAAAAAAATTTGTTTACGCCATAATAATGTCACTATGTTTATTTTACATAATTTTTGGTGATTGAACAAATAATGTATATAGTTATTTGACTCCACAAAAGGTTTATAACATTTGTATTAATTTTCTTTAGTGTCTCCACATAAATGTAAATAATTTTGGTTACTCCACAAAACATAGTTGCTTTTTTTGTTAGTTCACAAATCTTTCATAACTTTTGTGGTACTCCACAAAAATGACATAAGTTTTTGTTACTCCATAAAATTTTCAAACGTTAGTTGTTACTCCACAAAAACTTCAAATTCTTTTGTGATTCCACAAAAATTAGATGTCTTTTTTATTACTTTTAAGAAATTTAATAACAATTTTGTTAATCTTAAAAAAAAGAATTAATGTTTTGATACTCCACCAAAAATAAATTTTTTTTGTGGCACCATAACAATTTTATAATGTTTAGCTTTCATTGGGACTTCACAAAATGACATAATTTATTTTACTCCACAATAGTTTCAAATTTCGTTGGGACTTCACAAAATTTTATTTTATTTTCGTAACTTCACAAAATTTCGTTGTGAGTTCACAATAATTTCTATTCATTTTTTGACTTAGATTCCACCAAACTTTCATAACATTTTTATTCATCCAAAATGCTTTTTTGGGGGAGGCTCGACAAAATCTTCATATTTTTCTTGTGAATAACAACAAAAATCTGTTGAGATCGTATGAAAATGGAGAAGTATCCATGAACAAAAAAAATGCGTAACACCAAATGTTGTAGCAAAATTTAAACAAATACACAAAAACAATTAATAGAGTAAAAATCGTACAAAATTTATAAGTAGTACATCATAGAATGAGATGTTCGAAATAGATATTAATATCTAAAGGTAAGAAGAAAACATCAGATACAGATTCAATCCACCAGATGAGGACATTTCCTACGTGTATGACTGGTGTCACGACAAATACTGCAAGCCTTCAGTTTCCGCATAGTTCTTGGTGCTTTTGAAGAAGTTGGTTTGGAAGTACTAACATATGCAGTACACGTGGAATTGTAATGGCCACGTTGCTTGCACCGAGAGCAATAACGAGATGAAGAGCGTGAGGACTCACGGAAAGATGCAATGCGTTTCGTCTTGGGCCTTCCAGCTTGATGTGGATTACCAGGAGGATGGATAATTGTATCTCGTACATATGGAGGGAGAACCCAATCATCACGTGATGGATTTGGGTTGACATCACCAGCATACATGTCACACAAGTTACGAGTTGTGAAGAGATGGGAGACATAAGATATAGGCTTCTCCTTGGCCGAGCTACAAAAGCAAGAAAAAGATTAGTACATGTATTATGAAGAAAATATGATAATTATGAACTTAAGATTTAAAATAGAGACCTTATTGCAGCAGATGCGTGAGAACAAGGGAACATGTTAAGATCAAACTCTCGGCATGAACAAGAATGTAAATCTAAATCAACAATAAAACTTTTTCCAGATTTCTTCACACAAAAGCGAGTGGAGTTAATGGGTTCGACAACCATTGTGAAGCCTTCTTCAATTCTAATAGCAAGTTCATCTGCAATTCTAGGAGAAAGCTCATGTGTACGGCTTAACCCTAGCTGACGCCTCTCAACAAACCAACCACATATCATAGAACGAACACAGTCGAGTAGAGTGCAGACGGGTAATAATCTGGCCCAGCGTAGCGTTGAATTGATATTTTCGCAAGCATTGGATGTCATCACACCATAACGTCTAACAGGTGAATAACAATTAGCCCAACGAATAGGATCAATCTCAGACAACCTACGAGCAGCTTTGGGACACATATCCGTGATAACATTCATTAGGTGATAAAAGTCCTCTTTCCGAGAACATGATGCTGCTTTTTGGAATGCCTTGACAACATTAACACCATATTTGGAAAGATTTTTCTGAATATGAAAACAACAAAGACCATGCATTACTCCAGGATATACTATCTCAACCGCTTTGCTAATACTAACATGTTGATCAGAAACAATAACCAAATCATCTTTCTGCACAAATGCTTTCTTCACTTCAGATAAAAACCATATCCATGATCTATCATTCTCTTTATCGCCAATACCAAATGCAAGAGGAAAAATTTGTTCATTAGCATCCTTAGACGCAGCTACAAACATAACTCCTTTGAACTTACCTTTCAAGTGTGTAGCATCAACACAGATGACAGGACGACATGATGATGCAAAACCGGAAATACAAGCACTGAGAGCCATAAATGCAAATTCAAAAACATTATTCTCATTAGTTTGCAAAGAAACCACAGAACCTGGATTACAAGTTTCAGTCATATGTAAGAAGCCGGGCAAGCATCTGAAGGAGTCATCATTGTCACCATATATCTGTTGTATGGCACGATTGCGGGCAGCCCATGCCACTGAATATGATATCTAAAATAAATATGATATCAACACAATTTGTAAGTCATTTTGAAACTGTACTTGTAAGAAATATATTTGTGTAGTAACAAAATTTGTAATAGATAATTTTGTTAAGTAACAAATTGCACAATGAGAAGCAGAATTGAAAAATGAAAAAAAGTTACAAATAATTATTTGGGTAAGATAAAACGTACCTTGAAACCAAATTCTGATTGAAGGTAGTGTACCATTTCGTTGGGGCGCAAAATAGCACCTCGAACCATTAGACGGGGAGCAAAAAAAGCACCAACAACACTGGAACACATGGTGCGGTGCTTATTAACTCTCAAGTCCAACTCACATGTATGGGGTGCTTGCCAATGTGTGATTCTCCAAATACCCTTTGCACAAGGAGCAGCAGACCGCATATGAAATTGACAACTTTCAGGGAACTTACAATGCACATAATACTTCGTTCCACTTGAACGCTCAACTGAAAACTCACACTTATTAGTCAAATGATAAAGACCAAGAGCATACATCAAGCTTGATTTATCAATATACATAGCACCTAAACCCAAATCATTGGTGCTGAACTTCATTTGAAAGTCGTCCTTGATACTACAATAAGTAACAGGTACAATTGCTTGATCCAAGTGTGTCCCATATGTGGGTGCATTATTAGAACTCTGTTGTTGAGGGTGGTAAATACTACGAGGCGGTGAATTATTGGAAAGCGGAGGCACAAATTGTTTGTTGTGTAGGAATGGATGGAAAAGTGGAGCAGGCTCCCCGTCGTTGTAAAAGGAATCGTACTGATAGGCATCCTCATCATCCAAACTGTCATCACTAACACCATCGTCTGGATCAAAATCGTCATCGTCATCATCATTATCCTCACCAGATTGACAACGATCAACAACATAGGAGTCATCAATTGATGACTTATCAGCATGTTTCCTTTTTAAATTTGTCAGATCTGGTGGCTTACAAGGTTTGACAGGTGATGACACAGTGACATAGAATCTTCTAACACCATTCTCCAAAGCAAAATTGAGCTCAACATCATTAGTTACATTAAGACGTACAGCACTACCATCTTCTATTGGAGAACCAACCAAACAAGATACTACACAAGTTCCAGCAAAGTTTTCAACTCCACCTATGTTTGACTGAATTTTTCTTAGGAAAACAGAAAATGATCGCTCGCCACTTGATAATATCAACAACAATTTTTCACCACCTTAGTACAAATCATTAATCCATACACCACCATAATACACTACAACAGAGGTAAGATCCATCTGAAAAATGCAAGGTGGATTGAAAAAAAAAGGAAAATAATCTGTTAGTTGGAATACACCAATGCTTGTAATAAGACAGAGAAATATATGCCAATTTAACATGAAATCTGTGAAACTTGTATTTCATAGTACCCAAAAGAAATTCCCCCAAAATCAATACCCCTGAAAGAACTTCCCCCAAAACCAGGAAGATAAAAGAAGTGAAAACCCTAGTTCGATAAAGGCACACACAAATAATTGAACCACAAATACCTGAAAGTAAGAGGACTACAGTCGGCGCAGAAGGGAAATTAGTTGATCGAAAACCCGTATATTCGTCTTCTACAAGGGAACATGAGATTTTGGTGCAGATGCTAAACGCGAACTCAATGTATTCTTCTAATAGGGAACCTGCAGTTTGTGCTCAGTAGGGGATTAATGGTACAAGCGCCAAATCATGTGTGAAATTTAGAAAATTTGGTATAGCCACAAACACGATTTTAAGATATAAAATTCATAAAGTTCGAAAATTGAGTGACACAATAATCGTGATTGCTAGTTTTTTTGTTAAGTAACAAAAGTATATACACATTAAAGCTGAATCAAATTTTTTTTTAGGGTTGAAAAATTATTTTTTTTTATGAAATCACAAAAAAAATATTTATATGGCCTTTTTTTGTTACAGAATGAGAATTATATGGAGTATTGTTGGTCTTTTGTTACTTCAAATAAATTATTGAGTTTTTGAGACTGCACAAAAAAGAAAATTCATATCTTTTCACGGTTAAAATTTGTTACTGCACAAAAAAAATGGTAAATATTAGTGAATGCAACAAACAAATTTAATAGTTCAACTAATAGTACAATTTCCAAGTACATATGTTAGAATTAGATATAAGAGTTCAAAAACTGACAACCAAATACATCACTAAAAATAGTACAGCTTGTAACTATCTAAAAAGCTACAACAATAAGGGTGATAATCAAAGCACCTATTGCAAAATCCTTCCACCGCGACTTGAATTTCAAACAAGAAATTTCCTCTCGCAATTCAAAGTCATTCAAAGTGAGTTGTCCATTAGATTCTTCAGCTTCATTCTTTGCAGTCCGGAGTTGATTACAATCAAACTCTACGATACGAAGCTTTTGTTGCAAATCATCCCTCTCCTTACGATATTGAGCAGCAATTGTAGATGCAACATTTTCTGCTAAAACCAACTTCCAGTATGATTCTTGGAGATGACCGAGCTGTTCCATATACATATCACGATCACGACGAAGTCCTTTGATGTAATCCCTTTGAATATCCGTAACATTAGGATCAATCCAGTCACAAAACTCACAAACATCCTTTTGTATATCACAAAAAAATTAAAAACAACAATCAAATAGTTGCAATATTGCTTTCAACAAACTATCAAAAAGATATGAAATAATTTTGTACCTCAAGATTAGGACAACTAAAGTACCTCCTTGCAGGATCATCATCAGACCAAGATGTGTTAACCATGGCTTTCAAACCGTGTTTACATGTTTCAACCATTGTTCCTGCAAATTATAACATACAAAATTTAAATTTGCAGACAAATATACAATAAGAATACAATTGGATAACTCACAAAAATGCAAAACAAATCTCTAAAAACAAACATAGACTAAAACCAAAGAAACTACCCCACAAAAAAATGGAAATATAGATACAGCACAAAAAGATAAAAACAAAGGTACAATATACACAACATATACAAAGAGCAGTGGAGCAATGCATAGATAAGCTCTAAAAACAATGACATTTTGTTACCACACAAAATCAATAAGATTAAATCAAACTATCTGTGAAAACTAACTAAGAATGGGCAATGGATTTCCGAAAAAATTGGATTAAACAAATCAAATTGAAACAACAAAATGCAAAACAGTATACAAGGAATAGGCAATGAAGTCCAAAAAAATAATGAAAAAAAATAAAGAATACACAAAAAGGCTATACAGATACAATTGAACCATAAGTAAGATCTATAGATAGAAGATTACTGTAACAAAGAAATAGCAAATTGAAAAATAACAAAGAATGAGCAGTGGAATTCAAATAAATTGAAAACCAATACAGATTTAGAGAAACGATGAAAAAACCCAATAACAAACCCTAGAAAAAATCCACAAATTATAAATAACAGAGAATAATAGTCGAAGATGAAGGCATGAAAAACAAAAAAAAAAGGAATTTACCAGAAAGATTACTGACAGTCGAAAATGGAAGTCGGCTCTGAAAGACAAAACGATAAGGTGAATAGAAGAGAGAAGGTCGTGCAAGGCGGTGATGCTGACTCGAAGAAGAAGAAGAGAGGTGCGTCGTAGAGCTTCTCCAGTAGGAAACTATCGTACGAAGAAGAAACGATTACAGATCGATAAGTTGAAAATATTAAAAATGGATTTGAAATGGTAGGGATGAGGAAGAACGAAGAAATTAGGGATGAGGAAGAACGCACAAATTTGAAATATTAGATTTGAAAAGCAGATATATTGTATAAAGATAGAAAGAATAGATTTGAGGATGTGAATGGAATTACAAATTGTGTAGAAGGGTATAAAAGAGAGAAAGTGCCAAATTTTTAAGTTTTTAAAAGGAATGCTAAATTTTAAAAAAACTATCCTAGAAGTGCTATTCTTGGGGATTTTCTATATATATATATATATATATATATATATATATATATATATATGTAGGGAGGATCATATAAGAATACCATCTTATATGAGAAATAAGAATAAACTTACACTTTCTATTTTGTTTGATCTAAGGCAAAAATTAATTTCCATATAATGTATTAAAAATATCGGATAATGCACAATTAAGGATATAACTGTAATGTGATACATTTTGTAACCGACTGTTGCTGAAAAAAAAAGATTTTGTATTAATTATTTATGGTCAAATGAACATTAATTGGTTATCTTTTAGTTTTCCAATTATTGCTTTCAATACATTATTTTAATTTCTGCGTAATGATGATGATCATCATTTTTATATTTTTCCTATTAATTTATAAATTATAAATATTATTCATCCACACGTAATCATATGATCCGTCATGATAATATTTCATTAGCTTTCAATTAGTTTTCAGTTAGATAATAATTAAAGTGTAAATTATATACATTAGTTAGGATAAAGTGATGCATCAAAATTACATATTTAATGCATCAATTTTTTTTGAAACAAATACTACTATTTTTACACTCATTTATGACTTATAAAGAAGAAAAAAGTTTATAAAGTATGTACATATACAATTAAAACAATACGTATATTGTTTTCGTATTTGTGGATACAATTTTTTTATGCATTAACACAATTAACATAATGCATTAATATGGAATAGTAAATGCATAAAATAGAAAAACTCATCATCACAATTAATGCGTTATGTGTGTGGCATTTGTGCATTATAATATTTAATTTATGCATGTTTATTATATTGTGTATTATTGAAGAAAAAAAAAATCTCACCATAAAAAACTATTATTTGTATAAAGTAATGCACATATTAACCATATTTCTTCCCAAACGAACAACTTTGATGGGATTTTTGCAAGGATTTATAAAATCAAAAACTAAGAATTGACAATAGTGGATGAGTTTTACGGAAGGAGAGAGAGAGATGAAGAAGTTACAGAAAGAGAAAGATACTGAATTACTCCCGTAAAATTTGCACAAGTGGATTTCGTAATTTTAATTTTTTACTATTGTATCCTTTATGCACATAGCATTGTGGCATAACCAATTTATTGACTAATCCATGTCACAACATATATCTCAATTCAAGCGTTGATTAAACTGAAATCAATGGTTCTTAATTATTCTCATTTCTCATCTTAATGGGTATTCTCACAAGAGCCTCACCCCATATATATATATATATATATATATATATATATATATATATATATATATATATATATATATATATATATATATATATAACGTCACTTTGATGATCCGGACTATCCCGATTTTTAACATTATTAACACTTTGATGACGCGGACTATCCCGATTTTCAATATTATTAAATATATTTATGTGAAAATGCCACACATAAATTTCGGTTGCTAACTTGACTTTCCGATAACAGAAATTACTGATGTCACAAATTAAATTGTTATTTGTTAGGGATTTAAATGTGTATTATACTATTAATTTCAGAAATTTTCCTTTATATATACTTAGAAAGAAATTATTTTCCCTTTTTTTCATTCTTCCAAAAAATTTAATGAACTATTGTGCTACGATAAATGCTAAATTGATAAGATTCCTATATTCTTAATTTTATAACTGAACTAATGTATATATATATATATATATATATATATATATAATCCTGATTTTATTGTGTTGCATTTATAAGAATAAATTGGTAAATGTGAGACCAATTTTTTTGAATTCAAACTCATTGAAGCACCATATTTAAAATTTAATGTTACCACCACTTTATACATGAATATATTCTAATAAAAATATTGAGGCATTTGCTGAAATTTTAATATTAGGGAAATTAAATTATCCACATCTTAATAACATTAACATATTGATGGACGAATGTAATTAAAATAAAATTATTATTAATATAATCTACTTACCTTTTCTTTTATACACTAGTAGGAGAACACGTGCGTTGCACGTGGATTTTTTTCTTTTTACTACTATTTTCGTCGATGATAATTATGTTGGAAATATGGTTTTGAATAACCATGTTTTGTGATCATAATTAGTTTATTAAATATTTACTATTTAACTAAAATAATTATTAGATGTTAATTTACACAACGAGTAGATTAACGTGGTATATGCATGTTCTCAAAATCAATTTTCTTTGGTGAATGAGATATGAAAGATCAAAGATGGATGTTGTGTATGGACGACGTCGACGACGTCACCATAATAGCCTAGGATTTGGCGGTTTGTGTTTGAACCTTTTGAATCAATTCACTAAATACGTTTGGGCCTATTGGGCTTATTTAAAATAAAAGGTTCAATAGAATGAAATAAAGTTGGTGCTATTTGTTTGGCCCAGCAAGTACCTGCGTTTTAGCTGGTGTGGCCTCTTTGGCCAAACAGAAGGAATCTGATTGTAACTGTTAGTTTCAAATTTGATAACAGTCGAGCATTAATGCTCTTTAGACCCAAGCGGTCAGATTTTATTGCCCAGACTTGTAACATCCGATTTTTGATAATAAGACACTTTATTGCCTTAATTTCCCATGTGGTGTGAGCTAGTTATAAATAGTGCTAGGATCATAGCATTCAACACATAATTGGCATATCTCTCACTCTCTAAAAATTGCATCTCATTTTATAGCTTGCTCAAGTTCTTGATCCTAATTTCGTTCACCGAAGCTCGCCAGACTGTGGTGCTACATCCGTCGAGACGAAGTTGTTTTACCTTTGGAGACGGATCGCCAAACCGAGAGCACTACTGGGGCGAATTTCTTTTTGCCGGTAGAGATTCTATCTCGACTCGACTACGAATCTTTGAGTTTGTTTCTTTTTTCGTGTAATTTCGATTTATTTATTTTTGTTGTTCTAATTACTTTATTTCTAGTCCAGTTTTTCCTTTTATTTCCGTTGTAAAAGTTTGAACGAGCACTCGGTTTGTTACAATCGCAAGAAGAAATACCGTGTTGCTGCCCGTTCGAGCTTGGAGATCGATTCTGGACTTTTAATATTGACTTAAAAACTATCGAAACTTTAATACCTTTGTTGTGAGGATGTCTAACACCAACGGATCCACCGCTTCCGCCACCATTGGCTCCACAGCTTCCGCCACCGTTGGCTCCACCGCTTCAACCACCATTGGCTCTACCACCTCTGTCACGATTGGATCAATCGTGTCTTCCACAATTGGTTCTTCATCTGCTCATCTGTTTGGACAAACAGGCAGTCAGTCCTCCACTATGGCCCCGCTGCAAATGTCGAGGACATTGGAGCTAGCCGAGAAGCCTTTTATTTTCTCGGCCAAAGGTTTCAAGTTTTGGCAAGAGAAAATATTGTTCTATCTCACCACGGTGGGGTTTGCTGGCTTCTTGACTGAAGATAAGCCGGCGACACCAAGCGAAGAGGAGACGAACTTTAAAGTTTGTTCCGGCTTTGCTAATTGGTGCCAAGGAGATTACCTTTATCGTAACACTGTCCTAACGTACTTGGATGGTGGTCTCTACAAGGTGTTCCGTGTTCACAGGACTTCTAAAGAGTTGTGGGAGGCTCTCGGGAAGAAGTACCAAGTTGATGAGGCGAGCACTAAAAAGTTCGTCGTAGCCAAATGGTTGGACTACAAGATGGTCGATTCTCGACCTGTGATGGAACAAGTGAAAGAGTTTCAAGCTCTTGCACACGATATTCAAACCGAAGGGATGCCCTTGGCTGATGCGCTCTCTGTAGCGGTGATGATTGAGAAGTTGCCTCCAAGTTGGAGGGACTTTCAAAGTCACTTGAAGCACAAGCACTCGGAAATGTCCGTGGAGACTTTGGTGTCAAAGCTTCAAGTGGAGGCTCTTGTAAGGAGTCGTGATCAAAAGGCGAAAGCTCCTATGGAGGGAAAGGCCAATTTGACCGAACAAGGTGGTGGTTCGTATCACAAGCGGTCTCGCCCAAATGCTAAAGACAAGGGCAAGAAAAAGCAAGTTGCTCAATCATCAAAGTTCAATGGCAATTGCTACAACTGTGACAAACCTGGCCACATGGCTAAGGATTGTAAGAAGCCGAAGAGGAAGAAGGCTAAGAGCAATGTCAACAATGTCGAGAGGGACTTCGACAAGTGGACAAGGAGGACTTCGTGGCTATGATCACCGAACTGAATCTTGTGGCTACCCCGAAAGCTTGGTTTGTGGACACCGGTGCTACTGTTCACATCTGTGTCGACCGAGACTTATTTTACACTTATAAAGAGATTGATGACAAATTAATCATCGAGACTAGTGATCGAACTTCTCAAGTGGTTGGAATTGACATTATGATTCTCCAACTAACCTCGGGCGTGGAGATCACCTTGAAGGATGTGTTGCACGTCCCAACAATCCGAAAGAATCTAATTTCTGGCATTAGGTTGACTAGAAAAGATTTTGATTTGAGCTTTCATGGTGATCATGTTGTAATTCGTAAGTGGGTAAAGACTCTCGGTAGGGTTTATGCCTGTGAGGATCTTTTCAAACTTAGTGTTCGAGCTTGTAAGCCTCCTAAGGCAGTTGCTAGCTTCTACTTCTGCTTACTTGCTTGAGTGCTCCGATTTATGGCATTGTAGACTTTGACATGTGAATCTAAATGCTATAAAAAGATTAGTAAATATAAATTTACTAAACATAAACGAATACAATTCACAAGATAAGTGTGAAGTTTGTGTTGAAGCTAAAATGACAAAGTTACCGTTTAAGTCGGTAGAACGGAGCACTACACCTCTAGAGTTAATTCACACCGATTTATATGACTTAAAATTTGTGCAAACTAGAGGTGGTAAAAAGTATTTTATTACTTTTATTGATGATTGCACAAGATATTGTTATCTTTACTTGCTGAGAAGTAAAGACGAGGCTATTGAAGCTTTTAAAAACTTCAAGAATGAAGCCGAGAATCAACTTAGTTATCGAATTAAGATTGTTCAAAAAGTGATAGAGGTGGAGAATATGTAGCTCCGTTTGCCGAATTATGCAATGAAAGTGGTATAATTCATCAAACGACGGCACCTTATTCACCGCAATCAAACGGTGTTGCCGAAAGGAAAAATCGAACACTTAAGGAGATGATGAATGCCTTGTTGATTAGTTTGGGATTACCCCAAAACATGTGGGGGGAAGATGTTTTAACAGCTAACCATATCTTGAACAAGATTCCACTCAAAGGGAAAGATGTGACTCCCTATAAGCTATGGAAAGGAAGAAAACCTTCGTATAAATACATTAAAGTGTGGGGGTGTTTAGCTAAGGTTGAAGTGTCTTTACCAAAATAAGTTACAATTGGACCTAAAACGGTAGATTGTATCTTTATTGATTATGCACTTAATAGCAGTGCATATAATTTCCTATTGCACAAATCGGAAATACCCGATATACATGTGGGAACAACAATTGAGTCAAGGAATGCTATATTCTTTAAGAATATCCTAATAAGGATAAGGTTAAGTCTAACTCTAGTAAAAGAGTTGAAGACGAATCTACAAGTTCTAAACCTGTAGACGAAGCTACAAGTTCTAGAGCTATAGATAAAACCACGAGTTCTAATCCGGTGTTTTATGGACCACCGAATAGGAAAAGACCGAGGTCTAAACCTGTGGATGTAGAACCGAGACGTGGAAACCGAGTTAGAAAAGTTATAAACTATGGACCGGATTACGTTGTCTTAATGTTAGATGGCGAACCGGTGACGATCAAAGAGGCCTTATCTGGTTCGGATGCGGCTCTTTGGAAAGAAGTAATTGATATTGAGATTGATTCTATTTTGCAGAATTACACTTGGGTGTTAGTGGATCTTCCACCTGGGTGCAAAGCTTTAAGATGTAAGTGGATCCTAAAGAACAAATACAAGTCTGATGGCACTATTGATAAATATAAAGCCCGACTTGTAGTTCAAGGATATGATTACTTAGACACCTACTCACCAGTTACTAGGCTTACTTCCATTAGGTTGCTTCTCGTGATTGCTGCTCTGCCTAATCTTGAGATTCATCAAATGGATGCTAAGACCGCGTTTCTTAATGGTGAGCTAGAGGAAGACATCTATATGAAGCAGCCGGAAGGGTTTGTAGTACCTGGGCAAAAACACAAGGTCTGCAAACTTCAACGGTCTTTGTATGGGTTGAAGCAAGCGCCGCTTCAATGGCATTTGAAATTTGAATAAGTTATGTTGTCAAATGGTTTTAGAATCAGTGAGTGTGACAAGTGTATCTATATTATGAGTCGGATAACGATTATGTTATAGTCTGTCTTTATATACATGACATGTTGATCATGGGGAGTAATTCTCGTGTGATTCAAGAAACGAAACAGATGCTAAATATAAAATTTAACATGAAAGATATGAGCTTAGCTAATGTGATTCTTGGAATTAAGATTCTAAGAACACCTAATGGAATTTCTATAATGCAATCTCACTATGTAGAGAAAGTGTTAAAGAAATTTATCGCGTTTGACAAACCAATAGCTAAGATGCCTTGGGAACCCGGTGTACATTTAAGTGTACATAAGGGAGAGCCTGTTGATGCAACAGAATATGCTAAAATCATTGGGAGTTTGATGTATTTAACGAACTGCACCCGTCCTGATATAGCATGCTCGGTGAACAAGTTGAGTAGTTTTACAGCTAATCCAAGTGTAGAACATTGGAAAGCCCTTGAACGAGTTCTGAGATATTTAAAATATACTCAGAATTTTGCAATCCACTATACTAGAGAACCCCCTGTACTTGAAGGATACTGTGATGCAAATTGGATATCCGAAGCAAAAGACTCGTTTTCAACGAGCGGTTATGTGTTCACTATGGGGGGTGGTGTTGTATATTGGCAATCCAAGAAACAAAGTTGTATTGCTAGGTGCACAATGGAATCTGAGTTCATAGCTTTGGATAAAACTGGTGAAGAAGCCGAGTGGCTTAAAAATTTCCTCGAGGATATTCCTTGTTGGACGAAACCTGTGTCTTCAGTGTTAATACACTGCGATAGTCAGTCAGCTATCGGACGAGCACAAAATCATGTGTATAACGGTAAATCTTGACATATTCATCGATGACACAATACCGTGAGACATTTGATCACTAGTGGAGTTATCTCAGTTGACCATGTAAAGTCAATAGATAATTTAGCAGATCCACTGACTAAGAGTATTAATCGAGATCAAATGTATAAACTGTTAGAGGGAATGGTTCCATGACTTAAGGATGATTATAGTGGTAACCCAACCATGATGACTGGAGGATCCCAAGAACTTGGTTCAATGGGAAAACTAAGCTATAAAAGTCCGGGGATAAACACTCAAATTTACCCATTCTCTGTAGAACAGTGAGTGTTTGGAACCTACACGTGGTGAGGTTAAGTCTTTGATTTTTAATGATTCTTGGATACCTCAAAGAGGAAAAGTATAGCAGGATACTTGAGAATAAGAATCACCTATGTAAGTGTGAAGTTTGGCCGCTTCAAAGGATGCACTTATGAATCCAAAGGAGTGTTCCAGGGCCTGTAATGGACACAAATGTGAGAATGAATGAGGGTTGAGACAATATTGTGTCAATATTGTTGTCTTAGTATACACCAAGGAGGACTAGTTCAAGGTGTAATAAGTCCACTAGTCCGCCGGTATACTTGATAATATTGACTATGGTAGGTTCAAGGTCACAAACCACCTTTCCAAATGCAATAGTGTCTCTTAGAAGGACTGAGCTAAGCGTCTGCATACATTTTCATATGGCTTTCTCAATCATGTGGGGGATTGTTGGAAATATGGTTTTGAATAACCATGTTTTGTGATCATAATTATTTTATTAAATTTTTACTATTTAACTAAAATAATTATTAGATGTTAATTTACACAACGAGTAGATTAACATGGTGTACTCATGTTCTCAAAACCAATTTTCTTTGGTGAGTGAGTGACACGCACCCGTCGTGTGGTACGATCAAAATATTTGTGTATGCCCCAGACGGACAGTACATGCTCCTATGCCCACAACCGGACTGGTTAGTCTTAGCGGTAAGCTAGGGTCGATCCCACGGAGAGTGAGGAACTACTTTACTCTTCAAGTGTACAAGTTTGGTTGTCACGATCCAATCCTGTTATCTGCACAATTAACTTAAAAACAATCAAATATAGATGGGGTAAGATTAAGGGTAGGTCATGATTGTTGTTGATATGTGTATTCGGTCATAGGCATACTGAAGATCCGTCCATGTTTTGCATAAACTCAAGGCGTGGCCCAAAAACATTAGGGTGTTTCAAGAGTATATACTCCACACTTGGGATGGTTGAATCCCTTGTGGTCACTTGGTCCGAAGGTCACGCTTCACCCCGATCACAAGGTCGTGCTTCACTCCTTCTTAGATAGTAATCATACCCGATCTCTCCAAGGATGACCCTCACCAACCTTCTCTTCCAAGCTTCCCGGCTCCGCACCTACAGAGTAGACATAACTCGCAGGATATACATTTCCGGTAACGCGTCCAACTGGTCATCGATATATCTACGATGCGCAAGGTGAATCCCTTGGTCAATAACCATGGCTTGATGCCTCATCACAGTTGATGGGTAGTTGTTAGAGAAGCCCAAGACCGAGGAAGGACGCAGTATCCCCTTGCCCGTTCCTCGCCATCCAGATCTACAACCCCATTGAAGGCGTTGCTCAGCTACTCGGTCATGGGCATACTGAACATTATTGTCTGTCATGCCCTGACCTTTGCTTGGAATACTACAGTTCTAACCGAACGGAGATCACCCGTTAGGTCCAGACTGCCCATGAATTCTGCTCAGATCTCTCCGGAACCACTGGACCCAACCGAATGCACAACTGCCTCACGAGTGTTTCACATATCAACAATTAATCATTTCCCCCACCCAAATCTCACCAGGGGAATTACTCACACATAATTAAAGACATGAACAAGAAATAAAATGAACACATGAATAATGGAAATACAAAATAGTTGAATAAATATCGAAGGCAAACCGCCTTGAACTTGTCCTTCACAACGGAATTGAAATGAAAGCGATTAAATTGTTTGGTACAAAAATGTAAAGGAAAATACTAAAACTAAAGTGTATCTTGGATTGAAACTAAGTAGAATATTGACGAGGAGCCAACATTATGTCAGCCACACTTGCTGAATTATATAGTTGAGAGACGTCAGTCTAACCCTAACCGCAGTTGTCTGACAGTATCCCCGTGACTGACTTTCCATAAGTAGATTATCGTGATTGATTTGATTGATGGGGATGATTGGCTTTAATAGATTGAGTTGACTTTATCTCTCTCTTGCTGTTGATATCCCAGATTCGCTAGAACCTTCCATCCTTGGTCCTTCACACGTTTTTCCATAAATAGCCCATATGTGCTGACTGGGACAATCTGTCATGGCCTTACCGACATGAGTGATCACCTTTCATATTTAGCTTGATCCTTGATTGATCCGATTGGTGATTGGCCATCAATTAGTGATTGATTTGGTTGACTCTACCTTTTTAAAAATCCTTCCGTCGCTGGGAATCGCCAGAATCTTCTGTAAATCTCCTTCACGCGTCTTTCCATATTTAGCTCTGGCTGCTGACTGCTGCTGCTGGGCATGGTCGTACCGACAACATCCTTCGGTTAGCCTCACACCAGGTGGAATTCTTCTGAAATCGTCACTGCTCAGAGATGTTCTGAGTGGTCCATTGTTGAGCTCTCTTCCTGGGGGGGGAATCATTATTCGATAGCGGAGTTAATTTGTCTCGGTAATGCCCATTCTGACCATATTTCATCCATATGCCCATTTCCGAGCTTCCTCCTTCAAAATACTTGTTTTCTCCCCTATACGACTCATACAGACACAAAAAAAAAGAGAAAAATAAGGCCAAAAAACCCAAAAGTCGAAGACGCATCAGTGAGATATGAAAGATCAAAGATGGATGGTGTATATGGACAACGTCACCATAATAGCCTAGGATTTGGCGGTTGGTGTTTGAACCTTTTGGATCAATTCACTAAATACGTTCGGGCCTATTGGGCTTATTTAAAAAAAGGCTCAATAGAATGAAATAAAGTTGGTGCTATTTGTTTGGCCCAGCAAGTACCTGCATTTCAGCTGGTGTGGCCTCTTTGGCCAAACAGAGGGCATTTGACTGTAACTGTTAGTTTCAAATTTGATAACAGTCGAGCGTTAATGCTCTTCAAACCCAAACGGTCAGATTTTATTGCCCAAACTTGTAACATCCGATTTTTGATAATGAGGCACTTTATTGCCTTAATTTCCCATGTGGTGTGAGCTAGCTATAAATAGTGCTAAGATCATAGCATTCGACACACAATTGGTATATCTCTCACTCTCTAAAAATTGCATCTCATTTCATAGCTTGTTCAAGTTCTTGATCCTAATTCCGTTCGCCGGAGCTCGGCGGACTTGTGGTGCTACATCCGTCGAGACGAAGTTGTTTTACTTTTGGGGAAGGATCGCCAAACCGAGAGCACTACCGGGGCGAATTTCTTCTTGCGGGCAAAGATTCTATCTCGACTCGGCTACGAATCTTTGAGTTTGTTTCTTTCGTGTAATTTCGATTTATTATTTTTTGTTGTTCTAATTACTTTATTTCTAGTCCAGTTTTTCCTTTTATTTCCGTTGTAAAAGTTTGAACGAACACCCGGTTTGTTACAAAGTATGGTCCTTTTATAAATGAAAAATGACTCCAATTAAAATGCTACAATTTTACCCTTTATTCCCTTTATTTGTGTTCTTCGTTTCAGAGTGAAAGAGACTAATACATTCTTCACTTACGATACTTCTAGTTTATTATGATTCACTCTCCCACTCTTAAAACTCGTGACACTCCCTCCGGACCACACTTATCATGGGCTAAGATATTAATCATATTTTAAGTACTATATTTTAATGTGAATTTCAATTGAGAAAATTGTCTTATAATTGTAGAAATTAATATTTACTGGGGAGTTTATTATTTATTTATTAATGAAGGTGTGAAAATTAAATTAAAGTTTGAAGAATATTATTTTAAAATAACTAAAGTTTAAAAACTAATCTTACTGTCCATGATATCGTTACCACTTTTACCATTTAGGTCGTCCATGATATAGCTACTATTTCCATTTTTAATAATAGGTCCACATAATAAATTATATTTAACAATATATTTCTCACTACTCCACTCACATTTATAGTGAGACTCTTACTCCACTAACAACAATACTCATTATTACCACCACTTTTTTAAAACTCGTGTGGTAATGATATTATGGACTGAGCGAGTAAAATAATGTGATTATTTATTCACATTATAATTTTATTGTTTGACCTTGAATGGTAGAAATATATTTAATGACAAATCATCCTCTCTATTGCTTGTGATGTCAATACAATTTTTTATTCTTTGCTTCATAATCTTGAAACTTCATTGAAATTCTTCTTTTCCTCTTTCCTTGCACTTCATGAATCTACACCTCTATATTTGATTTGGTCTTTTTTCCACTTGTGTTGGCTTGACACTTTTATTTTTTATTTTATAAATACTTATTATCAACATATATAAAATTATAAATATTTATATTTAAAAATATTCGAAAAATAATAAGCTAAGGGGAAATTTCTTTTAATTGATATTCTCTAAATCTCATGTAATTGATATTTTCGACGTATTATTTCAAAGTCAAAAAGCAATTAATTACATAGGATTCCTTCCTACTTGATTACTTTTTGGTATTGTGTTGTTCTCTCTTACCTCTCTTCAAAAATTGAGCATCGATATTTTATCTCTTTGAGCAAATGAAATCTTCAGAAATTTAGTATAAAATTATTAATATATATTTGATGTTATTGTCTGAGGCTCAAAGCGAGTATGATAATTTTGGCCGCAGATTTTATGGTGTTGGAAATCGATACTATTGTTTGTTTGTTTGTTTTTTTTTTTTTTTTTTGAGAGAGATAGTATTTTTCTTACTTGAAAAATATGTTTAATTTTTAAAATTGGATTGCATATCCTTATGTTTTCTTTATGAAAATATATTCTTGTAATTAAAAAATTATGGGTATTAACCGAGCTAGAGATGTGTTTCTCTTACCTTTTCCTCATCCACTAAAAGTTCTTCAACCATGAATTCATTTTTTTTCTGTACCAGTTTTTAACCCATTTCTTCTACCCATTTCCTCATCCACAACATGTTCTTCAACCATGAATTCAGACATTTCCTCTACCATTCTAGGTACATAGTAGTATCAATTTTATGGCCAATTGAATGATTAAAATTAAATTATTATAACTTATTAATTTTTGTAATTAGTTGTATTGTCCTATTACAACTCTTGATCAACATCCGAAGATATATTAATTGACGATGAACTAGTCTTTCAATATTCAAATTGGGCCTATGAATTGACCTCCATTACTTTTTAAAATTTCTTTATTAATTGCTCCATTTGTCCCGTTATTCTTGTCCTGTTTCTTTTTTCTTTGGACTAAATTAATAGTTATTAAGTCCCAATTTTAAATGCTAATGTAACCCTTATCTCCAAACTACTCCACCTTTAACTGTTCTTTCCTCATTTTATGTGTCGTTCATTATTCGCTATCTCTACTCATTTTATTTCACTATTCGTTCCCTATTAAATATTCAATAAAAAACACCACTAACACATCTTCTATTTCTAATTCCTTTTTACTTAATACATGTGCCAAAAAGAATTACATAGTTCACATTTTAGTTTCTGAAAATCATTTGTAAACTTCCTGAAGCGTAAAAAATAAAAATTTAATAATTACAATTTTATAAATATAAATTTAATTAATAAATATAAGAATAATAATAATATATTGAGGTGCCTATTCAAATATTATTTCATTAGATACTTTTGTCTTTAAAAACTTAAAATTCTACTACTAAATGAAATTATTAATTAAACCAATTTAATCATAAGTGAATTAATGATTCAAATAATATTTTATTAAAAATTCATACTATGAATCTATTTTTTATATGAAAAACAACAAATATTATAATGATTTTGATTCAATTTTATTGAATAAACTGTTTTTCTAAAGTCACACAAATATACTTTTCGACTAAAACAATTGAGTCAAAAAATATTTAATTTTCTAAAAGATTTGATTATAACTTGAGAAGTATGGCATGAGGTATATATCTTACTTAATTCTTTACTACATTAATTAGTCACATGTAAATTTGTTTGCCAGCTACGTGTTATATAATAAGTGTTTTTTTTTTTTGTCTATCTTGATTAACCCTTTTTTTTCATAAAAAATCGTATTATCCTGGTCAAAAGAATTTTTGTTAATTTTTTTTTTAATTTTGTAATATTTGGGTAGATTTCTAATATGGATATAGTTATTTTATGGCATGAACTATACCCTTTAATTACTTTATAATCTGATTTTTTTAAAAATTACTGAAATGGCCTGACCTTTAGCACTTATGCCCATTTATGGCACAGGAGCAGAAAAGCGGTGATCGGATTCTACATCACAGTATCGAATTCATACGTCAGGCTAAAAAAGAATAGGAAAATGAGAGATGACGAGGTTAAAAATCATTGTGAGAAAATGCCTCATATGGATCCGACAATGAGATGTAGAATTCGGTCACCGCTTTTCTCCTCTCATGCCATAAATGAGTATAAAAGCTAAAGGTCACACTATTTTTGTAATTTTTAAGAGATCAAACTATAAAGTAACTAAAGGGTAAAAGTTCAGGCCATAAAATAACTATATCCATTTCTAATATAATTAGAAGTCTTCATTATACTCTTCCTTTTTCTAATCCACTAATAGTCACACGTGATAAAAAATATATATATGTATTATTTTTTTTCTAGTTACGTTGCCTGTCCATAATAAATATATTTTAAAAATATTAATTAACCTTATAACAAAAAGTTTTCTATTATCCTCTTGCTCAAAATAATTTTATATTAACTATTTTTTTTTTTTTGAGATATTGTTGTATTAGAATTTTTGGCTAAATTTCTAATATAATTAGGATTCTTTAATTAATAATATAAATTTATATTATTATTTTTAAAATAAATATAAGAATAAAAATATATTAGATAAATTAAATTTTATAAGAATTTACTCTTTTATAATACGTATAAGTATAGATTAATACAGTATACCTTAGAACTTTCTATTAGACAAATCAAAATAAAAATTATGCAAAAAAAATGGAAAAGAGAAAAAGAAAGTTTTTTCGGCTTTTATAATTTCTCCTCTAAATCCCCGCCTAAAAATTCCCCAAACCCCATATATTTTGTCTTTGAATTTAAATTAATTTCCCCAAACTAGTAGTAAAAGATAGTAAAAATTAGCTAACAATGGCGGAAGTAAAATCCGAACCGCTGCCAGTCGCTGCACCCGCCGCGGCCGCGGCAGACGGCGGCGGATTCGTCGGTTGGGGTCGGCCGAAGCTCCGCCTTACGTCGGAGTACGACAGCGATACCTCCGTTTTCCTTCAAAAGGCCTCTTGCAAATTATTGGACAATTTAGCCAAATTGAAGCTGTCGTTCTACAACAACAGCAAAGGAGAGGTGTCGGAGCCCCAAATCTCGTTCGTTTCGAAGTTCTTTTCGCTGCAATACGACGTCGAGGAGAGCGATGCTCTGCTCAAGACGTCGTTTGAAATCGTGCCCGGAGTTCAACTCCGAGCTGCCCATCAAGTCAAGGTTCTGATTTGATGTCGATTTTTGGATTCATTTTTTTTATTATTATTATTACCTGGATTCAGTAATTTATGCTGGTTGGAGTGTTGGAATTTTGATGGAGGAAGAATTTCGTGTTCTACCTTTTTTAGCTGTTCATGTTTCAGTTTTTTCCCATATAGACTTCTTTGAATAAGTTGAATTAGGTTATGTTGAAATTGAGATGAAGATCTTGGTTATGCCCAAATTTTGATTGCATAATATCTGCAGTCGTTCGAATACATAGATGAAAGAATATTTTCTTTTTTTCCTATGTTTTTTTTTTCCGGAATAAATTGGTGTTTCGTAGTAACTGTATGAAGACATATTATAGTAATAGAAATACGAGAGAGTGATGCTTCTGTGACTATGGCGCTGGTTGGGCCATCATTTATAGTGTACTTGTGTTAATCGACATCGTCTCTGATCTGGCTGGAAGCTTGTATTTTCTAGTGAAATTACCAATTTTTAGTTAACTACGTATTGATTAATGTCTGCTTCATGCTTTCATTTTACAGATTTCTCGAACACTTTGATGAAACACATACATAATGACTGATCTTTGATACTGAGCAATCAAAAGCTGCGGTGAAACTATGTTGAATTGTATTGAAGAATAGTTGTTGTTGGTTTTTCTATTTTTTCTTTTAGTTATTTTCCTGGCCAGTTTAACATATCATTTGTATAAGGGAAAAAAAGAATTCTTTGATCAATCAAGTTAGCTAACTATTTAGGTAGCATTTTTATTTGGTTTCTGGTGTTATATGATCTATTCAAATTTGCTTACACTACTTCGATTAATAATAGGCTCGACAAGGAGAGGTTACAATGGTTGCAGATCTTGCCACCTCGGCCTACCAACTTCAATTAGCGTCTGCTGTTCCATCTGCTGCCATGGTCAGTATTGTTTGGTTTGTGATTCTTCAACAGTTTCACTGTTTGAAATTGTGCCAATTGCTGTGAGCTTCGTACTCCTTTTACCTTCCTGTTATATGAAATATATTCATGCTTGCCAACATATGAGAAGTTTCAGATCCTGAGCTCTTCCTTGCTAATAACAAAGTATTTGATTTTTTCTTAATGCAGCCAAAAGCAACTTTCAGATTTCCTCTTGGTGAAGTTTCATTAGAGGAGAAAGAGGTGGAGGAAGAAGAAGAACAGAAAAGAATTTTATCAGTCAGTGGGATCCTTAAAAGCAATATTTTAAATGGATTGTGCACTGCGCGATACGAAGAAGAAAATTTGGATCTCAGATATGCATTCAAGGTAGTTAATTCAGACATTGATTAAGGGAATGTTCTCCCCCATCCTCACCTAGTTTTGTCTTAGCATCATTATTGATGGTTTCTCTCTAATATAAAATAGTTTTGTCTGAATATTTAGATACTCAATATTATCAAAGATTTTTGTCTAACGACTAGAGATCATAAATTTTTTATTCTACATTTGTATTATATAAGGTTTCAATTCAAGCGAATGCTTGTCTTTTGTTTCTTTTGTTTCATCCCCTACACACTCATGATGTTGTTTGTAACATTCAACGGCTCCTTTCTCAATTCATTTGTTGAATTTTACTTGTAGGATGAGCAACTAACTTTCGTTCCCAGCATTTCGCTCCCTTCATATGCATTCTCATGTGCATTTAAGCGGAGATTCACACCGCAGGATAAGTTGAGGTGCTCTCTCTCTCTCTCTCTCTCTCTCTCCCCCCCCCCCCCCCCCAGTCTTCTCTTGTTGTCATATAAAATACAGTAAAATAAACTGATAGGTAATATAGAATAATATTTTGGTGCCCTTAAACAGTTCCAGAGGCTGTTCATGACCACGAGTTCATGTCATACATATATATTCTTCTATTTTATTTTATTTGGGGAATGGGGGAGCAGTGTGGCTTGAACCTTGGATATAACACAGGAGGTCTTCTCTGCTTGGAGTTGGATGTCCTCAAGAGAACAATACATGTATATAATATTCATATAGTAAATGAACAATATTTACTAATGTATTATTGTCTTAGGAAGATAGTATGATGTGATTGTGCCTATGCTCTCAATTTCTTTCCCCCTTCTACATTAAACGATATTTTGTTAACAATTATAAATGTAAATTCTATTTATTTGGACCATTGACTAAATCATTGCTGATATTGGCTTGAAGATAATTAACAATAAAACTCATCACTCTTTTGAAATCTTATTGACACAAAACTCTAGGGGGCGTTTACTAAATAGGATAGGATTGACTATTCTTATCTCATCATTCCTTCAATCCCATGTGTAGTTTCAAATATTGACAATGATCATGTGCTATGAGATATTGAATCTAATCTCTAAAAGTAAACGTTTAATTAGCCTATATTATTTTTATCTATTCGGCTTATCCTGCTTAGTAAACGCCCCCTAAGGGATTTTCAGAACACATCTAGTCAACATTCAATTGCAAAGTCATAATATTGACACTGCACGTATTGATGTACTATATTTTAGTTTCTTCATGGGGATGCATAATTATCAATGTGGTTATTTTCTGTTAAGGTTTGCTTAGCCATCACTAATCAAGAAACAATATAAGGCATGCTATTTGTGACTAACTACACATTGTTGGAAAACCTGCTAATGTAAACATTTGGTTTTCTGTGGTCAGCTACTGGTACCACTTTGATTCAAACAATTGGAGTGCAGTCTACAAACACACAGTCGGGAAGGATTACAAGCTCAAAGCCGGCTATGATTCTGAAGTCCGACTTGGTTGGGCTTCTCTTTGGGTTAGTTTTGTATCTTTCTTCTTCTCAATCATCATATAGCAATCATGTTATAGTTTTGCTGGCTTAATTTCCAACAATGCTCTAGTTGACCTAAAGTTGATTACTTCTCCAGAAACCCTCCTTGTAATGCTTGAACTTTACCTGTTCTTGTCTAGAATCTTGAGTGTGTGCGTGTGTGTGTGTGTGAGAGAGAGAGAGACAGCACTCTTAAGCACCGCGTTGCATCTGCACACAGTCTACATTGAAAAATGCAGTTCAGCTGGAACGACAGAGAAATTATGGTGTACATAATTAGGGTTCATACTAACTGTGACGTGCTACACGAATGGTTCAGGTTGGTGATGAAGATGGCAAAGCCAAGACAGCCCCAATGAAGATGAAAGTGCAGTTCATGCTCCAAGTTCCTCAAGACGATATCCAGTCATCAGCTTTGATGTTTCGTATGAAGAAGAGGTGGGACATATGATTCTCTTCAAGTACAAGATACATGATGGATTACCCTAATAGTCTGTTTCGGACTTATTGTAATTTTTTCTTTCTTTCATTCTTTTTATTTTGATATTCTCTGGAAGAAATGTATTGTTGTAACTTGCAATGCATTTCATCTTTACAGGATTCTTGTGGCTGTTGCTATTTTGAAATGTATTTTAAACTTTTTTTAGATAAATTGTAAAAAAAGGTTGATGGCCGAGAAGACCAAACTTTTGAGGGCATTTATCCAATTCTTAAGAGATTGTGAACCTGCCTATTATTTTAACCATTAGTTGCGTCTTTGTCATTTTACGAATTTAATTTAATTTAATTTTGACAGTACGATATTTGGATATTGTTAATTGCGACAACCAAGTTTTTGCAAATCAATATGTATGATGAGCGTGCTTTGATTAATTGATCAGTTGCCTTATAAAAAAATTATTAGATAGTTTTTAATTAGTTCTCTAAATTGAAAAATAAAAATCACAATAAAGTATAGTAGTTTATCTTAAAATTTAAATTGATTAATTAATTATTCAATGTCCACAATAGAAGAAAGTAGTACATGTTTTTGTACTAGCATGAGATATGTATTTTCAAAATAATAATTTAGATAAAAAGTACAAATAACAAAAAGGGCATTTTTCATGCCTTTTAGTCAAATCGACAAATAATACTCCATCCGTCCACGAAATGGTTGTCACATTATGAACGACACGGATTTTAAGAAAATGGTAGGTAGTAGTGAATTATACTCCAGTGAGTATTGTTGTGAGTGGAGTAAGAGCCCGACAATAAATGTGAGTGGAGTAACAAAAGTAGCAACTATTTCGTGGACAAATTTAAGTAGCAAAAGTGGCAACCATTTCGTGGACGGAGGGAGTAGTATAATTAGTAAAATATTTTTTTTATAGAATATACAGTAAACACAATTATAAATTTTTAAATGGGGCTTAGTGGTAGAGTGATAAATAGCTAAAGCTAAATTTTTTGAGTTCCATCAACCGTGACACGATCTTTAAATTTAATTATTAGTTTCACACCGTCAATGTTAATAGATAAAAGTCAAAATCAACGTTCAAAACTGATGCATCCAATTTTCTCAAAATTAAGAAAAAAAACAACCGTATCAAACAATGTTCGTGGTCAGTTTGATTTTGCAGACTTTTTTTGTCGGTTCTAACTAGGGGTGGTGGGCACGGTTCGGTTAACCGCCCATTTGACACATATAAAAATAGACCATACAATTTTTAATCGATTCAAGTAACCGTTTAAAAGTGAAAAATAAAAACCAAAACCTACTATATCAGTTAACCTAAAAATCGGTTCGGTTCGATTAACCAATTAACCACGGTTAACCGTAGTAAAGAAAGTAAAGAACTACTTCAATTTCTAGATGATAACCTTCACAGTATAATACTTCAATTTCTAGATGATAACCTTCATAGTATAAGTTTGATATATGTACTTGACTTTTTTATTCTTGTAATCAACATTATAGATATGCTTTAAAATGACAAACTTGATGAATCGACACTGTCAAATTCATACTTATTTCATCACGCATCATACAAGCTGCAATTAGTGTATATATACAGACCAAATAAAAAATATTAATGAGGCTTACTTTGCCAATAAGTGATGACAATAAAAATTGAAGCGAAAGCACGAGCGAAAACTTTTAAGGAGAAAGAGAATAGCATGTCGTTTTTAAATTCTACTAATATACCCCCTCCCTATTACATTTCACACATTTCACATATATTTTTTAAAAAGTTCTATTTCACTTTATAGACTCATACACCCTTAAAAATCTCTTATTTACACTCATTTGTCATTGATAGACCCACCTTCCAACAACTTTATCACTACCTTTTGTCAATACCACTACCTTTTTATCATATAATTACCCCTATTTTCTAACTTTTACCCCACTCAAAAACACTTTACTAGTTTTCTTAATACCCGTGCCAATTTAATTGGGACTTTATAACTAATACGGAGGGAATATTTGTTAGGGTTTAACATCAAACACTATATCTGATAACCATATAAAATTAATATACCTGTTGACGACCACACATGTAAAACAAAAAAAGTTAATTATAAAAATTGAATTAATCACATTTTCCCTTAGGTTTAGATTCCCCAATTAGGGTATTTTTTTTTTCAAAAACTATATTACTCCATCCATCCCGTTGAACTTGTCCCATTTGGAATCGGTACGGAGACTAAGAACAAGAGTATTATATGATAAATGACGTGTTTAGTATAGTGAATAAAGTGATATAAAATATTTTTTTTTTAATTGATAAAGTGATATAAAGTATTTTTGAAGTGACATAAAACTAATAAAGTGATTTCTTAATTACTTCCTTAAAAGGAAATAAGACAAGTTGAATTGGACACCCAAAATGGCAAAATGAGACAAGTTGAACGGGACGGAGGGAGTACATTTTTTAGCTAGTGTGCCTGACCACAACGTGTTCAAATAGCACAACACAATATATAGGTAACAAAAATAATCCAATTAATTGGAGTGCCGATACGGTTCGGTTAACCGTCGGGTCTATGCATAAAAATTCAAAACCGAACTGATAACCCTGGCTTTCTAAAATTAGAAATAAATACCAAACCGTCAGTTCGATTGACCATTTTTTCGGTACGATTCGGTCTGATTAATCAGTCGGTTTGGTTTTGCGGACTTGTTTGCACGCCCCTAGTTCTAACTTCTAAGGTCTCTTTTCTTTCACAAAAAAAAAATAGAAAACTTCTAAGGACTCAAATGCAATTTTCTTCAAATCGAAGGATTGGAGTGAAGGAACTAAATGACACAGATAGGGATGGCAATGGGTCGGGTACCCACCCATTAAGCATTTTCCAAATCCAAACCCGTGAAATTTTTCCACACCCAAACCCGTCCCAAACCCGAATAAAAAATAATTTTAAAACCCATACCCGACCCGAACCCGTTAGGTAATACCCGTTTATTACCCGTTAAAAACCCGAATACTAAAAAGTAAACATCAAATAACAAAATATTATAGTAAATATTATTAAAACATAACATCAATAGAAAATTTCACTAACATTAATCTTAATGTAAAATATTACGAACTTATAAAATCTTAGAACATAACTAGAAGATTATGAATTATTGAAGATGCCGTTGTATCGTCATATTTCGGAAGTACACTAACAGAAGTAGAGGAGAAACATTAAAGATTCGACTCTTACGAAATGTGTGTGTAGGTTAAGAAAATAATATAAAACCCTAAATCTATTATAATATTTATACTAATAGTTGTAATTATATGATAAATTATACATATAATATCTTTCATCTTATATATATATACATATAAATGGGTTTGGGTAGCGGGTATCCGGAGGTATTTGCCCAAAACCGACCCAAACTCGTGACGGGTTTGCATGTTTCTACCCAAACCCGTCCCAAAACCATTTAATATTTCTCAAACCCGTCCCATCAGAGTTTGGGAAGTACGGGTACCCACGAAAACCCGACCCATTGCCATCCCTAGACACAGATTCTTGGTTTAAAAAGAAAAAAAGATTTATTTTTTAATAAAAGGTCAAACGTTATTATATTTTTTATTTTAAAACAGCAATAAGAATAAATGGCAGAAAAGGAAGAAGCGAAAAAGAGTCTTCCCTTTTCCTTAAAATCATATCCTCGTAGCTCGCTCTCTCTCTGTAAAAGACCTTTTACAAGAAAGGCAGCAGCAGCAGATTCTCTCAACAGCTGTGAGCCAACCAATTGAAAACCATTACTCTTCCCTTCGTTACTGCTGTCATTATTAATTCTTTTCAATTACAAGGAAAAGCAAATCAGGATTTGTATAAATTAAGCATAATTTTCGAGAAAGGGAGCGAGAAAAGCAGAGAGAAATCGAAAAGAGGAGAAATGACAACACCATCATTGAGACCTCCTCATTTTGATTCTTTCAGACTCTCCCATTTCTCAACAGCGATTCCCATTACAGCTAGTGTCAGTAGTTTTGGCCATTTCGTTTCTCTCTCATCCCCTTCGCTTGGCAATGGAAGATTTGGCTCTACCTGCTACTGTTCTTCACGGAGAAGAAAGGTACTTTTTTTTTGTTCCCCCCTCTCCCCTTTTTGGCCCTTTTCCCTTGATACTTGTGTTTATTTATGGGGCGTATGGATATCTGAGTTTTATTATCTTTGTTTTGGGGGGTTTGGGATATGGGCCTTGAAAATTTTGTCTTGAAAGGGAAAAAGATTTCAGCTTGCGCTAATTTGGTGGATATTGTGTTGTCCCTCTTTGTTTGATGTGTTTTTGTTCTATCCTAGGTTTTCCATTTGTGTAAGAATGGTAGGCTTCGTTTAAAGATTTAATTTGTGAAGTGCTGATCTAGACTTGGGGCTTTTGTTCAGAGAAAATTCTTATGGGAAATGTTGGAAGTGTCCTAGATCATTTGTCGAATGACTAATTCAAGCTGATTTCGGAACCATGGATTACTATTCCTACTCTGCACGTGGTTGTCATTTCGGTTTTGGGACTGTTGGCTTGTCTCTATATGTTTTATTATTAAACGGCATTGGTGTAATAAGTTGCAGGATTTGTTCATAAACTAAGCTACAATGATGGATTTCTACCATGCTGTTGTTAATTAGCAGTTAACACAGTTAAGAAGAGATACATGATATGAGCTAGAGACATTACTATGCAGATTGAATTTAGTATGGTGGTGATATTGAAGCCATCGAAGTGTGATGGTTCTCTTTGATAGTATAGTAGTTGTTTTTTCTGTGTTTAAAAGTGGACTATTAGTAGTAATGCTGTTATGAGAGGATGGTATGTTAATTTAGATTTTCCATAGTGGAGGTTTGCCGCTTTTCTTTGAGTAGTTATCGGCATGTTCTATCAACTGAATCTGCATGTGCATGGGATAGCTCGAGAAAAAGGATGGTGGTCGATCAAATGAATCTGCATATTGCTCATAGAAAGAACAATTATTTTTGTTTATTGATCATTGATGCACATGTTCGTTAATAAATGTGATTTTTTCAAGTTCAACTTAGAGTAGTATGATTTTAAAGTTCAACTTCGAGAAATGATTTTTGTAAGATTTTTTCTATTGTATTGTGATTGATTTACTATTTGAGTAGTAATAGGCAAATGTGAGAATCTCATAGCAGGTTTTAAATTTAGATTCCGAAAAATTGAAGTTTTTCCTGTAATTGCATTAGCACGTTTGATCATATGCAGCATGTCCATGGGATAGCTTGAAAAAAAGGATGGTGATTCGTTGTTAGTTGGTTAATCTGGCTAATTTGTGCATAATTAATAAAAAATGATTGTGTACTTAGCTATGGGATAGAGAAGAATAATTGACTCAATCACATGAATCTTAGTTTATTAAATAGAATCAATAATCCCTGTTACATGTTAAGATGTACAAATACCCGCTGTGGACAATAAATTCCATTTTTGAGCTAAATGGATTTCCAGTTTTTTGTATATTGAGACAATTCCTAGTAGTACTCCAGGGCCCACTGAGTCATAGATGCTAGGCTACTTAATCTATGCAAAAACTGTTCAAGTTCTTCATAAGAGAAAAATTTAATTTCTGTGAAGACACCCCTTTATGTTTTGTGGGCCCTGGCTAATGTTGAATGTTGATATAACTTTTTTGGATGTATATTCTTCCAATATGTATTCTTGGTTGAATGTGTTGGTAATGTCGTTAAGTTTGTTATGTCTGGCTTATATTGTATAGTAAATCTAAAAAAAATATACCATCAATGACACTACAAAGAAAAATTGAGGCAAGAAATGGAATTGCAATAATAAACGTATCCTCTTATGAGAACGAGCTCTTGGTCCACGTGTCTACTTGTAAACCTGCATGCCAACCACCTTCGTATGAGCAATATGGACTCCGTCCAATTATTATACTTGTACTCTTAGGTGGTCCCTTACTTCCCAAATCCACTCCCCCCCCCCCCCCCACCCTAAACAAAATAAAAAAATTAAAAATTAAAAATAAAAATATAAATAAGAAAACGATATTTTAAAGAATGTCGTTACATGATTTTAAAAGGTCTATACATGAGTAGTCATCTGTATTCGACTGGAACTTGGTTTAAGGATTAACATGATTTTCACTGAGATTAGCACTATGATATTCTCACCATCTTTATACAATAACAGTGTGTTAAGCCATA
The DNA here is from genome assembly GCA_029490685.1 of Schizonepeta tenuifolia. NCBI lineage: Eukaryota > Viridiplantae > Streptophyta > Magnoliopsida > Lamiales > Lamiaceae > Schizonepeta > Schizonepeta tenuifolia. The sequence continues at coordinate 26,101,476 of CM055959.1, forward strand.
GTAATAAATGTAAGCAATCAAAGAATTGAATGATTCCACATTAACTATGAAATTCAAAATTGGATTTTTTTTTTTTTTTTTTTTTTTTTACTATAGGCCACAGTAACAACCTCACCAGCACATATCTAGCTACAAAATCCTTTCATTTTGCAGTATTCTTGCAGAATCCACTTGCTTTAGACACATATTTCCACGTATCAGTTGGTTTTCACTAATGATTTACTACCAGGGGCCTGTGTTTTCTATGTGCTAGTATAGTTGCTTTTTGGATATGATGGAGCACAGCACAGCATAGAGGATTTGGGAGATGGAGACAAGAATGAGATCCAGATGTTAGTTTCAGATGAAGAAGTCTCGACTCAGATTCCAACTCAAGCTCAGTCTCTTGTTGAAGGGTCTGGATCCGTTCTGGTGTCTGAGTATAGACCTGCCCCTGATGTAGACTACCTGCAGGTATGTGCAGATCGAAGTTTCAATACTACAGACATGGCTAGGTTATTCTTGGGCAACTCATTCGCTTCGTGGTATTTGGGGTGTTTATAGGTATATATGGTTTTGAATTTTCATAAATGAAATAAAGTTTACAGTAACAAGACTGTAACTTTATTTACCCAAACACAAATCTCTTTTATAAATGAGCTTTAGTGCCTGTTCTGGTAAGTATTTATTTGCTGTATCAATTTTGAAAATGCTTGTTATGTCCAATGCTATCTATTTCTCTTACAGATTTTTTTTGCTTTTGCATAACTGAGTCATATTTTAGTTGGTCGTTGATTTTTAGCTCGTATAAATGTGTGAATCCTGCTTGTTTGAATTAAGGAAAGACATGTATGTAATTCCTGGTCCAATCATGTATTTACTAATTATGATAAAAAACACTAAGATTCTTGGCATTGAAGAGAAAAATTCTACATCTAATTTAATGACTTTCTAAAATCCCTCTTCTAAGCATTTTGTGAGCATTGCTGTAAAGTCTTGACTGAGAATCTCGTAGGTGTCATAAGATCGTGATTTATTTTGCATATCGGTTGTGAAGTTATTTTTTATATTAATGTGCATGATAAATTTATTCCTCATTTTTGGAAATAAGATTTGGGCTATACAGTTTATGATTTATTACTATGACCCTTGTTTTGTTACGAACGATGACTACCTTGACTTTGGACTGGTAACGATCACTTTCTCTGAGACTAAACACAAGTCCCTGTATGTACATGTGCTGATTGTAGCTTCTATATGATTACATTCTCTCTACTCCAAATTAGAGTTCTTGTTGAATGTCATTTTCATCGTAATTTCTCTACTTCACTAGTCTAGTTTGATGATCCATGTGGAAAAAATGAGTAGTGTCTTAAACTTGATCTGTGCTCAGAAGAGCATGCACTGCTCCACTATCATGATACCAATGTGCCATCACCTTTCCAAAATACCTAAACATCTGTCATACTCTTATTAAATCAGGATTTTATTTGCTGTTGGCTAATTAAAATACGTGTGACATATAACAATGGATTGTTTTCTTTTTATTTCAAGGAATTACTGGCAATTCAGCAACAAGGGCCCAGATCAATTGGCTTCTTCGGAACACGAAACATGGGGTTCATGCATCAAGAACTCATTGAGATTCTCAGCTATGCATTGGTGATAACTGTATGTCCTCACAATATATTCAAAAATTAGATATATTAATCATCCTTCATTATTTATAAATTCCAATAATCTTACTATATAATAATACAATGACGCTCACCTTTCAAACATAATTTCAGATTTGCAATTAAATTACTCTTTCATTCCCCCCCACCCCAATCCCCCGCAAAAAAGAGGGAAATCTCAATAGCTTAGTATCCCGTTACTCAGTGAGCTTTATTTTGCTCTCATATGCTCTGGATTCTCAAATACTCCGCTGATATATTCTTATTACGGATTTTCTGTTGCTTATGTTGCAGAAAAACCATATCTTCACTTCAGGAGCTTCAGGGACTAATGCTGCTGTCATTAGAGGAGCTCTTCGAGCTGAAAAACCAGAGCTGCTGACTGTGATATTGCCGCAAAGTTTGAAAAAACAGCCTCCAGAGAGTCAGGAGTTACTTTCCAAAGTAAGACTTGGGGATAGCTAATGTTAAATTTGTTGGGATCCATAATTCTTGGTGGATATTCGTTTCAAATGCTATGATTCTGCCTCTGCACTATATCTTTTATAAACGTTGAAGTACTATATCTTGTTTCCTCATATCCCTCTTTGCAAATACATGTACTGCAAATAAGACGTTGAAAGATATATCTATATATCTATATATATACATATATCACGCTTAGGAGGGTCTTTGGGAACTGTTATCTTTTGGAGAGTACTCATGCAAAATGTGGTAACAGTTGAATAAATACAATTCCTTGAGTTGTTGGCATTTAACTGTAGTAGCGGGGTTCTCTCCATTTAGTCACCAGTGTTTTTAGTTGCAGTTTTTTGCTTTTCTTGATTTGACGTTCATTAATCTTCTATTTCTGAGTCGTACTCATTATATCCCAGTTGATTACAAAAACACCATTTTATTTATTTATAAGATATAGTCATTGCCAATTTGAAAATCATCATATATTATAAACTAAGATGTGAAGATCAGCGATGCCATGCCTTTATTTCTTTTTAGGCTGTGTAGAAATTTTTCTAAATCTAAAATGCATTTTGGTCTTTGTTTCGGTTTACAGGTAAAACGTGTGATAGAGAAACCTTACAACGACCATCTTCCATTGATAGAGGCTAGCAGGTAGCACTTCTTTCCATCAGTGTTGCCGATAATCTTTTGTTTTAGAACTAGCACGCAATGAACAAAAAGTTGCTCTAGTTCCCCTTCTTGATATGTATCTAGTCATCAAGATTTCACTTTTCTCAGTTTCATTCTCGTATGAAATGAAACCTCCATTTCAGAAGAATCAATAAGAAATCCAGATCACAGTAGCTGAAAATCCATAGCAGTGTTGCTATTTTCCCAACTCTTATCGTTCGATATTTGTTTATATATGGCTAATCGGGGACTAGTTAATCGCGTTGTGTACATAAATGCAGGCTGTGTAACATGGACATCATCTCTCAAGTTCAGCAGGTTATCTGTTTTGCCTTTCACGACAGTAGGTTGCTCATGGAAACGTGTCAAGAGGCGAAGAACATGCGAAAGATTGTTACTCTGTTCTATCTGGATTGAGGGAGGCTTCGCTTGTCCCTGCATTGTTGATTGAAAACTAGAACTCTTTTGGCTTGTAGAATAGAATGCAGATAAATGATGCTTTTTTGTTATATCCATATTAGAGGAATTTGAATATATGTGGCCTATTTGGCCCCTCCTTTTGTCTGGAAATATGATGGATTTCGTCATCTTTTGACTACAATACCAAATGCACAAGTACTTTTTGGGCATTGTTTATGCAAAATATATGCAGTGCTCATCTCATCCCATTCTCGTCTTTAAAACTAAAACTTGCAGCAATAATGCCCCTTTGTCTAATTCTTAGATTGAATATCTATGTAGAGGAAAAAATAAAATGAACGAGTCCAATTCAGTCGATTCAAATATTGGATTGAGTTTCGGTTGGTTCGATCGAAATTTTTGTAAAAAAGTTCAGTCCAACCATACGCTCAACCGTACCTAAATTCAATTCATACACAACTTAAAGAGTGTAGTAGATTAGAGGAGAATGCAATTTGCAAAATGTTTAGCCAACAGATACAAAATGCTGCGCATCAAGATATGTATAAACTGTAGCAAACAAGAATAATCATTTTGTGTAATTATTTAATAGGATATACAAATTGTCAGCAATAGAAAAAAGTAACAGAAAGACTATCGTACACAATAAGCAGAAGCAAAGCCAGTCATCTGAAAACCTTATATAGGTGCACGCCCCAAATTAACTTAAAATGAGGAACACAGGCAGAAAAAGCCCTATGATTCAAAAAGATGTTGAGCACAACTCCCTCTATATTAGGCAGGTAATGGTTCCTCCAGAACTGCAACACAAAGAGGGACACTTTAATTGTCCGGCCTCAATATATGAGAGAGAGAGAGAGAGAGAGAGAGAGAGAGAGAGAGACCTTTTCTATATTCAGAAACTTTAGATGAAGAATTTGCAACTGCTTCTGAGATGCCTGGAGTTTTGGTTGGCACGTCGGGAAGATCCAACTCCTGTTCTTGTTCTTCAGTAGAAGGTTCTGCAGACGGAACTTTGGGCAGATCCAGGAGTGTTAACTGTACAAAACCAGAAGATCCTATAAGTTGACAGCCAATCTCTTTTTGTATTTAATTTCATGTTGATGATCAAATATAAAACCATATATGGTTATGGTGACATCCCTTCATGTCAGCGCAAATATAATGCATGGATTTTGGCTAGTTAGCACACACAAGATTGGAATGAGCTATGTTCTTTAAGAAAAAGAAAATGTTGATGAGAAACAATTGCAAACTTTTACTCGAATGCAGACACTGTTAAAAAATTCCATAAATTGTGAAGCCAATTAAATAACATGGCTCATGTCTTTAAGCAACATAATATCCTATAAGTCCGTACTCTGTAGAGAACCATCATGCTTACTCAACAAAATATTGAAAAAAAGAAAAAAACTATCAATTTTGTTAATTCCAAACTGGAAACTGAAGCAATTGTGGTAATACTGGCATATGAAAATAAAAATATAGACCTGAGCCTCTAGATTCTCGAATTCTGCTAAAACTTCCTCTTCATCTTCAGCTGATAGCTTCTCTCCCAGAATAGCAGTGATTTCCTATACCACGAAAATAAATAAATCAATACACTCAGAGAGCGAATAGCTGGAAAACAGACTCTTTTAAAGAGCTCGAGAATAGCCAATCAAAGAACTCTTAAACAACAATAGTAAAATGGCCAGAAACGTATAATTGCAGATGTTAAAGATGAAAGTGTAGACAAATATTTACTACCCATCTAATGGAAATAAAGCATGTTACAACATCGGGAACAAAGATAGCGACACTCACATCTTGATAAGCTTTTGCCTCAGCAGTATCATCCATCAGTTTTTGAACATCATCAAGATTAATCTCACTTTGCATCGCTTTAACTGCATTGTTTCCGGACTTCAAACTCTCAAAAACTGCCTTTTGCTTGCTTGCCAGTTCAACATCTGCTAACTGAAACAAATTTTCACAGAAAACACATCTAATAGGTATAAAAAACCTTCTGACATACTGAAGAAATGACGAGAAGAAGAGAACCTGATTGAAGTAAACTTACTTGCTGCTCCACGTTGATAAGCCAACCATCAACTTGCTTTAATAGGTCTTCTTGAACCTTCTTCTTCTTTAATGCTAACAATGCCCTGTCTTTCTTCTTTTCCCGAAGTAAATCTTTTGCTGCTTGCTTCTCAGCATCAATGACAGCCTCTAGCTGAAAGTAGTGAAGGCAGAAATGTTAATTCATCTGGTAGACGAGAATTCTAATGACACCGCACACTGATATCATCATATCAACCCTGAGCACTGGTGAATTGTGCTAGATAAAATCCTAAGGAAACAATGGTAATGATTTGAAAAGCATAATCATAAGTCCGTTTAGCTGAAGCTTTTAAAGAGACCCGGTTAGTGTTTAGCAAATAAAGCAATTTGAATTGTACCAAGCTTATCTCGTTATCAGTGATCTAATTCATAAGAACGAGTAAATGACTGAATAAAGAAGTGGCGTGATGGACATGGATGTAAGAAGCACTAATTGACAAAGTCTTAATGCCTACAAAAACCGAATTAGGGTACTTACTACTTAATAATGATGATTACTAGACATGCCCATCTTAAACTGACATCTTTCCAGATACAAAATCTTGGCCCTTCAATCATGGCCACAATATCATCAATTTTGTCAAAATTTGCCAAGTTAAACATCATCACAAAATTCCACATTATGATCACATGTTACTGAATAATAGTGCAAGCTTATGAACCACAAACAATTTTGCACCACTTGGTATCCATCAAGAAATAAATTACTAAAGAAGCTCTGCGTCCTGAAACAAAAGCTAACCTTTTGGTAGATAAACCTTCTTCCACGTATATAACATCTATATTTTCAAACGCATAGTATATCTACTAGTACTAAATAAATACATGAATAAATACCAATATCTCCCTTCAACAGACATCAACTCGTGAATACGATTTCTGTTCGAGTGCACCAATCATCATGAACAAGCATACTATTAGCTAGGACATCCATTTCTATCCTTTCAATATTGCAACATTAAATCTCATTACCAATTAGCAGCCCCCATCAACTAAAGGGGAAAGTTACAGTAGAACTAGAAACACACACATATACACACTATTACACAGAATGAAGATAAAGATTTGCAGAGCAACACAAAGGCAAAGCGAATTATGAACTATGATATCCAATAATACCCTTTTAATAATACTAAATCTACCTAGTACAAATTAGCAGCCACCATCAACAATTTTTGAAACAAGCAACCTTGATTCAGCTATTCCGCATAAATTGAAGAACACGAGCAACACAAAGACTCAAACTTTACAACGAAATTAACCCTCCAAAAAGCTAAGAATTGAACAAATAAATAGTAAAATTGAGACAAAATTGATGAATGATTGATGGTGGAGGTAATCGCACCTGCTGCTGGTATTGACCGAGCTTACGCCTTTGAGTTTTGAGGGAAAGAATGGCTTTGTCCACCTCCGTGATCTTCGGTTTTTTCACAAAAACATTCCCCATTTTCTCTCAATTCACTTTTCAAAAATTGACAGGTGAAATATCATGCGGCATATATGTATTAAATCCACAGCAAATAAATCTCTCTCAGCTCAGAGATCTCAGATAGAGAGAGAGAGAGAGAGAGATTTCATGTGGAATTGGACAATAAGCAAGATGAAATAGACGAAACACTTTTCTTTTCCCAACCAATCAATGTAATTATTTTTATCATATCTTCTTGTGTGAATTTTAATTAATTTAGGGTTGCACGATATTTGATTTAAATTCGTTTGAAAGCTCATTTTCTCTTCTATATCGAATAGAATATGTATTATCAAAATTATTGTTTCCGAGAGAATTTGAAAAAAAAACAGAGATTAATAAGTTTTTTTTTTTTTTTTTTCAAAACAAGAGACTAAGGCCATGTGCAACCCTTAGAGCACCCTAAAGGTGCTTTAAGGAGTGCTCTAACACTAGAGCACCCTTTAGAGACCTTTACCTCTGCATCTCAAGCGTGCTCTAAGGATGCTCTATCTTTAATATTAAACAATTCTTCATTTTTATTTATTAAATTAATTCATAAAATTCCATTTATGAGAAAATAACATTAAACATTACATTAATTCAAATAAAATAAAATTTTACATTAATTAAAATAAAAAACATTGCATTACTTAAAAAAATTACACTAATTAAAAATGCTCGACTACTCGCGTAGAGGTCCAAATTTCTGGTAAACGTGCTCGATGAGATCATTGGTAAGTCGAGTATGCTTTCGTTGATCTCTCAAGTCGGCTTCCCGAGCGAGATAGGTCCTAAAGGCGATCGGACAGTGCCTCCGAGATATCCCGCTAGTGGACGGAGAATCGGAGTCGTCTCTCCAATTCTCCACATCTTCCCGCTCGTCTTCGATGATCATGTTGTGCAAAATAATGCATGCGAACATGATGTCTCGGAGATGCTTCTTGTACCAGCACCGACCCGGAGCGTGTATTATTCCCCATCGGGCTTGGAGCACTCCAAAGGCCCGCTCTATGTCCTTTCTCGCCGCCTCCTGCATCCTCTTGAACCTCGCCGTCTTTTCGTCAGATTCAACCCTCGGCGCTTTGATCAGTGTTGCCCAAGAATGGTAGATCCCGTCGGTCAAGTAGTACCCCTTGTCGTAGCGGTTTCCGTTGAAGGTGAACTTGCACGGCGGAGCTCTATCCTCAAGCACGTCGGTGAACAAGGGCGATTGATTGAGGATATTGATGTCGTTGTTGGAGCCGGCACACCCAAAAAAAAGCATGCCAGATCCACAAATCCTGCGACGCCACCGCCTCCAAGATCAAGGTAGGCACGCCTTGATCGCCGCGAGTGTGGACACCCGCCCACCCTTTTGGGCAGTTCCTCCAAGCCCAGTGCATGCAATCCAGGCTCCCTAGCATCCCCGGAAACCCATGCCGCTCCTCGTGCATTTGGAGCAGATGTGCAGTGTCGGCAGCGTTGGGCTTCCTCAAGTACCGCTCGCCGAAGAGGTCGATGATTGCCCGGAAAAAATTTTTGAGGCACTATCGGCCCGTGCTATCGCCAAATTTCAGGTACTCGTTGAAGGCGTCCGCAGCACCACCGGTGGCCAGTTGACGCACCGCCATCGTGCATTTTTGCACCGACGTCAGCCCCCAACGCCCGAGTGCATCTTGTCGATGCGTGAAGAAGTGGACGTTTTCCTCCAACGTGCTGCAGATGCGCAAGAACAGATGCTTATGCATCCGGAAACGGCGTCGAAAAAAGTGCTCGCCGTAGGTGGGGTTATCGGCGAAGTAGTCGGCGTGTAGGAGCGCACACGCTGCTTCTCGATCGCGGTCGACGAACCCCCGCGCCCTCTTCTTCTTCTTTTTCTGCTCCGCTAGGTGTGCACGTATGTAGCGATCCGCGTCCGCCAGTATCTCCATTACCTCGTCGTCGGTGCCGTCCTCGACATATTCCACCGACGAAGATGAAAAACTCAACGAAGATGAAGACATTTTTTTGTAGTTGAATTTGAGAGAGAAAGAGGATGATAAAATGGTGTGAGAAGAATGAGGATTGAGGGTATATTTATAGTAGAGGAAAATAAAATAAAAAAATGTAAAAATCGGCCATTAGCCGTTGAACGGTCGAAATTTTAAAAAAATTTACGTTAGGCGCGTTCGATGCACGCGCCATATATATATATATATATATTTGATTTCCGCAGCGCGTCGTCGCCACGCGCCGGACTCGAGCAGCGCTCGAGCGCTCGGGCACGGCTCGAGCTGGCGTCGCCTGCCACACGGGGTGCTCGAGCCACCCCCTGCTCGATCACCCCGTTCGAGCCGCGATACGCATAGTTTAATACATATAAAAAAAAGTGTTAAAAAGAAGGTCGGACATGAGCCCAATATAGTTGGGGCATTATGTAATAACCGAGCCTGTTATTTTCTACTACTTCTAGGCCCATTAATGTCTTCAAGTGGCATGAGAGACCATATAATACTCAATCTTATTCTAGAAAAAACCTCAAATCTTTATTTTTGAGAATAAAAATTAAAAGGTCGGGGGTTCGAGTTACATGCTCATCTATAAACTCAAAAAAAGAAAAGGTATAAAAAGAAATCTCAATCTATGTATATTTCAATATAATACGAAAACTTATCCCGGTGAGTTAACTAGGAATTACAGTCCGACAAAAATTTGGGTGCAACTGTTCCACCGTAGAATACCCGCCCATTTGACCCGACCCGCCCTGACCCGACCCGTTTGACCCGGTCAAACCCTCTTTGACCCGGTCAAATCCCCCTTTGACCAGTTTTTTTTTTTTAATTTCCAGTTTTTTTTTAATTTATTTTTGTTTTCCGCTTCTTCTATGGTCAAGACGCGAGCGAGGGGAGCCGAAGGCCTCGGAGCGAGCCGTAAAAATCCAAAATGTTGCCCGCCGATTATCCTTATTTTAGTAATCAGAGTGAAGGCGGAGCTGTAAAATCGGAGCCGAAGGCTCCGATGGGGACAAAAAATCTGGAAAAAAAAAAAACTGACGCGTGGGGCCCACGGACGGGGCGGGTCGGCGCGTGGCGGGTCGGGTCGGGTCATGTGGATATTTCCACGGTACATACCTATGTACCGGAGTCCAACTCTTACAGTCCTTGTTAACCATAGTCCAATCAAATTGTATGAATGAGATTTACAAAAAAAAACAAAATTAGTTTTAGTAAGGGTAATTTTAAACATAACCCCCAAACCTACAACCTATTTAAAATAATAAAAAACAAATCAGAAATTTATCGATATACCCTTGTAGCCACCAATTGAAAAAACCACAACTTTTATAAATCAATTCAATCATATAACCCCCTATTCGGTTTCATCTTTTCTTCCATGAATTCTCGCCCTTGCAATTTCGTCTTTCCTTCCCCATATTCTCGCGTTGGGTACACACTCATAAATAAGCCACCACTGAACATAGTTGTATAACAAAAATAAGAATAATCCAAATTTGAGGAAATTAAAGATCAGTTGATTAATATGAAGATTCGCTCATAGAACTAGTAAGAAAGAAGCGTGGCTTTTAATCTTAATGATTAATCTTCAAAATTAATTTTATCAGTTTTTTGGAGACTCATCTCCTCGTATATCAAATTTGTTGGGGGTTATTCTTTCTTATTTCATAGTATATATTTGACATAAAGAATTGTATGGTATCTTTGCTTAAACGCTAAGCTATGAGTTTTCTTTTGATCACTTCGTTCATCCAGTAGTTTCCGGTAGTGGTGGTTATTGGGTGATCTTATAATAAGCCATGATAATTATTAGGATGAATGTTATGAATTTAAGTTTGCCGACTTTGAATTATTGAAATTTAATTAGAAAATATTTTTTTTTTAGTTTCATGAAAGAATTGAGTTTTTGTTGAATCTGCAATCAATTTCAATGTCTGCAATTTTGAGCGCATCATTGCAGGTACTACACATTAACAAATTGGTGGAGGCTATTGAGTTATTATATTTATCTAAATTTTAATTTAGGACTACAAGGTATATCAGTACATTTATTATTTATTAATTTATTTATTTGAATTAGAGGGGTATATTGCAATATCTTGCTGTGCTTGGGATAGGTTAGCCCACAATTAGCCCACAGTAATCGACGGTAAATTAGAGAGCGGGCGGTTCATATGTGGGCCCGAACAATCTGAGCGGCCTGTTAAGGGCCCAAGCAGCAGTGAGTGCTGTGTATTTTATAATTATCCACGTTGATAGAGAGAAAAAGTTGCTAAGATTATGATTTAGAGGGTGTTTGGCTAAGCATTTTATAATTATCCACGTTGATAAAGAGAAAAAGTTGCTAAGATTATGATTTAGAGGGTGTTTGGCTAAGCATTTTATAATTATCCATGTTGATAAAGAAAAAAAGTTGTTAAGATTATGATTTAGGGGTGTTTGGCTAAGCTTTTGTTTAAGAGCTTATAAGATCTAAGAGATTAGAAGCTATTTCAAGAGCTTCTAAGTTGTTATTTTCAAAGAACTTATAAGTTCCTAAAGTGTTTGGATAACTGAGCTTATAAGTTCTTTTTAAATTTTATAAAATATTTAATATTTATTTAGTATTATAAGCTTAATTTATTATGTAATTAAAAGTACTACTGTAAATTTTTCTCTCCCAGTACTCTTCCTCTCTACTCTCTCTCTCCCTTTACTTTCTGGTCTCTCTCTACTTTCTCTCCCTCTCTCTCTACTTTCTGGTCTCTCTAATCTTTCTCTCTACTGTTTCCTCTCAATCTTTCTCTCTCTTCCCCATTCTCTCTTCCCTCTATCTTTCTCTTTTCTTCTGTCTCTCTCTCTCTCTCTCTCTCTCTCACACACACACACACACACACACCCTCTTCACTGTCTATTCCTTCTCTTTCAAATAAACAAAAAGTAGTTATCTCCCGTTGAAATCGTGCCCAATGAGTCGCATCGAATGCTCCCGCCACGGCGGCGGCAGGGAGTCGTGCCAGATTTGCTCGTTGAAATCGGGTGGAGAGATGTTGACACGGGAAACTGCAGGGTAGCGGAAAAAGTTTGGTCTAACAATGTGATGGTGGTGGGTGGCGTCGACGACCATTTGCGGCTGCAACATGGTGAGGTGATGCGGCGGCGAGCCCAAAATAAGAAGAAAATGAGGAGAGAGAGAGAGAGTCTCGTAACTGTGTGTGTGTGTGTTTGTTTGTGTGTGTGTGTGAAAGAGTGAGTCGTAAGTGTGTGTATGTGAGTAGTTAGAAAAATAATAAAATTGTTTTTTAATATAAATAATTTTACTAATATAACCTTAAAAATCTGGAATAATAAATGAAAATAAGATTATTCGTATAAATTGTGCGTTGCTTATAACATCTTAGCAAAAAAAAGTTGGGATATAGGTATTTTTTTGGGGGGGAGCTTAGAAGCTCTTCAAGCTTTTATTGGAATTTAAAAGCTCTTGAATAGCTTATTTTGCCAAACACTTGGTAAGAACTTATAAACTCATAAATAACTTATAAGCTATTTTAGAAAGCTTAAAAACTTAGCCAAACACTCTCTTAATCAAAATTCAACTTCATTTCGCTGCGTTGTTGACACGGCGCAACGCAAGTATCACACATTTAATGTCCAAATCCAATTGTTATATACCTTGCTTCTTGTTAATGTTAGAATACATATATTGCATTTTCAGTTATATCAATCCTCACGCATCAATCTGGTGAGATTTTTATTAATAAACTATTATATGACACTAATTAAAGAATAGAACATTTTTTTAGATATTAACTTTTACGGTTTTTCAATTATAAGCCAAACTTTTGCGGGCTTTTAATTTTAGGATAATATCTATAAAATTGATCATCTCCAAATACATTTGAGCTCGATCGGGCCTAGTAGCACGTGATTATCATGTGAGCTCAATTATTTGGCCCGACGCCCACCTGCCTGCCAACTAAGCGGTCCATTTATCACTTTACGTTTTTACGAACATTTGGCGTACACAAATCTGTAAACCAATTCCTTGCAGGTTATTTGTTTCTCTTTTATGATAGCATATAGGTAAGGGAATATAAGATGGTTAAGATTTCTGACAAAGATTGTTTCATATGCCGCGAGATTTCTTAGCGTTGCTGAGGTTCATGATTTTTGTAGAAGAAAATAAGGGGAATATAAATTGGTGGTTGCAATTTGGTCAAAAAATGTTAGTTTGCGGATTTTAGATACAAGTGGAGTGAGAAATTATGGCTCTACAGTAGTACGATACGGATTTATGTGCATCAAGTGATGAATGGACCGTTTAGTTGGTAGTCAGGTGGGCATCGGGATGAATAATTGAGCTCACATTGAAAATCACGTGCTACATGGCCAGAACGGACTCAAATTTATCTTAAGGATGAATATTTTTTTAGATATTACCCTAAAATTAAAATCATGCAAAAATTTGGCCTATAATTGAAAAATTGTAAAAGTTATTGTCCTAAAAAAACGCTCTACTAAATTTGAGAAACTTATTAGAGAAGATTTTGAAAGTAGCACTTCTTAGATAGTTTTTTTAAATCTAGCATTCCTTATAAAAACTTATAAATTTAGCACTTCTTGACATTTTTGCCCTTCCACCACATATTTAGTAACAAAAAAAATATTTGTGACTAAACAAAAAAAAAAACATTCCACCACCACAACCCCACCACCGCCGCCACCCTGCCACCACTTTCCGGCCGCCGCCGTTGCCGCCGTGCCGCCGGCGATCACAGAAAAATATTTGTGACTGAACAAAAAAACACCACTTTTCCACAGTCGCCGGCGCCGCCGCCACAGTTGCCGGCGGCCACAAATTTTTTCTATACAAATATGCGATCACGACATCCATTAACTGCATTTCTAAATTCATAATTGATGCCAGATATATCAAATATCGGAACGTTATACCATCCAAAACAGGAGAATATGTTTGATGAAAATCAATTCCAGGTCTCTGCGAGAACCCTTGAGCTACCAATCGTGCTCTATATCTCACCACCTCATTATGCTCGTTTCTCTTTCGTACAAACACCCATGTATATCCTATTGGGATAACACCGTTTTGTATAAGTGCAATCGAGCCAAAAACTTTCTTAATATTTTTCGCGTTTAGCTCTACCTCCATTGCTTTCTTCCATTTCAATCAATCAGAGCGCTTCCGGCACTCGGCTATTGTTTTTGGTTCTGGATCCTTATTATCATTAGAAATGGTAAGGGCAATTGTTAAGGCAAACGTGTCGTCGACAACAATATCATTTCTATTATAAGTTTCTCCCGTATTCACAAAGTTCATAGCAACTTCGATATTAACATCAACCAGATCTTTGTCATTTCCCATAATATTGTGATCTGGCCGTTCCGCAATCCTAGTATTATGAATAGTTAGTGCACTTTTAGATGTACTAGGATTATCATCTTCAGGATGATCCTCTTCAGGAGGTTGTAGGAGCGATATCATTTCCTTATTTGATTTTGTGTGTCGGGGATTTTTATCTTTAGCACCAATAGGTCTCCCACGCTTCTGGCGTTCGGGATTATCAGCTGATTTATTTTATCCATATGGAACTTCAATTCTTTGTGGTGCGTTCATAGCAGGAATATGAGATTTTATCACTCTTTTATGATCAGTAAATGCATTTGGCAAATTACTTGCTAAATATTGTAAGTTAATTATTCTTTGAACTTCTAGTTCAGATTCATTAGTACGTGGATCTAAATATTGAAGATTCTTTTATTTCCATGAAATTTCTCGATATTGTGTTAAATTTGGGCTTTTGTCTCCCCCTAATGTCGGGAAATGATCTTCATCGAAAATACAATCAGCGTACCGAGCAGTAAATTGATCCTCAGTCATGGGTTCAAGAAATTTAATAATAGACGGAGATTCATAACCCACGTAAATGCCTAACTTTCGCTGAGGGCCCATTGAGGTACACTTAGGTGGTGATATTGGAGTATACACTCCACAACCAAGTATTCGCAGATGGGAAATGTTTGGTTCTTTACCACGTACTAATTGTATAGGGGAATAATCATGATATGCAGTTGGTCGGATTTGGAGCAAATTAGCTGCATGCAAAATTGCATGTCCCAAACAAGTAACAACTAAGTTGGATTTTTGTAACAATGGTTGAGCTATTAATTTTAAATGTTTGATTAATGATTCGGCTAGACTGTTTATCCTATTTTTGGTCTTATTTTGCATATATTTTTAGGTGTGTTTTTTATGATAATTCGTTTGGGTTTTATTGTTCTAAGTTAAAAATGGCACTAATGCTTCGTTTGAGTATTTTGAGTGAAAGTGTAGGTTTTGAACCGAAATTGCAAGTTTTAAAGAACAACGTAAGCTCAATTCGATTTTTGGAATGAAGCGGTATAAGGAGAGTAGAGCTGAAGTAGAGGGCAGAGCTCTCTGCATAACCAGAGCTCACTGCTCGTTTGTTCATTGCGTGTCCAGCAAGTGGAGGTAGAGCTCCCTGGTCATTCCAGAGCTCCCTGCCCTGTCTATTAATTATTGGTGCAGGACTTAAGGGCAGAGCTCCCTGGTCAGACCAGAGCTCCCTGCCCAGGGTCACTTAAAGTCGCCGCCTACGTGAGATAATTAGAAAAAATGCTGGTTACCTTTTAAATTTGATTGGAGGTTGACTTTTCTTTTTGCTTAGGTTTTCGTTTTCTTTAGGTGAAAACAGACGGCTGTTCTTTTGTTTTTAAAAAATTGGCTTTCTTTCTTCTATTTTCAATTATTGTAATTCTTATTCCGGATTCAAGAACAACACCACCACGAATTTATTTTTTAGGTTTTACTTCACTGTTTATTATGCAATTTCCATTGAAGTTAGTGAGTTCTTTAATTCTAGTTTTTATTTTCTTCTGCTTTAATTTCTTTTAGATTAATTTCTTGAGTTTATGCTAGAATTAAAGATTATTATTTCAGAGATTAGATTAAATTTCAATTCTTGCTTGGGGATAATTTGTTTTAGATTTTGATTTCAATTCTTAGCTAGGTTTAATTTATGCTTAGTTATTTCTTCCGCCTAGTTATAAACAAACAACCAAATTGATTTACTGCTTTATTTTTATTTTCTTTTCTTTTCGCGATACAAATAATTTCTCTGTTAAGTTTTTCTTGTGAGACGATACTTGGGTTAACTTGCTTAATCTACAAAGATCACGTTTAATTGCTTGCAACTTAGGATTAAAATAGTTGAAACATAGACCATTTTGAGTGTGGACGTAAGGAACAGGATGTTCTACTTTGATACCTAATGAAAGGCAATATTCGTCAAAAGATTTTGACGTGAATTCACCGGCATTATCCATTCGAATGGACTTGATGGAATAATCAGAAAATTGAGCTCTCAACTCAATGATTTTGGCAATAAGTTTTGCAAATGCTTTATTGCGAGTAGACAACAAGCATACATAAGTCTATCTAGTGGAAGCATCAATCAGAACCATAAAGTATTGAAATGGTCCCGACGCCGGGTTAATTGGTCCACAAATATCCCCTTGAATTCTTTCAAGAAATATAGGAGATTCTATTCCAACTTTAGTACGAGAAGGTCGTAGTATAAGTTTACCCTTTGCGCATGCTTTACAAACAAGCTCATTTGATAAAGATAGATCTTTTGTTTGTAAATTATGCCCAACAGCATTATTAATAATCTGACGCATCATATTTTGTCCAGGATGACCCATGCGCTCATGCCATAGTTTAAAAGATTTTGGATCTTTAAAATTCATATTTAGCACAACATAATTATTAGGTCGAATGTGAGTGTAGTACAACCCTGAGAAGAAAGAAGAGAGTTTTTCTATAACTTGTTTTCGACATCCAACATCTTGAGTTATGATTAGAAATTCATTATTGTTCTCAGTTTTGGTTTCAATGTGAAAACCATTTAATCAGATGTCTTTAAAGTTAAGAAGGGTACGTTTAGATTGTGGATACAAAAGTGCATCATTTATGATTAATTCAATACCCATGGGGAGTATCAATGAAGCTCTTTCGGAGTCGACAATAAGGATATTATCATTTGCAATTGTAGTTACACTCCCCCTTTTTCAGTAAGTGTTTGAAAATATTTCTTATTGGTAAGCATAGTATGTGTTGTGGCACTATCCACTAAACACAAGGTACTCACATTCTCCATGGGTTGCATATTGAGATTTTGTGGTTTCTATTAGCAAAGAAAGAAAAATATGCAAATAAATTAAAAATAAACAAAATTAAAAATCAAGTAATTCAAATATTCAAAACATCCCAAATAAGTTCAACAAAATAAAATAAACTAGAGTCATGTCCATTTTGTATAATTGAAAAACATAACCATAAATTCTAAAAAAAAATGTCTAAATAGTCTGACAAAATAAGATAAAATCATTCTTGATCTCCATAATTTTCAAGATCAAGTTGCATCAAATCGTCATCATCGGCATTAAAAGCCGTAGTTGCTTCAGGCAAACTAGCATGATGTAATTCACCTTGAGTTCCCTTGCCCTTTTTGTCCTTAAGCATTCTTTGATATGCTTCCACAAGATGCATCGAAGTGCGACATGTGCGAGTCCAATGACCCTCGCATCCACATCTATGATAAGTTTGTTGCTTTGCTTTGGTTTGTTGTTTTTCTTTAGATTGTTGAGATGGACCATCCTTTTGTGAAGAGGGTGTCGTTTGAAAACCTTTTCCATAGCTTTTGAATTTAGCAACATTATTGTATCGCCGCCCTCGACCCCCTCAATGTGACCAACCTCGTCCACCACGTTGAGACCAATTTGAATTTCCTCGACCTCTCCCTCGACCACTTTTATAAGTGGTAGCATGTGCTTCAGGCACTGCTTGTGCACCAAGTGGCCTGGCATTGTGATTTTTCATTAGCAGTTGGTTATGTTTTTCTGCTACCAGTAAAGCAGAAATAAACTCAGAATGCTTAGTATAATTCTTGGCCCTGTCCTGCTGCTGGAGTACAAGGTTACTAGCATGAAAAGTTGAAAGAGTCTTTTCTATCAAATCAGCCTCTTTAATATCCTGCTTACAGAGTTTCAATTGTGACACAATACGGTACAATGCAGAATTATACTCAATTACAGACTTAAAGTCTTGAAAACGTAAATTGAGTCAATCATATTGAGCTTGAGGGAGAATGATTGCCTTTTGTTGGTCAAAGCGATCCTTCAGGGATTGCCATAAGATACCAGGGTCCTTTTCAGTAAGGTACTCATTCTTTAGGTCATTATTCAAGTGATGACGAAGGAAAATCAGCGCTTTCGCCTTCTGGGCGGAGCTACTTGAGGATTGTGAAACAATAGTTTCACTCAGATCACATGAGGCAAGGTATATTTCAACATCCAAAGCCCAAGTCAAATAGTTACCACCGTCAAGAGCAAGCTCGGTGAATTCTCTTTTGTTGATGTCAGACATATTCAAACTACAATAATTATTCGGAAAAAGTTTATATGTGAGTAATAATTATAACAACCATAGCATAAATGTATAAATTCAGACAAATCATGTATGATAATAATAACGCAATAGAACATGAATTTGTGCAAAAACGGCAGATTTCCTACTTCCTATAGTATTGAAAACTAACTATTCAAAACTCTGTATAAAACTTTCTGTTATCCCAAACGATTAACCAACCAAAACGAGAACTATTACACATAATTAGTTAATCAAGTACTGAATACCAATATTAAAAACATTATATACTGATCCACACAAGATCTCATCCGATAAGCATTAAAAAAAAACAAAATAGTACACATTAGAAGTTTTCCTTAACTAATTCACTAATTCACAAATCATAATCAAGTATATGAAAAGTTATTTCAAAATAGCCCCTGCTAGTCATACACATACGTTGATAATTGCTTTCAATATTTTGAGAATCTGCACTTCTATATTTCCAAAGCATTTAAGGAAAATAACTAAGACTTAAGAACTCCGATAAGACAATTCAGTTTTATGTAGTCATATACAAAACCATCTACCTAAAAAAATTATATAGCCATACAAAATATAAACTTATCTATTGATTCATTTCATATACTCCTTGCCAAAAATTTCATATCATCGTTGAGTTAAACAAAATTGTCAAACAAGAATTGCAATCAAATAACCAAAAGGAATTAACCATATCATGAATTTATATATCTACATATCTATATTCTTAATCCAATCGATTTTCCTCATAAACAAATTAATGACCGACATCACATGGATAAACAAAACAAATTAATGCAGTCAAACAACTCATGAAATTGAATCACTGGAAGTACGAAAATTTATTAACTCAACAATTTTGTTATGAATATATAAATTACTTTGCAGGGAAAGACACGATTCTTTTCTATAGCCTTCTTTCAATATCCACTCAATTGGTTAGAGACTCGTGCTGATAACGTGTTGTAAAGTAAATAGAACAAGAACACAGAAAATAAAGAGAAAGAGAAGAGAAACGGCGCAAGAAAATGGAATATTATTATTATTCTCAACTGTGTAAGTACAAGGTAGGGATCATAGTATATATATATAATAACATTAGATATGGAATAGAAAACCCTAACCAATCCTACAAGTAATGTCCATATATAAATATATTATTCATAACAATTTCTAATCTGATTGTGAGTAGACTCAATAATCTTTTCAGTTAATAGTAATTGATTATTGTAATTCATAAATATAGGGCATATAATTTTTTAAGCTCAACATTTTTGTGATGGATATTAATACTAGTATTAATTATGATTTAATGTAATATATTATAGTAATAATATTTTTGAATTAAATAATCACTTTAATGGTGAAACATAAGACTGCCCGCAGCGGGCTGTCTCGAAGGTGTCTCGAGACAGCCGCTGCGGTGAGACAAGCCGGTGCAGGGACGAACGGCTCGAGACCGTCTCGCGGCGACGAGACAGTCTCGATGTGGCGCGTGGCCATCACGCGTTGCCGATTTTCAATTTTTTTTAAATAGGAGCGTGCATTGCACGCGCCAAAAAAAAAAAAAAATCGAACAACGGCTATATCATATCCAACGGGTATACAACGGCTATTTCAACCGATTTTCCTTTTTTTTTCTTAATTCATCCATATAAATATATACTTCATACCACAATTATCTCCACACCAAAAAATCCTCCTCCTTTTATTTTCTCTCTAATTTTCTCTCAAATATTTTGCAAAAAAAAAAATGTCTTCGTCGTCCGACTCCTCAACCGGCTACTCTTTCCATGGCACCGATGACGAGATTATATCGATGGTGTCGAACCTCCAAGCTGCTGCCGCTCGACTCTTCGCCAAAAAGCAAAAAAAGAAGGTGAAGAGAACGGTCGTACACCGCGATCGGGAGACGGCCCTACAGCAGTTGATGGCCGACTACTTCAACGACAACCCGACGTACGGCCCAACATTTTTCCGCAGGCGTTTTCGGATGCACAAGCACCTGTTCTTGAGGATTTGCACCGCGTTGGAGCAGAATGTGTGATACTTCCAGCAGAAGCAAGATGCAACCGGCAAATGGGGCCTCATGTTGGTGCAAAAGTGCACAATGGCCATTCGCCAACTAGCCACCGGTGGAGCTCCGGATACATTCGACGAAAACTTGAAGATCGACGATAGCACCGGCCGTCTTAGCCTCCGGAAGTTCTGCGAAGGTGTCATCCAACTATTCGGTGACGTGTATTTGAGGAGGCCAAATGCACAAGACACCGCTCGGCTGCTGCGGATGCACGAGGATAGGCACGGCTTTCCGGGGATGCTCGGTAGCTTGGACTGCATGCACTAAGCGTGGAGGAATTTCCCGAAGGCGTGGTCGGTTGCCTACACTCGAGGAGATATAGGCGTGCCATCCTTGATTCTTGAGGCCGTGGTGTCTTAAGACTTATGGATATGGCATGCCTTTTTTGGAGTAGCCGGCTCGAACAATGATATCAACGTCCTCAATCAGTCACCCCTATTTGAGGACGTGCTTGAAGAACGTGCTCCGCCGTGCCAGTACGTGGTGAACGGAAAGCCCTACGACGGCGGTTACTACTTAACCGATGGGATCTACCCGGATTGGGCTGCTCTGATCAAGGCTCCTCCGCTTTCAACGGACCAGAAGGCGGTGCGGTTTAAGAAGATGCAGGAAGCGGCGTGGAAGGATATCGAACGGGCATTCGGTGTTCTTCAGGCCCGATGGGGAATTATCCGGAACCCGGCGCGGAGCTGGTACACAAAGCACCTCCGCAACATCATGTTTACGTGCATTATTTTGCACAACATGATCATTGAAGACGAGAGGGAGGACGTCGAGAACTGGAGAGAGGACACAGAAACAACGTCGGGTAGTAATGTCACTCATGTCCCCGTTCCGCAATCATGGAAGAATTTTCTCAAACGGGACGCCGCATTGAGAGATGTGAGGAAGCACCATCGGCTCACCAATGATTTGATCGAGCATCTTTGGAGCCGATTTGGAGCAGTTGACGAGTAGGATGTTTTTTTAAATTTTAAATTTCAATTAATGTAATGTTTTTATTTGTTTTATTTCAATTAATGTATTGTACTAGTTATTTGTTTAAATTAATGAAATAGAATTTTCTTATTAAAATTAATGAAAAATAGAAATTCAAAATTTTTTTAGAGACACCCCTTAGAGACAGCCCCACTGCAATTCACTGTCTCTATCTCCAAAAAATCCTTAAAGACACCCTTTAAAAACACTACTACTGCAAGTAGTCTAAGTGAGACACTAGATGGGGACCTTCAACCACAAGTCCGAAAGCAAAATTGTGAACCTAAATGTTACCAAGCTAATGTGAAATTTGGCGGGCCCTACAAATTACCTTGTGTTTGCGACCTCAGAAATCAACTTCAATTCGCGCACTTGACAACAGTAGGAAACTAGTTAATTAATAATAAGGGTAATTACCACCTAAATTCTCATAGTTTTATCAAATTCTCAATTTACCAAATTTTGCATATAAATTCTCCGTTTGTGGCCGACAAAAAGAGATCGATTGAATTTGATTCTCCCCCATTTTTGCCATAGTTACTTGTTATTGATTTTTGCTTTTTGGGAAAAAAATTATTTTTGAATTTGATGAAGGAGTGATCGATGGGAAAGAGAGAGGAGAAGGGTAAAGTGTTTGAGGCGGATAAAATCAGTTTTTTTTTTTTTGGTTATTTATAATTTATTCATGCGCACACATTTTCGTGCCACGTATTATGTCATGATTATGTGATACCAACAATAATTACACCGGAAAGGATTGTTGGGGAGCAGAAGAAAAAAGTCCCAAAAAGTTGGAGATTTATGCGCACATTTTCAAATCGGTATGAAAAATGAGAATTTGAGAAAAGCTTTGAGATTTAAAGGGCATTACCGCTTTATAATATTAGAATTAGAATGTGAACAAAGTAACTTAAATTGGTTTTCCTCCATTGGACCTGACACTTGATCAAACACGTGACCATTCGAGTCTCACTGAGGCTCCTACATTTTATAGGACACCTTATGTACTGACCATTCAAGTCTAACTCAAGCAATATATCAAAACACCTCCGGCACTTTTTGATTCTTCTCATCATCCCAATTCGTAACAAAATCCTATAACTGCGGATTCGAAACAACACTTCCTTATGTACATGTGTTGAGTTACATGTGTGTGAAAGTGTTAATAGTACTCTTAGATTGTTTTGTAATAATTGATCTTCAAAAATTACAATAAGTGCTAGTAAAAAGTAGGATTATTGGCAAATGAAATCAGTATCCATATCCCAATTTGCCGATTTAATTTGCAATTGAAACACCAACTTCAATGTTTAGCAAACATATATGCATTTATTTTACTAGTATGAAAAATGAAGGAAAAGAAAAGATCAAAAAAGAAAAAGTTGGAAAATATTTTCAAATCTCTTCCACATGTTAATATATTTTCCACAATTGGAGTGAAAAGTATGGAAAATGATGGAAAAAGATGGAAATGAAAAAATTACCAACTCTAATAATCATGTGAACAAGATAAAAAAAATGTGAAAATATTTATTTCTATTTTTTTTCCATCAAAGTTAACACAATCACATTTAATATTTTCTATGATTACTAGAATTATGATGTGAATTCCACACATATTTTATTCTTTTCTTTCATGTGGAATTTTTTATTTAGTTCTATTTATTATCACAAACATATTTTTTTTGATATACCTCAAAATAATCTGCTTCCAACATTTCACCCAACATTTTTTATAGTATCAATTGATGAATAGTGATGCGAAATTTCAACGCAGGAATACTCGTCTCAGGGATTCGTCCGAATTGGATTTCCCGCATTGCTTCAACGGTTGAGATCAAATTTAGCTTTATTTCTTTTTATTTTGTTTTTCAACTAATTTTAATTCTGAAAAATTGTTTTTTGCTTTTCTTTTAATGTGTTCTTCTGCTATGGGTGGACACACATTTCAAGATGCTTTTGACTTTTGTCTTATTGTTTACCGAACATGCTATTGTATCTTTTATTTGTCTTATTGTACTTATATATTTATTATTGAATTTATTTTTTAATATTATTGTAATTTTACGGTACCTGTTGTTTTGTAATTTGATTTAGTAATATTTTCTTAGTAGAATGCTTTACGATTAATATTAGTAAACTAAATTACTTATTTAATACAATTATCTAGAAATAAAATATTATATTAATTACTATAAATTTTAAATTATACCATGTACAAGTTTGATTGGTGAACGAAATTTTTTCGATCACAATCACTTTATTTCCATAATATCGAACTAATTTAGAGTATCACTTAATTGAGGCAATGTTTTTTATATTTTTTAATTTAATATTTTCTTTTTATACCATGACTGTGTTTATTGGACAGTGAATTAACATATATAATTGGTCAAATTTGTCATGACTCAAACTTATGTAGATGTGATAACAGTCAACTTTTCCACGTTTGTGAAAGGCTATTTTGAATGAATCATTATATATAGTCATATTATTACTTAAGTTAATTATGTAATTTGATAGTTGGTTTTTGTAATTTAATAATTCATTTTGGCCTATTTAGGATTTTGTTACTATGGTTGTTTTCATTGGATAGTTAATCCACACATCAAAATCGACAATATTTATAATGGTCCACTTTAGATGTAATATGACCCAATTAACCTAGACTCATTTTAAGGCTAATTTGAATGAAAATCATTATGTTTAGCAATGAGTAATTTTAAACATAGCCCCCAAATTAAAAAAATAATAAAATTATTAATACATATACTATTTCACCCTTCAAGCCCTCAAATTAAATTCCTAATTTATTACTATAGCCTCCATAGATTTAGAGGAAAAAATCACATTACTTATTTCAGAATTCTTACTACAAGGCGATTCTCTCTCTAATTCAATCTCATTTCGTTGTATATTTTGATTGTTCTTCTTTTCTTTTCTTTCCGCGACGATTTATAATTTGAATGGAGAGAGATGACTGGGAGAATGTCAATGAGTGAATAGTGAATACATGAACAAGTGCAATTAGGTGGAGGGAATATGCGAACGTCCTACTTGGATAAATCAACAAGAATTGCAAAATTGCTTTATTTAATTATCGAAAATTGAATATGTGGTTGTTGGATTTATTTATTTAATTTGAATTTTAATTGTGCATAGTGATTAGTGAAGCATTTCGATTGGGAATATTGCAACTTGCGAGAAGAAGATGGATCAAAAGCTGCCATGTCTACTGCAATCTTTCTACATTTAATTTGCTCTTATTATTGACTTATTGTTGATGAGAATAATGTTTCATCATGTTTGTGGTTCTTATTCTTAATTTCTCAAAATTTTCCGGTGACTATGAGAATTAATAGTGATTTGCTAAATGATGGCTATGGAATAGAAAATTAAGCGATTGATGAAGAAGAAGAGATTCAACATGTAGCTGTTGAGAAAAAAAATGATTTAAAATTTTAATTGGGAGTCCGGCTATGCAGTTAAAAAAAAGTAAAATTTTCAAACGATAGATGAATGAAGAAGATGAAATTCACCCGCGGCCGTGGCTATGGATGTGGTAGAATTTATTGACATTTTAAGTTGATACTTAGAGAGTGTAATAGTACTTTCATTATTTAATTTAATATTATTTTAATTTAGGGGCTATGGGAGTAAAATGGAGACGCTATGTTTAAAATTACCTTTTAGCAATATAATTTCTTAAGTGGGCTATGTAATTTAATAGTTGGTTTTTAAAATTAAATTTATTTGGGCCCGATTTAATATTTTGTTATCATGACTATCTTCATTGCGTAATTAATTAACACATCAAATTGACATCATTTATCATGGTTTATCCTTATCTAGATGTAATAGGAGTCATTTAACTCAAATTCATTTAAGGCTAATTTGATTGATTGTATAATAATTATTTTTAATTTTCACATAAATAATAAGAGTTAGTTTTTTAATATTATTGTTCACATAGTACAAATCATTTAATGCATGTCATAATATAATTTAGGCCACGATGGCGGTAGCCGAATAAGGAAAAGATTACAATGGCCACTAAATTATATTTAATCTACTAGCATAAAATTTATTATTGTAGATTATATTCATCCTACAAGCATAAAATTTATTATTGTAGATTATATTGTTAGTACTAAAAAAATGTAACATAAATATGAAAGGCCAATATCTTTTGCAATTGGTAGTGGTCAATATCTTTTGTTCTAATTTTCTATAGATCACATTGGCTGGTGAAAATGGACAACCTATTACGTTGGCAATATAAGATTAGATAATATGTCGCCTAAATATTTCTGGATCACACTTAAATTTGATAATTTATCATATTTTAAGTAACAAATGACTGCATTTTCAATAGTTAAACCAGTCTCTGCAGGCATTAATAATGGATCACTGACAATTGAAAAAGTCAATAGTGAATAAGCATTGATCCTATGAGACCAAAAGTTCGCAAAACGCCATGATGATATTGGACATAGTTAACAACAACCATGTTAAAAGAGTATAATTATGCATACTTTTATCATGGTTGAATTGCATATACATTTATTGATCATTTTGGCCACCAAAATATATTATTTCCAAAAGCATAATAATTTATTATTGTTGCTAATATTTTTAGCACTCAGACAAATGTAACAATTCGGAGAACTATAGGAGATTCTTCCAATGTTCAAGTTCAATATTCAAACACACACGTCTTATTTCACTAGTAAGTGTGCAAGTCTTATCAAGATTTACATGTATTGCCTGAAATTTAATATGTCAACTTATTATTACCTCCAATTATACCTGAGTGATTTAAGAAATGATTTGCCATGGTGAATGGAATTGCAATTGGTAGCGACCAATATCTTTTGTTCTGATTTTCTTTAGATGTTAATGGCTGTCGTAAATGAAAGATCCTATCACTCTGGCAAGTGAATATTAAGTAATAGGACTGTAAAATGTATGTGGATCTCACATAAACTTTCTACTTTTTCATATTTTAAATAACAAATAACTGCATTTTGAACACTTAAACAAGTTTCGTGCCAGTTGAATAATGAATTACTGCTAATAGGAAAGTGAATATAGTCAACAATCCTCCAACCTATGAGACCAAAAGTTTGCAGAATGCCATGACAATATTGTGCTAATTTAACTTTGGCCATCATAAAAAGAGCCTTAAGAACTTGGTCTGCGATGGCGATAGCCAACTAAGAAAAAGATTACGATGACCACTTAATTATAATGTTTTTATAAGCATAATAAATCATTATTGTTGATTATATTGTTTATTCAAACGATTGTAACAATTTGGGTAACTCTTGGAGATACTCCCAATGTTCAAGTACAATATTTAAATATAGAAGTCTCGCGTCACTGGATAATATCCTAGTCTAATCATGATATGTATGTATCACCTAAAATGTAATGATTCAACGTATAATTACCTTTAATTATACCGAAGGGATTTAAGAAATGACTTGCCATGGTAAATGGAATTGCAACTGGTAGTGGTTAATATATTTTGTTCTAATTTTCTTTAGATCACATTGGCCGGTGAAATAGACAGCCATATTACGTTGGTAATTTAAGATTAGATAATATGTTGCCTAAATGTATCTGTATCACACCTAAATTTGATAATTTATCAAATTTTAGATAACAACTGACTGCATTTTCAAGAGTTAAACAAGTCTTTGTATGCATGAATAATGAATCACTGACAATTGAAAATGTCAATATAGTAAACAAGCCATCAATCTATGAGACCAAAATTTGCACTACGTCATGATGATATTGGGCATATTTAACAATGGCCATGTTAATAGAGCGTTAACAACTTGGTCTATGATGGCGGTATCCATAAAAATAATAACATTAGAATGGCCGCTAATGTTTATTCAACTTACAAGCATCATACTTGATTATAATTGGTTATCTTTTCTTTAGAAAAAAAACGTAATAATTTGGGCAACTTTTGGAGATTCTCCCAATGTTCAAGTACAATATTCAAACATAGAAGTCTCGCTTCACTGAAAACGTGATAATCCAATCTTGATATGTATGTATTGCCTAACATCTAATAATTCAACTTATTATTACCTTTAATTATTCCTAAAGGTTTCAGTTTAAGTAACGAACTTTAATTTTCAACAATTTTCGCAACGCTTAACTCTTTGAAACCTCAGTTGGAATACACAGTTGACCCTCAGTTAAAGAAGTCAGCTATGCACCCAACTGTGTGATCAGCTCCAACTGGCATTCTTAGTTGTTGAGCGAACTGACCTGAGCAGTTAACTCAGTGAAAAGATTTTGAAAGCAAAAATCGCTATTGGTGTATTCCCACCCCCATACAGCAGATACCCATTACCGGACCATCAACCACTAAATTATAATGTTCCTACAAGCATAATAAATCATTAGTGTTGATTATATTGTTATTACTCAAACGATTGTAACAATTTGGATAACTCTTGGAGATTCTCCTAATGTTCAAGCGCAATATTCAAACATAGAAGTCTCACTTCACTTGAAAACGTGATAATCCAATCTTGATATGCATGTATCGCCTAACATCTAATAATTCAACCTATTATTACCTTTAATTATACTTAAGGGATTTAAGAAATGATTTGCCATTATGAAACAAAATTACAATTGGTAATGACCAATTTCTTTTATTATAATTTTCTTTAGATGATAATGGCCGTTGTAAATGAAAGATCCTATTACGTTGGCAAGTGAATATTAGGTAATAGGTCAACAAAATTTATCTAGATCTTACATTAAATTTCTAGTTTTTCATATTTTAAATAACAAATAACTATATTTTCGATACATAAACGAGTCTCATGCCAACTGAATTATGGATTACTAAAAATTAAAAGAGGATCATTCACAAGACTATTCACTATCCTCTCTCGATAGATAGCAAAAGAGGATCAAACTATCAACTCTCTCGGCTAAGACTTAAGACGATAATTCGACTCCAAAAGGCACAAAGAATTAAAGCTCCCATGCATGAATTCATCACTTGCTAAGTCTCAAAACCATGCATGATGTGACAATTTGATTTCCATGCATGTAAAAACCTATTAAGAATTTCCACAAACACTTGACATGCAAGAAAGATGATCAATAATTCCCACATGAAATGAAGACCCAAATTCACAATCAAATAGGTGAAGGCAATTAGAATTAGAAAGCCAAGATCAAAGCTACCATTGAATCTGATGGGGTCGTGATTTGTAATCCTCGAACATACAGATGTTCAAGAATTGTAAACATATATTAATTACCTTGTATGAACAAGATTAAGTTGAGAAGAGCTTCTCCACGTGGATTTAGTCCTTCGATTCTGACCTACAAAGCGTAACGTCGGGTTGTGTGCCGGCATCGCGTCTCCGATTATCAAGTCAGTGTGTGTAGAACACGAAAGCTTGAGAGAATTCAACGAGTTCTATCGTATATCAGAGGTAATGAACATGATAATGAAGATGATCCCTACTGATATGCAATAAAATCTGTATATATACCTGTAAAAGGTAAGGGTATTTTAGCCATTTCGAGGAGACTTGGGAAGTCTCCTAACCGCCTTTGGTAGGGGAAACTTCCCTACTTTAGGTGATGTGATAGGTTGGTACCGACGTCTGTCACAAGATATATATGTCTCGAGAAGATAAATCCGTATTGTACTTTAGACCAGCTATCGATAAAGTATAAGTGGGCAGTGTTATCCTGAGGTAATATCCCTCCAGGACAAGTCTCCACAGAGGTAAGCTTCCCTCAAGACAAGTTTCCAATGAGGTAACATTCCCTCAAGTCAAGTTTCCAGTGAGGTAACATTCCCTTAAGTCAAGTTTCCATGTCTGGGGGCATGTTTCCCCAACACTAAGAATGTTCAAGCAAGGTTGCCTTCCAGGCAGAGGAGCACTTAGAGTGCTGACGCAAGGTTGCATTCCAGGCAACCAAGATGTACAAAAGGTGTCCCATCAACTCCTTCCCCCTCAAGTATGGAAAGAGAAATCTTGACAAGGTCAAGTAAGGAGTTTTCACTAGTAACATTCCATGTAAGGCAACCTTTCCTTTTCGGATAAGGTTTAAGCAGTTGGAGTGTCTTCTTTCTCTGCCTCTTCGTATTCCACTTTTTTAGTGACACGACATCCCACATCGCATTAGTCACACATTCATGAAGGAATTGAGTGTTCATCTTAATTCCATGAAAAACTTCAATACTCAGGGTTTCCTTATGGACCCTTCTACCTTGGCGTATTTTCGTGATTGAATTTAGCCTTTTTTGTATACTTATCCAGAAATGTGATGGCTTCAATGCTTTTCTTTCGACAGTCATGGAGTAGTTGAGAACTTCTCAAAGTATTGTTGATGACGACGATGTCTTCATAATGGGTTCCACTCCGTGGTCGGTTCCCTTGCCCATGTTCCTCAAGCCAAAGACTAACTTGCCTGAGGGGAATGCGCTGGTGATTCTTTTATGGAGCAAGGTTCCAAGGAAACACCCTTGCTCAGTGGGTCTACTCCTGTTTCTCCTGCATGTCTTTCTTCAAAATGATTGCACACTAGGAATCATAGTCGCCCGATGACCGATTTGCCTCATCATCCTCCTAATACCAAAATGCGGAAGATTATCAAAGTCTCCAAAAGCAAAGTTCCTGCTATGTCAACCAAACGATTCTCCATTCAGCTTGAGGTTCATCTCCCCGTGTCTCTGACTTTCAACAGAAGGTTCTCGATGCGTGGCTTTGTTTTGCCACTTGACCAACTCATCCAAGAGGTCTCAAATGACTGGATTTTCACCTAAGGCCATCCATAGCTCCATAGGCCGTGCTTTGATACAGGTTTGATCTTTTCCCCTATTTTTATGCCTTTGAAAAATAGACTTTCCATCATTATCCATCAAAGTTCCTTATTTCGTCCTTATTAGGTTGACACTTTCTTGACCGAAGCTGAAGAAAGGAGAAGAGAGGGTTTCTCAGCTTCCACTCATGAAAAGAATGAAGAGCTAGCCAAAGCCCTACTCCAAGTTTCTATTTTGGAGGCTAAGTGTGAGAAGTTGGTGGTCAGTCTTGCTGACGCCAAAGTGTAGATAGATTCCCTCAGTAAGCTTCTCACTACGAATGAGGAAGAGAAAGCTTCCCTGGGGAGGAAACAAGCTCAGAGCTTGGTCAAAGCTCGCTAGGAAGAATATGAGGGTAGCATCCAAGCCTGTCAACAGGGAGGCTTCCGTACAGTTGCGGGTCAAGCATTTCTGAAGGAGTTGGCTGAGGCCTATAAGCGCAGTGATCAGTACTTGCGTGATCTCGGCCGTACCATTCACCCCTTTATTCGGAAGGGAGCGGCTAACTTGGTGGCCCAGATAAGGGAATTTGACTATTCAGGAGAGATGAACACAAGGGCTCTTATGGATAACCTTGAACTCGCTCTTCATTTGTAGCCTTTGAACGATCTTTCTTCTGGACCGGATTACCAGATCTCTATGGTGCAAGTTTGCACCAGAAAACTTGCTTTCAATTTTGTTCTTGATCTTGAATCAACCATCATGGAAACTTCTTTTTACGATGTTTCTCGTGCAGGCACCTCCAGTTCCACAACAGGAGACTTGCCTTTGATCGAGGACACCTCTGTTCCTGATATTACCACTCCGCAATAGAAGAAGGTTGCTCGGAGGTTGGGCTCCTTAGTCTTCAAGGAGAGTTAGCAGAGAAGAAGAGTGACGCCACTGAAGGGGACAAGGTTGCAACCAACTCTGCTTTTGATCACTTTGCTTGAAAAATTTTCTTGCAATTGCTCTTATCCATGCTCTTTCTTTGCGTTCATCATACTTTGCATTCTGCGTGTTGTTTGATATGTTCATATATGTATTCTCCCCCCCCCCCCCCCTCTTTTTCCTGAAAAAGTAGAAGTTTGCCAAACGGATAATTGTTCAGAATATTCATTCTGGGTAACCATTATGTTCGGGCAAGATTGTATGTCTACAATCTTGTTCAACCCGCAGCATAGGGGCATTGCTGCCAACCAAATGCTGATCTCAAGTAACGCATGTAGTTACTTTTGGGGCAAAGTTGTCTGCCGACAACCTTGTTCACCCTTGGCAAAGGGGCATTCATGCCAATATATTACTCTTTTCCAGTAGCGCATGTAGCTACTCTTGGGGCAAAGTTGCCTGCCGGTAACCTTGATCACCCCTGGCATCGGGGACACTCAAAGTCCTCATAATGCTTTTTTCCAGTAGCGCATGTAGCTACTCTTGGGGCAAGATTGCCTGCCGGCAACCTTGATCACCCCTGGCATCGGGGACACTCAAAGTCCTCCTAATGCTTTTTTCCAGTAGCGCATGTAGCTACTTTTAGGGCAAAGTTGCCTGCTGGCAACCTTGATCACCCCTGACATCGGGGACACTCAAAGTCCTCCTAATGCTTTTTTCCAATAGCGCATGTAGCTACTTTTGGGGCAAAGTTGCTTGCCGGAAACCTTGATCACCCCTGGCATCGGGGACACTCAAAGTCCTCCTAATGCTTTTTTCCAGTAGCGCATGTAGCTACTCTTGGGGCAAGATTGCCTGCCGGCAACCTTGATCACCCCTGGCAAAAGGGGCATTCATGCCAGCCTAATGCTAAATTCCAGGAACGCTTCGGTTCCTGATGGGCAAGGTTGCTCATCAGCAACCTTGTTCAACCCATTTCAATATACTTAGGTTCATGAGGCCATAACTTTCAAAAGGAGCTGCATCATATTTATGTTCAAAAAATCCGATCTATAAATACAAGCAGGAAAGCAACATCTGCGAATAGGGCAGGAATGTGTCATCTACAAGTCTTGATCAAAAGGTAGGGGTTATCTTCCCCTACACATAGTACTTCTTGCAATTTGCTAATATTCCATGGGCGAGACAATACTTCTCCCTCCTTTGGGTACCATGACTGCGCTGGCAATCCATTCAGGGTACTGTACCCTTACAATATGCCCAGCTTTGACCAACTTTTCCACTTCAACCATGACAATCTTGTCCTTCTTCAAATCAAATGTCCTCAACTTTTGATTGACGGGGAGGATAGCTAGATCCACATTCAAATGATGCATCGTATTTTTAGGATCAGTGCCTTTTAAATCATTTGTGTTGAAAGCAAATAAATCAGTCCTCCGTAGGCAAGCTACCACTGCCTCATCATCCGTATACGCTATCTGAGTTCCTATTCGAGTGGTATAACCTTGTTAATTGGGGAAGGATTCCACTGGCATAAGTTCTTCACCGGAAGACAAATGTATCTCCAGGTGTGTTTCTTTCATCTCCATTTATTTCATCTTTTTTCCAGCGGAATCTCCCAATCCCTCATTAGGTCGTTTGGTAGCCTTGCCAGATACCTTGACTTCTTAGACATAGCACGCTCTGGAAGCATTTTCCTCAAGGGGAACTCTCCCATAGCCATGGGTAGCAAAGCTAATCCTCAAGGATGAATAGCTCCTCCCATAAATCCATATAAAAGGGTTTCGATTGATTGCAACTCGATGTTTAACTTCATGCTTTTGAAGCAATGGGCAAATATTACATTCGTCGAACTTCCTGTGCCTATAAGTACTCTGGAGACATCGTAATCATCAATCTCCGTGGTGACCACCAAGGCATCATCATGTGGTCGTAGAACTACAATCTTATCTTCAGGGCTGAATTGTATCAAGGGGTAGTTTTTCACACTCTTTACTTCGTGCACTCGCTCCACTGCATGCATGTCTGGAACTCTGCGAAAGCCTTTCTTGCGCTGTTGGAATCTCCTCCTGAAGGTCCGCCTACTATCATGTGGATGTGTCCCTTTTTCTAAGAAGGCTCCTCTCTTTTCAGAGATCCAGGATGCTCATTCTCTTTCATGTCATCCTTCTTTCTCTTTTGACCACGTTCTTTCTTCACAAACTCAACTAGTTTGCCTTCTCTTACCAAACGTTCAATGGCATTCCTCAAATGTCTACATTTGTTTGTTTTGTGACCAAATTCATTATGGTATTCACAATAACGACCCGCTCTGAGATTTTGAGGCTCCATTCGATAGCTTCGAGGTAGAGGTAACCCTACCAACTGTCTTGATAGCATTGCAAAGAGCTCAGTGGGTGCCACCGTGAGAGGGGTGTAACTATCCTTATCAAATCTTTCATTTCCAAGAGGATTGCGAGGTTATCTTCCTTTATCATTTTCTTTCTTTTTTCCTTCTTCCCGGCGAGGAGCCTTTTCTGGGATAGGCAATGATACCTCCGGGTGGGGATGGATGGTTCTGTCTTCTTCTTTCTTCATCTCCCTAGCTTCTTCCAAGTTTACAAACTTTTCTGCTCTGGCCAAAAGATCTTCGAATGAAGTGCATGCTTTCTTGGCCAAGGATCTGAAGAAGTCTCCATCGCATAAGCCTTGCGTAAAGGTGTGTATCTTCACCTCCGAGATGGCAGTGGGAACTTCCAAGGCGGTAGAGTTGAACCTTCGAAGGTAATCTCTGAGACTTTCATGGGAACCTTGCCTGAGAGACATCAAATATACAGAAGTGCGACTTTGCCTCCGTGCACTCGCCAATTGATGTCGGAAGAGGTTGCTGAAGTCAGTAAAAGTCCGTATGCATGCTGGATTCAACTGACTAAACCATCTTTGCGCCGATTTAGTGAGAGTTGTGAGGAAGACTATACACTTGACTCCATCGTTATATTGATGAAGGGTGGAACCGTTCTCGAAACTCATAAGGTGTTCCATTGGATCAGTAGTGCCATCATATTGTTCCCGTATCCCTCTGAAATTTGTGGGCAAGGTTTCCTACAGTATTGCATCACTGAAAGGAGAACTTATTTCATCAAAATCATTTGGATCAGGCTTCAGTAAACGCTTCTTCATCTCTTTCATTTCTTTTCTCAAAGCAGCTACCTTTGTGCCGGTGGCAGATGCTGATTCGGAATAAGACTGGTAGGAGGCTGACCGATCTTCCTCACTGATTTGAGTAGGTAGCTTCCAACTGCTCTTTTCTATTCATGCAACCCTTCTCGGGAATGTAGGGCACTCTTAACCTCAGACCATACATGGAATGTTGCCCTTCATGAGAGGGGAACCTTCTCTCATCGGAATGTTCCCTTTGTTCTTGACTATAGTTCTCTTGAATTGTTTCTAGGCGTTCCCTCTGGCCTCTTTCATTCCCTCTTAACAATCTTTCTAATAGTTGACGTATCTGAGTTGGATCTAGTCCAAACATGTGCTCTGTATTTGAGGATGAGGCAACCATGCCTGGTTGAGTAACTTGATTAGGTTGACTCTACGGGAGTGCTGATAACCCTAACTTTTCTCTGAAAGTTAAAGGTCTCTAAAAGCTTCCTCGCCTGACCCCAGTTACAGAGGAAGGGCCTCCTAAGGTTGTTTGGCTATGTGGCGTAACCGATTCCTCGAAATCCTGCCCCAGTTGTCGAGGAGGAGTTGTCATTATCTTGTATATTTGAGGAATAACTTAGATTTTTCATTTTGTCTTTTCATGACAAGAACAGATAATATTCAATCCAATAATATCCATATGCAGTCAAATATAATCATCAAAACCACGTATTTCTAGCACATAATCATGCTTCAATATGCTCTATGGTCATATTTTTCTTGACTACAAATAATCTTGACAGCAAATATTCTTGGTCATATTCTTCTTAACAACAAATAGTCATGCTTCAATATGCTTCGATATGCTCCGATATACTTCGATATGCATATATATAAGAAATAATTCCATATTCATGCTTATTCATGGGTCTATCCATATGAAATTCATCATATATGCAGATATAGTTTTGGAAAAAGAAAGTTTATGCATATATCGATCTTGATGTTCAAGATATTTTTGGAAGAAAATGGTAAAGCGGATCTCACGCCTTAGTTTTGATTTTCCCACAGATGGTGCCAGTTGATGGGGTCGTGGTTTTGTAATCCTCGAACATACAGATGTTCAAGAATCGTAAACACATATTAATTACTTGTATGAACAAGATTAAGTTAAGAAGAGCTTCTCTATGTGGATTTAGTCCTTCGATTCCGACCTGCAAAGTGTAACGCCGGATTGTGTGCCGGCGTCGCATCTCCGACGATCAAGTCAGTGTGTGTAGAACACGAAAGCTTGAGAGAATTCAATGAGCTCTATCGTATATCAGAGGTAATGAACGTGATACTGAAGATGATCCCTGCTGATATACAGTGAAATCTGTATATATACTTGTAAAAAGTAAGTGTATTTTAGCCATTTCGAGGAGACTTGGGAAGTCTCCTAACCGCCTTTGGTAGGGGAAACTTCCCTACTTTAGGTGATGTGATAGGTTGGTACCGACGTCTGTCACAAGATATTTATGTCTCGAGAAGATAAATCCGTACTGTACTTTAGACCAGCTGTCGATAAAGTATAAGTGGGCAGTGTTATCCTGAGGTAATATTCCTTCAGGACAAGTCTCCACAGAGGTAAGCTTCCCTCAAGACAAGTTTCCAGTGAGGTAACATTCCCTCAAGTCAAGTTTCCAGTGAGGTAACATTCTCTCATGTTACCTCAAGTCAAGTTTCCAGTGAGGTAACATTCCCTCAAGTTAAGTTTCCATGCCTCGGGGCATGTTTCCCCAACACTAAGAATGTTCAAGCAAGGTTGCCTTCCAGGCAGAGGAGCACTTAGAGTGCTGAAGCAAGGTTGCCTTCCAGGCAACCAAGATGTACAAAAGGTGTCCCATCAGAATCATCTCAAATCCCCAAAACCAACTAAAAGAGATTAGCTAGACATAATAAGAGAAATAGCACAAGAAATGATAATTGAATGCATAATCAAAGATACTAAGAACCTAAATGGAGAAAGTTTCAAAGTAATCCAAATTCAACCTTCTTACTTGATTACCATGATTAAAATCTAATTCAAACCCTAAATGGAAACTTTGGGAATAGAGAACCAAGCTAGAATGAAAGATAACACGTTTTGGGGCTATTTCCTCCTTTATATAGGGTACAAGAAGTGCTAAAGCATGTTAAAAATATAAAAGGGAAATTTTGGAATTTATGGTACAAAATCTGCCAAATCGGCAGTCCGACCACCCAAATCAGTGGTCCAACACTCCTAATCGGCGGTCTGCCATCCAAATCGGTGGTCTGCCGGCAGGGCACCGAGTGGACCGCCGATTAGCATTAAGCCCTCCTCTTTGGTCCAATAACTTTCAGCGGTTTGTCCGGCAGTTCACCCCTGAACCGCTGGTTTGGCACGGTAAACCGTCGGTTTCGCTTCTTAGGGCGCCAATTTGGGTTTTTGCTCCCTTTCGTCCAATTTCTTGCTTCTTTGTCCTGATTCTTCAATTCCGCTCTTCTTTGAATATTTTCTTCCAGCTTAAAGAATCTCAATTTACCTATACACATGCACAAACTCCGCTAAACGTGATACAAATCTAAGATAACAAATTTCATGCAAAACACATCACATTTAATGGCTAAAGCTTAGCAAAAAGTGAAGATAAACAAGCTTAATTGCTATAAAAATGAGTGTTTATCAGTAGTCAACATGTGTCCTTGTCATGTTGGTCAAATTCATGACCTGACTGTTCGTAGACTGAGCAACTTCTTCATGAAGCTTCCTATTTATCTCCATGAGTCTCTCTATCTCTTGATCCTTCATGATCAGTTCGTTGCTCATCACATTCAGCTTGGAGTGCTTTGCACTATGTAGCTTGAGCATCGCACATTCTACTCAGGTGTTCACTCTCATCCCAAGACGGCTGAATGTCTTCGTCTAATTCTCCTTCACATTGGTTAGCAATAGGAATAATACGAGATGGATATAAAGAAGAGTTTACCTCGCTAGTTGACTCTTCTGGTAGTGCCATGAGACACTTGTCTTGTCCTTCGGAACTTGCTGGAGAGTCAGTTTCCTCTCCCTTGGAGTCAGTATATACGTCGGTATCTTCGACGTCTTCCTTAATGATCATGGCTTTGGACTTCTCCTTGGCCTATGCACGGAGGCACTCGATCCTTCTTTGAGAGATCAGGACAGTGAACTTTGAAATGTTCTGGTTTCCCGTATTCAAAGCATTCTTTGCTTTGAGACTTTGAGGGTGTTTCAGAAGAGCTCTGTGTGCTCTTGTTTCCCCTTCTATATCTTTCCAGATTGGAATTCATGTCTTCAAGCTGTTTGGACATCTCATCAATCTTAATCTGAAGATCGGCTCGGCTCGGTCGATCTCTAACTGATGAGTCAGCGGACCGTAAGGGTATGGCAAACTTTGATCGGCCAGATTTAGCGTGAAGTGCCACTGGATTGGTTGCTGAGCTTTGGTCCATTGTGTCTGGCTTCTGAAACTTGACTTGCTCCAGTTGGAGGATATCATACTCATTCGCCTGGAGCATGGAGAACAA
The DNA here is from genome assembly GCA_029490685.1 of Schizonepeta tenuifolia. Lineage (NCBI taxonomy): Eukaryota > Viridiplantae > Streptophyta > Magnoliopsida > Lamiales > Lamiaceae > Schizonepeta > Schizonepeta tenuifolia. Next base: position 26,139,134 of record CM055959.1, read on the forward strand.
CTTCTCAGTCTTCATCGAACTGTGGTCACTCCGATTTTGATGAACAAGTATGTAGACTGCCCAATCTTCACCAAGCGCTGAAAGAACTTTTAAGTTCATCTCGCACTGAGAGTATTTGCTTTTCCTGATACTGTCGATGTCCATTTTGATCTCTGTGAATCTGAGCTCAATTTTGTTGATGGACTCATTCGTGAGCTGAGCAAAGTTCTCGTACTTCTGAAAGCTAAGGTGAACTTGTTCTTCTTGATCTCGTCAGATCCTTCACAGAGAGATGCTAAGGCATCCCACATCTCCTTGGTAGTATTGCAGGAGATGATCTTCGACAGGTAAGCTTTGCTGACGGTGGATGAGAAGTCACTGTTTGCGATGTCATCGAGCTGAACTATGTCTCCCTCTTCCTTAGTGTATCCCTCAGGATCCTTCAGCTCTAGCTTTGTGGTGAGCGTTCCATCTCCTGGAGCATTGGAGGGAACTGTGACTGACTGAGTCACTCGAATGAGACAGTCTATGATGGTCTCTCACATCCTGTGATGTCTGGCGTTCAGCGCCATCTTCAGTCAAAACTTCCATGTGGAGTAATCGTCTACATGCAGTGAACTCCGATAAGCTTCTAGCAATGTCGGGTTCATGATTCCTGCACACCAAGAGAGAGAAACAAGCAGAAATGCAACAGAATGCACTAAGAAGATTTTCAAAGATCTGTTCAGTTGACCACTGAAAAATCTCGCTTCACACCTAGTGAAACAGAGTGAGCAGTCTTTTGAACCACTGCTCTGATACCACTTGATGGTTCTGGTGACGAGTAACTGGTGTATTGGGAGGAGGGGAAAATACACCAGTAGCGATTTTTGCTTAAACACCTTTTTCTTTAAAAGAACTGCTCCATTCAGTTTGCTCAACAACTGATAAAGTCAGTCGAAGTTGATCGCATAGTTAAGTTCACAATTAACTTCTTTAACTGAGGGTCAGCTGTGTGATCCTGAGAGGTTTTAAAGAGTTGTGCAATGCGGAAGTTGGTGGAAGTAAAAGCTCGTTACTCAAACTGAAATCTTTTAAGAGGAAGGTCAAGTTCCCAAAATATTTAGTGTAGTTTGTAAAACAGTTTGTATAAGGGGTCAGTTAGTTAGGAAACTAAATATAAATACTAAAAATAAAGAACACAATATTTTTACGTGGTTTGGAGATTGACCTCCTACGACCACGACTTTCTTTTTGGGGAAGTAATCCACTAGATAAGCTTACACGTGTTTATCAAACATTCCGATTGGTTTACGGACACCAAACAACCTAATCAGTTCGATTACAAGTTCGAACAAAACCTTACAACACTTTTTCGAGCAAGTGTACAATCTATCTTAGATTGCGGATTCTAAGGGACCCAGACTCTTTGATTACGGGTTCAAAGAAAACCTAAATGGTGGGGTTGGTGTTCCAATTATGAAGCCTTCAACACTTGAAAAGTAGAGGCTTCTTCCTAAGGCTTAGAGACTCAACATTTTTCAGAGAGTCTGCTTAGATACAACAAGATCTAGACTTCTAAACTTGATCAAAGAACACGGCTCTGAAAGATATAAGGAAGCAAAGGTGGAGGACCGATGACTCTCTGCAACTTTGGCTTCTGACACTTAAGTGTTTTTGATGGGGATAATACTACACTCTGAATTTGCTTGAATGTGCGTGGAATCAGTGGTCTTCTTACAGTCGTGGAGACCTTTATTTATAGAGAGAGAGAGAGAGGTAAACTAGCCGTTGGAAAGAGCCATTTGACCTCTGCCAAAAAGCATGGCACTCCACCTGCTCCTCTGCAATCTTTCCTAAAATGGTAACTGCAACTCTTATTTTATACAAGCCTCTGTGGTTCAACTCTGGAGTCGGTCAAGTTGTGGTCTAACTGACCAAGCTCATCATGAATTGTATTCTTCAGTCTCGCTGCTTTCTTCTACTTGAATCTTGTAAAGATAAAATCTTTATGCTTAAACAATGAGCTCTAGCTAAGTTTAGACTGGTGGCTTCATCTACTCGGTTGGGATCAGTTGGGTTTTGAGATAAATCAAAACCTTCACTAATTTTTCCAACACTCAGTCACATAATATTTGTACATTCCATATTTTAAAAAACAGTAGATCGCATTGTCAATATCAAAACGAGAATCATGTCAATTGAATAATAGATTACTGTGAATTGAAAAGGTGAATATAGACAACAATATATTAACATTATTTTCCATGATAATTAAGTAAGTTTTACTATATATTAACATATTTTTCTAAGTGTAAATTAAAAATATTTATATTATTTTTTTTAATTCGTACTCCATAAAATCAAATAACTTACTTAACACATGAAATAACATATAAATAAATAATCTAATTTATGTACTCGTGACCGCTGTAAGTTCTCCGTTCTTGCATATTTTCAAATTATACACTTTAGGTTAGACCTATTTTGACGCCCCATATTCACCCACTCAGTTATAAAAATCATGATAAAATGCCTAATCAGGCTGCTAATTTAACCAATATGTATAATTAGAAACAATGTGAAACAAGAAAGATGAAAATATAAGACGAAACATGACGAGGACATAAGATGCCACCAAAGTGATTTTGTTCCTTAGATAACTTGAAAAAACAAAATAAAGAATTCCTGAATATCAACTCCAACATCTCTGCTCAAAAAAAAAAAACCTCCAACATCTGATGACAAAATTACAGATCAACCATCCCTTGTTCAGCCTGCACCTTTATTCCTCCCACATCATCTATCTTTGAGCTCTTGTGTTGCATAATTTCATGTATTAGAGGTGTAATTTTGGCAAATGTTTAGGAAAATCAGTGGAAGATACATAAAGACCAGACATGCAGAAGAGTTACATTAAATGTGAGAATTAGTCATTGTCCTCTTTTTACCTTACTTTTCTTGTGTTTATGAATATCACTACCATCCTCATCTTCATTGTGCTTCCTCTTCTGAAAAAATTGTTGTAATGAATAAGACTATCAGAAAGTTAAAGACTATATCATGAAAGCTTTAATAAAGGAAACAAATGATAATAGGTGGCATTAAAATTTTTTTTTGAGAAAGAAAAACATATGCATTTCATGAAAAAGATAATTTTGCTTTTGGTGAGAGATTCAATCAAGAAGGAAAATGAAGCTTGCAAACCTTCACATGATGTCTTTTTGAGTGGTCATTACCAGAATCATGATGGCCATCTTTATTTTTTTTCTTCTCCTTGTCCTTAACATTGCTTCGATCCTTATGCCGGTGTTTGTGTTTCTTGTGTTCTTTATCATTGTCCTTGTCTCTGTCCTTATGCTTTTTATGGTTCTTTTCCTTATCTTTAGACTCATTCTTTGATTTCCCAGCAATGGTAGGAGTACCCTTTTCGGACTACAAAACATGACAGAACTTACTCAAATTGTCCATATAATGGGCCTCACTCTTTCAACAGATTGCAAAAGTGCTATCAGGCATTGAAAATAGGTTGTAAGATCAATGCACAAAAACTCACAGGTGGAAAATCTATAGGAGTTGTTTCCCTTAGCTGAAAGGCTTCCCTAAGGTCGCCCTGCCACCGCTGCTGTTCAACACATCCTCCTCCTCATTCTTGTCGTCTTCCTCTTCTTCTCCCTCTCTTCATCTTTGTCCTCTTCTTCGTCGTTCTCACCGTCAATTTCCTACTCGAATACTTTCTCCTCTTCAAAAACCTGTGTTGATGAGATGATGGGGCCAAAAGGATGACAAAGTGGATGATGAGGTTGGAAGCTGGTGATAGGGAGATGAATAAATAAAACGTTAATGCAAGAGTATGAGCCGGAGTCTTCATGACTCGTTCGTATGGCCCCTCAGATCCACCTCTGCCACTTCATATTCACCGTCATCCTACTATAGATCTGTCATTGTCAACGATAAAAACAAGACTCGGGTATAAAAGATTTGCAGTCTTGTATTGACTGCAACGGCGACGAGTTGTCTTTGGAAGAGATAAAGATCGGTGAGAGATGCAGACAAAAGACAATGGTGAGAGAATCTATCGAGCGGCAACGACAGATCTGGGGAGGAGAAAGGAGTGGCAGGCGGCTGAAACGAAGATCTACCTTGGGAATTCGTCGGTGACCACATAACGGCGGCTATGAGAGAGTGGGAAGTGAAGTAGACATAGAGAAGATGAGACAGAGTGTATTGACAGAAAAGCAAGAGAGAGATGAAGAAAGAGAAAATTTTATATTTTTGAGTCCGGATGAAGGAGGATAACTAGATATGTATCTCATGTTCCTTCAATACGTAAATCGGAAAATTTTTTGCCATCCACAAAATTATAGAAGGAGACCCAAGATACTACTGATGGGGTTGAGATTTGTGATCCTCAAACACACAGATGTTCAAGAATCGTAAACACATAATATGTACCTTGTGTTGACGAGATTGTATTGAGAAGAGCTTCTCCACGTGGATTTAAGCCTTGAATTCTGACCTAGAACACGTAATGCCGGGTTGTATGCCGGTATCACGTCTCCGACGATCAAGTTAGTGCCTGTTCAACACAAAACTTGAGAGAAATCAACGAGTTCTATCGTAAATCAGAGGTAAAGATACGTGATACCTGAGATTCTGCTGTAAAATCTGTATATATACCTGTAACGATAAGGATATTTTAGTCATTTCAGGGAGACTTGGGAAGTCTCCAAGTCGACTTAGGTAGGGGAAACTTCCCTACTTCAGTTGATGTGATAGGTCGGTACCGACATCTATCTGATATATTTATGCCTCGAGAAGACAAATCCGTACTGTACTTTAGACCAACTGTTAATAAAGTATAAGCGGGGAAGATTACCGCTAGGTAATCTTTCTTAAGAGCAAGATTCCATGATGCAGGACATACTTGCCCCGCTACTACGAGCATTGGGGCAAGGTTATCATTCAAGTAGGGGAATATTGAGAGTATTACTGGGAGGTTGCCTTCGGGCAACCATGCCATACTGAAGGTGTCCCATCAACTCCTCCCCCCTCAAGTCTGAAAAGAGGAAACTTGTCTACACCAAGTGATAAATTTCAGTAGTAACATTCCTTCGAGACAACCTTGCCTGTTCGGATAAGGTAAAGCAGTTGAGGAGTTTTCTCTCTCCGTCTCTGCGAATTCCACCTTTTCAGAGATGGGACATCCCACGCCTTGTCAGTTATACACGTGGAGTGTTTTTAGGGGATAACCACCCTAATACGGTAATAATTTGAATTATTACCGTTTTTCCTCATTTATTCCATTTTATTTTCGTGCTTCACTTCTCTCTCGCTCTACTTCTTCGAATCTCATTTTTCCACCGTAATTCTTCGCTGTCGTCCCAGCTTTTCCGTTCAATCTTTCAGGTACTTCGCTGCTACTCTCCTTGTAAACTTTATTTCTTTCAGTGCTTTGTAGTAGTAATGTCGTTCTTGCCCAATTTGGGGGAAGGGTTTGACCTAAACCCTTCCAAATCGTCTACTTGCCGAACTGTTTCTGCCGGCGAAGAGGCATCTTCACCCTCTTCCCCTATTTATGTTTCCCACATATCTTCCAAGAAAGAAGGGTCGGGGTTTGTTTCATTTTCTTTACCCGTAGAGCCCGATTCTTCTTCGAGTAGGGATAACTGGAATTTGGTTACTACATCTCCATCTCTTGTTAAACAGGCTGAGGTTCAGGCCTTAATCAAAGATTTTAAGATTGAGGGATTCCGCCTTCAAGTTCCCAGCCCTAGTGAACGGCCAAATTATACAACTCCCCCTACATTGCCTTTTTGGAAGAAGCACTTTGAAGCGGGGCTTAGGCTTCCTATATGCCCATATCTTGCTCGCATTTGTGATCTTTTCCGAGTCTGCCCTAGTCAGATTATCCCCAATTCCATCAGGACTGCTCTATCTTTCTACATAGTCTTGAAAGCCAATGGAGGTAATCCTACTCCAGAGCTTTTTCACGCTTGCTATCAGATGAAGTACCAAAGAGAGATGGTTATGTTTAGTTCTCGAACCAACAGTCCCGCTCACTTTATGCGTAAGAGTACCAAAAATGATAAACTTGGCAGCCCCACTATATCTTTGTCACTCCTATGGATAATTCTTGTCCTTTCACCGTACAACATTGGCGGTATTCTTTTGAGAAATCCTCTCAAGTAGAGATGCATCCCATTCCTTCTTCAGATGAAGAGCTTATGAGAGAGTTGAGCACTCGTCTTAAATCTGATAATGATTTCAATATTCGGGACCTTCTCACAGATTCTTCCGTATTGGCCTACTTCGGTTTGGCTCATCTTTCTCGTCAACCTTTCACTCCCGGGATGAGTAAGTGTTCACTTCAGTGTTTAGTTGAATTTAAACAATTGGTAAATCTTGCATAATGTAATAATTTCTACCTTTCTGATTATTGCAGTTATGGACTGGTTGAAGACTGCTCAAGGCGTTGAGGAGGATGATGATGTTATCGTGGTGGGATCCACCCCAGGCTCTGTTCCTCTGTCTTTGTTCCCCAAACTTGAGGTTAACTTTCCCCTCCGCAAAGCGGCTGAGGATCAAACTTCCAAGGGGGCCTCGTCCCAAGGAAAGTCTACTCCTACTTCTCCTGCCAATCCTTCCTCTGAAGGATTACATCCGAGGACTCGCAGTCGAGCAATGACTGATCTGCCCCCTCCTCCTCCAACCAAGAAGGCAAAGGGTACTAAAGCTTCTGGGAGCAAGATTCTAGCTATGCTTATCCAGCAATTTTCTAGTCAACTCGAAGTTCATCTCCCTGTACCACTGGTTTCCATGGAGGGTTCTCAGTGCGTGGCTCTGTTTCGCCACATGACCAACTCTTCTGAGAGGAACCAAGCCTCTGCATTCTCTATTGAAGGCCTCCACAATGCCATAGTGCGTGCTTTGATCCAGGTTTGAACCTTTTCCAACAGTTGTTTTCAAATATAAATTTTCATAATTTTTTGGCACAATGACTTACTTGTTTTCTACTTAGGCTGGCGCTTTCTTGGCCGAGGCTGAGGAAAGGAGGAAAGAAGGTTCCACTGCTTCCTCCAAGGCAAAGAACGAGGAAAATGCCAAAGCTCTTCTTCAAGTTTCCAAACTAGAAACTAGGTGCAAGCAGATGGAAGACAACCTTGCCGATGCCCTATTGCAGGTGGATTCCCTCAATAGGCTTCTTGCTAAGACTGACGAAGAGAAAGCTTCCCTTGAGAGGAATCAGGCGGATAGTTTGGTCAAAGCTCGCAAGGAAGGCTACGAGGGTGGCATCCAAGCTTGCCAACAAGGGCTTTTCCGCAAAGCTGCAGGTCAAGCCTTTCTAAAGGAACTGGCAGAGGGGTTAGTGGAAGTGTACAAAGGAAGTGGCCAGTACTTGCACGATCTGGGTGTTACCATTCGCCACTTTGTCCGTCAGGGAGCATCCAACCTTGCTGCACAGATGAGGGAGCCTTCCTACTCGGGAGAGGTGAACACGAAGGCTCTCATGGACAATCTCGAGCTCCCTCCTCATCTAGAGCCCCTGAACGACCATCCTCCCGGACCAGAATATCAGCTTCCAATGGTGCAAGCTTATGCAAGGAAGCTGGCCCTCAGCCTTATTCTCGATCCCTTCTTAACTGCCATGAAGAATCCCTTCTATGACCTCTCATCTGCAGGTGCCTCTAGTTCCACTCTGGTAGAGCTGCCAGCAATCGAAGATACTTTCGTGCCCAATGTCACCACTCCTCCTATAGAGAAGGCTGCTTCAGAGGTGGGATTCCTTTCTCTTCAGAAGGAGCCTCTAGGAGAGGAAGATGAAGCGGAAGGAGGAGATCAGGCTGCGACCAACTCTGCCTCGGAGGAGAAGCCAGAAGGCGAAGTTTCTGAGAACCCCTCTGTGTAGGGTGAATTATTGTAATTTCTACTACAATGGTGTTTGCTACAATGGCTTTCTAGCCGCTTTTATTTCTATTTTTTGCTACAATGGCTTCCCAGCCGCCACTCTATTTCTGCTTTTGCTGCACTTTCCTTTTGCTTGAACAATCTGCGGCTTGTGAGCCTTTATGCCAATCGTGCTTTTTGATCATCATGCTTGAAATTTTTCTTGCCATTGCTCTTATACTTTGCATTCTGCATGCTATTTGGCTTTGCATTCTGCATGCTATTTGATATGTTCATATATGTGTTCTCCTCCCCCCTTTTTTCTAAAGAAGTAGGAGTTCGTCAAACGAATAGTTGTTTAGAATATCTCATTCTTGGTAATCATTGTATTCGGGCAAGATTGTGTGTCTACAATCTCTTTCAACCCGTAGCATAGGGGCATTGATGCCATCGAAATATCAAATTTTTCAGAATTGCATGTAGCCACTGTCGGGGCAAGGTTTGCTACCGACAACCTTGCTCACCCTAATTTCTCCAGAGGCGCATGTAGCCACTGTCGGGCGAAGGTTTCTTGCCGACAACCTTGCTCACCCTTGAAACGCTCTAGTTTCTCATGGGCAAGGTTGCTCATCAGCAACCTTGAACCCATTTTCAGATACGAAGACTCACACAACCACAATCTGCAAAAGGAGTTGCATCATATTTACGTTCAAAAAATCCAATCTGCATGTACAAGCAGGAAAGCAACATCTGCGCATCGGGCAGGAATGAGTCATCTGCGAGTGGTGATAAAAAAGTAGGGGTTATCTTTCCCTACACATAGTACTTCTTCAAGTTGCTAATGTTTCATGGACGAGACAAGACTTCTCCTTTGGCATCCATCAATTTGTAGGCTCCGCTAGCTAGGACTTCAGTAACCTTGTAAGGTCCTTCCCAATTGGGCTCGAATTTCCTAGTTGGCTTCAAGGAATCAATCCTTCTCAATACGAGGTCTCCCTTGCCAAACCGACGAACTTGTACCTTCTTGTTATACGAATTATGTATCCGCTCTTTATTCCACTCTGTTTTTAGATGAGCTTTTTCTCTTTCTTCTTCCACAAGATGTAACTCTTCCCTCCGGAGTTCTTGGTTCTGATCCTCATCATAGAATCGAATCCGATAACTTTTAGAGATCACCTTCGTGGGTATCACCGCTGAAGATCCATAGACTAGGTTGAAAGGAGTTTCATTGGTAGCCCTTCGAGGGCTAGTGCGGTAAGCCCACAGTACCGAATCAAGCTCCTTTGCCCACAAGCCACACTTATCTCCAACCTTGCTTGATGCCATTGACAATTGTTCTGTTGGTAACTTCCACTTGGCCATTCGTTTCTGGATGCGCGGCTGCTGCAAATCTTTGCTCAATCTTTAGCTTTGAGCACCATTCTATGGTTCCTTGGCTTATGAACTGGGCACCGTTGTCCGACACTTAGACTCGAGGCACTCCATATCGTCAACATATGTTTCTCCATAAGAATTTTATGATCGCTGCATCATCAACTTTGCTAACAGGTTCAGCTTCCACCTATTTGGAGAAGTAGTCTATAGCTACTATGAGGTAGGTCATTCCTCCCTGCGCGGTGGGCAATTTTCCCACCAGATCAATCCCCCACTTGTCGAAGGGACATGGGGCATACATAACTCCTGATTCCTCAGCGGGAAGATCAATCAACGGTCCATGTATCTGACATTGGGAACACTTCTTGACAAATTTCTTGGCATCCTTGCCGATGTTAGGCCAATAAAATCCTGCCCGCAATACTTTTCGAGCAATATCCCTTGCTCCAGTGTGGCCTCCTCCATTTCCTGAGTGTATTTCTTGCAAAACACTTGCACCTTCCACCTCTGATATGCACTTCAGATAGGGATAGGTCGTGGCACGTTTGTATAGATGATCTCCAATCATGCAGAAGTGAGCATAGGAAGCCCGTTTGGACGTAAGGTAACCTTCCATGCGTCTTCTAGTCATCAAGAAGTGTATGACAGGAACTCTCCAATCTCTAATTTCTTCAATGGCTCCTACATCCAAGACATCAACTCTCTCCTCTTCTTCGAGATATGTAATAAGGACCTTCAAGTCCCTTTTCTATAGAACTGGCCAATCTTGCCAACTTGTTAGCCGGGGTATTTTCCTTTTGGGGAATTTGCTCCATTCGAAATTCTGTAAATCTTACCTTCAATTGTATCACTTTTGCTACATAGTTGTCCATTCTTTCTTTTTTAGCCAGGTAAGTGTAATAACCCGATCTTTTATTAGTCTTTAAGATTGCCTTAATTGAGTTTATGTGCCTAAATGTGTGCTTTTATGTGATAAAAATTTTCGAGAAAAGAAATTTTTTCGTGAAATTATCAAAATGCCCTTGAGTGCTCTTATGTGATTTTTCTCGTTTCGGTTATCCGAATCGAGTGTGTGATGACTTGACTGAGCATGATTATATAAGTTTGAGTTTGGATTTGAATTTCGGAGAATTCTGAGAAGTTTCACTTTTTTATGAATAGTAACTTTTTCCGATTTTTTACTATTCATTGAATTTCTCCGAATTTCGTCTAATTAGTTTCATTTAAGCCTAAAAACCCTTTTAAAATCATTGGGATGTGTTGAGAGTCGTTTGAGAGTGTCTAAGAGAAATTTCAAGGTAAAAGTCCAGAAAACCCTAATATGAATAATGAATTTCGACTTTTTGTTCGTCGGTCGAAATTTTAATTTGAAAACTGGATTTTTGGATTACTTGATTTATTTGGTGAAGTTAGAGACGAAGTAGAGAGATTTCTGACGTCAAATTGCAAAGTTAATGAAAAATTAGGGTAAAATTGCACCGGATAACTTTGAAAAAGTCGTGGTGAGATTTAAGTAGTATGGAAAGTTAATGAAAAATTAGGGTTAAATTGCACCGGATAACTTTTTCTTCCGGCGAACTTTATATCGCGTTTTGATCACCTGGTGCACTAAAAAAACTCTAATAAACTCTCCCTCTTTCCACCGACCTCTCTCACTCTTGATCATTTCTCTCTAATATCTCTCTCCATTTCTCTCTCTCCTCTCTCTCTCTCTACCGACTTGTCTCTATCACTCATCTCTTTCTCTCTAGGCCATTACACACACACACACACACACACTCCATTGAAGCACAAGCTTCAAGGTTCAAGAGCTCCAAGAAGATCACCTCAATTTATCCATCGAATAATTCGTTAAGGTATTTGTGAACCTCTCGTATTGGTGATCGATTTAAGGCTAGGACTTAATCATTTCTCTTTCCCTCAAAAATCGGCAGCCATGGGAGTGCATGATGGAGCTCGATTTTATCTTGTTTAAAGCTTAGAGTTGCGTGGATTTCAAGTCTCCGATTGATCAAAGCTTCAAGTTCAAGTAAACCCCTTTTTCCTTCTCTCATTTGATCGATCATAATGATCATTTCTTCAAGAAAATTGAAACCCCTTGTTCTAGTATGAATTTTGAAGTTCTTGAGAGTTCTTAGTACTTGAAAATGAAAAACAAAAATCGATTCCTCCCTCCCTCTTGAAAACCGCCGAAAGTGAAGGGTATAGGGTTAGGGTTTTTGATGGTCCCGATACGAGTTACTGGTGTATGGGGGGGAATACACCAGTTAGGATTTTAAAATTAAACTCTTGAAAATTACTTCAACCGAGTAAAAAGACTCAGTTGGAATCTCACAGCTGAGTATGCAACCTCAGCTGGAAGAGTTGTGTTGTGCGGAATGTGGTGGAAAATAAACTCGTAAAACAACTCACGCTTTTATGGACGGTTGGTCAAAAACCAAAACAGTTGAGAATGCACAAATGCGGTTTGTATGCTGGTTAGTCAGTCAGATGAGAATGCAAGAAATAACTGAACAAAGAAAAACACAAGCACACAGAGAATTAACGTGGTTCGGAGCTAACACTCCTACGTCCACGGGGAGTTGTGAGTCCACACAACTCTGTCCAAGTTCCTCTGGATAAACCACTCAGCTTACGCGGGCTGAGCAACCGTTAAGGATAAGTTTGCGGGTACTTATCAACCTTACAGTTTAGTTTTCGGGTACTAAACGACCTAACTACTCAGTTGCAGGAAGAGTAGGATCCTAAACCTTTTCAGGTGAACGAAAATGGTGTTCCAACTAAAAGCTCGAACGTGAAGTGAGCTATGATCTAACTCTCTACGAACTCTCACTAAGTGATGTTCTCAAGGTTCGATCTAAAGACACAAAAACTAACTAACTCTAGAACTCTCAACAGGTGATGTTCTAAGAGATTAAATTCAGTTCAGCTCGTGAAGAATATTGTTCTTTCTTTCGCTCTTCTTCTCGCGTGTGTGTCTTCAATCTTCTTCGAATGAATGAAGGCCTTTATTTATAGGCGGAGAGTATCAACTAGCCGTTGGAGGAGCTGTTGATCTCTGTTCTTTGAAAGCGATGGCTTGTCTCTGATCTCTGCAGACTTTCCCAATATGGCATCTGTGCTCTTCTGCTTTCTATCTGAGATAGCCTTGTGTTGGGCCAAATGGGGTAATGACTGAACGGTCAAACCCTCACGTGACTTCCTTTTTGAAATTCAAATCTTAACAACAGACTTCCAATAAGGAGTGGTCGGTTAAGACTTTCGATCTTCAACTAGCTTGTTCTTCAGCCGATGTTCCATCTGCCAACTAACAGTTGAACTCTCAGCTGACTTCATCTTCAAGCTGTTGATCTTCTTGGTTGAGTTCTACAACTGATGTTCTGAAACTGAACACTCAGTTGTCTTCCTTGTATCTGGTCAGTTGGGTTCGAACGCTCAGATGGCTTTCTTTCATCTGATGTTCTCTTCCCCTTTACTGCTTCTCATCTGATGACCGCTCAGTTGTTTTCCTTACAACTGATGTTCTGAAGATTTCCCCCTCTTTGCATCTGAAGAGATGAACTCTCAGTTGTCTTTCTTCAAAACTGATGTTCTGTCTGAGTGATGCCTTGTTGCCATCTTCAGCTGGAGACCTGTAAAGATAAAATCTTGACAATGCTCAAACAGCGAGCCTAACTACTAACAATAGGTTCTGGCAACAGCTACTCGGTTGGGGTCATTTGGTTTTGGAATTCATCAAAACTCTTACTAATAAATTTCCCAACAATTTCCCCCTTTTTGATGATGCCGAAACCACTTACAACTTTAAACCACTACTGATCTAAACCTCACTAACTTATCTAAAATCTCAGCTGAAATTCTAGACAGTCTATAAGATAAAACATCAAAGGGTTAGCACAGTTATAACATGGTATTTAAAAGACTTTGTGATTCAGAGCTTGGACAATGAGGGATTGTTCATCAAGGTGAATCTTATAACTGAGTAGTTTTCATTACAACTGATTGTTACAAAGATAGGCGCAAAAACCAAAAATTACAACAGTTGCTAGAAAACTAACTGAGCTAAAACTGTAGCCCATACTTACTAAAGATCCTAACAAAAATCTCTCTCTTGGCAGGTGACTCCTTGGAAATGTCCACTCCATGCTCCTGGCAGACCTGCCTCGCCTCAGCTGCGATCTTCGTGCGGTTCGGGTTGCTTGAGTTTGGGAGAAGAGGAGGCCGATAAGTAACCCTCTTGGGAACTGGAAATGTGTTCAAGTCCAGGTTGGCGTCAATCATAGCCCGCCTGAACTGGCTGAACATACCAGGATCCCCTGAGTGCAACTCAGTCAGCGCTTCCTTGAACGCTTTCCTTGGGTTGTCAGTTGCGTAAACCTTCCTGTAGTAGAAGTCATTCACAAACTCCTACTTGAACAGCTCCCACTCTTCATTCCACTCGGCTGACATCCACTTGTCAACATGCCTGAACCGACTTACGACCTTGGACTTTGCAGGCAACCTTTGTTGCTTCAACCGAGCTTCCGCCTTTGATTGATGCTTGTTGATGCGGCGTTGGCTGCGGGAGGCAACGTTGCGGTCCAAATTTTGGGACAACTTCTTCAGCTCATCCTCGAACTGGTTCACCCTCCTCGCCTGGCTGGCGGCAAACTTTCTGATCCAGCTCGGGTTCATGTAGTCCTTCTCCTCTACATCCATAGCCTTGGCCGCTGCAATGCACTCTTCGGTTGTTATCCCGTCGAGTTCAGAATCCAGCTCGGCTGCGATTTCGGCTATGGAGCTGTAGGAAACTCCAATCTTCTCTGCCTGCTCCAAGTCTTTAGACATCTCAGCTCCACCAACTTCAGTTGACTTGGGAGCAGCAGACTTCCTCTTCCTCAGCTGAGATTTGGATAATTGAGCAGCTGGCACTCCTTGTTCTTGGGTCTCTTCTTCTTCCTGTGCCTCAACCTCCGTCTCCTTCTCTTCCCCCTTTTTGGCATCAGCAACAAGGCTTGCTACTGAACCGTCCAGAGAGTTAAGTTTATCCTCGGTTAGTTGAACACGGTTGAAGAGTTCATCGACCGCACACTCCAGCTCGATCTTCTTCGCCAGTTCGGAGTCCTGGCGCTCTTGTTCGGCCTTCTTCAAGACAGAGAGGTTGTCGATGACCTCTGTCTGAAAGGCAGCGAACTCAGCCCAACGCGACTCGAACCTGGACTCCCATTCTGCATCCTGTGTCTGTTGGGACTTGGCAAGATTTGAGTCGGCCAAGGATTTGAAGATGTTGAGCTCCGACTTCAATCCCAACAGAGTTGTCTTCAGCTCCGACACTTCTTGACTGGTGGAGGAGGAGAATTTGTTCAGCTTGGTTTTCAGATTAACATTCTCCTCCACCAGTTGTTGGTTCTTGACTGCTTGTGCTTCCAACGCCCTCAGCTGGTCATCTTGTTGGTGCTGGAGGTTGGCGAGCAGTTCGATCCTCAGCTGGTTGACCCTCTCAGCTACCAGCTCGCAGATTTCTTCAGTTGATGGAGCATGCTGATCAGCTGGAGGGGCTTGAGTGGTCAGAGCTAGAGGCTCAGCTGTGACCATGGCTTGTCTGTTGGCTAGGTACAGCTTCAGATTTTCTTCTTCTTCTTTCGCGGCTGCAGCGGCTGCATCGACATCCTCAAGGAAGTCAGCTGATTTAGCCAACATGCTGTCAAGGAAGTCGACGCACTTCTTTCCAGCTGCCTCCCTTGTGTCCGTCCCTTCAGCTTGACTCCGGTCCATCCGTCGAGTGAGCAGCGCGATCCGGTTGTTGTATGCCACCTCCAAGTTGGAATAGTTGAAGTAGGCTCGGATGCGGGACTCATCGGACTTCAGCCTGTCCCAGCTCTGCACCCTGATCGTGTCTTCCTTGACGTACCAGTGGCTGAAGATCAGGTGGAACTGGTACAAGAGCTCGGTTCCCAGAGTGGCGAAGATGGGCATGTTGCGAGCCTCAAGTAACAGACCTAACAGCTTTTGAAAGCAGTAGGCCACCCTGCCTTCGTGCTCAAGCACAACTGCCTGCAGGTCCTCCGCTTCATTATTGGGGAGGGGGTAAGATTGTATGGCTCTGGTTCAAGAGGTTCATCAATGTTGGCCAAGGAGTCGGTCGCAACATCGGCATCGAGTTGAGAGCTCGGAATTTGGGATTCGGTTGGGAGAGTGGGTTCAATGGTTTCCTCAACATCGGCCGAAGGAGCGGTCACGATGTTGGCATCGAGCAGAGTGCTCAGAATATCTGGCTCTGGTTGGGTAGAAAGAGTAAGAGGCTCTGGGGGTGGTACGACATTATCTCCTGCCGTGGGGGAGGTGGTAACATCTTCAACGTCCTCAGATGAGGAGGATGCATCCGACGTCTCCATGCCCTCAACCTCATAAGCTCCGGGGGCTCGTGGAATGATCTCAAACGAGGCGGCCTCAGCTGAGCGGCTGAATTCGGAACGCTCCTCAGCAGGTGTTGATTCAATCGGTGCCTCCTCCTCAGCTGGAGCTTGCTCCTCAGCTGGCTCCTCAGCTGGTACCTCAACTGGCTCCTCAGCTGACTCATCAGCTGGAACATCAGTTGGCTCATCAGCTGGCACCTCAGCTGCCTTCTTGGTCGACTTCTTGAACCGTACCCTTAACTTTTTCTGGGCAGGTTCCTCAGGTGACTCCTTTTCTGCCTCAGCTCGTCGGCGAGCAGCTTTGGATTTGGTGGGGCGAGCAGCGGCTGGTTCCCCCTCAGCTGTTGACTCAGCTGTCTTTCCCGACTCCCTCTTTTCCTTAGGAGTGTAGACACTCCTCAGCACCTCCTGTGCTTTCTTGGCTGTCGGGAACAACAGCAGCTTCTTCAGCGGCGTCTCCTCGCAGTCAGCCCAGACCATGTTGCGGTCCTTGGTTGCGAGCAAGATGAGGGCAGAGATTTTGCAGCCGAAGTTGAGTGTCCCCTTCACACTCAGCAGCTTCTCTCCAGACTCGGTTGTAGTCTCGGAGATCTTCGACTTCTCCACCATCAACTGGTTCAAGAAGTATTGGAACCAGTTGATCTGGTGTTGGTGCTCCAGGGCCACCAACTGCTTCAGTTTGGGTCGGTTGATGTCGACGAATGCGCCACTGTAACCGAACACCACCTTCGACACAACATCGAACAACAGGCGATGTTCCGGCTTCAGCTTTGTCCGTTGCATGTTGCTCCTTAGCTTCTCCGGCTCGATCAGAGCATCCTGTAGAAACTCATCCGCCTGCTTGTCGGTAATATTCTTCAGGAACTCGGTGGTGGTGTGGTTGACGGAAATGATGTACCGGAGGACATCGGACACATCGATGGGGAAAGAGACACGACGTATCGTCCTGGCCGGAACATCTCTTTTTCGGCAGGACACCTCCGTAGATACTCCCTCTGAACTGTCAAGGGGGCGAACTAGATTGACGTAGAATTCTCCGACTTGGCGCCTGAGCAAGTGGGAGGGGCAGAGCTTGGCCCATTCGAGAAGGCCATTCTCCCTGAGTGTGTTGGCGAGCAGGGCCAAGACCGGCGACTCCAGATCCTCGCCGGAGAGGATTTGCTCGAAGTGAATCTTCGATACTAGCATATCGAACGATTCTTCATATGTGGTAGGGACGAGGGATGGTCCAGACGATGCCATTCTCTTACTTTTGGGTGCCATTAATGATCACTGCAAAGAGAATATATAGAAGAAAGGAAAGACAATCTTTTGCAGAATTGGGTTAGGCAGAAACTGGGAAGACGGTGAATAGAGAAATCAGATATGCACGAATGAGGAAAGTGAGAGATTTCTTCCTGATTTTTCACCTTATATAGATCTTTGACTCGGATGAAATCGACGGCTGGGGTTAAATGGCGCAAATCCATCAACGGTTGAGATTACGCGACTGTTGACTATCTTTGACTTAACGTTTTGATTCGAGTTCCAACTAGTGCGTGAGAAGGTGTACAGTTTATCTTGTCAGCCCAGTCGCACTATAAAGTAGGCTATGGATGTTCAGCCGTACTTTACATTTAATGCGACATGATGGCTATTTTTAATGTAACTGACTAGTTCAAGAATGTTTGAATTCAAACATTCTCATTTAAGAACATATCACCTTCAGCCATAAATGTTACCTACGAGCTGATGTCGAAATCAGCTGAGTTCCCATGTTGCAGCATACCATCAGCTGACTCGAGTTCGTCTGTTCAGCTGACGTCTGATTCCTTCGGATGGCAATCTGTATCTGAGATTCCCCCTTCAGCTGAGCTTCCCCCTCCATCTGAGCTTCCCCCTCACATGGGCATCTATCTCTTCACTTCCGTTGGTTCCTCATCTGATGGATCCAACAATCCAAGGAGGTCACATAGCATCTTGAACCGTGCTTCAGCTAGAGGTTTGGTGAAGATATCAGCTCTCTGAATCTCAGTTGGAATCTTTTCCATGGATACATCCTTCTTCTCAATATGATCTCGAATAAAATGATGACGGATGTCGATATGCTTTGTCCGAGAGTGGTGAACAGGATTCAGAGAGATAGCTATGGCACTCGAGCTATCACAATGAATGGGAACTTATCCAGTTACGACTTCATAATCTCTCAGCTGTTGCTTGAGCCACAACACTTGCATGCAACAGCTTCCGGCAGCCATATACTCTGACTCGGTTGTAGAAATGGCAACACATGCTTGTTTCTTGGAGAACCATGAAACTAGCTTGCTTCCCATGAACTGACAGTGTCCAGATGTAGACTTCCTGTCCAACCGATCTCCTGCTAGATCTGCATCTGAGTATCCAGTCAGTTGGATACCACAATCCAACATTAACAGTTCCCTTCAGGTACTTGATGATATTCTTTGCTGCCAACATGTGTGCTTTCCTTGGTTGAACTTGGAACCGGGCACACACTCCAACTGCGTATGATATGTCTGGCCGGCTGGCAGTCAGATATAGCAAAGAACCAATGATCTCTCTATACTTACTGGCATCCACGAGCTTTCCTTCAGTTCCAGGTTCGATCTTCCAGTTAGTATTCATTGGGATCCTCGTGATCTTACTTGTCTGCAATCCGAACTTGGTGATGAGCTCCTTTGTATACTTGGATTGATTGATGAAAATTCCTTCTGGCGACTGCTTCACTTGTAATCCAAGGAAATAATTCATTTCGCCCATCATTGACATCTCGAACTTCTCCTTCATGAGGTTTGAAAAATTTTCACACAGTTCCTCCGACTTAGATCCGAATATGATGTCGTCAACATAGATTTGTACAACAAGAATGTCATCTCCAACTTTGATGGTGAATAGGGTTTTGTCAACTGACCCTCGTTTGAACCCCGAGTTCAGAAGAAAACCACAAAGAGTGTCATACCAAGCCCTTGGCGCTTGCTTTAGTCCATAGATAGCTTTCTTCAACTTGTACACTCTTCCATCTCCAGTCTCAAAACCAGGAGGCTGTTCAACATATACATCTTCCTTGATATCTCCGTTGAGGAATGCACACTTCATATCCATCTGATACACCTTGAATTTGTGATGTGCGGCATAAGCTAGAAAGATTCGGATGGCTTCCAGCCTTGCAACCGGCGTGAAGGAGTCCTCGAAATTGATTCCTTCTTGTTGGCAGTATCCTTGAGCTACCAACCTTGCCTTATTCCTCACTATGAATCCAATGGCGTCTCTCTTGTTTTTGAAAATCCACTTCAATCCAATCACCTTGACACCATTTGGTCTTTCTACCAACTCTCATACACAGTTGCGTAGAAACTCATTCAGTTCTTCTTGCATGGCTGTTGTCCAGTGAACACAGTTGAGAGCTTCCACAACGTTCTTCGGTTCTGGCACATCAGCTACAAAGCAAGAAATCATGGCAACATCTCCAGCTTGCTCGAACTCTTCTAGAACTGCCAACTCCTCAGCATATTGGGCATAAGTGTTGGAATCTTCCTCGGTTGAATCCTGAGTCGCATTTCTACTTCTTGTACGAACACCTTCGGTTGGATCTCCGATGATGTTGTCAGTGGAATGAACTTCATACCATCTTCGGTTGTGTCTTCCTTCTTCTTCCAACTGTGGCTGTTCCGTGATCTGAGTTGGAGTCTTCAGAGCTGATGATTGATCAGCTGTTGAGTCTGGATCCTCCAAAAGATTGCTTGCGGATCCTAAATCTAGTCGGATAAGGAAAGATATTTAAGTTAGATCATCTTTTCCTTATCCTTCTAGACCTAGCAGAGAAACTCGCCTGCTGACCAAAGCACTCCTCCTATCTGTCTTGACCAATATAGCTCTACCTGTCCTGCTTCCAGAAATGATGCTTTTTATCCCTGTGTTGCCCAGTTTCCACCTGCAAGACAGCAAACACCCTCCTGCCCAAGATATGTCCTCCAAGACACAAAAACTAGACAAAACACACACAAAGACTCAATCTAAACTTCCTAAGATAGACACTAAAAAGACAAGAAATATGGACTCATCATGCACACACACTTAACCCACACTTGTCCTCAAGTGTGCACAAACAACTTGCCCAAGACACAAATAAAAGAACAAAGGACTCTAAACATGATCAACACAAAAGAGTTAGTCAAAGCAATATGACAATCTTCCAAAATAATCTGCAAGTGAAGGGAAAAGACAATGCCATGCTATCAAACAAGTCAAGATAGAATTGTGAAATTTTAAGATCTCCTTTCCACACTCATCACTCATGTGTTTAGGCTCCTTTTACGCTCAGAGACTATCTTGACTTCGGTATCACTATAGGCTTGCCTGCCCTTTAAATCTAAAGCTCTTAATTTAAATCTCAGAACTCTTCATTAGGTCTTTTTAGGTTTTAAGCTTAAGGCAATAGGTAGGAAGTATTTAGATCTTGGCTAAGGTCAATTTAAACTCGAATTGGGCAATAGGGGTTCCCAACTTTTCTCAATTCCTCGCCCTCAACTATTCCAAGCTCAAGCCTCAACCTTTTTCTGCGGAACTTATAATTTTTTTTCATTTCTTTTCTCTTTTTTTTCCTGTTCCCCTTATCTTTTTCATTTTTTCTAAATTGGGATATAACCCAACTATCAACACAAAACTTTCTGCCCAGGATACACCCCCAATCATTTCCTTTATGCCCTTTTCTTCTTTATACTGCCCAGGTCCCCACAACCAAATGAGAATCTTTTCAAGGCAATATCTAAGTGATAGAAAGAATCAATTCGGCTCAAAAGGACTTATCAAAGTGTAATAATATCAGGTACTCAATTCAAGCTCAATGGGCTAATGAAAGAATGGCCTAAATCATCTAAGCTCAGAGATCATAAATCAAAGTGTAAGCAAGTTCTAGCTCCTCCTAATCAAGATGTCTTTAGTCACACACAAGAATAAATTCAGTTAAGCTCAAATCCTCACAGGGTATGTTCACAACTCAATCCATCATACAAGTAATCTTCTAGTATACAAAAACTTAACACTGTTCAACAAGCAGCAATTAAGCACACAAATTATCATATCATCTTGCCCAACATTTCCATGCTGATCAACATAACTACTAATACAAAAATAAATAAAAAACACAAGGCACAAACACTCCACGCACGCACTTTGCTTATAGCAAAGTCCATTCATGGAGGCCTCAACTTTGGACTCAACACACTTTCTGACAAACAAATGGCCGCCCTACGCACACACTTTGCTGAAAGCAAAGTAATGGACGTAGAGAGGTCAAGACACTAGCAAAACAAACATAAGTTACTCGCCTACCTCACCACACATTTTGCAAGGAAAAATGTGGGTGAGGTATTCGATCACTCAACAGACACAAAATAAATAAAAACACTAAGACACAAAACAAAAATAAAAACATAAAAAAAAAACTACTACATAAACAATCAGGAGGACATAATTAAGCAGAAGGATCAGAAGCTGACCCTATTTTCAGGTGGCGGGCAATGCTATTGAGAGTAGCTTGCATAGTCAGTTGCCCAGTCCATAGCTCCTTGAGCAACTCCTCAGTCTTGCCCAGCCTCTCTAGTACTTCCTTCAGCTGAACAGAAGATGATTCAATCTCCTCCTCATCATCTTCTTCCTCCTCCTCGATCGCAGACTTCTTCGCCAATCTGGCTGACTTCTTGGGCGATAAGCGGGCTGAAGCAGGTTGCGCCTCCAACAAGCGCCATCCCTTCCCATGCTTCACCGCCTCCTTCATCCTGCTCAACCTCTCCATGTTGACCACGTCAGCCGATGTCACATCAAACTCCGTCACCTTGTAATGAAGCTCCAAACCCTCGATGCAGGCTATAATAAAATGCCCACACGAGTACTTCTGGCTCGCCTTGGCCACTACTGCCCTCAGCTGCTCCATCAAGAAGGCTGCAAAATTTAGCCTTTTCCTGGTCAACATACAATACAATATGTAAACCTCCTTGTTGGCCCGCGAATTTCCGCTATCTCCCTTGCCAAACATGTTGTAGGCAAGAATCCTATGGGCAATGTAGAGGGCTGGCGTCTTCAGGTCAGATGCCTTGTTATCTTCCGACTTGAACTCCGTTCCCACGCTGACCTCCTTCCTCATCCGGATCCATTCCTCCTTGGGCAAATCAATTGGTACCTTCTTCCCTGCCCTTCTGAACTCCGGCTTCTGCAACTCCATCATTGTGGTGAACCCCAAAATTTCGTTCAAGTCATTCAGCCCAGCCACATATGGCTGCCCATTTATCACAAATTCGATCGAGGCAGAGTTCTCTTCTCCATCCAGTATGAACTCCACTGATCCGTACACCTCTCTCACCAAATCTTCATAGATGTGGCAGGGTAGCGTCAGAAATCTTCCCCAGCCATATCCCTCATACAGGGCACTCACCTCCAAAGCTATGCCCAAGGTGCCCAGGTCGTCTAAGTCAACCTCCCTGGGTATGAAAACCTTCCTGACGGACGGTCTTCTGCCTTCTTAGGCTTCTTTTTCCCTCGCAACTCGGATTCTCCTTCTTGACCTTCCGAGCAGCGGACCTTGTTATCCTCTCCCCCATTATTTGAACATCATCGTCGTTCTCCGACTCCACCACTCTTTGCCTCTTCCCTGGGTTCTCGGACGAAGGCGTGATGGCATTCTTTTCTTCAGTGGATGACTCTCCTCCCAATGACGAGGCGGCTTCAGACGTGACCGCCTTCGTCTTCTTCTTCTTGGTCTTCTTATCCTTCTCTTTCCTATTCTTGGCATCCCGTTCCACTTCCTCACAAAGTTTGTCGAAGGAATCAGCAGATTCCTTCTTCTCTGGCTCTTTCTCTTCTTTCTCAAGAACCTCCATCTCCACGTCATCGTCTGGCTGCACTCCTTTCTCCTCTTGTCCCCGTTGCATGCTCTCTAGTGCAGCTTCCTCTGTAGCTTCCTCCGATGTGACAAAAGTTTCCTCTTTAGATGCAGTTGGTTCCGCTTTCTCTTTCTTACGTGCCACTATTGTCTCAGCAAGCGCTTTGCTGATAATTTCCTCCGCTTCAGCTGTAAGAGGGTATGGTACTACCCAAAGTGCTGGGTCTGGTTTGGCAAACGAGTTCTCCGGTGGTGGTGATTCTGGTTCGTCGAGGTAGATGTGGGTGCCATGAGGGATTTTGTTAAGTTTGTTTTTGGAGCGTGTTGATACCATTGTGAATTTAGGGTTTAAATTTTAGGGAAGAAATCTGCAAAATCCGAGATTGAGGGGTTGAGGATGGAAAATGGTGTATGGTAGTTTTTGAATTGATGTTTTATGGGGAAGTGGAAAGGTTGGAGGGATAGTCATGGTAGGGTGGCAGACGGTTATAGGGCTAGGGGTAGGTTTTGAGTGCATTTGTCACATCGCACGTGATGTGGCAGTTGCTGCCTCGTCAGCTGTATTGCCCAAGTCCATCGCTCAGCCCAGAGCACCGCTCTTGCCCTCCTGCACACACACTTTGCTCAAGGCAAGGTGTCCGATCTTCCTTCTTCCTCTTGCCCCCTTATCTGTTTCCTGCAAATCACAAACACACTACCATGCACAAGGCAAAAATACTCTATCCTATGGTTATGCATCTCTACTTATAATGGAATTAAAATACGCCTAAAGTTGATGGAAAACATTAAAATTATGGCTATTTTAATCCCTATTCCCCCCCTTTTTTACGAACTATAAACAAATTGTGAAATTTAAAACATACCAGGTTGCCTCCCAGCCAGGGCCCCAGTTATCGTCGTGGGCACGACGTCCTCCTTGCCCAAGTTAGGGCTCCATCTCACAGAGGAATTTCAAGTATTTCTCTGGTTCCTCTAAGACTGGGCCAAAGAAAGCCTTCAATCTTTCTCCATTGACTTTGAAAATCTTTCTCGTGCTCGCATTCATCACTTCCACAGTCCCATTTGGATATGTGGCTTGTACTTCGAATGGATCAACCCACTTAGTTGATAGCTTTCCCGACATGAGTTTAAACTTGGACTGGTATAGAAGCACTTGTTGCCCATGTTCAAACTTCTTAACCTTGATCAACGCATCTTGAGCCTTCTTCATCCTTTCTTTATACAGCACGGAACTGTCATATGAATTGAGTCAGACCTCCTCGAGTTCTTGCAGTTGAAGCTTCCTAGCTTGGCCAGGTTCATCCCAATCATAATTCATCTTCTGAACTGCCCAATACGCTCGATGCTCTATCTCCACAGGCAAGTGGCAAATCTTGCCAAAGATCATTCTATAGCGCGATATGCCGAATGGGGTTTTGAACACTGTCCTATATGCCTACAGTGCATCTTCAAGACACATACTCCAATCCTTCCCTGTTAGACTAACTGTCTTTCTCAAGACAGCCTTCACAATACGATTAGACAATTCGGCTTGACCATTAGCTTGGGAATGATAGGCATTCGAAATCCTATGATGTACTCCATATCTACTTAGGGGTGGACTAAAATACCGAAATATCGGTATACCGACCGAACCAAACCAAACCGAAAAATACCGTATTTTACCGAATTTATGGTATACCGTATTTTCGGTATGGTATGATACCGTACCGAAAGGTTTTAGTATGGTAACGGTATATGAATTTTAAATACCGCGGTATACCGTACCGAACCAAAACTTTGGTATACCTATATTTTCAATAAATACCGATATTTGGTACATACCGAAATCACGGTATATGCTGAAGATTTGGTATATGCCGAAAATTCTAAACAATTATATATAAATTGATATATTTATATAACTATATATGTATATATATTAAATTATTAATGAATTATTCATTATATTAATTCATTAATATTTTTGGTATACCGTACTTTTGGTATACCGAAAATAAGGTACGATAACGGTATGCCTTTTGAACCATACCGAAATTTCGGTATACCGAAAAGTTTGGTATGGTATCAATATCAAAATTATGCATACCGAAACTTTCGGTATAGTATCGGTATGACCAAAAAATCCCAGTATGGTATACCGAACCACCCCTATATCTACTCATCAACCCCTTCACAGCTCCATTGCAGAAGTGCGTTCCTTGATTACTAATGATCACCCTGGGCACACCAAACCGGCTAAAGATATTGCTCTTGAGAAATTCCACAACCACCTTTGAGTCATTGGTTGATGTTGCCTTTGCCTCCACCCATTTAGACACGTAATTGACTGCCAACAAAATGTAAAGGTTTCCTCTTGAGTTGGGCAATGGCCCCATAAAACCCATTCCCCATATATCGAATACTTCCACAGGCATGACTGAGGTCATGGGCATCTCATTTCTCTTGCCAATGTTGCCCTCCTTCTGGCATTGAACGCATCGTTTACACCACTCGAAGCTGTCCTTGAATATATTGGGCCAATAAAACCCACAATCCAACATCTTTCTTGCAGTCCTCTTTGGTCCAAAATGTCCCCCACACACCTTGGAATGGCAATGTGCGAGGATGCTTGCTTGTTCCTTCTCATCAACACATCTATGAATAACTTGGTCAGTACACATTTTCCACAAATATGGCTCATCCCATATGTAATATCACCTTTCCACCTTCAACTTGTTCTTTTGATATAGGCTGAGGTTACCTGGAAGTCGTCCCAAGACAATATAATTGCACAAGTTTGCATACTATGGATCTGTGTTGTCTTGGGCAAGAGCAAGATGTTCATCTGGAAATGTCTCCTTGATTGGCTCAATCTCTTCTTGCTGGATTATGCGACTTAGAAAATCAGCCACCAGATTCTGGGTTCCAGCCTTATCTTTAATCTCCAAATCGAATTCCTGAAGCAACATGATCCATCCTATCAATCTGGGCTTGATTTCCTTCTTGGCCATGAGGAACTTCAGGGCGGAGTGGTTCGTGTAGACTATGGTCTTGCCCCCGAGCAGATATGATCAAAATTTTTCGACAGCAAACACCACAGCTAATAGTTCCTTCTCTGTAGTGGAATAATTGTATTGGGCAGGATTGAGAGTTCTAGATGCATAGTATATGACATGATTCACCCTTTCTCTCTTCTGCCCAAGAACCGCTCCTACTGCGTAGTCACTCGCGTCACACATCACCTCAAATGGTATTTTCCAATCTGGTGGTTGAATGATAGGTGTTGACACCAAGATCTCCTTTAGCGTGTGGAATGCCTTCTTGCAATCTTCATCGAAGTTCCACTTCACTTCTCCTTGTAACAGCCTGGTCATGAGCTGTGCAATCTTAGCAAAATCTTTGATGAATCTCCTATAAAATCCTGCATGTCCAAGGAAACCACGCAGCTGCTTCACGTTGCTCGAGTAGGGCAACTTGGCTATGATGTTGATCTTGGCCTTGTCAACCTCTATCCCTCGTTCTGATATGACATACCCTAGGACTATGCCCTCCTTGACCATGAAATGACACTTCTCATAGTTCAGGACCAAACTCTTATCCACACATCTCTTCAGCACCATCTCCAGGTTGTTTAGACATTTATCGAAATTTGATCCATAGACAGTGAAGTCGTCCATGAACACCTCTATACATGTTTCGAGCAAATCTGAGAATATGCTCATCACACATCGTTGAAATGTGCCACGAGCGTTTCATAGGCCAAAAGGCATCCTTCTATATGCGAATGTACCAAATGGGCAAGTAAAAGTAGTCTTGCCCTGGTCTTCCTCCGTAACCCAAATCTGCATATAGCCCGAGTAACCATCGAGAAAATAAAAGTACTTGTTGCGCGCTAACCTTTCTAGCATCTCATCAATGAAAGGCAACAGAAAGTGGTCATTTTTGGTCTTCGGATTCAGCTTTCGGTAGTCAATGCATACTCGTCATCCTGTCTGTAATCTTGTCGCAACCATTTCTCTTTGCTCGTTCTCCACCACTTGAATTCTGGACTTCTTGGGCCCGACGTGAACTGGACTAACCCATCTACTGTCAGAGACCGGGTAGATAATCCCCAGGTCCAACAGTTTCAAGATTTCTTTCATCACTACCTCCTTCATAGCTGGATTCAATCTTCTTTGAGGATCTCTAATGGGTACGGCATCCTCCTCGAGCAAGATGTGGTGTCTGCACACAATAGGGTTTATGCCTCTTATATCGGCCAATGTCCAGCCAATGGCCAACTTGTACTCCACTAGTACTTCTTTTACCCGTTCTTCTTTCTCGATAGACAACTCCGCACTTATGATCACCGGTAGTGTCTCCTCTTCTCCCAAATAGATGTACTTCAAGTGGCTGGGTAATGCTTTTAATTCTAACTTGGGTGTTTTCTCTATTGATGGCATCAATCTATCTTCTTGCTTTAGTGTAGGTATCACCAATGGTTCTACTCTCTTTTTTAATTCTGCATCCGATCTTAAGTAATGAACTGCTTCGACTAGCTCAACAGACCCGTCTTGGGCAACAACCTCTATTAGGCCAATTTGTAAGGCTACATTCAGCCTATTTTCAATTGCTATATCTAGCCAGAACTCATCCACCATCTGGTCAATATGGTCAATGCTATGCACCAGCTCCATGTCACTAGGTTGCTTCATGGTGTTGTAGATGTTGAATGACATCACTTTCCCTCCGAACTCACATGTTAGCTTCCATGTATCGCAGTTAATCCTTGTGCGAGCGGTCTTCAAGAACGGTATTCCTAGCAACATTACTGGCGCCTTTTGTGATGATCTCCCCATATCCAGGATATAGAATTACGCTAGAAAGATTAAGTCCCTCACCCTGACCAAGACGTCCTCTAATATTCCTTCAGGCCATACAGTCGACCTATCTGCTAGTTGAATTGCCACCCTTGTTGGTTTGAGTGGTCCCATCCTTAGATCATTATATATGGACTTGGGCATGACGTTAATCGATGCTCCAAGATCCAGTATAGCCTTTTCAATCTTCATGTCTCCGATGATGCAGGGAATATAGAACATCCCAGGGTCAGTACACTTGGTCGACATGGGGGTGTCTTGCAACACTGCAAATACATTCTCACTGACTTGGAACCTTGCATCGTCTGTGTACTTGATTTTCCTTGTACATAACTCCTTCAAAAACTTAGCACATTTGGGCATAGATTGTAAGGCGGTCAAGAGGGGTATGTTAACCTCGACCTTTTGAAACATTTTGGTCAGTTCCTTCATCTCCTGAGCTTCCTTATCTTTTGCAAATTGTCCTGGGTAGGGAGCTTTTGGCTCATAAGGTTTGGACTTAGTTACGTTCTCAGCCTCCTTCATTACTTTAGATCTGATTTCGGCAGCGTCGAGCTCAGTCTTCCTACTTATGTCTGCTACTTCCCTTTCGACCTGTGCCCTTTTCTCAACTGACAATTCTTGCCATAGCTCCTCAACATCACCTGATCCCATGGGTGCCTCTTCATACCTTTCTGGTTCAGTCTCTTCTTCTTGTTCTAGATCGAAATCGTGCCTAAGAGACTGTTGTTGCCCAGATACAGCTTTCTGAGGTTCATAATGGTCAGGCACTCTTACTTCAGGCAACTTGGCTCCACTACGCAACGTGATAGCATTAACTTGAGCCTTTTTTTTTTTTATCTCAACTTGAGATGGTAGTTCTCCTTTTCCTCCATTTAGCATTGACTTGATTTGGGAGATTAATTCTACCAAGTGGCTCAATATTCCATTTATATCTCTCATGCCTCCCCTTAACTCCATGCGAAAACTGTCTAACTCTTGATACCCCTTCCTTTGCTCAGCTGCAAGTCTCTCCACTTCACTCTTAAGGGTATCCCTTGGTTGATCTCTATTATGTGGAGGTACATAGGGTTGTTGTGGTAGTTGCCCTTATTGAGGTGCGTTCAGATAGTTGTTATTTCCATATCTCAAATTGTCATTGAGCCTCCAAGGTCTATTGTTGAAGTTCCTTCGCTGCCCAGCATCGCCTTGTTGGTACGATTGTCCAACTGCATTAACTTCTTCATCCTTATACAATGATGGACACCTATCACTGGGGTGATTATTGGCAGCACAGAGTTCACACTTCATAACCCTCTTCCTCAAGATTTGTTCAGGGTTCTCATTCCCATTAGCATTATTCTTGTTCTGGTTCATCATCTCTTTCATCATAGATACCAGAATATCAAATTTGGGATCACTGCTGGTCGGCCCATGAATCCTGGGCACGATGGTCTCATCTTGGTTCAACTTTCTGTCTACCATCTCAGCGAATAGCTTGAAGATTTCACTGGGTGGTTTGTTGATAACGTTGCCTCCACAGGCTGCATCGATCCAGTCTCGCTCAGATTGCCTCAGCCCATTCATGAAAGCATTAATCAAATCCTTGTAACCCAAACCATGCTGAGGGCACCTTGCAATTAACTTCTTGTACCTAGAGTGGTAGTCATAGATAGATTCTCCATTGCCCATCTATATCTTCTGAATTGCAGCTCTAGAATTCTGGATCCGAGCAAAGGGGTAGTATTGCTCTAGAAACTTCTACTGCATTTGTTGCCAAGATGTTACGTTGCCCTGAGGTAATTGGTACAGCCATTCCCTCGCTCCATCTTGTAATGAAAATGGGAATGTCAGGAGTCGAATGTATTCCCTCAGTGTATTTTCCGCAGTGGCAGTGTGCACAGTACGCATTGCCATCTCAAAGTCCTGTAAGTGGCACTGTGGATCCTCTCCGGGCAAATCACTGAACTTGGGAAAGATCTATATCAAAGAGTGTTTCAGCTCCCAACAGTTAGTGATGGCAGGCAAAGTGATGTCTGCTGGGTTCAGATTGACGTCTGTTGGAAACATGATTTCCTTCAGAGTCTTCTCAGGATCAGCTTGATGTCTCGCCATCTCCTCTTCTTCAGACTGTTCACGATCTGAAGTTTGTAGTGGTGACCTTTCATTGTCACTCGTTCGTTCCTCCTTTCGTGCTCATTTTTCAGCTTCTCTCTTCAGTTTCTTTTGCTCCTTAATGTACTTCTTCGGGTCAGGATGGTACTTCAATTCACCGTCGATCCAAACAGGGTCAGGGCCAAACATGCACATGGTCTCTCCCTCAAGAGACAATTACAAAATCAGCTCCCCGGCAACGGCGTCAATTGTGACAAGGCTGTCGTTCGCACTCTCAAAATGAATTTGTAGCCTATCCTCACAGCTATATAGCTAGTAAGTAAGTACATGATCGATCCAAAAGGAGTTGATTGTCACTATCTCTTGAAACCTCCTCCACCTATTCAGAAAGTTGAGTTTTGCTATCTTGGTCACTAGGGCTCTCTTGCCCAATTCGAGAACTTACTTAAACACTGAAAAGTAAACATGTAACTTGATCAATAATAAAAAGAACTTGATCTGGACCAAGACTTTGTTAAGTGAAAACCCTAGCTTGGTCATTAGTGCAAATATATTCATTACATGCATGCATCGTTAGTTATGGGACTTGAATGCTGAGATCCCTTTTTACTCGTCACACTCTCAACAAACCCTTCCCTTACCTATCCTTACTTAGTTGGCAACGCTCCGCCGGCTACCTACCTTGGAAAATACCTCTATTGGAGTCATTGTTCAGTTTCTTACCCAAGGAGCATTTATCTCTAGAAAGGCCCAACAAAGAATCATCATGTCCAGCCCAATAGGGTAGACACCTTTCTCTAATGTTAATCGATCTTAATCAAGAAGATGATGGAAAACACTCCTACTTCCCAATTGATTGGTGATCTAATATGTTCTGAGTGATTAACAACTTATTAATCTCTTAATCGTATTATCTCATATTTGAACAAGCTCATTAACATATCGGGAACACATGCATGTAATTATCTAGCACAAATTCGACCTCTCAAGCATAAGTCATCACTTAACTATCTTGCCCAGATCAAGTATAAGAATTTAGCTAGACATAACTATAAAACAACGAACAGAATAAATTAAAGAACTCATAAGAAGAACTATATTAAACTTACGAAGTAGGTAAATGGCAAAGTCGGCCAAAAGTGCCGATCGAACAAAACACAAATAAAAGTATGCCTGTAGGACTTGTTTTTCTCCTCACAATTTCTCAATGGAATACATGAACTAAAAGCAATAATACGGCGACGTTCTTCACAGCAGCACGGCTTCAATATATATATATATATATATAGGTGAGTGCTTAGGATTTGGGTCCCCGGTCCTTGACATGGAAAGAATCCACGAGCTACCTTGGGATGCAAGTAATACTTGATAAGCTCGACCCCAACATGGCAAGTCACATCTATCTCCAAAAGATCCCTTGCGGATCCTAAATCTAGTCGGATAAGGAAAAATATTTAAGTTAGACATCTTTTCCTTATCCTTCTAAACCTAGGAGAGAAACTCGCCTGCTAACCAAAGCACTCCTCCTATCTGTCTTGACCAATATAGCTCTGCCTGTTCTGCTTCCAGAAATGATGCTTTTTATCCCAGTGTTGCCCAGTTTCCACCTGCAAGGTAGCAAACACCCTCCTGCCCAAGATATGTCCTCCAAGACATAAAAACTAGACAAAACACACACAAAGACTCGATCTAAACTACCTAAGATAGACACTGAAAAGACACAAAATATGGACTCATTATCTTTCACAGGGAACTTCAGTTTCATGTGGAAAGTGGACACTACTGCCTTGAATTCATTGAGGGTAGGCCTGCCCAAAATCACATTGTAAGATGATGCTGTATCCACCACCAAGAATTTTACCATGCGCACCTTCCTTAAAGGAACTCTCCCATTGCCATGGGCAATAAAGCTAATCCTCGAGGATGAATAGCTCTTTCCGCAAATCCATACAAGGGGGTTTTCGATGGGCTGCAAATCAATGTTTAGCTTCATGCTTTCAAAGCAATGGCCGAATATTACATTCGCCGAACTTTCCGTATCCACAAGTACTCTAGAGACATCATAACCACCAACCTCCATGGTGACCAACAAAGCATTATCATGTGGTCGTAGAACAGCAATCTCATCTTCTGGGCTGAATTGTATCAAGGGGTAGTTTCTCACACTCGTTACTTTGTGTACTCGCTCCACTGCGTGCATATCTGGAACTCTGGCAAAGGCCTTTCTTGCGCTGTTGGAATCTCCTCCTGAAGCTCCACCTACTATCATGTGGATGTGTCCCTTCTTTCGGGAGGGTTCCTCTCTTTTCGGAGATCTAGGATGCTCATAATCCTTCTTCGGTGACCGAGGGCGTTGGTACTCTTTCCTGTCATCATCCTTCCTTTTATAACCACATTCCTTCTTCACAAATTTCACTAGTTTGCCATCTTTTACCAATCGCTCTATGGCATCCTTAAAATGTCGGCATTGATTTGTTTTGTGACCAAATTCGTTATGATATTCATAATAGGGACCTACTCTGGGATTTTGAGGTTCCCTCCGATAGATTCGAGGTAGAAGGAACCCTATCTGCTGCTTGGACAATATTGCAAAGAGCTCAGTGGGTGCCATCGTGAGGTGGGTGTAAGTGTAATTCTCTTTATCAAATCTTTCCTTTCTGAGAAAATTACGAGGTTCTTTTCTTTTATCATTCTTTTCTTTTTGTTTCCTCTACCCCACGAGGAATCGTTTCTGGGATAGACAAGGATGCTTTATGTGTCACAGCCCCAAATTCCGAGGGATGGCCGAAACCGGGGTGCGACTGGGGTTGGATTAAAGAAGCGGGGAAGAAGGGGACTGACTAACTAAACATACATAAAAGACAACATACATTCGATGAACAAGACTTTGCTAAAATAAAGGAAGAGTTAATCGCGAAGGATTACTCGACAAAAGAAGTACTCGAAAGTATCTAAGTTCAAGTTTACAGACTTATGCTACAGTGGTTTGTTCAATATACATATTCTCAAAAGACTTAGAGTTTTGCAGCGGAAGTAAGCCATAAGCTAAAGCATCCTATCTTCTCAACTCAACTTCAACCACCGCCGCTCTCGTCGCTTCAACCTGCACATTTAGAAAACACATGCAGGGCAAGTACAAAAGTACTTAGTGGGCACGATGCCGAAAACATAACATAAGTAAAGATATATATGGCATTTCATAATTTGTAGCACATCGGAGTTTTATTTGAAATTAGCCCGTGTCTACTAAACATTTTCTGACTGATTTTCACAATTTACTCGGCCGAGCATTTTCTGGTATGTTACGTTCAATATTGACCAAATTCTCATTCACCGTGGCTGGTACCCCTCAACAGGGTATCACATACACCACAGGTTACAAAGTGCACTAACTCTGGAAAGCACTTAGCAGCTAACTCAGAGCCGATCGTTAGTTAACCTATTTAGATTAACTCTAAATCTGGAAAACACGAATGATAACTCAGATAGGTACAAGAGAACTCACATAAAACATAAAACAGTTCATGCCATAATTATCACTTTGAAAACACAGATATCAAAGCGATAAAGAAAGATTTTCCGAGCATTGCTCGTTTTATTTTATATGTAAAAGTCCACCTCGTTGATACAGAACTACTAAGTACTAGCTTCCGATCTCCTGATCTTCCATCCTTTCCTTACTGCTGGCTTCCTCCTTCATCGTAAAATAATAACACTTAAAATCGGTCGAAAAAGATAATCGAACATAGAAAATCGAATTAGGTTTTCGTCGTTTCATTTCTTTAGGCATTTGCACGCTACTAGTTTCATTTTAGTTAAACGGGAACGAGACTTGAACAAATCTCGTTTTAAAACTCGAAAGGTCTCATACTCGACTCTTAGGTCAGTAGAGAAGGTAGTCATCAAGTTATTACGGCTTAAACGATCGAAAGAAACTAAGTTGTGAAGAAAAAAACTTAAGACAATAAATCCTGAAAATCACTGCGCATTACAGTAACTCTGGGGACTGCCCAGAACAGAGTAATTTGAAACAGGGGATGATCCTTGTACCACTAGAAAGCTTGGGATATCTAGTTTACGCTCCAATTTACGGATCTCAAATCTGATAAACGAGCTAAAAGATATTACAGTTTCCGGCAAGGGTCGCAAAACTGCCGTGCTAACCCTAATTGCTCGATGGAAACGACGTATAACTTCTTAGGTTCGTTCTAAGTTCTCGTACTCGATTTCTCACGAAAATTCACTCTCGAGGCAGTCAACACGTACTCCCGTACGTGGTGAACTCCTTTTCAAAACTCGTCCAATAGCATGACGTTCTAAACATCGGCTTTCAACTATCAAGTACTAAACCAAAATCAAGTTAACAATTTCTCGTTCTAGTTCTCGACTATAACTACAACTCGTATTATAATAACTCGAAAGCTCATGTCGTCAACTACAAAGTCGTACCTTAGTCTATAATAAATAATATTATCAAGTTAGAAATTCTTATTCGACTTCTCGGTTATTAATTACGACTACTTGTTCGTCTCTTACGAAATTTCAAAAGTTATCGGATTTTGTTCATTTTCTACGTCATTAAACAACATCTAACGAGATTCATTTTCATGCATATCATCACTTCATATCATTACTACATCTCAACTTAAATCGAGTTCTTCGTCTCTTACGACTCACAATTTATTTTTAGAAAATCCCAAATAAATTCATATCAACATCTAATATTATCAACATCATTATTTCATCAATCAATCCTCAACTAATTCAACTACATGCAAACCCCTATTTTTCTTATAAATTTCGGTATTGACACATAAATAAAGAGGGTGATTTTCTTCATCAATTAACATCATTTATCTCTTAATCATACTACTATATCATCAATTGATCAAAAACAAGTCTAATTACACAATAAATTGCAAAACCCCAAATCAAAACCCTAGCCCTAGAAATCGGTTTCATTCATACTTGGGGTTTTCGATTTCTCTTTGTTCTAATTACTAATTAAACACCTCCTAAGCATTATTATACCATCAATTGAAGAATTCCATCATCCCACCTAATTGCCCTAATTTTCGGTAATAGCAAAGACTTAGGGTTCTTGGATTTTCTTCAATTTTAATCCTAAATATCAAGACTAATCCATCTAATTATACTAATCGAAGATCAAACATCTAATTCCATCATCCCATTAATCTCGATCCAAATGAAAAATAAAGAAATGGATTTTGAATGGATAGAATTAGAGAGGAGACTAATACCTTGAAGTTTAATGAAGGAAGACTTAGGATTCGATGGAGGATGAAGAACTTGTGTGATTTTTCTTGTCCAAGAACTTGAACTCTTCAATGGAGTTTGAAAGAAAATGGAGGTGATGACTTGAAGGGGGGGGGGGGGGGGGGCGGTATTGGCTTGGAGAAGAAGGAGAAATGGTGATGACTAACATGTGATATTATGAATTAACATAATAGGTGTAAAGTAGGAATAGTATTAGCATTAGGTGTTCAAATACTTAGGATAAAAAAAAAGAAAATATCTAACTTAAGAGAGAGCATGATGTCGGTCATGAGGGAGAAAGGGAGAGAAAAATGTAGCTCGGCACAAAATCGATTTCCGACGCGATACGACGTTACGGAAATCGAACGACGAAAAATGTAGCTCGGCACAAAATCGTCACATTCCGTTTCGTCCAAAAATTCTAACGTATTAAACTTACTCGGAAAATAATATTTAAAATTTTAATTCCGACAAAAACTCGGGACGACACAGTCCGAGTTTCGTCCGGAAAATCATAAAAACGAACTTTCTCGGGCGAGTTCGTATCGCGATTTCGTGAATGTAAAAATCAGAAGGTTTTCCGTTCGAGTTCACGAACTAAAAATTTCTCGTACGCGATAACCCAAAATACAGTAGTCATCTAACTGACTTCCGTAATTTATTTTCGGAAACGGATTTGACCGTTGGTCTTAGAATTCAAAATCGTAAACTTAGGCGTGCAAAGCCATTATTATTTTTAACTTTAAATTTTTAAGATCGTTCGGAAATTCTGGGGTATTACATCATGGCGAGGGCGAATGGTTCGATCTTTTTCCTTCTTCATCCCCCTGGCTTCTTCCAAGTTTACAAACTTGTCAGCTCTAGCCAAGAGATCTTCAAATAAAGTGCATGTCTTCTTGGCCAAAGAACTAAAGAAGTCTCCATCACACAAGCCTTGTGTTAAGGCATGCATCTTGACCTCCGAGATAGCAGTGGAAACTTTCAAGGCGGCAGAGTTGAACCTTCGAAGGTAATCTCTGAGGCTTTCATGGGAACCTTGCCTCAGGGACATCGAATATATAGAAGTGTGAGTCTGCCTTCGTGCACTTGCGAATTGATGTCGGAAAAGGTTGCTGAAGTCAGTAAAAGTCCGTATGCATGTCTGATTCAACTGACTAAACCATATTTGCGCCGATTTAGTGAGAGTTGTGAGGAAGACTCTACACTTGACTCCATCGGTAGACTGGTGGAGGGTAGAACTGTTCTCGAAACTCATGAGATGTTTCATAGGATCCGTAGTTCCATCATATTGCTCTCGTATCCCTCTGAAATTCACGGGCAAGGTTTCTTGCAGTATTGCATCACTGAAAGGAGAACCTATTTCATCAAAATCATTTGAATCAGGCTTCAATAAGCGCCTCTTCATCTTTTTCATTTCTTTTTTCAAAGCAGCCATCTCTGTACCGATGGCTGATGCCGATTCAAAATAAGGCTGGTAGGAAGCAAACTGATCTTCTTCATCAGGTCGGGCTGCCGAGGTAGCTTCCAACCACTCTTTTCTGTTCATGCGACCCTTCTCGGAAATGTAGGGCACTCTTGATCTCAGGCCATACTCAGAATGTTGCCCCTCATGAAAGGGGATTCTTCTATCATCGGAATGTTCCCTTTGTTCTTGACTAGGGTTTTCTTGAATTGTTTCTAGGCGTTCTCTCGGCCTTTTTCATTTTCTCGCAACAATCTTTCCAGTAGTTGACGTATCTGAGTCGGATCCAAACCAAACATGTGCTCTGTGTTTGAGGATGAGGCAGCCATGCCAGGTTGAGTCACCTGATTAGGGCGACTCTGCAGGAGTGCTGATAATCCCAACTTTTCTCTGAGAGTTAAAGGTCTTTGGAAGCTTCCCCGCCTGACCCCAGTTGCAGAGGGAGGGCCTCCCAGGGTCTTTTGGCTATGTGGTGTAACAGATTCCTCGAATTCCTGCCCCAGATCTCGAGGAGGAGTTGTCATTATCTATATCATTCGAGGAATAGCTTTAGCTCTTCGTTTCGCCTTTTCATGGCTCGAGCAGATAATGGGTAGCCAAATAATATCCCATAATATCCATGCAAATATACAATCAAATATATCCATCGAAATCATGTGTTTCTAGCAAATAATCATGCTTTATGGTCAGATTCTTCTTGATAGCAAACAATCATAGTCATATTTTTCTTGACAGCAAATAAACATGCTTCGATATGCTCCGATATGCTTCAATATACTTCGATATATTTTGATATGTATGTATGTAAGAAATATTTCCATATTCATGCTTATTCATGGGTATATCCATACAAAATTCAGCATATATGCAGATATGAGTTTGGGAAAAACAAGTTCATGCATATATCGATCTTCATGCTCAAGTTGTTTTTGGAAGAAAACGATAAAGTGGATCTCACACCTTAGTTTTGATTTTCCACAGACACCACCAGTTGATGGGGTCAGGATTTGTGATCCTTGAACAGACAGATGTTCAAGAATCGTAAACACATAATAAGTACCTTGTGTCGACGAGATTGTGTTAAGAAAAGCTTCTCCACGTGGATTTACGCCTTGAATTCTGACCTATAAAGCGTAATGCCGGGTTGTGTGCCGGCGTCGCATCTCCGACGATCAAGTTAGTGTGTGTTCAACACGAAACTTGAGAGAAATCAACGAGTTCTATCGTAAATCAGATGTAAAGATACGTGATACCTGAGATTCTGCTGTAAAATCTGTATATATACCTATTTCAATTGATGTGATAGGTCGGTACCGACGTCTATCTGACATATTTATGCCTCAAGAAGACAAATCTATACTGTACTTTAGACCAGTTGTCGATAAAGTATAAGCGGGGAAGATTACCGCGAGGCAATCTTCCTTAAGAGCAAGATTCCATGATGCAGGGCATACTTCCCCCGCTACTACGAGCATTGGGGCGAGGTTATCATTCAAGTAGGGGAATACTGAGAATATTTTGGGAGGTTGCCTTCGGGCAACCATATCATACCGAAGGTGTCCCATCAACTACCGATTCACTGATCGCCATAAATAAAAATCAACGTTCGAACACGTTCCGGGCAAGGTTGTCATTGATGGCCATGAACTCAGTTGTGGGGACCACTGTTTCTTTGACTAAAAACCAAATTTTGACTGAAACTAAACTAACATAGGAAACTTAACTCATGGTTACAATAAATATTTAATTATAATAGGAATAATTTTTTTTTTCAAGCGGTTCATTAAAAATGGTGACGTGTCACAATCTTATGTACACAAGCATGGCGGAGGACGCACAGTAGAGGCACCCCTCCTCTTCTCAGACTTCAGCACACTCGGGGTACATTTGTTTTACTTGCACAATCTTATACATTGTCAATCCAATCTATTGCAGAAATTAAACTCTCTCAAGGGACACAAATTAAATGGATGAAACATAAAAAAACACGAAATGGTGATTTTAAAAACATAAATTAGAGTTTATATTATATACTCCCTCTATCCCACCTAATACGGACTGTTTTCCATTTTGGGATGTCCTATTATATTTGGGTTGTTTTTTTTAAAGGAAACAATTATTGTATATACATGGTCCACCATCCCATCTAAACCTTACTAACCTACTCCCACTATACACTCAATCATCTCATCTATAACTTTATTAGCATTATTATAAAATATTGAATTCACACTACACTAAACACTCTATTTATACTTAATACCTTTTTTCTTAGTCTTCGTGCCCATATAAACTAGGCCGTATTTGACGGGACGGAGGAAGTACGTGAAACCAAATGCTGGATTCCGTCGGTCGGACCATTCCCGCCGAAAATTCTTTGTCTTGCTTTTATAGCCTGTAAAACACAAGAGTAAGCAAGACATGCGTCACCAATACTAGGTATGTATAGATACGAAATCTTTTAAAAATATTTTTTTCCTCAAAAAATTTAGAAAGTATATATGCATTCATGTATACAATAATGCATCTCCAATATATAAAATAATACATTTTTATTAATTATAACACATTTTATATACTATTAAGGTGCATTCATTTGGAATGAAAAGGAGGGAAAACGAGGTATAATATTATTTTGCTTCTTTATATCTTGTTTGGTTTTGATTTAAGGAAAACCCGGGCAGGAAGTATAAAGTTTCGGGCAGCCCCTTTTTCCTTGCCCAGAGTATAAATTTATACCTCTAAAATGGAGGCATAATATTATACCTCCCATCTGTTTCAGATATTTTCTTCTTTATCCATCAATTTCATCCCAAGTGATCAAGATATAAACATTGTGGTACCCCCTTGAGAGTAGAGAATAGAGAGATAAACATATTATCACTCCAACCAAACAAGATATAAAACTTGTGATCCACACAATGAAGTACTCCCTTTGTCCCATTGAATACGGCATGTTTCCCATTCTGGAACGTCTCACTCTACTTGGCATGTTTCCTTTAAATGAAATAATTAGTCTATATTTAATGTTGTTAAGTAAGCGCTCACCTACTCTCTGCAGACATTATTCATTCTCTCTCTGTGAACAGTAATGAATTTTATTAGCAACATTAAAATATTTCATATAAACTACATTAAACAGCTTTCTTATATTCAATACTACTTGTCTTAGTCTCTGTGCCCATAAAAAATAGACCGTATTCGGCGGGAAGGAGGGAGTATAAATTTATACCTCTATTTAGAGGTATAAATTCATCCTCCCAAATGAATACACCCCTAGCATATAGATTACGTGCAACTTCTCATTTGACATGATCACTTTATTATAAATAAGAAATCAAATTATTTTTTGGCCATTATCTTAAGGCGTTTTGCAATTTTAGGCCAAAAAAATCGGGCTTGCAAAATTAGGCAGTTAACCATAAACCCAAATCCAATTAGGTCGTTATAGTTTTAAATTATAATGGCCTAATTTCGCAAGCCCGATTTTTTTTTTTGGCCTAATATTGCAAAATGCCTTAAAATAATGATCCAAAAAGAAAAATTGGAACTCTTATAAATAATGATATATTCGATGAAATAAAAAAAATTCAAAAGTTGCAATATTATTACATTTACTTTATTAATTTTAACAAAATGTTAGCGAGTAGGTGTGAACGATAGACAAAAGATGAAACCGAGTTCTCTACATCCTATCTTGTGTACAATTTACAATATTGTATGAGATAGTTTTTTAATATCAATAATTATATCCGAAAACACCGTGTTTTTGGCCACACACAGTTCAACCTATAAGAAACCAGTCGATTGTAACATGGTCTGATTTTTTGAATTTATCTTATATTTAATGTAACTAATTTATCACATACTTAATGTAACTAATTTGCCCCTAATATTTTTGAGAATAGTTATCAACATCCTATCTCATACTACGTTATTAGGTAAATTACCTAAATAGTGGGTGTGGCTGACAATAGTAGTAATATATATTATCTAATCAAGAAATTATAAAAGAAGCTAAAACACTTCAAACTTTTTTCATGGTTGTAGTCTTCATCCAAAAAGAGTGTTATATATATATAGATATGTTAGAAACTCATTTTTATATGAATTTGTAGGAACTAATATATGTGATGCGCTAAATACAGTACGTTAATGTATAAATTAAATTAACTTAATGCATACACTTTTAATGTACAAACAACAGTATCTAATGCATTAATTAATTTGGACTGTAAATTAAAAAAAAAATCAGCTGTTTTAATTCTTAATTTCTACCTAAAGATAAATTCCTATATAATCCTCTCCCTATATATATTTTTTGAAGAGCGAGTTCTTTAATTATATGTTATTCATATACATTTCAAAAGCTAAGGAGAGTAATATTATATCAAAGAGGAATTCACCTCTAGCTTTTCTTATGGATCGTTACTCGTTACTTTAATTTCTACTACATCTGCGGCTCCTCTAAGAGCATTCACAGTGGTAAAAAGAAAGACCTAGGTTCATCTTCGGTTTTGGTGATTTTAGTGGGGTCATAATAATTGGATAGACTTAAATAGAAAATTTAATTGAGTAATGATATTTAATCACACTGTGGCCAGCCACACGCGTGAAAAAAAAGAAAGTTGAATGTAAAAATGGAAATAATCACATTTTCCCCTAGGGTTTATACTTCCCAATTAAGGTATATTTCCATTTTCAAAATCTATATTACTATTTTTAGCGCATGTGGCTGGCCACAGTATGTCCGAATTAAGGTTGGGAATTCGGTTAACCTTAACCTAAATTTCGGTTAACCTAACCTAAAAAATACGAAAATCATTAACCATGACCTAACCATGGTCGGTTTTCGGTTAACCAATAACCATGTCGGTTATTTTTCGGTTAACCAATAACCAACAAGATAACCAAAATTCAACACATATATATAGAATCATCAAAAGTCTAAGATGAAGTCTCAAACCAAAACTAGAGTCACTGAACAGTCTAATGCGAATCGAAAACTAAAATCAACAACAAAGATTCTAATACATGCCAAGTTCAATAATATTCAAACAAACACACATATCATATCAAGTATAACTTTAATTAGGGCTACGGGAATGAGGGGTGGCGGCTTAACTTTAACTAATTTTGTCATTTTGTATTTTCTTTAATTCTTTATATATTATATTTATTTAATATAAATTTTAAATTATGTTTTAATTTTAATCGGTTATTTTGGTTAACCAACATGGTTATTCAGTTAACCAATAACCGTCAATTTTTTAGAGTCACTAACCATTTATCATGTATTAACCATTTTATACGGTTAATGGTTAACCATCGGTTTAACCAATTTACCATGGTTATTTTCCCAGCCCTAGTCCGAATATCATTACTCAATTTGATAATGGGGTTGATATATAGACCTAGATCTATCTAATAACTGATAATGATTGAATAGTTTTATTTTTTTATTTGTTTTGTATTTCTAATAAATAATAATAAGAATACTTATATAGAAAAATTTAAAAATGAACAATTTTATTGAATGAAAAAAAAAAGATACAATAATTAAAATAAAAAAAATACAACAACTATTCCCAACAATATTTTTTGGCGAGCCCTGCACAGACTTTTTGGTGCGCTTCCAATTGCGCCGGAGTCATACCGATCGTGTCTTGCATAATAATGTCGTACGCGAATTTCATTCCACTAACTTTGTTTGCCTTGGACAATTCTTCGGCGACGGTGCTCAATTCGGTCTTGGCCACCGCGTTCCTGCCCTTTCCCTTCTTGAGCTGTTTCTGTCCAATGGGATGAGTTGGGTGGAGTTTGCATCGCTGGCGGATGTGTTGGCGCTAGAATTTGAAGTGTAGTCACCGTCTTCATTGATCCTCGTCTGCTACAAAGCTATTTCAATCTCCAGGTTGCAAAAACTGGATATTCTTCAAGAGCTCTCACAACTTCCTATGCTTGAGTTCTTTGTCGTACAGGCTAGAGTAATTATCCCGGGCCAATGTGTACAGGTCGATTTTGTTCCGCCCGCTTGCGTTCTCTATCTTGAGTTGGAGGTAGCAAGTATTGAAGCGGGCAGTCTCTCTCTTAGCACGACCCCACGCTAACTTCATCAGAACCTTCTGGCGCGGCGGGGTGGGAGTTATGTACTCGTTGAAGCGGGTAGTAATTTTGTTCCAGGATTTATTCTGGTTTGGTAGTAGGCGATCTCCCCTGTCGCACCCGATATCAATGTACGTAGCATTTGGCGAGCCAGAAAATATCGTCGGGTGTGTAGTTGGTGCCTCGAACTACTCCGGATCCACTGCTTGATGTCGGAGCTTTGCCCTTCTCCTTCACCTTCCCCTTCCCCTTGGCCGAAGAGTTGTCGTTGCTTGTTGCCGGAGCTTTGCCCTTGTGGCGAGGCGGTGATGGCTCCGATTCCTCCTCCTCGATTTCGTCCTCTACCTCGTCCTCCACCTCAACATCATCATCGTCGTCGTTGAGGTTGATGTGTCTGATATGGTTCATTTCTTAGGGCGGCGTGTCAAACGAATGATATCCACCGGGTGGCGTGGAGAATTAGGAGAACCCAGAAGACGGGGGGAATTGGAAGTATCAGAGAACCCGGAAGACGGGAGAAATTGGGAGAATCCGTGAGACTGGGAGAACGCGGAAGACGATGGGAATCGGGAGAACCCTGGAGACTGCGAGAATTACGAGAACCCGACAGACGGGAAATTGAGAGAACCTGACAAACGGGGAGAATTGGGAAACCAGGAGAAGGAAAGAATTAGGGGCTTGAATTGGGACTCTGGTTTGGTGGATTTGAACCGAAGGTTTGTTGGTACCATGCGTTGAATTTATTTCACTCATTTTTTCAACACAAAAA
This sequence comes from Schizonepeta tenuifolia, assembly GCA_029490685.1. Classification (NCBI taxonomy): domain Eukaryota; kingdom Viridiplantae; phylum Streptophyta; class Magnoliopsida; order Lamiales; family Lamiaceae; genus Schizonepeta; species Schizonepeta tenuifolia. The sequence continues at coordinate 26,182,170 of CM055959.1, forward strand.
AAAATCAACAAATGAAAGTAGAAATTGAAGAAGAAAGAAATTGAGAGTGAAGAGTGGATTTTGGTGTGAATAATAAATGAATTGAAAGGGTATTTATAGGTGAAAATGAGGAATTACTGTTGGAGATATAAAATTGATTTTAATTTTTTTTATTATCCTCAGAAAAAAAAATAAAACAATGGACGAATGGAACGTGTCCCCAATATACGAAAGAGACGAGTCGAGAACAGTGTCGAGAGATAGACTCCTGCCTCGACCCAGCCGCTCGATCCCCCTACAACGGGAATCGACCCCGATATGTTGATCGATGGCATCGATCGGAGGCTCGACTTCGGGGATCGATCCCCCCGCTGTAAATGTTTTTAAGTTATATTGTTGTACTAAAGTCACTAATTAATACAATTAAATGGAATATCATTACTTTTGGAATATTTAATTCTTCTTGTAGTATTCTACGCTATTCTTAATTATGATCACATCTCAAAGTTCTTAACTAAGCTGTGAGACCTAAACTTTTCTGTTTTACAGTATTATATATTCCTTTCGACCCGTTCATCTTGATTAAATTATTTTCGATACGAGTATTAAAAGAAGGATATTAATTATAAATGTGATATTTAGTGTAGTGAATAAAATGATATAAAGTACTTTTGAAGTAAATAAAGTGATATAAACTGTTTTTGAAGTGAATGAAGTGATTTTCTAAATGAGCCCTAATTATTTGCATAAAACGAAAACATGTGAAGATGAGTGGATAGACCAAAAAAAAAATATACATCAAGATGAACGAGACGGGAGGAGTAAAATTTTAGGCCCAAGATACTATATAATTCTCATATCACACATTGAAAAATATAATAGTGGCCCATTGCAATAGGATAATAATCTATTGCTTGATAAACTTAAGAATTAAAATTTGTCAAAGTGAACTGGGATCAACAACTATTTACTATTCTCTGCGTACACGAAAATGTGATTTATTTACTATTTTTTCCGATGAAAATGTGTCTAACTCTACTTTATGTACCATCATATCTTTTATTTTTTTATTATTTACTTGGTTTCACCTTTATCTCACTTACAATAACTTTATCTCACTATCCCTCAAATTCTACTTTTACCCCATTCACAACACGTTTATCAGCTTTCTTAAAACCCGTGCAATATCTACAATCAGACAATTTTTCGTAGATGGAAGTATATGATATTTTCCTATCCAAATTAAGTGAAGTGGAAACTGTTGAAATCAAAAGCAGAGGTTAGTGTTTTTATTGTGAACCTTCAATAATTGGCGGTTGATAATAAAATACTTCCTCCATCCCGCTCATTTTGGCCTTTTATTGTTGGACACATAAATTAAGAATAATGTTAAAAAGATAGGAAGGGAGTAGGTTCCACCATTTTTGAGGAATTATAAAGGGTAAATTTTTTCCTTATTTGATATGTGACAAATTGAGTGAGACATCCATTTAAGGAAAATGAGACAAAATGAGCGGTACAGAGAGTGCATTTTTAATTACATTTTCTTATGTGTATATATTTATACTTTATGGATTAATAAACAACTATTCTATAATAATATTTGAATCCAAATGTAAATTTATAGGGATGATAAACAAATTAACCATGCGTTCAGTATAAACTCTTGAAAAACATTGCCAATGAGGCTTAACTATGGGAGCTAGTTGAGGTAAATTTCTCACCTTATTTAGTGGTGTAGTATTCTCACCTGATGTGATGGTATAATGGTTCTATCTTTATATAGGGGGAAGATCAAATAGGAACCTACTTTTTAGATAGAAACTAGGATAGAATTTAATCTTTCATTTGTTTTGATCAATGATCCTCATTTATTGTTGATTTCCTTTTTTATATCAATTAAGCTTAATCTAATAGGCCAGTAAAGTAATTTTTGATTGTATACGATAAACCTACTATCCATAGTTATAGCGATTCTTATCTAGTCCCTTTGGGGATGTCCTAGTGGTAGAAGTGAGAGCCTGAGACTAGAAGGTCTTAGGTTCAAACCTCATGACACGCCTCTATAGGTTGAGTCTGTCACACTTGTACTTGAAAGTGTGGTTTACCTGTCTTGTGTGATTTGCAGGCTACCCCACTTTTTTTGAAAAAATTAATGTTTGCCATTAATTAGTTGTGGTTGTTCGATATATATAATTCATTACTTTTAATTATCTATATTATTTTTTGCTAAAATATATTATTTAACTTGTTTAGTAATTTCTTGCTTATTTTGCTACAATTTAATGGTTTTTTTTTTTATTGTTTCTAAATCTACTTCTACATTTTTAATTGATCTGCTCCTTCGTGAAAAAACAAAATTAATTGCCACTTCACAAGATTTTAATTAAACAAAAAATATTTTTTGGACAAAAAGGAGCTTACATTCATCCCGATTTTGTTGGCGGCAGGGGCGGACCCAGTAATGGGCAAAGGGGGGCTTAAGCCCCTACCAAGATTTATTTTTCTTCTTTTTCCTAGTTAAAAAATTCTAAAATCATCACATTTTAAGTCCAGCCCCCATAGTTCAAATATCTATAAAGTCTAAAACAACTGAAATTAAGGGTGATGAAGCCCCCATCAAGCTATATTTCTGGGTCTGCCCCTACTTGGCGGCAAATTGATTTGACATGATAGTGGATGTAAATATAACAAGATTAATATAATTAATTAGTTTTAAATCTTAATCGTCCAATAAATCTAAAATCTATGGTTTAAAGCGGATCCTAGTTTCTACATAAGGGATGGTTCATACCTGCTCCACATATATATATATATATATATGCCTCATCCAACCCCCTAAAAACAAACTATTGAAAAACATTGTTGCAAGATTTACTTTTTCTTAACTTAATAGATGCAAAGATTTATTTTCATTACCATTCATTAAGTACGAGGTGCTTCATACATTATGAAATTTCTAAATCTCCTACATTATCATGAGAATTCATCATCGTGACAAAACCCCATGTTAACAATACTTTTTTTTAAGGGCCCAAGACCCCATGTTTAATACTACTTATTGAAGATGTAAAAGTATGTTCAATTTGTTATGTTGTTCCTTTCATCACTATTCTCCTAAGGGATTCTCTAGTTTCGTAATAGACACGTTTTTTTTTATTAGATAACCTGTAGTTGTAGAAATAATGAAGTAAACGTAAATGAAAAAAATTATTAATAATCATAATTAAATATTTTATAATATATAATATTAATAACATAATTAATTACCCTTAAATTAAGATAAGAGGAGGAATATAATTGGCAAAACCAATTTTGTAATAATTCACTTTTTTGTAATAAGTATAGAATAGATAATAATGCAATCTTTTGAGAAGATGACAACTCTAGTATATACTAGATGCAAATGAACCGTCGGAATAAAAAATACCTGATGTTCCCAATCAGTAAGAGCCGTAATCACAGAGAGCGATAGTGCTTGCACAGTTGCTCCGGCTACGAGTCCGCCGAAAAGGCCCCGCCCGTTTAAATGCAAAACAAATCCAAGGACTAAGCCCACCGGCACTCCCACCAAGTAGAAAGCCCCAAGGTTTACATAAGCCCCCGCCTCTTGCCGCCCACTTCCTCTAACAATTCCTTAGTTTAATTACATATGGATTAGATTTTATTTTCACAAAAAAAGAAAAAAATTGAAAAAAAGAATCAATTTTACCTGAGAACACATTTGATAAACTATCCATGATTATGGTGATGCAGATGAAGGGGGTCATTTGGTCGATGTAATCTACGACACTTTTGTCGCTACTGAATGCGTATCCAATTATATGACGACACGTGTAGATGGCTGTGGTGGATATGAGAAACTCCCCAACTACAAGAAGCACAACTGTATAGACAGCAACTCTTGTTGCCTCTGGCTTCCCCGCTCCTACCTCATTCGACACCACAGTGCTAAACTTGTACACTCAATTAATTTAGGTCAAAAATGTATTTAACTAACACGTTAAAGCAGCTTAATTAAATTTTTGGTTAAATTAAATAAATTAATTAAGTAGTTAACATGCCAACCTTGCTGCAGCGCCAAAAGAGTAAGGTATGTAGCTGTGTAGGCCAGCGATCATGTAGCTGCACAGAAAAATTAGACACTCATGCATGAAAACATGCAACGTTTATTGAGAAATAAAAAAACGATGATGGATACCACATAGTAACAACTGATGTTTCCAACTTTGGATTGGGTAGCAATCCTGAGAGCAGCATTATTAGCTCGTATGTCCATCCCTCCAAACTGCACACGGGTAGATGTGGTGTCGTGAAAAAAAAAAAAAACATATATAAACACTTCCTTATATAGCAATGTGACGACTGGTTTTGATCACCTCGTACGATGCATAAATTGCAGTAAGTTAATACATTATCATTTAATGCTTAAATTACATTAACTTATTGCATAACATATTTAATGCACTCTTAATACATATAAATTCTAATAATATAATACACTCAATAAATCTGAATCGTAGATAAAAAAATTAACAGCCAGATTTGTTCCTAACTAATATAAAGATGTGTTTATATATGTATCAATTATTAATATTACAAAAGAACATATTCCCATTTAAGTCGTCCAAGATTTCATTTCTCTATACTCCTATTATATATTTATTTTAAGAGAAATTGTTAAATTTAATATAAAATTCATTACAGATCATCTAATTATTTTGTAAATTTGAAAATTAAATTAACCATTAAGAATATTATCCTATTATAACTAAACTAGATGTCAACTGGGCCGGACCGATCTAGCCTGGACCAAGCTCAATATGGACCGGCCCAGGCTCGGTAGAGGCCCCTTCCAAGCTCTGTGCTTTGTGGGCTTGGAATGGGCTTATTTTTCGAGGAAAGCTCCATGAATGGGCCGGGGCCAATTAATTTATAGTACTCCCTCAGTCCCACAAATCGGATTTCCTACTCCTATTTCGTATTCCATTATCTATTCCGTCTATTGGTTGAACGATATGTGACATTGACTAGGGTTTATTCCATCCAAATAGGGTACATAATTATATCCAAATTACCAAATGTCAAAAATTCGACGAATGAAATAAATGATGAAACATCATAGGGAGTAGAAGATCCGAATTATCCGTCCCAATAATAAAGTGTCATTTGCTTTGGATACAAGAGTAAAAAGATAGAAAGTTATGGGCCTTAGCGTTTGAAGGTTTAATTGTTTCAATTGTTAGTAAGAGAGTATGCTAATAAGACAGAAGAAAAAGGAAAGTGAGATGGAGGAAGGGAGTAATCATTAAGGAGCTAATAACAGTAAAAGAGAGATACACGCATGATGGGAAATTGAAAAAATTACCAAATCATGAGAGCAGACGGAATACCAATCCGAAAGAAATCCTTAATAGCTGCGAAGACATCATCTCTGGAGAAGGCCAAGGGAAAGAGACGACAATTTTGAGAATATTTGACATAAAGCAACAAAGAAGCGACGTTAAACCAAGAGGATATGATAATGGAGAGCGCGGCTCCCCCGGTTGCAAGATGTAGTTTGAAAACGAAGGCCCAACAGAGGGGCAACTCGACGCAGAGGGAGGCGACGGAGCTACATAACATGGGCAAAATCAAGCTTTGCACCTGCAGCAACCGAACAAGAGACTCCAGAAAGGCGGAGGCGAACAGTGCAGGAATCAGCTGGGACGCGTAGCTGCCTGCGCCAGCTGCGATCAGAGGATCCTGCCCCATCAATATCAGCAGCCTCTCTGCGTTCCACCACACAAAAGAAATCGGTATGCACACGAGAACCAGAGATAAGACCGATGCAAAACTCAAGGTTCCCAGCTTCTCATACTGCTCCGCTCCGTACGCCTGCCCGCACAGACTTTCCAAAGCGCTCGCCATTCCAAACTATGTACTTATAAAATCAATCAAATATATATTGAAGTAATTCTTCAGAGATCAGCTAGCGAATGAATCAATACCACAAGGGTGAAGCCGGTGGCGTTGCAGAGAGAGGTAGCGATGGAGGCGCTAGAGAGAGAAAGTTCGCCCAAGTGTCCCAACATGAACATGGGAGCTGCACGCACCAGGTACTGCGAGATCATCACCACCATCATCGGAAGCGCGATACAATTCACTCGTTTCACCTCTCCTCCCACCCTCCTCCATCTCCATTTTTTCTCGCTCTCCGCTTTCAGCAGTAGAGGAACCTCCCTCTCCCTCTCCCTCTCCATTTCTTTTCTTTTCTTTTTCTTTTTCTTTTTAATTATATAAATATAGTTATATTTCTGGGTAGTTTTCACTCACTACTACTTAAATACATCTCTTCCCTTTTTGTTTATTTTTTTCCTTTGTAAATCAAAAAAGGTATTGATGATAATAAAAGAAAATTCTTAGATAAATGGGGTTATATTAGTAATGTTACCTAAATTTTACGAATTGATATAAATTACCCTTTTCGCCAAAAATAACAGATAAAGTGGTATATTCTATATATATATGAATTTTGTAATTCATATCATATCATGTCAACTTTTCTTTCTTGCTCTTTTTATTATTTTGAACTTTGAAATCATCATATCATATCAACTTTTTTCTCTTGCTCTTGTTTTTGCCTATTATCTGTCTCAGCCTGCATGCACCAACACGGTAAGGCTGACTAGACTTACCCGTCTACTTGTAAACTACTACAAGCACTACTAGAAAAAGGGCTTAATAAGACACATAGAATTGTCATTATAAAATTTCATTTATCACTACAGTTTCTCTATCATGGCATTTGTCGTTACTGTCATTTATTCCAATGTATCAATAGGTCCAGTGTAAGGATAACTACGGTGTCACAACACTTCACGTCAATGTCACCAAAGGATAAAGTGTAACGATAAACTGTTTGTCGCAACAGTTTTACATGTCATTATAGCCATACGTTTTATGCAAGTAAAAAGTTGTTAGATCTAAACAAACACTTTGAGCATATAAAGGTGTTGTGTTAGTGGAAAGATGTTGTGTTATTGGAAATTTTAGCACAGTTAGTAAAACAGAAACAATAAACTGTGCAGAATAAAAAACACACGATATGGTAACCCAGTTCGATTTTACAACCTACGTCTGGGGGCCTTTTGCCCAAGAAAGAACTAATCCACTAGTAGAAGAAATGGCTACATAAGATCTTACACATACAGGTCAACACATTATGTTACCCTTTCGCTCACCCTCTTCCTAACTCCACATGAATTTGTGTTTGCTAGATTCGCAATCACACAACCTAAGCTTGAACCGCCAATCAAACCCTTAACTCTCTTTACAAACTGAATTTATCAAAGATATCTCTCACTACTCGTGCACTCAATTACAATACTCTCAAGAAAGTATATGCACTCAAACAATAAAACAATCGGCAATCTCCTCACAATGTTTATGTCGTATATAGGTTTTAAATCTTAGATCTCTTCGCTATCATATATATCTTCTTCGATCTTCTTTCCTTGTGAGGATAAGGCTTGGGGAACACGTCTGATATCTGCCAGGTAAAAATCTTCTGTGCATCTATGATAAACATGGAAAAGATTCCGCAAAATCCGTGCAGATAAGGAAAAGTCTGTGCCAGATTAGTTCAGGTTCCCTTAGCACAGATTGAAGCACACTTTACAGAGTTTGTCCTACGCAGGAGCTTGACACTTCAACTGTACTTTTAGCTACATAAACTTTGCCAACATATTTGAACAACATCATCACTTGAGCAGCAACACCTCAAATTCAACAAAAATGTGATCCAAGACTAAATTAATATGCAAATATAATAATAAAAAATGTTTATAATAATTTTCATTTTACATTTTTTGTCATATTTTTATTCTATTTATTTTACGTATAGATTTTATATTAAATTTAAACTGCTCTTTTAACACTTATTGGGCCATATTTTTTGCATTATTATTTTTGCAATAATTTTATATCAAATTTTAAATATCTAATAAGAAACGAAAGATAAACAAAATCAGTAAAAAAAAATAGAGCCAACTTATGATATAGCCATAATGGGGATTAAAACCTAATATATAGCTCTCCCTCTTAAAAAAAACACAAATTTTAACTATTATTTTGAAGAGTAATGATGTTCGGCCACACTGTGGCCGACCACACAAGCTAAAAATGGTAATATAGGTTTTGAAAATGAAAATATATCCTAATTGGAAAGCATAAACCCTAAGAGGGAAATGTGATTATTTCTATTTTTACAGTCAACTTTCTATTTTTTACGCGTGTGGCTGGCCACAGTGTGGCCGAATATCATTACCCTTTTTTGAATTTGGGACAAAAATACCCTTAATGAAAGGCACACGGGTCGGGTCGAATTCGGGTACAAGGGGTCGGGTACTTATGACACTAATTTGGTCATTAGTGCCAAAGTACCGAATTACTTAGTATTTTTCTTCGTGCTTGCTATGCCACTTTTGGTACTAATATTGTCATTAGTGCCAAAGTATCAAATTACTTTTTTTTGTGCTTTATGTTGGCATTATCAGTAGGGATGGGCATTCGGATTACGGATCGATTTTTGCTCAATTCGATCCGAATTCAAAATCCGAATTTTCGAAAAAAATAGATCTGATCCAATCCGAACCGAACAAATTCAAAATTCAAACAATAATATCGGATCCAATCTGAAAATTCGAAATTCTCCAAGAAAATTCAAAAAATCAAAAAAATTGAAATAAATGTAATTATCCATTTATTTAATTACTTTCTCAAAAAAAATAAAAAATAAAATAAAACAAGATGATGGGGAAAACTTCTTCATTATTCTAGCAAAAATAAGCAAACAGAAATAATTAAAAAAAATTTAAGCAAAAAATGTGAAATTTGAGAATACATAAATTAACGGAGGCGAGGAGGAGCGAAGACTGCGACGTGAATGAAAATGAATTTTAGTTTTTAGGCTTAGAAATGAGTAGATATATTAAATTATTAATAACTAATAATAAAACAAAATAATATATTATATATAATTCGGATTTCGGATTTGTTCGGTTTTCAAAATCCGATCCGATCCGAATCCGAAATCCAAAAATTTTAAAAATTTGGATCCGATCCAACCGAATTTCATATTTCGGTTTGGTTCAGTTTGGATTTTCGGATCTCAGTTTTTTTGCTCACCTCTAATTTTTGGCACTAATATTATCATTAGTGCCAAAGTACCAAATTACTTAGTATTCTTCTTTGGGCTTTCTGTTGGCACTTTTGACAATAATATTGTCATTAACGCCAAAGTACCTAATTATTTTTTTTTGTACTTTATGTTGGCACTTTTGGCACTAATATGATCATTAGTGCCAAAGTACCAAATTACTTATTTTTCTCTGTGCTTTCTTTTGACACTTTTGGCACTAATATTGTCATTAGTATCAAAATACCAAATTACTAGTATTTTTTTGTGCTTTCTGTTGGTACTTTTGGCACTAATATGGTCGTTAGTGCCAAAGTACCAAATTTTCACAATCATTACATTTCGTCACGATAATGTCTACTTTTGAACACGACAAATTATATTGCTTCAATTTTGCGGCTCAGCCTTCGGCTCCGATTTTACGGTTTCGCCTTCGCTCCAATTACTAATATAAAGATAATCATCAGACAACAATTTGGATTTCTTTGGCTCACTCTGAGGCCTTCGGCTCCCTTTACTCTAATCTTGACCAAAGAAGAAGTAGCAAACAAAAAAACAAAGAGGCAAACAAAAAACGAAGAGGCAAAAAAAAAGCAAAAAATAATTTGCAAATTAAAAAAAAATCTGAAAAAAAGAAAAAAATATGGAAAATAAAAAAACAAAAAAAGAAAAGAAAAGAAAAGAAAAATTGGTAAATAAAAAAAGAAAAAAAAATCTGGAAAATAAAAAATAAAACGAAAAAAAAGAAAAACAAATTCTGGAAAATAAAAAAAGAGAAAAAAAGAAAAAAAAAAAAAAAAGAAAGAAAAAACCTAGATGGGTCAGTTGAAAGGGAGCAGGTTAACAATTGAATTCAGGTTAATAAGGATAATTTAGTCCTAAAATACAAATACGGCTATAATTTGTGTTTTGAAGACGGTGGACTATATATTGGATTTTAATCCCTATTATGACTATTTCACTATATATTCTCAAAAGAATATACTCATATTCCATAGGGTTAATTGCCTATAAAGGCACAACTTTTTCACAAATTTGTAATTTTAGCATGATCTTTTTTCATTGGCAATTCAAGGCATGATATTTCAACTCATTGCAATTCAGAGCCTATATTCAACTTCCGTTGATCGGAATGATGATGTGTAATTTTTTAGAGACGTGACATTTAACTATTTCTGATGTGGCATTTGACTCATTGCTGATGTGACATTTTTATTTATTTTTACTAAATATTTTTTTCTTTTTATATTATACCTTTTTCTCAATAATTCAAATTTAAACTCAATTTTAATGACACATAAAAAATAATTAAATGCCACGTCACTAAAAAACTACACGTCATCTTTCCGATCACCAAAAGTTGAAAATATGCTCTGAATTGCAATGAGTTGAAAGGTCATGCCTTAAATTGCCAATGAAAAAAAATCATGCTAAAATTACAAATTTGTGAAAAAGTTGTGCTTTTATTGACAATTAACCGTATTCCATATATAAATTCATACAAGTGTCTCAAATCTATAGAATTCTATTAAATAGTCCAAGATTGACAATTTAGAGATTATAACTAGCACTATCTTCAATCTAATGCGATCCAAGTAGTTTGTGTTAAAGACCCTAACACCCATACAGAGATTACCATCCTCAATTAGACATTTACCTGGACATGAAAAAAAAAACATAAGAAAATTCTTAGTGTCAAATAAATTAGTTAATAAAAACATTTGGAATAATAAAACATACAAATTGAGGGGCCTTCCAAATCATTTTCCAAAATATATTTACAACAACAAGATCATCACACATCCCCCATAATTCATATTTTCTCTATAGCAATCCTTATAGCTAGTCTGTAATCCGTTTAAACAAAGAAATATGACAACTGAGATTTAAACGAGTGCCGCAGTCTCAAATCTTATAGTCATCACTAAACAATATCCAAAACTTGCAGCAATCTATGGTTTACTGTACCATTAGTTCTTCAGCAACATTCTCAACCCATTTCCTATACGCGGAACCAAAATAGCATCCGATTTAATTTGTTCAATATTAGCTTGAGCCTGCATGATTTAGTATCATAAATTAAATACCACAAAAAACTGTAAAATGATGGAGACAGGGTTCAAGTATATCGACCGAAGACCATTTCTATGCCTAATAGGTGTGGGGAGTTGATGCCCAAACAAAAAGGAAAGAAATTAAACAGGAACATGGAAAAGTAACAATATATATTTAAATAAATTTACCCTTATGAAAATCTTACAAATCTATCTATACTTATTATAAAAGAGTGGATTCTTATAAAATTGAGTTGATCTGATACTCCCTCCGTCCAATTTATGTCTACCTACTTACCACAAAAAATTTGTCTATTTTATATTTACCTAGTTTAAGAATTTTAAACCTATACCCTCATCCCTTTTCCCTATTTACTACCTTTTGCCATTGATGACTCCACCTCACATCAACTTTATTTCTACTTTTTTATCATCCTAACAACTTTATTCCTATTTTTTGGTCAATACCACCTCTTTTTTGTCATTACCACTATTATTTTGTCATTATCTCACTACCCCTCAAATACACATTTATTCCACCAACTACCACTTTATCAGCTTTCTTAAAACCCTTGCCACACCCCAAATGGGTAGACATAAATTGGACGGAGGGAGTATATCCTTACTTTTATATTTATTTTAAGGATAATAATGTAAATGTACATAAAAATTATTATGAATTTAATAAATTAATAGTAATATATAATTATACTTCTACTATAACTCGACTATATAATTCTTCTTCTACCACAATAACTCGGCAATTTTATTAGAGATTGTCTTACTAACAATAAAACTATCCGGACATTGTATGTCCGGACATAACCGGTTCGATCAAGTAAAAAACTAATTTTACATAATTTTTTAATTAATATTTTTTTCATTAATTTCAGTCATTTATGAATGTACAATAATACCTTTTTCGAATTTTAATTAGAAGAGAAGAGAAGATATTTGTGTCGATGAAATATGGTCTTAATTAATACAGTTTTAATTCGGAAGAGATTTCTTTGGGGGATGGGAAGAAAAATTTTGAGGGGGAGTGAATGTGGGGGAATACCGCCGATTTTTTTCTTGATCGAACCGGTTATGTCCGGACATACTATATCCGAATAGCATCATCGCCCTAACTTTATTTAATTATGTAATCGTATATTTTCAAATAGGGCGATGCTATTCGGACATACTATGCCCGAGTATAATCGGTTCGACCAAGAACAAAAATCGGCGGTATTACACCACATTTACTCCCCCTCAAAAATTTTCCTCCCATCCTCCAAAGAAATCTCTTCCTAATTAAAATTGTATTAATTAAGACCATATTTCATCGATATAAACATCTTCTCTTCTCTTTTAATTAAAATTCGAAAAGGGTATTATTGTACATTCATAAATGGCCAAAATTAATGAAAAAAATATTAATTAAAATTTATGTAAAATTAATTTTTTATTTAATCGAACCGATTATGTCTGGACATAGTATGTCCGGATAACTTTATTGAATTAAATAATAACCTACACTATTTGTTTATGATTTATGATATTTGGTGAATGAAGAATATATTAAGAATAGACGTGTCGCCAATTAATTTCATAGATAATATTTTTACTTTTTGATTGCAACAATAAAATTCATGCCAATCTGTATACTCATGTTAGTCAGTATACTAATTCTAGCAAAATGATAAATATGAATATTTATTTTATGCTAGATCTACTTAGGTATTAATTATTAATCAACTTAATAAATTAACACATAATATAGTCCTACATGTTATTATATACTCAAAATTGAAAGTGAAAAGATAAAATTAATTTTAATAGTTAGAGATTATTTTCTTGAGCTGGAGTTTTGTATTTTTGTGTAATTTATTTATTTATTATTTTTATTTGGAGTCATTGTTTCATTTGATTATGATGTATTTTTAAGTCTATAGACATAATTGAGTTGAAATTTTAGTGATTGATAAATTAATTTCAAATCTTTAAATCATAATATTGCCTCCATTCCATTCGAAATGATGTGGATTCTTTATATGAACCATCACACTCGAAAGAGCACATCAAAAGGGAAACCATTCTCTATCACAAAAATGTGTCGCTCCACCACTTTATATCTCTTTATTTTAAATAACTCAAATCCTAAAAAACGGTGGCTAAAACAAATGTGTCACTTTGAGCATGACGGATGATAAACACTCATTTTCGTAGCAACTAAGCGTGTTTACTACCTCTTTTTGCTTAACTTTTACCAAATTTGTGATTGGTTTGATAGGAATCTATCTATTTTGGAATTGTATCACGTTTGGTGGAGTTTTTGCTTGTGTGTAGGTGAAATAAGGTTTTCTAAGCTAAAGTGGATGTTCAAAGAAGAGTGGAATTGAAAAGTCGGGATGAAGAAGTGACGAAATCAGACGAAATGAGGTCGAAGAGCTAATCGGCACTCGAAAGGGCTAACCGGTGGGCTAACTGGCGGTTCAGGGCTAGACCGCTGGTTAGCAGGGGAAAAGATCTAGAATTATTCGATGGGTTAATGCTAACCGGCGCCCTAGAGGTTGGACAGCCGGTTAGCCGGTCCAAATCGCCGGTTAGCACTTTTTGTGCCAAAACTTTCCATTTTGCCCTTTTTACGTTTTTAACATACTTTAACACTTCTTGTACCCTATAGAAAGGGATCTTAGCCCCAAAAACGTGGCATCATTCATCATATCTTAGAACTCTCTTTCCAAAGTTTCCATTTAGGGTTTAAATTAGTTTTTAATCTTTGTAATCAAGTAAGAAGGTTGGATTTGGTTTGTTTTGAAGATTTTATTGAATATTTCTCCATTTGGGTTCTTAGTATCTTTTATTATGCATTTAATTATCTTTTCTTGTGCTATTTCTTTTCTTATGTCTAGCTAATTTTCTTTAGTTGGTTGTGGGGATTTGAAATGATTCAATGGTGATTATGATCTTAGCTTTCTAATTCTAATTACCTTCTTCTAATTGAATGTGGATTTGGGTCTTGATTTCATGTGGGAATTATTGATCATCTTTCTTGCATGCCAAGTGTTTGTAGAAATTTTTAATAGGTTTTTACATGCATGGAAATCAAATTGTCACATCATGCATGATTTTGAGACTTAGCAAGTGATGAATTCATGCATGAGAGCTTATATTCTTTGTATTTTTTAGAGTTGCATTATCGTCTTGAGTCTTAGCCGAGAGAGTCGATAGTTTGATCTTCTTTTGCTATCTATCGAGAGAGGATAGTGAATAGCTTTATGAATGCTTCTCATTTAGGAGATTAAATATGGTTATGCGAATTAGGAAGTTATCTTCATGTCATTTAGAATCGAATCAAATCTCTAGAACCAACATTTGTCTCTTATCGTTTCTTCAATCCTTGTGTTTTGTGTTTATTTGTTTTTAATTGCTTCCTTGCCTTCATTTACTTTCATAATTGTTAAGTAAACCCAAATTCATGATGATTGTAGAGTTTGAATAGTATGAAAACGCATGAACTTCATTTCCCCTATATGTTCGATAAAATAGTCCTTGTGGATACGATATCCGATTGCTAATACTACAATAGCCCGTTAGAGTTGCGGTTTATATTGCTAAGAAAAATTTAGTGATCAACTTTTTGGCGCCATTGCCGAGGACTATTAAGAATTTATAGTGTTAATGATTTTTGCGCCAAGATTACTAGTATATTAAATATGCAGTTGAAAGGTACAACATTTACCTTTCTAATTTTGCGTCAGTAGCTCTACAGCATTTCTAGATCTGTAGCCAAAAGAAATCACAAGCTAAATAAATCTAAGATTACTAAAAGAGCATGCCAAGGTTGTTAATACATATTCTAGCTAGTGGCATTAAATCACGGTACATATGGTAAACTCACACCATTAATATGTTAGGTTATATATATACCAAGAAATCATATATATATATACCAGTTGCATGATGAATTTTGTCATGGGGCGTTCGGATTCTGATCGGATCATAAATATTGACCAATTTCAGCCCCTGAGGAGAGCCCCAATACAGATGGGATTCATCACTCCATCAATAAATCTTGTTCTTCAACTGCAAAAGTGCGACTCATTTCTCATACTACATTAGTACTCTTTTGTTCATATTTTCAAGAAAACGTGATTCAAAAAACAAAAAAGTTCTTATAGCATGATTATATTCTTGAAAGAAAATGATGGTCTTTTCCTTGATTATAGCTAGGTGATAATTGCATATCAAGATCATGAATGTCTATTGTGAAGCAGGCCATGGTATTACACATCTTTAAGTTTCAGACAAAGAAAATACAATACAACAAACGTGCCATATTGTTATTGCTTTCCTTTTTCGAATGTAATCTCAAAAACAATATGGCATGATCTAAAATAGATCGAATTCATAATAACGATATCTAACATCTGACACAGCAAGAGCTGATGGAAATTAAAGCTATGGCTCTGGATTGATAACGTGGCTCCAGAAGACCAAATCTTAGTACTCCCTATGTCCCGCTCATTTTGTCTCACTTTTCTTAAATGGATGTCCCATTCAATTTATCACATACCAAATAACGAAATAATTTACCCTTCAAAATCCTTCAAAGTGGTAAGACCTACCCACTTCCTTTTTTTTTTTACCCTTATTCTTAATCTCCATATCCAATAGTAAGGAGACAAAATGAGTGGGACGGAGGGAATTTATGTTAACTTTCTTTCAAAAATTAAAATTACATATCCATCGAAAGGCAAAGACAAGTTATAAAAGTCACCACTAACTAAATAAATCACTATTAACACTCTTTCTATATAAGTACAGAAAATGCGTTCTCATAAGTATTCTTAATTTGAGCGACCAAATTGAAGATCATAAAATATACCAAACAAATGAATGTAATAGAGGTAAGAATGACCATTCCATTCAATTCCATCCTCCATTCCATCATATGAATCACCTCTCCTCAGTTCTAACTTCCAATACAAATAATCATATACTTGGGAAGAAGTCGTTTATGATTTCTCACCCACTAGTTAAACCGGCAAAGTTTCTCTCAAAAAAAAAAAAATAGTTAAACCGGCAAAGCAACAATTCTTTCGTTTTAATTTTTTTAAAGGGTAAATTGCATCTAAAATCAAAACGTTTCACCGAATTCGCAAATTGCACATTTAAAAAAAAACGTTTTATAAAATCAAAACGTTTTAATTTTTTGTAATTGAAGCCCGATGACCGGTTTTCCCCAACTTAAAGCTTGCGTGGCAGTCGGAGTTGACACGTTGGACTCGCCGGAAGCCAAAACGACGTCGTTTTGAATTTAATACAAAAAATATATATATATATTATTTCCATGTCATCCATCTCCCCCATCTCATCCCCGTCCCCTCTCCCCATCTCCTCCCCATCTCCTCCTCCACCACTCTTCCCCACCTGAAACCCGCCGCCACCGCCCAAATCGCCGCCTTCCCCACTACCCTCTCCCGCACGTCGACCACTTCCCCCACCAAGCCGCTCTCCATCCTCTCATCCCTCTCATCCCCGTCCCCTCTCCCCATTCCCACGCTGGCCAAGGCGGCGTGCGTCCGCCGGCAGTGGCGGCGGACGGCGCACGACGAGATCTGCATGAGGCACTACCACCACAGCCCGACGCAGCTGCGCGCCGTCGTGTCGGCGCTCGGCGGATTCCGCCGCCTCTACTCGAGCCACCTCTAGCCGCTGCTGAACCCGACTTCTTCTTCTTCGTCTTCAGCGCCGCCTGCTGCTACCACGTGGCCTTGCCTTCCTCTAGCTCTAGCGCCGCCGCCGGGGGCGGTGAGATCGACAGAGGAGCTTTGTAGAGGAGCTTTACATCATCGCCGGCGTAGTGAAATGGGGGAACCCTAATTGCAAAAATGGAAAGAAAAGAGGGGAAATGGCCGGAGCTTATGCCCAAGCTCAAGCTCACCCTCGACGCTGCTAGGCCCTTGTTCGACCGCGTCCTGGCCCGCGTTCAGCCCGACCTGCTCGTCTACGACTTCCTCCAGCCGTGGGCGCCGGTGGCGGCAGCGGAGCATGGCGTCCCGATGGTGGAGTTCATCACCAGCAGCGCCACTATGGGGAGAAGGGTGAGGTGGGGGAGAAGGGTGAGTGTGGCGGCGGACGGCAGCGGAAATGTGAAGAGTGTGGCGGAGGCAGTGGCCATGGACAAATCTCACTAGAATGTGATGATTTACGGCAACGACAAAGGCGCCACCATTATCTCCGGTAGTAAGAATTTCGTCGACGGAACTCCGACTTTCTCAACGGCGACGTGGGGGAGAGGGATGAGATGGGGGAGAAGGGTGAGGTGGAGGAGAAGGATGAGGTGGAATTTGTTTTTATTAAATTCAAAACGACGTCGTTTTGGCTTCCGGCGAGTCCAGCGTGTCAACTCCGACTGCCACGCAAGCTTTAAGTTGGGGGAAACCGGTCACCGGACTTCAATTACAAAAAATTAAAACGTTTTGATTTTATAAAACTTTTTTTTAAAAAATGTGTAATTTGCGAATTCGGTGAAACGTTTTGATTTTATATGCAGTTTACCCTTTTTTAAAATGAATTCTTTCGTTTTAAATATTCTTTGCTCCAACCGTTAGATGAAATGCACAAAAGAAAGTAAATTAAGTTCTATAACCACGTAATCAATCTGTATGGCCTACAAGAGCTGTAAATGTAATATTGAAATCAATTAGTATGACAACAACTTTAGATTTGTTCAATAAAAAGCGATATCAAATTCTGACAATATCTCATAGATCAAACGTGGCCGTATAAAAAAACCTCATCTATAAAAATGGACCACAGATTCAACGCCATTTACCGATAAAATTGGAACATATTTTTACAATTCTTTAGGCAGAGTTGAATTTGACACCACCTTGTTTTAGTGAATAAAAAGGAGAATCCACAAGCCCATTATATGAAAAAAATTAAACAACTCCATCGCTGTTAATACTAACTAGTGTATAGATCGTCGAAATTTAACGGGATTACTTAACACTGTAGTTTACAAATATATAATTAAAAAATAATTAATATTTTATTTTAAAGTGATTTTAACAAATCATTACAATAAGTATTATACGCAGGATCATCTCGTTGTAAATAAGTGTTTCATGAATGATCATCTTATGTGTTGACGGATAATCGATATACGTTGTATTTTATAAAAATAACTTTCAAAAAATAATTTAACAAATCATTGTAATACCATCTCGTTGGGACAATATGTGTTTTATGAATGATCGTCTCGTTGCAAATAAATGTTGCATGAAGGATCATCTCGTGTAGAAATTATTGACGCGAAATCACCTTACATTTGTATTAATAAAACAAATTTTAAAAATAAAGCAATATTAATTTTATTTTAATGTGATATAATTTGAAAATAATTGTACATCAATGATCATCTTGTTGTAAAAAAGTATTATAAGTGTCATACGGTGTAGAATTTATTAACGTGGAATCCCTTTTTTTATTTATAAATATAATTCAAAAGAATATTTTTGTACTCTGCTTTTAATGGAAAATTGCAAATAAGTGTTAAAATATTGATCATACAAAACTTGACTATAATAGATATCCAATATATAGAAAGACAAACATAGACATTATCGACAATTTCGATAACTCGTTGAAAGAGTGTTACATGACTATATAAAATTATAAATTATAATATAAACTAAGTTAAGGAGAGATAACGTTACTCGAGTCATAGGTACTATTTTTAAATCTAAAATCACCAAATGCATGCTTGCCTCAAACTCGAATCACAATTTTTATATATGTACCCATTACAAATCTAGGAATGACAGTGAGTAGGATACACACACATCAAACATTTCTCAAACTTGAACCTGTTTAGATTTTCTTATCCATGCCCGTCTTAATTTCGATTAAAAATTTATTTCATTATTCAATCCACCTTAAAACGGGACCAGACCCGTTGGATATACCCGTTAATTATCCACTAAAATTTTGAATACTAAAAAAACAACATTATAGTAAAAATAGTAAAAAAAATTACAAATAAATTAATTTATAAATTTAAAATTTTATTAAAATAAATCTCATAATACTTACTAACAAAATAACTAACATGAGTGTTATATAATTCATTCTCGTAAAATGTTTAAATAATATTAGTATTTATAAGTCAAACCAATTCATTACCATCTCTAACCAAATATGTTTAAAAGAGAAACTTCACTACTCGTAATATTCATCTCATTCCAGATCTGTAAAAGAAAATGTACACTACAATGTAAATACTATTAATTAGAAATAGTAGAAACAAAAAAAAAATTAAAGATAAAAAAGAAACTTTACTACCGTACCCGTAGCCATCTCAAATCCGTAAAAAATGAACACTACAACGTAATAACTAATTATAAATAGTAAATAAATGAAAAATATAATTAAGTGAAATCTCGTTGCAAATAAGGGTTATATGAATGAGAAATGATTATAAATAAGTGTTACATGAAGGACCATCTTGTTACAAATAAGTGTTATATGAATGATCATCCCTCATAAATTTTATTCAAGCGAAATTACTTTACTTTGTAACTTATAAATATATTTTAAAAAATTATTTTAATTTTTTATTTTATTTTAAAGTGATATAATTTGACAATTTTGCAAATAAGTGTTCCATGAAACATCGACTCATTGTAAAATATGTATTACATCAGGGATTGTCTGTTGTATAATAAGAATTATATGTGAAGTATCAACTCTTGTAAAATTTAATACGAAATAATGGAAGCTCAAAATTTGACAAAATATTTATTAATTTTGCTAAAATATTTAATTAGAATTGAAAGAAATATAATTCTACATTCATAAAGTTTCTTGACCAAAAAGTATTATTTTTAAAACTTATGCCTAATAACAAAAAAATAAATAATTTATTAATAGTTCAGAAATGATATACATAAATGAGGGTAACGGTTATACAATAGGAGAGTAATTAATGGTCATATGTTATTATAATTATAAGGTAAACGTATGTGATGGTCTTTGGTGTTGAGATTTTTAGATAAATATAAGAGAAAAAATCTCAAAATGTCACATAAAATTGAGGATAGTTGTGGTGCTTGGGATCCCCATTCTCGAAATTCCACTAATACCATGTCTTAATTTAATAAAGCAAACAATTACAGAATATTAATAACAATATAAAGATTTGATTTGAGAATCATAATATGATAAGAGCATATATAATAAAATACCTTGAAATAAAAGTATTTTAACTTATTCAATATTAGGACGGATAAATAATTTAGTTGCATGCTTCATCGTGGAAATGTTGACCCCTAAAATAATATTTGAGGTTTCAGATATCAAATTATGATTGCAAAATTAAGTTAATTAGTTTTAACCTCTAAATGTTGATATCATCACAAACTGCAACGCAACTATCACGGGGCTCTTTATCCGCGTTGTCCCTCTTGTCTATAAATGCTTTGAGTTGATTGGCAAATGAATTCTAAAGCGCACAAGTAATTTTTCTACCACTGTTGTATAGATATGACATCAAAATCAGAGAGATAAATAATTAAGTATCAATCTCGCAATTATATTATAATGAAATAGATAAATAATAATTTGTTCAAGTGAAGAATTGAGTTGGAAATAATACTCCGCATCAGCGAGTATGATGTCGCACTTGCATGCCCTTTCCAGTGATACTATGGTGATTGTTTCGACTTTACTTCACCAAGAATATCTGCAAATTGAATGCGAATTGAACATGAGTATATGGAAGATTATAGAATACCATCCAAGGTAAAATATATTACAAAGTAGACTGACCAGAACAAATTGTTTATCGTGCTTGTATAAATCCACAAAGGAATAAAGTCGAATCCATTTTCAACGATTTTCTAATATTTCGTTGGTTCAGAAACCTTGGAGGCAAAGCTGAAGTCAATCCTCCAATGATGACAGACTTTGGCGTTATGAAGATTAGACTTATTTTCCAATACTTGAAAATTCTGAACAACAACTATTTCACCCTCTTTCGATAACGGCATGAATTTATTCTTTACCACCGTAGCGATAGATGCTTGAATTTTATAGCCCTATACGAAATATGAAAACATGAAGGCTAAGGTTGATTACATGGATAATTGAATATACGTTACTAAATCTTTAAAGGTGAGATGGTTACCGTTTCATCAATCAGAATCATTTCTATTCCTTCCTTTCCGAATGCATCTCTTTGGACCCACAAGCATAGAACTCTCACAACAACCGTTTTGTTCCTAGTTTCACTGTTAATGGCACTAAAATGAATTAGTATATTGGTCGTCGACATTTCCTTTGTTATGAATAAAAACACACAATTAGGTGTTAAAATACTTAATACCGTTAATGCAAATTGAGAAGACATGACTATAAAATTTATAATTATTTCTCAAAAATGTTTAATTTTCACATAGTAAAAGCAGAATATGACAACCATAATACTGTATATAATCAGGAATAAGACTCGGCCAATCCGAAAAGAAAAAAAGCATAAAAGCATTAAGGCATTATGGCAAATATCATCACGAAAGATATTTTTATAGTTTCAGAAAAAAAAAAATCATCAGTGTAATCAGGAAACAATTAAAGTTACTGCCAATCATAAAACTAGAAAAAAAAAATAATAAAATGAAACAGGTAATTGCATTAAGACATTTTGTCAAATAGATTGTGCACATATTTTGCCATTTGTATAACTCGTAACAAAATTGAGGAAAATAAGACCAATCATAACTTCCAAGCAGAATATTGCATTAATCCAATGAACATCTCTAATAACATAAATTTTATGTAGTACATTAATCCAAGCTAATTAAAAATTTGCTATTGCGAGATATTATAATTCTAAAATCCAAGAAACTTACCAAGAAGATTTTGTCTGTGGGAATGATTCGTTGCAGTAGCGCAAACAATACAGAAGAATTTATCTGAGCGAGGAATGATCTAGTCGGCAATAGCAGAATTTGTACTCACGAGAAATTATTTCATTTTCCACTTTCGAATTCAATGAAAGGATTTTTTGTTCCCTGATTTCAGCCTTCGATTATTTCCGTTCAGCAAGATTGTAGGGTGTTAATTAGGTGTTGATTACAAATTACAATTCGTATAGATGTGAATAGGCTTTCATCTATTTTAGATAAATGAGAATACAAAAATCTAATAATTTCACATCAGCATGTGAATGATTGTAAGTTTAGGGATCTGTACTCCTATTATAAAGAAGATACTAGTGGAAATATGCCGCTCAATTTAATAGGATTGATTTATTATAAATTGTAATGCATTAAATTGAAAAATAAAATTGTAATATTATTGATTTTTAATTATAAGGTTCAATAAAATAGGTATAGAGTATCACATTACTATCCATATGTTAATTACTTATAATGTCTTATGTAAATTTTCAAAATTCTATCACTATATCCATTATAATATTATTAATATAAAAGTAAATTTTAAATTAAATCCTATTGTTGACACAACTTGTCCAAAAAAAAGTTATTACGAACTTTCAGTAACATCAACAAAAAATGTAAACTATTGATATTGTTTCAAAAATATCATGTTAATATTTTCCGTTCGTCCTATCGCAGTTTTTTATAAATTATTTTCTTATGATGCAATTGTATCATAATATAAAATTTTGTAACAGTCTCGCTTCTGAATTGACGGCTGATCCCACAAAGTATCACAAGTCCTTTCTAGCGTGCTTTGTCTCACTCGCACATTTCCTACGAAAAACTTCCCAGGAGGTCACCCATCCTGAAATTGCTCCAAGTCAAGAGCGTTTAACTTTGGAGTTCTTCCACAACAGGCACCAGAAGAAAAGGATGCATCTTAAAGGTATAATTAGCACCTATCAATTCCTTTAAGCTCTTCTCGAAAATGTCATCTCATTCCGATATATTCTCGAAATCCCTCCTGTTAGGGTGTGTTTCGATTCATTCCTTCCCCCTTGGCTTGGAAGTCTTATCAGAGCCGCTCCTAGTTTGTGCCTTGTGCACTGACGATCACTTCGTACTTATGCCACGGGCGTCATAGGCCCATTGGCTTCCACTTGGTTCATCCCCGAACCACACCGTACTGGAAGAGATTTGGCTCTGATACAATCAATAACATATTGGCTTCCGAATTGACGGCTGACTCCACAAGAAGTCCTTTCTAGCGTGTTTTGTCCTCACCCGCATGCTTCATTGGAAAACTTCCTAGGAGGTCACTGATGCGTCGTCAATTTTTGGGTCTTTTGACCCCGTTTTTCTCTTGTTTTGTGTCTGTATGAGTCTTATAGGGAAGAAAACAAGTATTTGGAGAAGGAAGCTGGAAAATGGGCATATGGACGAAATATGGTCAGAATGGGCATTACCGAGACAATTCAGCCCCACTGCATGAAGCTGATTCCCCAAGGTGAAGAGAGTTCAACAACAGACCGCTCAAAGCACCTTTGAGCCATGATGATTCTTGAAGAGTACCCTGGTATGAGGCTAACCAAAGGATGCAACCAATATGACCATGTCCGCCGAGCTAAATAAGGAAATACGCGTGGAGAAGATATGTAGAAGATTCTGGCGAATGCTGGTGATAGAATGATCTGGAAAAACGTGGAGTCAATTCAATTAATCAATAATTAATGGCCAATCACCAATCGGATCAATCAAAGGTCAATAAAGGATCAAACTAAATATGAAAGGTGATCACTCATGTCAGTAAAGCCATGACGCGCAACAACTTTGCTCTTCACATTCCATCTTCCGCTTACCATTTGACGTGGTATGGCGAGATGCGAGATGGTAGTTGCTGCCCCTGCACACCATTCGTCAGTTGGCATACCCGACTGACCTGAATCTGAAGCCCAACAGTACAACCTTATCGACCATCGGTGTGAACTGAAACCAAATCTAATCCAATTGCTGTCCAAATTCTATGGCATACCTAAAGATGATCGAATCACACATCTCCATGACTTCGAGATGATATGCTCAATGGAAGATAACCAGGCAAGAAAATGGTACTACAACATGGGCTGAGATGCAACAAACATTTTTGGAGCAGTATTACTTAGCAGCAAAAGTGTTTAGTATGAGGAGGACCATACAAAACATCGAACAAGGAGAGCTCGAATCATTCTACGAATATTTGGGGCCGATTCAAAGGGTTGTTGGAAGAATGCCCAGTCCATCAAATTCTTGAAAATAATTTGGTGGAGCACTTCATATTAGGACTCAAGAAATACGAGAGAAAACTCGCGTTATTGCGGCATGTGGAGGTTCGATGTTTGACAAAATGCCCAAGGACGTTTTGCAACTATTTGAATGAATGGCCAGAGAATTAGGATCATATGAATGTAAATTGGAAGCACCAAAGAAATGGAGGATGACAATTCATTGAGTTGAGGAAGGACATCAGTGAGATCAAACAACTCGCAGCGGCCGTGACCAAACCGAAGAAGGTCCTTCTATATGACCAGTACAACATGACTGGACATCAAACTGATGAATGTCAACTCTCTCTAGGGGATGGACAAATGGATGATTTTACTATAGGAGAAAGTGACGACCAGCATAAGAAGTACGATCCATTCTCTCACTCTTACAATGTTGAATGGAGTGAAGATCCAAGTTCCCAATGGCGATATGGAGAATGGGAGAATCAACAATTTCAGCCACTACGAGGCATACTCAGACACCCTCGTACCATTCAGAACCACAAGAAGGACCAACCTGAGAAGAGTCTATGAAGGATGCCAAACTCTTCGGACCTAAATCAATGGATAAATGTAGCCAACAACTCTTCCATTGGGATGATGTTATCGCAAAAGATGTGGAGAATCAAAGAGAACTTCCATCTGAAGGGATCGATCTGATCAAAGAAGCTGATATAGCAATGCTGCAAGAGGAGAAGGACCTCGAAGAATGGCATGAGGGTATGCCCGAACCGTCAGACACTGCAGTGGAATTGATAGGAAAAGGCATACCGGAGTCTGATGAATCAGAGTGGCCCATACAGAAAAGGTTACCCAGAAGTTGCCAACTACTGCACCGCCTTATCCGAATAGCTTGGAGCATGCCAATGATCACAAATGCCCACTACCCCAAAATGCCAAAAATTTGAAGAAGGCATACATGAAAGGGAATGGGAAGTTAGAATGTGTGGCGATGGTGACGAGCCCTATTTTTATGCTCTTTTTAGTGTTTGTAGAAGTCTAGATCGAGTCTTTTCTTCTTTATTTTGGGTCTTTTGTATGTGGGAGGACACACTGGCATGCAGGGCACCATATTCCTGCAAATGGGCACAATGAGTAGATAAAGGGCATTAAAGAAGAAGGAATGCAGCAGGGCGCTGGAGGTCCCAAGGAGCTTGTTGGTGATCATGATGACAGACGACAAAGCCACGAAGACTCCATGTATTGAAAGTCAAACCTTTGCCGAAAATGGAAAGAATAAGTTCTGATAGAGCCACAACATATTCAACGGTAGCCTCCAACAACCTCCAGCTGTAGCAGCAGTAGCAACCAATGGGAAGAAAGCAAGAAAAGGACTGAAAGTGAAGGGCTGACCAACCAAAGGATGTCGGACTCCAAACTCGATTATGAGGTGGACTTGAAAGGCTTGGATCCAACTACCACTTAGGGAAGCCGCCATATAAAAAGACATCTGCCCTACTTCACTCCTATTATCTCCTACAATCTAAAAGCAGCAAAGAACACAACACACACTACTCTCTCTCTGCACTTTAGTGTTCAGCACAAACAATACTCTTTACATTTTCTATTAAGACCACGGTGAGACAAACACTTATTTCCAGTTTTAATGTTAATGATGCTTTCAAATATTTATTTCTTTGCTTGCTCTTTACTTTTAATGTCTAGCTAAGTTGTTAATGCTTGGGTTGGTTAAGATGCGGTGAGATGTAAGTGTTGTGTATGGGAAAGGTGAGGCCGAAAGCTCGCTGAAGAGCTGCTGGACACGTTTCTGACGTGCTGAGCTAGATTCCAAAGTGGTGGAGCCTCCACGACTTCGCCGGAGGTCTACGGAGGAGTTGCGGAGGTGAAATTCCTCACAATACAGGGCTAAGGTATAGGGGTTCCCCTCACCTCCGGTCGTGTTGCGGGCACTGGAGTGTGGTGTATGGCGCAAACCATGCTTATAGCCATCTTGGGCTCCCGAGGTGACTTTTCTAGATGCGAGCTAATTCTGTAGATAGTAAGGTGGGCTCTCGAGGTGACTTGAAGGGCTCGACACTGAAAGGAAGAGCTGGGGAGGAGATGCTCACGTGCGTGACATGGTGACAGTAAAGGGGCGTGAGTGTTGAGGCCCTATGACCAAGAGACGTGCCCACGCGGTGACTATTTGAGGGCCTGGGATCCAAACACACACACGCACACAAACATCGAACCAAATCACGACTGACCCAAGCATGCCCTTTATATCTGATTTATTTAGTATTTTATTTCAGTCTTGCTTCTAGCTTATGTTGAGAGTGACCAAACCCCAAAACCCAACTCCTGTCCAGTGACCTCGAGGTCATCACAACCTACCTCCATTGGGTTCGACCCTGAATACTTACCTTTAACTGTACTTAGTGGTGGGCATCAAAAAATTACAAATCGTATTTTGGCGCGTCCGGGTTCCCAACGATAGATCCAGGCGCCGTTGCCGGGGAGGTACATTTGCCAGTGATAATCTCATTTTGTTTAAGCTAACCTCTTTTGTTTCCCTTGTGTATGCTCGGTCGTGGTCTTGTAGGTACACCTCGACGGCATCTTTTGTACTACCCTAAGATCAAGAAACTAGCAGGACAGACACGAGCACAGATAAGGAGGGAAAAAGAGACAGAGAAGATACGAGATCTGTAAGCTAGACTTACAGATTTAAACGATGAACGTGGAGATCTTGAAGGAGGAGATCCAGATCTAGAAGCAAATGAGTCAATTGACAACGAGATGAGAGATAACCATCACAAGGAGCCTGAGCGCACGATGAGGGAAATGGTTTTCCCCACCAACCTCAATCTATGACCCATAGGTATAAGGTTGCCCGAGCCCACCAGGAACTGGGAGTTGAAGCACACTTTCATAAAAATACTCCCAAAGTTCAGCGCTATACCTGGTGAGGATCCTCAAAGACATCTACAAGACTTCGAGATGGCAGTCTCGACAGTCCGTACGGAGGTAACATGGGAGAATTTATTCGGTTGGTGTCTTTCCCCTTCACACTCTATGACAACGCTAGAGCCTGGCTTTATTCTTTGGAAGAAGAGAGTGTGACGACGTGGACACAACTTCAACAAAAAAATATGGAGAGATACTTCCCAGCTGCACGTATTATGGCCATGAGGAAGGCAATAACGAGCATCAAATTGGGCACTCGGGAGTTTTTCTATGACTATTGGAAAAGATATGAGAAGCTGATAGCAAAGTGCCCACAACACAATATTTCTACTCATGATTTGGTGTAAAATTTCGTAGGAGGTTTGAGGGCCACTGTGAAGTCTTTTATCAATGCCTGTTGTAGGGGAAATATTGCAAACAAAGCCCCAAGTGAAGCTTTTAAGTGGTTAGGAGATATGGCTGAACACTCTCGCGACGATGGGGGAGAAACATTCAAGCAGCCTACCACGGAGCCCACGCCAGTAAAGGCTAAGATCGATGACCTATGCTCTGCTGTGAAGATGTTGGTCAACAACCTAGGTTCACAACAAAAGAAGGTGGTCAAGCCTTGCGGATTTTGTCAAGCCACACACCATGTGATGGATACTTACCCCACACTCTTTGTGAAGGATGTCAATGCACTTATGTAAGCTGGAAACAACAATCAACAAAGGAGGTTCGAGCCAAACAATCAGTACTACAATCCTGCTTGGAAAAATAATGAGACTCTGAGATGGGGACCCAACCCTGGGTACCAAGGGAACCAGCAAGGGCATCAGCAGCAGTATCAGTAGCCTCCAAACCAGAACAGAGGACCCTCTCTGACTGATGTTGTGAACACATTGGGGGCTAATTTCATAAAGGAACAAGAGGAGAATGCTAAGTTCAAACAAGAAATGAAAAACACCCTCCAGAACCTACAAAATCAAGTGGGTCAGATGTTGAATACTGTGGCGAGGATGGAAAAGAGAGAGGGTGAACTCCCCCTCAAGTAGAGATACCTCAGAAGGCTCAACTCAATGCTATCGCTTTGCGGAGTGGAAATTGACAGAAATGTTCAATATATTCAAGAAGGTAGGAATGAACCTACCCCTCCTCACTGCATTAAAGACCATGCCTCGTTGTGCCAAGTTCCTGAAGGATTTATGCATGAAGAAAGTGAGAATTCAAGATGATGAAGGATCATGGCGGGAGAGAATGTGTCTGCAATGATTCAAAGAAAAATGCTATAGAAATGTGGTGATCCGGGGATGTTTGTGATCCCTTGGTGTAATTGGAAACACACGGATAGATAGGGCGATGCTGGATCTGGGTGCTTCAATCAATGTCATGCCCTTGTCTATGTACAACAAGATGAATGTTGGGGCAATAAAGGCTACAAGGATAGTGATTCAGCTCGCTGACAGATTAGTGGTATACCCGAAAGGCATTATGGAAGATGTATTGATCAGAGTAGGGGATCTTATCTTCCCTGCTGATTTTTATGTCTTGGAGAACAACAAGGACCAACATCGACTGCCACTCTGGAAAATTAATTTGTGAATTTGATTGTGAGAAGGTGCAGTTTGATGTTTACAAGGGCTCAAAGGGTGCCGTTGGGACTGAGGATGTGGAAGCGGTGGACTATATAGAGCACACAAAAGTATCTCAAGAGCTCCACATGGACACTGATGAGTATGCAGAATTGCCTCATGATCAATCAGGAGAGCGTATTCAAACGATGGAAGAGGTTTTGAAGCCGGAGATCACGAGATTGACAGAGTTGGGCATCATAAAACCTGTTCCAGGAGAGGAATGGCCCAGTACGGTGCTTATGGTGCCAACCACTGCTGCTGAACAGACCATGAAGGATGAAAGGGATCTATTGGTCTACAAAGATCTCCCGAATGGATGGTGAGTACGTGTGGATTACAAACGGGAAAGGGAGAAGTCTAGCAGGCCACACATCTCGATGAATCTAATAGAGAAATTTCTGAACTGGCTAAGAAAAGAGTTCGATCAAATGCTGCAAGTTAAGAAGTTTGAACGAGGACATCGGGTGCTACTTCATTAACCTAAGTTCAACTTGTGGAAGTGCAAAGTGACTACTAATAAGAAAGGTCCATTTGAGGTTGTGATCCACTATCAGAGTAACGCGGTTGAGATCAGGGACTTAAAATCGGGGAAGCTGTTCATGACAACTAGTCAAAGACTCCAACCCTACCATGAAGATCACAATGGAGTAGTTGGTGCCCTCACCACTACTCAGTCTCATAATCTGATATAAAGAAGGAGGAAGTCAAGCTCACGACTATAACCAAGAACACTCACCAGGAGGTAACCTGGTAAGAATTTTGGCCTCTTGTTTATCTTCTTTTCGTGTGAGTTTGTTGTGCTAACTTAGGTCGCAGAGTGTTTATTTTATCCTAGAGTTGTCAGGTCTTAATGTGTAGGTAGGAGGCACCGCCGATATCAAGGAGGGCACGAAGAATTGATCGGGAGACCGAGGAGATTTTGGAAGCATCTGCTGATGTGGAATTTATCAACAATAAAAAAAAATCCCTAAATATCTATCTGCCGCGACCCTTCGTCTCCCCCACTTTCAAATTCAAAACCCTTTATACCCTATTTTTCATCATCCCACTACCTCCACTCTCTCTCAACCACCACGAACCTCCATCCTTAACCTCTCCCTCACCCCTCATAACCACCTCTGAACTCTTGTTCCCAAACTTTCACAAAAATGGCAAGGACTAGAGGGAAAACTGAATCCACAATCTTCAAAGACCCCCAGCCAAGAAAACTAGGAAATCGAAAAAGATGGCAGCTGGTCCCCCAGCCGCTGACACCGAGAAACAAAACTTCTCTTCCCCCGATCTCAACGAGGAGGCAGCCGCCTCTCATATGCTAGAACTAGGAGGAGGGAACCCTCAAGTAGAAGAGGCGGAGAAGTCGACGGAGTCCCCTCCCAAGGAAAAGAGGACAAAGAGAAAGCACGATGCGAAGGAACCCACTCCATCCCAAGAAGAGAAAGCAGAGGAGAAGACGTTAGAGAAGAACGAAGACGATGAGGATGAGTCTACGGCTAAAACTGTCGACTACATCATTGATGAGTACACATCGAAGGATAAGAAAAAAAAAGAGAAAGGGGTCCATGAAGGAGAGGCTTCGATGGCCTCTGCAGATCCAGTGGAATCACCAAAGGCCTCCAAAGCGAAAAACGGTGACCAAGAAGAAAAAGATTCAGAGCATTTCGACAATCCCTTCCTCCTCAAAACTCCCGCGAAGGGATGTGGGAGCAGGATCTCCGTCATTTAAGCGAGTCCTGGTGCCCAATACTGTGGATATTAAGTCCATGGAGGAATTGGGTTGAGCTTCTTTCTGACTTGGAAGGGGAAGGTGTATGGGGATCTGGCGAGAAAGTTTGTGAGGACCATGAGAACGAAGGTTCTGACTTCGGTGGGGTTGGCTATAACTTTTCTGTACTTTGAAATCAAGGGGAAGAAAATGAGTTTGTCGGTGAATGAGACCAACCAGGCTTTCAAGATGGCGGATGTGTGGGATTTGCAATAAGAGGAATATAAAAATGTTGTGAGAAAGATACCGGACCAGACTGTACACGAGGTGCAAGAGAAATGGAGGATGTTGGGGAAGACCCCAAAGTTCAAGAGTGGGTATTCAAAGGGGCACGATTTGAAGAGTGATGCCCTCCGTGTTTGCCATAGAGTGATTGCCTATAACTTCTATGGAAAGGACAATGCCAGCAACTCCATTACTCAGAAGAAGTTGTATCTGCTGTGGTGTATGGAGACCAAGCAGAGGGTCAACTTTGGGTCCCTGATGATCACGCAGCTGCAGGAGATCAACAAGACCACCGGGAGCAAGATAATGCTCGGCCAATTCATTGGCCAAGAGCATACGACTGGTGAACGAGGAGAAGATGGAGGCTGTCCTGGAGGAGGTGCTGAATTTGGGATGCTTGTAGAGGATGCAAGACATTGAGGTTGGAGAAGGATAGGTGTATAAGTTTACCTACCCCGAGGCCAAGGAAGCTGTTATGGAGGGCCTAATGACTACTGCAATGGGTCAGGAGATATTGAGCCGCATCCAGGAGGTGGAGAATGTTGTTGAAGCCAACAACTACATCCTCAAGGAGATCCTTCATGCCCTCAAGGAGTTCAACAAGAGGCAAGAAGCCACGTACCCTGGGAAGTAGTCTGCTTCCTTGTTTGTGTCCTCCCATCTTTTTAATTTTTAGTAGTTTAGGTTTGTTTTCTTTTTGAGTCTGTTGGATTCCACCACTTTCTTGCAGCAAAGTGTGTGGGTATGTTGGTTTGTGTGTCTTCTCTATGTTTGTTTTGATCAGCATGAGCTTGTTCCTTTTTTGTTTTTCTTTTTGTCTGTTTTTGTGTTCACTCTATGGGCTTAAATGATTAGGGATGATGAATGGGTATATATCATAAACCTGTAAGATTTTGGGCTCTGCATCCTATATTATGATCTATGCAGCTTTCATTTCTTGTATGAATATGCATTCTTAACTAGGATTCTGTTAGAATTTGTCTACTTGGCACTGTATACTTTCAAGACTATGGGTGTTGATGATTAGATGATATAGGCATTTCTTTCTATGAGCCCACTTAGCCAAAAACATCCTTTCCCTGAAAAAAGAAATATATCCCTTGTTAGCCCATTTTGAGCCAAATAATTCATTTAAATTAATTTGATAAAAAGTCCTGAAATATCATTGTCATTATGATAGGCTTAGAGATCACTGGAAGAAAAACAAAAAGGGACTTGTGAGCTGAAAAAGAAGAAAATCACCCTAGGGCTTAAGGCAAAGAAACCCTAAAATTCATATGAGGGTGGTCACTTACAGAAAAGGGGGGAGGGAATAGAAAAGTAGAAAAGAAAGAAATAAAAAGTAGGGTAAAGGTGCAAATACACCCTTATACTTTATACCCAAATGCGTATACACCCCTACGGAAAAGTTAGGTGTTGTCATACCCCTAACGTATACTTAAATAGTGCAAATTGGCCCCTACTTCTAACAGAAAGTTAACTTCCATTAACTTTTTCCTTTATCTATTTATAGTTTATTTATTTTTTTTTTTAACCTAATATTTTCCTTTTATGAATAAAATCAAGAAAATCCATGTTTTCAAAATGGTATCAGAGCCCTAGATTTATTTAGGAATTATATTTAATTTATTATTTAATATGAGTATTATTCCTAACGGAGGAGACGTCCAAGTTTACATGGATCCGGATAGGGGTGTCAATGGGTGGGTAAAATCCGGACCAGAACCATTAATTTTTTTCTGGTTCTAAACCCGGACCGGACCGTTACTTATCAGATCCGGACCGGACCCGGACCGTAAAGTGATAAAATGAAATGGTCAAGGTCGGTCAAATACCCATGGGTAATCTCAGAACCTGTAGTTGCCTCTTTCATTAATTTTGCTGTTCAAAATGCAAAATGCATGTTTTACTGTCTTTGTGCGTGTTTGGTGTTTCTGTGCTGCACGTATGTGTGTTTTTGTGAGTGAGGTGTGTGTCTTTTTGTGTGTGCGTTTCTCTCTCTTTTGTGTGTGTGTGTGTGTGTGTCTATGTGTGAGTGTGTGTTTTAGTGTATGTATGTTCTGTATGTATGCGTGTGTGAAACTGTGTTCATGTGTGTTTTTTGTGTGTGTGAGTGTATGTATGTGCATGTGTGTGCATTTTTGTTTATTGAATGAGTGTCTGTGTGTTTTATGTGTGTATGCGTGTTCTCTGTGTGAGTGTGTTTGTGTGTGTTTAAGTGTGTGCACTGTGTGTGTTTTGTTTATTTGTATGTGTGTGTATTGTTGATTTTTTTTTAATTCATTGTTTAGTTGGTAATAGTTTTTTGGTTGTAAACTGAAATAGTACTAGTATTACTAGTATTAAAGATATTTTGTATTTTGGTTTATTTGTTGAATATTTTTTTGAATTTGAATTGAAAAAAAAAAGAAAAAATCAGATTGGATTTGGATCAGAATCGGATCAAGCGGGTCGATTTGGATTACATTTATCCGATTTCGGGTCTAACCCAGTTGCAAGAATAACATATAAAAGAATTGACAAATAAAAAAAAACGATGGGTTCTGGACCAGAACCAGATCCAATGGGTCGATTTGGGTTACACTCGTTCGATTTCGGGTCCAACCGGTTAGTCCAGTTCGAAGAATAACATATAAGAATTGACAAACTAGTAAGATTTAAAAAAAAAAAAAAAATGGGTCGGGTTTGGACCGGAACCGGATCCAGCGGGTCGGTTTGAGTTAGACTTGTTCGATTCCAAGAATAATAAATAAATATATATATATATATATATGTAAAATAAAATTTAAAAAAAATAAAAAAAGTGGAGCGGGTTCTGGAACCTGAATCAGATCCAACGGTCCGGTCCGAATTTACATGGTGCGGTCCGGGTCCTAACGGTTCCAGAACTGGAACCAGAACCAGAACCGAATTTTATAAGGCAATAGATTGTTACAGGTTCCGGTCCGGTCCGGATAAAGCCCACCCGTTAACAAGCCTAGATCCGGACAACTGTCCGAGATGCGAGTTTATGCGGCTAGAAAAACACACCATGTAAAATCAGAACGAATGAACAACTAGAGAGCAGTACTCACCTATTCCACAATTCTCCTTGGCTATGGATAACTGGAATCGTCCTTCCCCAAAAGAATCCGAGCGTGAATCTGCAAGAAAGGGAGGGGCGGGAAGGTTTCCTAGCGAACCACCTCCGAAGGTTAAGTCAGCATTCTGGGTTTTGTTTCGGAACTAGTTTAATGGAACAGGGAGTAAGATTCAGAGAAAAAAGTGTGTATGTGTGTTGTGTTTTTTAGTATATATACTCGTGAATTTTCTTGAGAATGAAGTTGTGTTGCTTCCAACTCTTTTACCTTGATCTTTACACGTTCTATCATTTCATTGGCTATAGCAGCATCGTACTCTCTGACGGTACCAGATTAATCATTAATTAAAGTGTCCTTGTTCGTCAGGTGTTCAACTGGGAGAGAGCCCTGACTAAGAGCACTCCGTGCAGACCTCTGGCGAGGCCTTGCCGAGAGATCTACTGACTGCTCTTTGAAAGTAGGTCTCCATGAGAGACCCCATCACCACCATATAGAATGCTCAGGTCGGGTGTTCATGTCGCATGCTCAGGTCTTCCTGGAGGCCTGGATATTTTTGTCACTATCATCTACTCCCATCTACTCTAAATTTCGGGAGGTCTCCTTTTAGGAAATTTCAGAGTAGCCTAATTCGTGCAACCGTCATGTGCAACAATTCCTTCAGTAGTCCTTTTTTTTTTTTATTATTTTTTATTTTATTTTATGCAGACGTGCCTATTTCAAACTTTTGAACCAGGCCTCCTTTGACTGATATTAAGTGAAAAAGTGGAGGAGACTTTACAACTTCCCCCACCTTTTTTCCAACAGCCCTCTTCTCTCTCATATATTGGGGGTTTTCACTTTTAGCTATTCCTTTCAAATTTTTACTGTAAATCATCCATGGCGCAAACTCCCTCTCGCTCCGAGGAATTCACCACTTTCGACCAACACGAACCCCCAATATCTGACACCCAGCAACAGACTTCCCAACGCGAGGATTCTCAATCGGACACCTCCGTTCACACTCAAGTGAAGAGGAAACAAACCTCTGGGGCGAAGAGGAAACAAACTTCTGCTCGTCGCTCCCGTCGCATAGCCATCCAAAACCCCTCCAGTCAAGCACCTCCTTCCCACTCAACTGATGTCATCAACTTAACTGAGGGCTCCCCTTCCTCTGGTCACAAGGTCAAGGAGATGGATTCGTCGTTCCCGTCTGCTGAGAATTCTTTCTCTCTGAGGATTTCTGCTCCTCCCGCTATGAATGAAAACACTATAGCAGGTGAATCCTCCCTAACTTCTGTAGAATTAGCGCTAGTAAAGTCAATGTTAAACTGTGATGAGTTGTTTGATATTAGCATGCCAGGATCACATGACTGCCCCCATCTACTAGAATATCCTTCGGTAGCGTTTTGGTATCACCAGATAGAGTCAGGCCTAAGACTTCCTTTCCCCGACTTTGTAGTCCAAGTTTGTAGTGTATACAATCTATGGCCCAACCAATTTCATCCTTCTTTTGTCAAAATCTTATTGACTTTCTTTATCCTGCTTCGTAGTAACGGGGGCGTCCCCACTCCCTCTCTTTTTCAAACGGTGTATGACGTAAAACCCAATGGAGCCTTTTACTATGCTAGCGCTAGGCCCAAGGGTCCTGCCCAGCATTTGCGTGTACCCCGCACAGCGGGAAAAGAATGGAGGGACAAGTATTTCATTGCTACTCCAAAACAGGGTCATTGGCCTTTTGATTACCCTCAATGGCAAACACTTCGTTTGAAGTATCCCCGTCCTGTTGTTACGAGTATTGCTGACATAACTCTTCGAGTGCTATCAAAGTTGTTTCAAAAAGCAAGGGTTGCCCCCTCTCCATTCAATTCCCTGCTATTTGATCCTAGTGTACTTTAATTCTTTGGGCTGGCACCTCGCGGAAATCACTCTTTTTCCATTGAGGGTGGGTTTCAACTGTCTTCTCATCTTTTCCTTTTTTACTTCTCCAGCCTTTCTAACATGCATTTCATTCTTCGCACCTTGCTTGGTGCAGGAACAAGTTGGATTCAGGACATGAAGCTTCCTGATGATGAAGATTTTGATTTTGCTATCCTTCTGGAGGAACAAGCCCGTTTGGAGTCCCAAGCTCATGATACTGCACACCCTGCCAATCCAGCTTCTTCATCTACCGTTGCCTCTACAAGATCACAGTCAGATTCTCTTACTGCTTCAGGGGTTATCATAAAGCCCACAACCACCAAGTCACTAGGTCCGAATGTTCCCCCCCCCCCCCCAGCATCCAGGCAAGGATACGATCACTTTCAGTGGGTTTCCCTCTCCACCTCTCAAGGAGAAATCCAAAGTAGGTTCCTCTATTAGCCTTAAGATACCTTTCCTGTCCCGGCCTCCTGCTGGCACCACCAAAAAATCCAAGCATACCCCTTTTCTCGGCAGCTCCCCTCCACGAGGTGCTGACTCATCAGGTTACGCTTTCAGGGGCCAGACTTCCAGCTCCCTCCGTAATTTGCCTTCTTCCGAATGCCTCTCCTTATTGAAGGCCATTCCTCTCTCGGATGAGGAGGCTGAGGATAGCCCTCCCACTTTGCGCCAACTGCAAGAGGAAAGCGCTCAAAACCTGGTGCAGGTGATACCACCATCATGCTTTTACTTCCAAAAAATACTTATCATTAAGTACTGTCACATCTTTACTGTTGTATATTTAACTCCTTCTTCTTCTTCTCTTGGCATCATTGCAGCTGTTCAGTACCCATGGCCGACTGCTGCAATTTTAGGATGCTGCCCAGGAGAAGGAACTGGAAAAGGTAAGGGAGACACTGGTGGCCAGCCAAGTGTAGTTGCAGGAGGCAATCCGAGCGAACGAGGACCTGCAGCATCAAAACCGGGACATCTTAGACTCCAGCAGCAGGCTTTCCTTGGCCAATGACGATTTGAAAAGGAAGAACCATGAGCTGCTCATGTCTCAGGAAAAAATGTCTGCTTTATCCGAGGAAAATGCTTCCCTCAGCAATGTCAATGCCGAGCTCAGTCATCACTTATCCCAGGTCAGCAAGGAGCTTGAGGGGACTAAGGATCTTCTCCATGCTGCCAACCTCTCTTACCAGTCGGGCTACACTGAAGGGGTTCATTACTGTCGCAGCCACATCCTTCGGACCTCTCTGGGCCAACAAGCACTACAAATTCTCCACCAAGGTCTCCTGGAGTCCTTTCAGGCATCCCCTGAGTACCTGATGGCTATCCGCAGAAATATTTCCTTTCTGGAAAAGAGGTGCGGCATGACTGTACTAGCTAAAGCCCATAATCTGGGTTTCAAGGAAGTTGTAGAGGTCGATCCAATAGTGAAGCATCTCCCTCCACCTCCCTCGTTCAAGCGTGATACCTTTACTCCTCCGGGGACTGCCTGGTGGCTTCCTGTCATGCGGAAGGCCTTTGAGGCTCTCACAGCGCCATGCGACTTACAAGCGGTCTTCTCCGATCCACCCGAGCCCATGTATGATTTCTTCCCCAAGGACTTCCTTCACCCTGGCAAGACATCAGGTATCTCTTGTTTTCATATACTGATCTAGTATTTGTTGTTATAATGCCTTATTTTCCCAGTTAATCCATTTTTCACATATTCCCTTCAGATGTGCCTCCGTCTGGTGGGACCTCGCAAGTCATTGGGAATGAGCAGCTGGAGAATGTTCCCGAAGATGAGCCTGTTGACGCTGCTGAGGCTGACCCTGCTGATGATACCACTAACTTCCTAGCTTAGTTATCATGTAGTTCATGTTTCAAATACTATTTTATCTGTTTTCGCACTGAACAATTTCTTTTGCCCTACGTTGTTTGAACAATTTTAGCACTTTTGTTTGTTTTACTAATGCTGCACTCTCTACTTAGCAATTTAATCCACTATGTCCATTACTGTGTCATCACTTGCTCTACGTTGTTTCTTTTGTTTACGTTTTCATTTGCATTTTCATGGGGTATTACGGGACCCCCTTAGGGGTGTAGGGTACACCCCTACTCCCCCCTACTCTAGATGGTTGAACCCACTGTCAAACCATTTAGAGTAAACGTCTTGTTTTTCTAAACATCATGTCTACTGCCCTGTCTCAACCTTATAATTTCCCATCATCATAATACAGTAATTATGTAAAAGACGAATATTCAAGGAAACAACTTCTCAGCTTTTATTTATTTGCGACAAGTTCTCTTCGTGCCATTACAGGAATACTTGTCTAGCTAAGCAAGCATCCTACTAAAAAAGGATGGGCATAAGACCTGGCACGTAGGCCCCTACCCATTTAAGACAAAACTTTCCATAGCATGTTTCTAAACATAGTACTTCTTCAAATTGCTCACGTTCCATGGTCTTGGTTCCATGTACCCTTCATGGCTCGTGAGCTCGTATGCTCCGCCAGGGAACACTTTGGTCACCACGAATGGTCCTTCCCAATTTGGTTCGAACTTTCTCACCGGGTGCATGGCGTCAGCTCTCTTGAGCACCAGGTCTCCCTCTTGAAACCTCCTCGTCTTTACTTTCATGTCATATGTTGTTTTTATGCGAGCTTTACAAGCCAGAGCTCGATGGTACGTGATGCGTCCAAAAATACACACCATGAAAAGATCAGAACTCATAAGTAGATGAAGAAGGACTCTCACCTGTTCTGCAGCTCCTCTTCGTTCCAGACAGTCAGAATCGTCTTCCCTGGGAAAAATCTTGGCGTAACTCTGCAAGAAAAGGAGGGCCGGGAAGTTTTCCCAGCGAACCACCTCCGAAGCTTAAATCAGTGTTCTGAGTCTTTTTTGGGAGATGAATGTAACAGGAGAAAATGAATCTGAAGAATTGTGTGTTTTTGTATGTGTTAGATTTTTTAATATATACTCGTGTTTTCTTGTGAATGAAGTTGCACAGCTGCTAATCCCTTTTACTTTACACATTCTACTATTCTATTGGTTGTGGTATGGCTGTACTTTCTGACAGTACTGCCTGAGCATTAATTAAAGCACTGTGAGTTAGTCAGGTATTCATCCAACAGAGAGCCCTGAATGAGGGACCTCAACAGGTATCTGGCTGGATGCCGATAGGAGGCCTATCGGCAGGTTTCTGGTTGAGATTCTGGGAAGGGATCTCAACTTCTTTATTAGATCATTTCCTGGGCAAGTTGTTGGACGACGATGATGTAGAGTGCTCAGGTCTCCATGAGACCTGGGTATTTTTTATCACTATTATCTACTCCCCCCTACTCTGCATTTCGGAGGATCCTTCTTCGAGAAATACAGAGTAGAAGTCCTCTTACGACTAACGCAATGAGGGATCACCCTTAATGATCTGGTCCCTCTTTGTGGGAGCTTATTTACTTCAAACTTTTAAATCAGGTCTCTGAGGGCCATTATCTTATTAAATGGAATATTGGGGGGAAAACTCTTCGACTTCCTTGACTTTATCCAACCGTTCCCTGTTCCCTTTACCCCAGGGTTTCAATTTCATCTTTTCTCATTTTCAACTACTTCTTCAATTTTTCACCGTAATTCCATCATGGCGCATACTTCTTCCCTTTCTGAGGAGTACACTACCTCTAATCAGCATGGGCTTCAGGAGTCCGATGTCCAACTCCCACCTTCCTCACCTGAAGGTTCTCAGTCGAACACATCTGCTCGCACTCAGGTTAGAAAAAAGAAAGTTAGTGCTCGCCGTTCCCGGCGAATAGCCGTTCAAAATCCCTCCAGTTCGGCGCCTCCTTCTAACCCTGATGAGGTCATTATTTTGACCGAGGGTTCACCTTCTTCTGGTCAGGGGGTTAAAGAGATAGACTCATCACTTCCTCCGGCGGATATTTCTGCGCCTCCCGTTATGTCTCCGGATGCTATATCAGGTGAATCCTTGCTAACTTCTACAGAATTAACATTAGTAAAGTCGATGTTAAACTGTGACGAGTTATTTGACATTAGTATGCCTGAAGAGCACGACCGCCCTCAACTTTTAGAATATCCTTCAGTAACGTTCTGGTATCACCAGATAGAGTCAGGCTTAAGGTTCCCCCTTCCCGACTTTGTGACTCAAGTTTGTGATTTGTATGGTCTGTGGCCTAATCAGCTTCACCCTTCCTTT
Organism: Schizonepeta tenuifolia; assembly: GCA_029490685.1. NCBI lineage: Eukaryota > Viridiplantae > Streptophyta > Magnoliopsida > Lamiales > Lamiaceae > Schizonepeta > Schizonepeta tenuifolia. Next base: position 26,222,278 of record CM055959.1, read on the forward strand.
GTCAAAATTTTGTTGACCTTCTTTATTCTGCTTCGCGGTAATGGGGGAGTTCCTACCCCTTCTCTTTTCCAAACGGTATACGATGTGAAACCCAATGGTGCCTTTTACTACGCCAGTGTTAGGCCCAAAAGTCCTGCTCAATATATATGTGTACCCCGTACAGCGGGAAAAGAATGGAAGGAAAAGTATTTCGTCGTTACTCCTAAACAGGGTTATTGGCCTTTTGCTTATCCTTTATGGCAAACACTTCACCCGAAGCATCCCCGCCCTGCTGTCACGAGTATTGCTCCTGTTACTCTTTAACTGTTATCAAAGTTGTCTCGGAAGGCACAGTTCGACCCCTTCCCCTTCAATTCTCTGCTGTCTGATCCTAGTGTGCTTTCTTTCTTTGGGTTGGCACCTCGAGGAGATTATTCTTTCTCCATGGAGGGTGGGTTCCAACTGTCTTCTCATCTCTTCCTTTTCTATTTTTCAAGTCTTCCTAATATGCATTTCATTCTTCACACCCTTCTTGGTGTAGGGACTAGCTGGATTCAGGATGTAAAGCTTTCTGATGATAAAGATTTTGACTTCGCTATTCTATTGGAGGAGCAGGCCCGCCTGGAGTCTCAAGCCCATAATACCTCGCATTTCACTGCTCCTCTTCCCTCATCTGCTGCAGCCTCCGCACGGCCGCAGTCTACTCTTATTGCTGCTTCGGGGGCTGTTATCAAGCCCACAGCTATTAAGTCACTTAATCCAGGTGTCTCTCTCCAGGATTCCAGTAATAATAAGACTGCCCCGAATGTACCTTCTTCCTCTTCTCTCAAAGGGAAATCTCAATTGGACACCTCGACAAACCTCAAGAGGCCTTTGGTCTCTCGACCTTCCATCGGTGCCACCAAGAAGTCTAAGCATACCTCTTTCCTTAGCAGCTCCCCTCCGAAGGGCACTGATTCGTCAGGTTATGCTTTTAGAGGCCAGACCTCCAGCTCCCTTCGCCAGTTGCCTCCCTCTGAGTGCCTCTCCCTCTTGAAGGCCATCCCTCTTTCAGAAGAAGGGGCTGAAGATACCTCTCTTACCCTACTTCAACTTCAGGAGGAGAGTGCTCATAGCTTAGTACAGGTATTGCCACTGCTAAGCTTTCATGTTTAAAGAACATTTGACTTTAAATATCGTCATGTCTTTGCTTTTAACCATCCAATGTCCCCCTCTTCTTCCTTTGACATTATTGCAGTTGATCAGTACTCATGGCCGACTATTGCAATTTCAAGATGCTACCCAGGAGCAGGAGATGGCAAAACTCAGGGAAGCGCTGGTGGCTAGTCAGGTGCAGCTGCAGGAGTTGGCCACGATGAATGAGGATCTGCAGCATCAGAATCGTGACATCTTGGACACCAGCAGTAGGCTTTCTCTAGCCAATGATGACCTAAAAAGGAGGAATCACGAGCTTCTCATGTCTCATAAGAAAATGTCTATTCTATCTGAAGAGAATGCATCCCTTAGCAGTGCCAATGCCGAGCTTAACAATCACCTTTTTCAAGTTAGCAAGGAACTTGAGGAGACCAAAAATCTTCTCCAAGCCTCCAACCTTTCCTACCAGTCGGGCTATACTGAAGGAGTTCATCATTGCCGCAACTACATCCCCCGCACTTCCCTGGGCCATCAGGCGTTACAAATCCTTCATCAAGGGCTTCTAGAGTCTTTCCAAGCTTCTCCTGAGTATCTACTGTCCATCCGACAAGACATTGCACTTCTAGCAAAGAGGTGCGGCATGACGGTGTTAGCCAAGGCCCACAGCTTGGGTTTCAACGAGCCCATAGAGGTAGACCAGATCGTGAAGTACCTTCCTCCACCTCCCTCCTTCAAGGGTGATTCCTCCATTCCCTTAGGGACAGCTTGGTGGCTTCCTATTATGCGGAAAGCGTTTGAGGCTCTCACCGCGCCTTGTGACTTGCAGACGGTCTTCTCTGACCCACCTGAGCCCGTCTATGACTTCTTTCCAAAAGACTTCTTCCCGACTGCCAAGTTATCAGGTATCTCCCGCTCTGCACAACTTCCGTGCACTTATCTTTATGTTTGTTACCTTCACACTTCATTTTCTTGACTAATCCATTTTTTACTTCTTTCCTTTAGACGTGCCTACAACTGGTGGGACTCCACAATTCCTTGGTGATGGATCAAGAGAGCTGGAGAATGCCCCTGGGGATGAGTCCGCTGATGCTGCGAGAGCTGACCCTAATGATGGCTCTACCAACTTCATAGCTTAGTTGCTACGTAGTTCATGTTTCAAACAACACTTTTATTTGTTTTTGTACTAAAACAATTTCCTTTCCTTTTGTATTTTGATGTTTGAACAATTCCAGTGTTTCTGTTTGCTTCACTAGCACCACACTCTCTGCTTAGCGGGTTAATCTATTATGTCTATTTTGCTATTATTCGTCTACACATTTCCTTCGTTTTGCATTTTCACGAGGTATTATGGGTCCCCCTAGGGGTGTAAGGTACACCCCTACTCCCCCCTACTCTAGATGGTTTCATCTCGTTATTAAAAACCATTTAGAGTAAATATTTCACTTCATTCTACTGTGCAACGTAGTTATTGTTTTATCATGACTTCATAATTTCCTTTATCGCGTTGCAACGATATGTAAATACAGACGCAAACCAAAGAAAACAACCTCTCAGCCTTTATTTACTTACGACAAGTTTTCTTCGTGCCATTACAGGAATACTTGTCTAGCTAAGCAAGTATCCTATCAAAAAAGGTGGGAATAAGACCTGGCACGTAGGTCTCCTCCCGTTTCAAAAGCAAAAATTCTCCATAATATATTCCTATAAATAATACTTCTTCAAGTTGCTAACATTCCATGAGCTCGGTTCCACGTATCCTTCATGGCTAGTGAGCTCATATGCTCCGCCAGGAAGCACTTTAGTTACCACAAATGGTCCTTCCCAATTTGGTTCAAACTTTCTCACCGGATGCATCACATCAACTCTCTTGAGCACCAGGTCTCCCTCTTGAAACTTTCTGGTTTTTACCTTCACATCGTACGCAGCCTTCACGCGGGCCCTGTAGGCCAAAGCTCGCTGATGTGCATCTTCACGTACCTCGTCAATCAGATCCAAGCTGTCAGCCCTCAGTTCTCTGTTCAGGTCCTCATCGTAAGACATGATTCTGTGTGTTAGAATTTTTATCTCCATCGGCATAACGGCGTCAGCACCGTACACCAAACAGAAAGGGGACTGTCCTATAGCTGTTTTTTGTCCAGTTCTATACGCCCATAACACTGAGCTCAGCTCCTCCACCCACTGAGATCTCTCTTTTTCTAGCATTGCCTTTATGCCATTCGCTATGGTTCAATTGGTGACTTTAACTTGCCCACAAGTCTCTGGGTGAGCAACAACAGCAAACCTCTGCTCGATTCCTCTAGCTTTGCACCAAGCCTGAGTTCTTTTTCCAAAAAATTGCGTCCCGTTATCAGAGACCAGCACTCTGGGCAGGCCATACCTGCAGCAAATGTTCTTCCATATGAACTTTATGATGTTTTCCTCTGTTACTGAAGATAAAGGCTCAGCCTCCACCCACTTACTAAAATAGTCCACTGCTACAATAATGTGGCATTTCTTCCCTGCTGCCATAGGAAGTTTGCCAACTAGATCTATACCCCATTTATCAAATGGACATTCTGCATACTGAACTCCCAGCTCTTCGGCAGGCCTGTGAATCAACGGGCCGTGTTTCTGGCATCTGACACACTTTTTTACAAAAACCTCAGCATCCTTCTTCAAGGAGGGCCAATAATAGCCAGCTCTCAGCACTCGCCGGATCAGGTCTCTGAACCCTGTATGACACCCCGCTATTCCTTGGTGTGCTTCCTTAATTACCCGCAGACCTTCTGCCTCTGTTACACACCTCAGTAAAGGTTGTGAGTAAGCCTTCCTGAATAAGTGTCCTCCCACCAAACAATATTTGGTGTAGATTTTCTTTTTCTCTCTTCTCTCGCCTTCTAGCACTTCCCCCGTTTTTAGGAAATATAGAATAGGCATTCTCCAATCGCTTCTCTCTTCTATTTCATGAATACTCTCTTCTATGCGACTGTTTGCCATTTTTAACAATGTTACTTTTTCAGGTACCAGCACATTCAGAGAGCTGGCCAACCTTGCGAGGCGATCTGCCTGTGTGTTGAGGTCTCGAGGTATCTGCTTCACCTCTAGATGCTGAAACTGCTTACTCAGGTCTCTGATCTGCTCCACATACCTGATCATCCTTTCTTCCTTGATCTCATAATTTCCTGAGACCTGTTGGACTACTAACTGGGAATCAGAATGACAACCCTCTGAGCTCCCAACTCAGCTACCATCTCCAGGCCTCTGACAAACGCTTCGTATTCAGCTTCATTGTTGGAGACTCTAAACTCAAACTTCATTGCAAAATTAAGTTCACCCTGATCTGGCGTTACTATGACAATTCCAGCACCACAACCTTCAATTGTCACCGATCCATCTACAAAGACTTTCCATTCCGGCCACCGTGTGGGCTGAGTAGTTTCCTGGATAAAATCTGCTAGGGCTTGCGCTTTAACAGCAGTGCGTGGTTCAAATTCCACCTCATACTCCCCTAGCTCAACACTCCATTTCACCATTCTTCCAGAGAGATCTGGTTTGCTTAATATCTGCTTGAAGGGGAAATTAGTTCTTACCACCACCTTGTGAGCTAGGAAGTACAATCTCAACCTCCTTACTGCTATCATCACAGCTAGAGTAGCTCTCTCCACCTCTGAGTATCTGTACTCAGCTCCCTACAGGGCTTTACTGATGTAATAAATAGGCTTCTGCACAGAGCCCTCCTCCTTTATGAGGACTGCACTCAGGGAGTGATCTCCAACAGATATGTATAGGTATAGGGTTTCCCTGGGGGTAGGCTTGGTCAGCACTGGTAAGCCTGCTAGATAAGCTTTCAATTCTTCAAATGCTTTCTGGCAGCTTTCATTCCATTCAAATTTACTGGCCCTCTTCAACACCTTGAAGAACGGATGACTCCTTTCCGCCGAAGTAGAGATGAACCGACTAAGTGCAGTGATTCTCCCATTCAGCCGCTGTACCTCCCTCATATTGGTAGGAGCGGCCATTTCTAGTACAGCTCGTACCTTATCCTGATTCACTTCAATTCCTCTGGGAGTCACCATATATCCCAAGAATTTTCCTGACCTAACTCCAAATGTGCACTTTGCCGGGTTCAAGCGTAGATCATACTTTCTTACAACTGTCAGGACCTCTTCTAGGTCTCTGGCATGATGTTCTGCTTTCACACTTTTTACTAAAATATCATTTACGTATACCTCTAGAATCTTCCCTATCTGATCCTCAAATATTGCATCCATCATCCTCTGATAAGTAGCTCCAGCATTCTTTAGGCTAAAAGGCATCCTCACATATGCAAACGTGCCACATACAGTTACAAAGGCTGTTTTGATTACATCTTCAGGGGCCAACTGTATCTGGTGATATCCTTGGTAAGCGTCGAGCATAGACAACAACTCACACCCTGAAGTTGAATCAACCAACTGATCGATACAGGGCAGTGGGTAGTGGTCTTTCGGACATGCCTTATTCAGGTCTCTAAAATCTATACACATCCGCCAGCTACCATTGCTTTTAGCTACCATTACTGCATTTGACAACCATTCAGAGTACTGAATTTTAACGATATGGCCAGCATCTATCAGCCGTCTGATCTCTTCTCTGATTACCTTTTCTTTCTCCGGCCCGAAGGACCTCTTTTTCTGCCTTACTGGTTTCTTTCTGGGGTCTACGTTCACATAATGTAGAGCTACAGCTGGGTCTACCCCTTTCATGTCCTCTGGACTGAATGCAAACAGATCTGCATTCTTCCACAAGAATCGGACTATTGCCTCTCTTTGTTCATCAGTCATCTGCTTTCCCATCTTCGTGATAAAACCTGTTTTTCCCGGAAACAGTTCTATCATCATCAAGTCTTCTTCTACTGGCTGCATTTTCGGCTCCAGGTCTTCATCCATACCTTTCACTTTTGCACTTTTGTCCTGCATTGGGCGCTCTACCACTGGAGCTCCCTTCACATGTTGCTTGGCATACTTTATAGATTTTACATAAGATTCTTTCGACACTTCTTGGTCACCTGAGACCTCACCTACCAGCCCTTCTCTGAGAGCTGAGAATTTCATTTTCATGTGGTAGGTGGAGATCACCACCTGGAAATCATTCAAAGCAGGTCTTCCACTACTAGAAATTTCACCATACGAGTATTTGAAGTCTCACCGCTACCAAGTGTTACCTGGAGGGTCACCTCTCCCTTAGGTGGTATCTCTCCCCCAGCAAAACCGTATAAAGCCGTGTTTACTGGCTCTAAATCAGCGTTAATCTTCATTCTCTGAAAGCAATCCCAGAAGAGCACATTCACTGCGCTCCCCGTGTCCACAAAGATCCGCGCCACTCTCCAATTAGCGATGTCAGCACTAATTACCAGCACATCATTATGAGGTGCTGCACTCACCAGGTCTCTGGGACCAAAACTCACACATACATTTGGGTTTATTCCTTCTCCAGGAAATGAATCTACCACATCAATCTCCATGCCGATTGTCCCTGCTAACTCCTGAACCTCCTTGTTCACCTGGGCCTTTGCAGCCCTGACGTGAGCTTTATGCGCTCGACCTGAATCTCCATTAGTGTTACCTCCCATTATCATGTTAATGTTTCCCCTTTTCGGGGGAGGGTCCTCTCGTCGCGGAGGGGTTCTCTCTCTCTGATCAGGCTTCTTCTGCTCCGGCTCTTTTCTCTTGTAGCCCTTTTCCCTTTCTTTTTTAACAAATTGAAGCAAGGTATCATCCTTCTTCAACAGTCATTCAATAGCATCCTTCAGATGCCTACAAGAGTTGGTGTCATGACCATAGTCATTATGATACTTGCAAAACAGCTCAGATCTCGGATTGCGCGGGGCTTCCTTATGCGTACTAGGGTACTTGAAGTGAGGAGACCTGGCGGCTGCTTCCATAACCTCCACCAGAGATGCATTAAGAGGCGTATATTGATCAAACCTTTCAGGAGCTTTCCTAAGCCTTTGCCCCCCTCTATCCTTCTCAGCTCTCGCTGCTGAGGATGACCTTCTTTCTGAGGTCTCTTGCTTAGGTCTGAGAGATTTCTCTTTAGCTTTCCTAGCTTCCTTAGCCTCCTCCAGATTAACGTACTTATCCGCTCTGTGCAGCAGTTCCTCAAAATACGATGGAGGTTTCTTGTTCAATGAGTCGAAGAATAATCCTGGAGATAAGCCCTGTATCAACGCCTGCACCTTCACATCGTCAAAGGCCAAGGGTACTTGTAACGCTTCAGCGTTGAAACGTCCAACATATTGACGCAAACTCTCTGAAGGTTTTTCTCTCAAAGCCATGAGCGAGGAGGAGGTCTTAACATGCCTTCTCGCACTGACAAACTGATGTAGGAACATAGACTTGAACTCGGCAAATGAACCTATGCTATTAGGTGGTAGCTGAGAGAACCATTGCTGGGCTATTTTTGACAAGGTCGTGAGGAAAACTCTGCACTTCACTCCTTCTGTGTACTGGTGGAGCATTGCTCCGTTCTCAAACCTCATTATATGTTCGTATGGGTCTGTGGAACCATCATATTCCAATGTCAATGTCTTAAAATTCGGAGGTAGCTGGTCCTCTCTAATGTCTCTCGAGAAAGGGGGCTGGCTGTTACTGGTTTGAACAGGCTTCTTAGGAGATTTCTTGGGCAAAGAAGCTTTCTTCTGAAGGTCTTTTAATTGCTGTTTGAGGGCCGCGATTTCGGCGGCAGCTCCCTCATCTTGAGGTCTCACAACTTGTGTATCATCCTCTGCAAGTTTCATTACAATAATAAGTAATCATAATTTCATTAGTGAATAAATCACTTTAGGAATGTCATCAATATCTGATTTCTCCATTCCATTACTAACCATTTTCTGATTCAGTTTGAGGGCTCTCATACCCATCACTTTCATATTGTCCTTCTTCCACAGGTCCTCCCTGTCAAGGAAAAGAGGGATATCCAAATCATGAACATTTCTTTTACATTAATGTGATTTAAACCATTTCATTGGTATCTCATCACTGTCAAGATCTTGTGAGGTTCATCAGTACCTTCTTGGCTTTGCCTTTTGCTGTACCGCCTAACTTTTTGCTTTGGCTTTCCAGCGGGGCCAAAGCTTTGGATACAACTTGTTTCACCATGGCATTGAGCTAATCCATGGATACAGCATAAGTGACACTCTGCTGCACAGGCATTTGAGGTTCATCTCTTGTAACTTCTGAGCCTTTGTGGCCTCTTCCCTCTTTTCGAGGGCTGGTCGATTTGGAAGCCCCTTCCTTCTGAGGCGTAGTTATCTTCGGTGGGGCCTCTTTCAGCACATCTTGGTTCTCCTCCTCAGTACGTTCTTCTGAGGAGCTATCATCACGCACCACTCCTTCGGGTGGGGATTCTCGGTCTCGGACCGATATATTCTCCATGCTTAAATCTGTATTTCAGAATTTTCAGCTATCAGTAACAGGACAGCCATCAGGTCTCAAGAGACCATTATCAGGTCTACATTACCCATCTCGAAGGACCATTATTAGGTCTCGAGGGGGCGCTTCAAGGAATTCAAAGAATATGTTGCATCATATCCCTTTTCCGTACACATTCATACCCAAACTTCGCTGGGTTTGCGTGAGACTTACTCCGAAGTCTTCATGCCTCTGCCTATTTTGGCCCCTCACATCGCGAGGATTCATGGGATTTATTTCCCGATATTATATATTTTTGAACCGTTCTTTCACACAACAGAAAATTCTACTTATCTTTTACCTCATCAGCAGCTTTAGACTATACTACGAAATGAGGATTTTTATGGAAACGTGGAAAATAAACATGTTCAGGAGATTACAGCAAGATTCGTAAGAAGGTTTATAATACGGCGATTCTGAAATCACTCAACTCATTTCTTTTTAAACACGACAAAAGCTTCTGTAAATAAAAACACAAATCGCTAGAAATACTCAGACCCATCTTCTCGGTACTTCCCTTTTCAAGTTTAAGCTCAAACTTAGCATCGTTGAGAGGACACATAAAAAGAGTTTTGGAACAAAATTTCAAAACAAAATTCCGTTTCCCATAGATGGCGCCAGATGATGCGTCCAAAAATACACACCATGAAAAGATCAGAACTCATAAGTAGATGAAGAAGGACTCTCACCTGTTCTGCAGCTCCTCTTCGTTCCAGACAGTCAGAATCGTCTTCCCTGGGAAAATCTTTGCGTAACTCTGCAAGAAAAGGAGGGCCGGGAAGTTTTCCCGGCGAACCACCTCCGAAGCTTAAATCAGTGTTCTGAGTCTTTTTTGGGAGATGAATGTAACAGGAGAAAATGAATCTGAAGAATTGTGTGTTTTTGTGTGTGTTAAATTTTTTAATATATACTCGTGTTTTCTTGTGAATGAAGTTGCGCAGCTGCTAATCCCTTTTACTTTACACATTCTACTATTCTATTGGCTATGGTATGGCTGTACTTTCTGACAGTACTGCTTGAGCATTAATTAAAGCACTGTGAGTTAGTCAGGTATTCATCCAACAGAGAGCCCTGAATGAGGGACCTCAACATGTATCTAGCTGGATGCCGATAGGAGGCCTATCGGCAGGTTTCTGGCTGAGATTCTTGGGAGGGATCTCTACTTCTTTATTAGATCAGTTCCTGGGCAAGATGTTGGACGACGATGATGTAGAGTGCTCAGGTCTCCATGAGACCTGGGTATTTTTTTATCACTATCAGTGCGCCTCCTCACGTACCTCATCAATCAGATCTAGGCTATCAGCCCTCAGTCCCCCATTCAGGTTCTAATTATAAGATAGGACTCTATGCGTCGGAATTTTCACCTCCATGGGCATAACAGCATCGGCACCGTAAACCAAACAGAAAGGAGACTGCCCTGTAGCCGTTTTCTGTCCAGTTCTGTATGCCCATAACACTGAGCTCAGCTGCTCCACCCATTGAGACTTCTCTTTTTGTAGTCTTGCCTTTATGCCATTCACTATGGTCCGATTGGTGACTTCAACTTGCCCGCAGGTCTCTGGGTGAGCAACAGCAGCGAACCTCTGCTCGATTCCTCTGGCTTTACACCAAGCCTGAGTTCTTTTTCCGAAGAATTGCGTCCCATTGTCGGAGACCAACACTCTAGGTAGACCATACCTGCAACAAATGTTTTTCCATATGAATTTTATAATGCTTTCCTCTGTTACTGAAGATAAAGGCTCTGCCTCTACTCATTTACTGAAATAATCCACCGCTACAATGATGTGGCATTTCTTTCCCGCTGCCATCGGAAGCTTGCCAACCAGATCTATGCCCCATTTATCGAATGGACATTTTGCACACTGGACTCCCAACTCTTCAGCAGGCCTATGAATCAATGGCCCATGCTTCTGGCATCTGGCACACCTTCTCACGAAGACCTCAGCATCTTTCTTCAGAGAAGGCCAATAGTATCCAGCTCTTAGTACTCGCCGGATCAGGTCTCGAAACCCCGTGTGGCATCCCGCTCTCAGCAGACCTCAGCATCTTCCTTGATTACCCGTAGACCTTCTGACTCAGCCACACATCTCAGCAGCGGCTGTGAGTAAGCCCTCATGAATAAATGTCCTCCAATCAGACAGTATTTGGCATAGATTTTCCTTTTTCCAGCTCTCTCCCCCTCTAGCAATTCCCCTGTTTTCAAAAAGTGTAAAACAGGTGTTCTCCAGTCACTTTTTTCTTCTATCTCGTGAATGCTTTTTTCTACACGACTGTTAGCTGTTTTTAGCAACGTCACTTTCTCAAGAACCAACTCATTCAAGGAGCTGGCCAGCTAGGCAAGGCGATTTGCCTGTGCATTGAGGTCCCGAGGTATCTGATCTACCCTCAAGTGCTGAAACTGCTCACTCAGGTCTCTGACCTGCTTCACATACCTTATCATCCTTTCTTCTTTGATCTCATAATTTCCTGAGACCTACTGAACCACCAATTGCGAGTCAAAGTGAATGACGACGCTCTGAGCTCCCAACTCAGCCACCATCTCCAGGCCTCTGACAAACGCTTCGTACTCACCCTCGTTATTAGAGACTCTGAACTCAAATTTTAACGCGAAACTAAGTTCACTCTGATCTGGCATTATTATGACAATTCTGGCACCACATCCTTCCACCGTCACCGATCCATCGACGAAGACTTTCCACTCTGGCCATTGCATAGGTTGGGTAGTTTCTTGGATAAAATCCGCTAGGGCTTGTGCTTTGACAGCTGTGCGTGGCTCAAACTCCACATCATATTCCCCTAATTCCACACTCCATTTCACCATTCTCCCCGAGAGATCTGGCTTACTCAGTACTTGCTTAAAGGGGAAATTAGTCCTCACCACCACCTTGTGAGCTAAGAAATACAATCTTAAACGCCTTGCTGTCGTCATCACAGCCAAAGCAGCTCTTTCAACATCTGAGTATCTATATTCAGCCCCCTGCAAGGCCTTACTGATATAATAGATAGGCTTCTGGATAGAGCCCTCTTTCTTTATGAGAACTGTGCTCAAAGAGTGATCCCCAACAGATATATATAGGTACAAAGTTTCACCCGGGGTAGGCTTGGTTAACACTGGCAGACCTGCTAGGTGAGCTTTCAATTCCTCGAATGCTTTCTGACAGTTCTCATCCCATTCAAATTTACTTGCCTATTTCAACACTTTGAAAAACGAAAAACTTCTCTCTGCCGAAGTAGATATGAACCGACTAAGCACAGTGATTCTCCCATTCAACCTCTGTACCTCCCTCACATTAGTAGGAGCAGTCATCTCCAGTACAGCTCGTACTTTCTCCTGATTCACTTCAATTCCTCTTGGAGTCACCATATATCCCAGGAACTGTCCTGACCTGACTCTAAATGTGCATTTTGCTGGGTTCAATCGCAAATCATATTTTCTTACAACTGTCAGGACCTCTTCTAGATCTCTGGCATGGTGTTCTGCTCTCACGCTTTTTACGAGAATATCATCTACGTACACCTCCAGGATTCTCCCTATTTGGTTTTCAAATATTGCATCCATCATTCTATGATAGGTAGCTCCGGCATTTTTCAAGCCAAAAGGCATTCTCACATACGCAAATGTACTGCACACATTTACAAAGGCCGTTTTGATCACATCTTTAGGAGCCAGTTGTATCTGGTGATAGCCCTAGTAAGCATCCAGCATAGACAGCAATTCACACCCTGATGTTGAATCGACTAGCTGGTCGATGCAAGGCAGTGGCTAATGATCTTTCGGGCAGGCCTTATTCAAGTCTCTGAAGTCTATACACATCCGCCAGCTACCATTGCTCTTAGCTACCATCACCGCATTCAACAGCCATTCAGAGTACTGGATTTTAACGATGTGACCAGCGTCTAACAGACGCCTGATTTCCTCTCTGATCATCTTTTCCTTTTCTGGTCCAAATGACCTTTTCTTCTGCCTCACTGGCTTTGCCCTAGGATCTACATTCAAATAATACAGGGCTACCGACGGGTCTACCCCTTTCATGTCTTCCGGGCTAAATGCGAATAGATCTGAATTCTTCCACAAGCACCGCATTATCACCTCTTTTTGCTCTTCAGTCATTCGCTTTCCCATCTTCGTGGTGAACCCCGCTTTTCCTGGGAACAATTCTACCATCATCAAATCCTCTTCCGCCGGCTGCATTCTTGACTCTAGGTCTTCGTCCACTTCTTTCACCTTTACGTTTTTGTCTTGCGATAGGCGTTCTGCCACTGAGGCTCCTTTCACCTTTTGCTTAGCATGCTTTATGGATTAAACATAAGACTCTTTTGACACCTCTTGTTCACCCGAGACCTCACCCACCAGGCCTTCTCTGAGAGCTGGGAACTTCATTTTCATGTGGTAGGTGGAGACCACCACCTGGAAATCATTTAAAGCAGGTCTTCCCAGTATGACGTTGTATGCTAAAGGTGTATCTACTACTAGAAACTTCACCATCCGAGTATTTGAGGTCTCGCCACTACCAAGTGTTACCTAAAGGGTCACCTCCCTTTTAGGCTGTATTTTTCCTCCAGGAAAACCGTATAAAGCCGTGTTCACTGGCCCTAAATCGGCGTTGATTTTCATCTTCTGAAAGCAATCCCAGAATAGCACATTCACCGCACTCCCAGTGTCTACAAAGATCCGTGCCACCTTCCAATTAGCAATGTCTGCACTAATCACCAGCGCATCGTTATGAGGTGCTGCGCTCATCAGGTCTTCGGGACCGAAACTCACACATACTTTTGGGTTCACTTCCTCTCTGGGAAATGAATCTACCACATCAATCTCCATGCCCATTGTCCCCGCTAACTCCTGGACCTCTTTGCTCACTTGAGCTTTGACAGCACTCACGTGAGCTTTGCGAGCTCGACCTGAATCCCCATTGGTATTCCCTCCCATAATCATATTAATATTTCCTCTTTTTGGAGGAGGATCCTCTCGCCTTGGGGGTGTTCTTTCTCTCTGATCAGGCCTCTTCGGCTCTGGCTCTTTCCTCTTGTAGCCCTTCTCTCTTTCTTTTTTAACAAACTGGAGTAAGGTGTCATCCTTCTTCAACAGTCGCTCAATAGCATCTTTCAAGTGTCTACAAGAGTTTGTGTCGTGCTCATAATCATTACGGTACTTGCAATATAATTCAAATCGCGGGTTATGCGGAGCTTCTTTATAAGTGCTGGGGTACTTGAAATGAGGGGACCTGGCAGCTGCTTTCATGACCTCCCCCAAAGGTGCGTTAAGGGGTGTATATTGATCAAACCTCTCGGGAACTCTTTTGGGCCTTTGTCCCCCTCTGTCTTTTTCAGCTTTCGCTGCTGAGGATGACCTCCTTTCTGAGGTCTCTTGTTTGGGCTTAAGAGACTCCTCTTTAGCTCTCCTAGATTCTTGGGCCTCTTCCAAATTAACGTACTTATCAGCTCTTTGCTGCAACTCCTCAAAATATAACGGAGGTTTTTTGTTCAACGAATCAAAGAACGGCCCTGGGGCCAAGCCCTGTATCAATGCTTGCACCTTCACATCATCAGAAGCCAGGGGTACTTGCAATGCTTCAGCATTAAAGCGTCCAACATATTGACGCAGGCTTTCCGAGGGTTTCTACCTTAACGCCATGAGCGAGGAGGAGGTCTTAACATGCCTTCTTGCACTAGCAAACTGATGCAGGAACATGGACTTGAATTCACTAAATGAGCTTATGCTGTTGGGGGGTAGCTGGGAAAACCATTGCTGAGCTATCTTCGACAGGGTTGTAAGGAAGACCCTGCACTTCACCCCTTCCGTATACTGATGGAGCATTGCCCCATTCTCAAATCTCATTATGTGTTCATATGGGTCTGTGGAACCATCATATTCCAACGTCAATGTCTTGAAATTTGGAGGTAACTGATCCTCTCTAATGTCCCTTGAAAAAGGAGACTGGCTGTTATTAGTTTTAACAGGCTTCTTAGGAGATTTCTTAGGCGAGGGAACCTTGCGCTGGAGGTCTTTCAACTGCTGTTTGAGGGATGCAATCTCAGCAGCAGCTCCTTCGTCTTGAGGTCTTGTAATACGTGCTTCGTTTTCTGCAAATTTCATTGCAAAAATAAGTAATCACGACTTCATTAGTGAGTAAGTTACTTCGAGAATGTCACTAATATCTACTTTCTTTATTTATTCACTGACCATTTTCTGATTCAGTTTGAGGGCTCTCATACCCATCACTTTCATACTGACCCTCCTCCACAGGTTCTCCCTGTCAAGGAAAATAGGGGTATTTAGATCACGAACATTTATTCTCATATTCATGAGGGTTCAACCATTTCACTAGTGTCTCATTACAATCGAGATCTTACAAGACCCATTCATACCTTCTTGGCTTTTCCCCTTGTCGTGCTGCCAAACTTCTTAGTTTGACCTTCTAGCGGAGCTAGGGCCTTGGATACAACTTGCTTTACCATGGCATTGAGCTGATCCATGGATACCGCATAGGTAACACCCTGCTGCGCAGGTATCTGAGGTTCATCTCTCGTAACCTCCGAGCCTTTATGACCTCCTGCTTTCTGAGGGCTGGTCGACTTGGAGGCCCCCTCCTTCTGAGGTGTGGTTATCTTTGGTGGAGCTTCCTTCAGCACGTTTTGATTTTCCTCCTCAGTACGTTCCTCTGAGGAGCTATCGTCACGCACCACTCCTTGAGGTAGGGATTCCCGGTCTCGGACCGATGTATCTTCCATGACTGAATCTATATTTCCAAAATTTTCAACTTATCAGTCAAAAGACAGCATTAGGACCATCATCAGGTCTCACAAGGACCATTACAAGGTCTACACTGCCCCTCTCGAAGGACTATCATCAGGTCTTAGAAGGGGAATTCCAGGGAATTCAAGGAATATGATATACCATATTCCCTTTCCCTACGCACTCGCTCCCCATCTCCGTGGGGACTGAGTGAGACTTACTCTGAAGTATTTATGTCTTTGTAAATTCTGGCCCCTCAGTTCATGAGGACTTCCGAAGTTTACTTATCGGAATCATCTATTTTTAGCCATTCTTCCACTCAACAGGGAATTCTATTTAACTTCTACTCCACCAACGGCTCTATACCACACCATGAAATATAGTACTTTACGAAAATACCAGGAATAAGCAAGCTTAAGAGATTACACCATGATTTGCAAAGAGTTTCGAAACATAAAAGTTCTGAAATTACTCAACCCACTCCTTTAAAAACAGAAAAAGCTCTTGAAAGGAGAAATACGAAATGACTCAAAATACTCAGATCCAGTTTCTCAATTCTCCTCTCTCTCTTTCGAGTTTAAGCTCGAACTCGATGTCATTAAAAGAAGGACGCACAAAAAGAGTTTAGGACGAAATTCCGAAGCCAAATTCCGTTCCCACAAACGGCGCCAGATGATGCGGCTAGAAAAGCACACCATGTAAAATCAGAATGAATGAACGACTAGAGAGCAGTACTCACCTATTCCACAATTCTCCTTGGCTTTGGATAACTGGAATCGTCCTTCCCCAAAAGAATCCGAGCGTGAATCTGCAAGAAAAGGAGGGCCGAGAAGGTTTCCCGGCAAACCACCTCCGAAGGTTAAGTCAGCGTTCTGGGTTTTGTTTCGGAACCAGTTTAATAGAACAGGGAGTAAGATTCAGAGAAAAAAGTGTGTGTGTGTGTTATGTTTTTTAGTATATATACTCGTGAGTTTTCTTGAGAATGAAGTTGTGTTGCTTCCAACTCTTTTACCTTGATCTTTACACGTTCTATCATTTCATTGGCTATAGCAGCATCGTACTCTCTGACGGTACCGGATGAATCATTAATTAAAGTGTCCTTGTCCGTCAGGTGTTCAACTGGGAGAGAGCCCTGATTAAGAGCTCTCCCTGCAGACCTCTGGCGAGGCCTTGCTGAGAGATCTACTGACTGCTCTTTGAAAGTAGGTCTCCATGAGAGACCCCATCGCCACCATATAGAATGCTCAGGTCGGGTGTTCAGGTCACATGCTCAGGTCTTCCTGGAGACCTGGATATTTTTGTCACTATCACGAGTGTTACAGGAACTATCTTGAATATTTTAAGATAGATAAAGATGATTTACAGGAGGCTATGGCCTACTAGGAGGAACGCTTAAACCAAAGCGTTAGAAGCAGGGATGACGAAGATATTATTTGTAGTCATCAAAATAAAGAAAAGAGTCGACGACGTCTCTTTGTTAATGCTTATCTTACAGAAGCATTGACAACACTGATGAACCAGGAACACCAATTTTATAGTTGATGGCTCAACAAATCCAGAAGGACAAAGGAATAGCCAATATTCCCGACTTCTGAGATATTGCCCCAGATTCCTCAAAAATTTCAGATGATCTAAGGGAAATACAAAGGACGGTACAACATTATGATAATGGCCTTTATGGAGTACCTCGAGATCTATACAAGATATCAAAGGTACAGGATGAAATCAAACATATCCTCACTAATATCCAGACTTGAATTGAAAAACTGGAGCAGCAACCTCATTCCGGTTGACTCAGAAGAAATCCTTCATAAATGAACCCACCTATCCAACAACGGTGGAAGAAGGAAAGAAGGATCCACGAAGTGAAGCTCTTGCAAGAATGCTTCGAGGGGGAAAATCATGAATCACTCCGAAAGACTCAATCTTGAAGATCTACAGGAATTGGCAGAATTCTTTGCCAATCTAAAGGTGGTCGATATGAAGATGAATCAGCAGGATCATCAGATAATTGCAGCTCAGGGACAATAAGGACCACAGATGGCAATCCCCGAGAGGTAACAACTTCACGACGAGCATATAAGAGATGCTCGTGACTATCATGCAGGTGCAAGGTTTGACCCAGTTACACCAGATGATGCCCACATGACGGTCAGAAGAACAAAAAGAAGGCAACCTAGACTGTAGGATACACCTGTTGCAAAGGTTACCTTGGATCCTATTCATCCGTGCGGAGTAATGCTCGATATCGATGAAGTCAATTTCATAGATCGAGAATCTGTAATTGATGAATGGGTTTCAGCCATGAGGATCGCAGTGGCAATGCTCGATCTTGATAAAATGGGATTTATCAAAATCCTTGAGACAAGTCTCGCATGAGTGGTAAAAATTGCATGGGAAGGGATCTCCACAAATCTTAAAAGACAATGCTTCGACGATATCGATACCTTCGCCAAAATGATTAGAAAGATGGCATTACTCATCAAAAATCATTTTCTCGGAGAAGGATATTTCGAAGGATACGATGAGGAGAAAAAGAAGAAATACTTGATGGCGTTATATAATTTAAGACTTGATGTCTTAAATCAACAAACGCTCAACAAGTTTCTACAGTTGTTCACCATTTATCAGCATCAATCTAAAGCTGATGATCGGACTGCAATGGAGATTTTCTTTCTAAAATTTCCAAGTCCATGGAAGGAGATGTTAATTCGAGACTACAAACCAGGGGATCTCGACAACGTCGCCAAAAGAATGTCATATGTACATCAGAACCTCTCAGAATGATGCCAACAAGCCACGACTTTGAGAAACATGAAGAAGCTGAGGAGAATCAACAAAGCAACTCCTCTAGGTTGTGATGATAATGATCTACCAATGATTATTGGAGGTGAACCACCAAGGCTGAAAAGAAGTAAAGGAGATGCTCACATGCGTGACATGGTGACAGTAAAAGGGCGTGAGTGTCGAGGCCCTATAACCAAGAGACGTGTCCACGCGGTGACTATTCGAGGGCCTGGGATCCAAACATACACACACACAAACATCGAACCAAATCACGACTGACCCAAGCATGCCCTTCATATCTGGTTTATTTTGTGTTTTATTTCAGTCTTGCTTCTAGCTTATGTAGAGAGTGAACAAACCCTAAAACCTAACTCCTGTCCAGTGACATCGAGGTCATCACAGCCTACCTCCCTGGGTTCGACCCTGAATATTTACCTCTAACTGTACTTAGTGGTGGGCATTAGGAAATTACAAATCGTATTTTGGCGCGTCCGGGTTTCCCAATGACAGATCTGGGCACCGTCTGGCAGTTATATCAATCGAGGTACTTATGGAATTTAAAAATTCGGATGAGTTATTTATCCCATGTGCTATTGGTAGTAAAAGAAATGAGCAAGCTAAGCTAGATGGGATCATCAATCAATTTGATACCTCTATCGATCTATAAAGAGCTCAACCTCAGATCCCTCAAGCCAACCAGAATGATCATACAGTTGGCAGACCGTTGGAATGCCTATTTAGAAGGGTTATTGAAGAATGTTGAAGTGAAGGTGGTAAAGTCATACTCCCAGTAGATTTCTATGTGCTAGATATGGGACATGAGACTCGAAAAGATTTTGGACTGATATTGGGTCATTGATTTATGGAAATTTCTCAAGTCTACATAAACGAGGTTGGAGGAATCATGATTTGCATGATCGGAGAAACTACTATTAGGTTCAACATCTCTGATACTGTAAAAGATAATACAGTTTATCAACCGGCAACCTTCACAGACTTGGCTGAATAGTATGTTGATAAACTATATCCAGACAGAACCGTGTGGGCTATACCAGAGAAGGAGCTGCTGAAAGATCTTACTGACAGTAATGCTGCCAAACAAGAGCACTGACTGGGAGGCAACCCAGAATAAGGTCTCTGGTATGACCATTATTGCTTTGAATTTATGTTTCTTTTATTTCTTTATTTTGTATTTCTTAGAGGACTAACCTTGCAGATGAAATGAGCTGGATCATATGCAGCGGAGATCAAAACCCACTTTACAAAGCAAAGTGTGTAGGTGGGGGCTGGTGGAGACACTACAAGGTGGTTAAGGGAATACTGCATCAACGGTATGACATGTGGTCAATGTCTGCCCTAACTGGTGAGACCTTTGCATTTTGAAGCAGTGGAAAATTCATTCGCCCACTCTTCATCACTCCATAATTGCTACACATGATCTCTACTCCATACCGAAGTCAAAGCACATATTTTTGGACATTCAGGATGCATTTCACCAAGAGAAGAGTTAATCTCTTGAGACCGAGTCCTCACACTCCACAAATAAGTTTTCTCTCTCTAATAAAGGTCTTTGTTTTTTCTTTTGAATCTTGAGTTTAGAGTCACTTTGCACATGTTGTTGGTATTGGTGATTCATGCATACTATTTGGTTTGACTGGTTTGTTGGTATGATGAGCGTTATCACATTATAGCAGTAGAGAGCATACTGAATAATCCATATATGTGAGATTTGAGCTAATTTGCATTTATTTTTTGGTATAACTATGCTGCTTAGTAACCCTAGAACTTGATTGCGGATTCTAGCTGGTTGGTATAGTTTATATGATTAGGGCAATTCCTTCAATTTAGAGCCCTAGAGTTATTTCCTAGAGCTGAAAATGATAAATCCTTGCAAACACTTTTTAGTTGCGTTGAAATTGATTAAGGTGGGACTCCCACACTATAGAAAGATAAGGGGTAGCTCATTACTTAAGGTGGAAAAACATAAATTGAGAATGGAGAGTTTGGGTTCAAAAATGAAAAGATGAATTTGTTTAATTGAAGAAGTAAATAAAAAAAAATAAAAAAAATAAACCCTGCTGAAAGAAAGAAAAGGTGAAGTGGATGTGCCAGTACTAAAAAAGATAGGTCGGTATGACTGGAACCGAGTTTTAAACTACTTATCCGGAAATCCTTGCCTCTTCTCCGTATACCCCACTACAACCTAACAAAGACCCTTTGATGAATTGCACCCGATTAAACATTTGCTATGAATCAATGAACAAGTCTATAGGGAAGCTAAGACAATATAGAATGAGAGTTTACAGTTAGCCATACACTTGAGTGTGTGAGAAAAACTGCTAATTTCTTCATGTGATTTATTTGCTCAATGGTTTGTGGTTGACATTATGGTTGATGCATGCATGCATGATCTGATGTGATAACCGTGCCGTTTCGTGTCTCGAGTCTTTATTTCTTTTCTTTATTCTATTTTTGTTGGTATATTTGTGAATCCACCTGGATACTTGAGGGTAAGTATGGTTTAAGTGTGTAGGTGGGATGCGTCTTCTACTTTTGGGTCTTTTGGCCCCGTTTTTCTCTTCTTTTGTGTCTGTATGAGTCTTATAGGGAAGAAAACAAGTATTTTGGAGAAGGAAGCTCTAAAATGGGCATATAGACGAAATATGGTTGGAATGGGCATTACCGAGACAATTCAGCCCCACTGCATGATGTTGATTCCCCAAGGAGACGAGAGTTCAAGAACATACCGCTCAAAGCACCTTTGAGCCATGATGATTTCTGAAGAGCACCCTGGTGTGAAGCTAACCGAAGGATGCAACAAGTATAACCATGTCCGCCAGCAACAGACAACACCAAGGCTAAATAAGGAAATACGCGTGGAGGAGATATGTAGAAGATTCTGGCGAATGCTGGTGATAGAATGATCTGGAAAAATGTGGAGTCAACTCAAATAATCAATAATTGATGACCAATCACCAATCAGACCAATCACAGATCAAACCAAATATGGAAGGTGATTACTCATGTTGGTAAGGCCATGACGGCTAGTCGCAGTCAGCACGGATGGGCTATTTATGAAAAAATGTGTAAGAGGCCAAGGATGGAAGGTACTAGCGAATCTGGGATATCAACAGCAAGGGAGAGATGAAGTCAACTCTATCAATTGAAACCAATCATTGCCAACAATCAAATCAATCATGACCATTTATTTTTGGAAAGTCAATTACTGGGATACTATCAAACAACTAAGGTAAGGGTTAAACTGACGTCTCTCAACTATATAAGTCCAGCAAGTGTGGCTGACATAATTTTGGTT
Organism: Schizonepeta tenuifolia; assembly: GCA_029490685.1. Taxonomy (NCBI): domain Eukaryota; kingdom Viridiplantae; phylum Streptophyta; class Magnoliopsida; order Lamiales; family Lamiaceae; genus Schizonepeta; species Schizonepeta tenuifolia. The sequence goes on from CM055959.1 coordinate 26,243,660, forward strand.
CCATATCATATTCTTCTTAGTTTTAGTTCCAAGATACAATTTAGTTTCAGTTCCTTACATTTCCGTACTAAACAATTTATCGATTTCCATATTTTAATTCTGTTGTGACGAACAAGATTAAGGCGGTTTGCCTTAGGTATTTCTATACCAGGTATTTCGTATTTTCTTCTATTCATGTGTTCATTTTAATTCGTGTTTATGTATTTCATTATGTGTGAGTAATTTCCCTGGTGAGATTTGGGAAGGGAAAGTGATTGATTGTTGATATGTGAGTTATTTGAGAGGCATTCGTGCGCTCGGTTGAGTTCAGTGGTTCCAGAGAGATCTGAGCAGATATCGTGGCACAGTTCAGACCTAGCGGGTGATCTCCGCTTGGTAAGGGTTGTACTACGCCAAGCAAGGACCAGGGCACAATAGACAGCAATGTTCAATATACCTATGACCGAGTAACTGAGCAGCACCTTCAATGGAGTTGTAGATCTTGATGGCGATGAACCAGCAAGGGGATACTGCATTCTTCCTCGGTCTTGGCTTCCCTAATGGCAAACCATCAATTGTGACGAGGCATCAAGCCATGGTTATCGAGTAAGGGACTCACCTCACGCATCGTAGATATATCGATGACTTGTTGGAGATGTTACCGGAAATGGATATCCCACGAATTATGTCTACTCTGTAGGTGTTGAGCCGAGAAACTTGGAAGAGAAGGTTGGTGAGGGTCATACTTAGAGAGATCAGGTATAACTAGTATCTAAGGAGGAGCGAAATACGGCCTTGTGACCGAGGTTAGGCCACGACATTATGACCGGGGTGAAGTGTGACCTTCGGACCAAGTGACCACAAGGGACTCAACCATCCCAAGTTTGGAATATAATCTCTTGAAACGCCCTAATGTCTTTGGGCCACGCCTTGAGTTTATATAAAACATGGATGGATCATTAGTATACCTATGACCGAATACAAATATCAACAGTGAACATGACTCAACCCAAATCTTACCCCTTTTATATTTGATCTTCGGTTTAGTTTATTGTGCAGATAAACAGTTTGAGACCGTGACAACTCAATTTGTGCATCCGAAGAGTAAAATAGTTCCTCACTCTTCATGGGATCGACCCTAGCTTACCGCTAAGACTAAGCAGTCCAGTTGTGGGCATAGGAGCATGTACTGTCCGTCTGGGGCATATACAAGTATTTTGATTGTACCATACAACGGGTGCGTGTCAGTCACCCAACCTAGAATTGCTCCAAGTCAAGCACACTTTACTTTGAAGTTCTTGCACAATCGGCACTAGAAAAGAAGATGCATGTTTAATCCCTTCACCCTCTAGTCCTTCGCATTATTTTTTTGTAACTGCCCGGCTTGTAGGAGGTTCCCCATCCAAGAATTTCTCTTAGTCAAGCAAGTTTAACTTTCGAGTTCTTTCCCAATAGACACCAGAAAGGAATGCATCTTGATGGTATGAGTAGCACCTATCAATTCCTTTAAGCTTTCCTCGAATATGTCATCCTATTCCGACATATTCTCAGAATCCTTCTCGTTCTGGTGTGTTTCGGTTCATTCCTGTCGCCTTGGCTTGGAAGTCTTATCGGAGCCACTCGTTGTCCATATCTTTTGCACCGACAATCACTCTGTACTTCTGCCCCAGGCGTCACAATTTTTGTCACTCCTTTTGAATGGTTCAACATTTTCATCTGATTTTAATTTAGTGACGGAAAATATTGGCATGATATCTTTGGATTAATATCAATAGTTCAGATCTTTTTTTAATGTTATTCAAAGTTCATATCATTTTTTAGACAGGGTGCATGGTTTAGGATTTAATCTAAATTTTATTAGCTATGTATTTTATCTTTCAAATTACAAAGAAACTAAAATATACTAGTACATTATATGTTTCAAATTACGAAGTGAAAAGGTCGCTCGGTACTAATATAATCAAGTGATTAAATAAAATATGTCTAAATTATAAAGCTAGTAAAGATCATGTATATTACATATGGCGTGTTTTTTCTTCATTTTCATTTTGTTGATGACAATATAATTGGTGATCGTCGTATAATACCAAATAATTCCTGCAATTCTATTAAGAATCAAAATGAGTATAGCAATAAGCAGGGTCGAACCACATAAATGGAAGAATCACTTATTTTTAAATTGAATTTGGTGTAGCCATCATGCCTTAATTTGAGAGGTTTTAATTATCAACTAAGAAAACAGAGAAATTAACTAAAATAACAAAATAAATATTAATAAGAGAAAATATATTCGACTTAGAATAAATCCATACTAGTTTAGGGCTCTGATTATCGATGCAAAGATAAATTAATTCTCAAGGACCAACCGGTTATAGGGTACCGTGAATGCAGTCGACATACCCCAATTCCTATGTTCTTTATCGATAGTTAGTTGTAGACGTCAAACCTAACTATTTCTCTTATTAATACACAACCTAGCTGAAAACACAAGACCTAGATTTAATGCTTAATAGATTTCAGCTTTGAAGGAACCCGATTTCGACGAATTACCCAAGATTGCAAGTATTAACTCGTCTACCAATTTATTACCACTACTAAAAATATGGTAGCTTTATCACTAATTAGCCATATTCCAACAGTTAGAGATTAGGGGAACTAATTGACTTTAATTCAATAAATCTAAGTTGATCAGGTAATAAACATGGCTTTTCTCATTTTTATAAGCTTAATTGATGTCAATGTGTATTGGGAAATCATGTTTGGAATGAGTTTAGTGCTTAAGTATTGTTATTTTGTGAAATATGATGTTCGTTCGTACTTTATTTGATTTTGCAGAAAATTGGAGTTAATCTTATGCAAATTGAGCATGATAGGATGAAAGTACAGTTTGATAGGAGTTCGTAGGCGAAAATGGATCCAAAATCGGAGTTATAACGAAGGAGAACGGGCCAAAACAAAAACATTGCGTGCTGACCCGGAATTACACGTGGACAACAAGTGAATTTCCGAGATTTATCCTAGTTTTGGTTATTTTCTCATGTTTTGGTTATTTCCTACTCCTATTAGTATACAACCTTGTACTCCCCACACCTATATATATATGTCCTCCAAAACACATCTAGATAGCATCTCACATCTCTCCTTTAATCCTTTAATTTCTTATCTTTTTCTTCTATTATTTTTAGATTAGGTTAGTTTAGATTTATTTTCTTGGAGGAGTTTTGAAGATTGGGAAACGAGAAGAAGAGGCACTCAAGAACTACGGATTCGCCTACGGTTTTTATATAATTTATTGGATATTGTCTATAATGTCTATGAGTAACTAATTTCCTTTTATCCTAGGGTTAGAGAATAGATGGATAATTAACTTTGATTTTTATTTGATTGATCTACGACTCTTGCTTTTTTCTTATGTTCTTGGTTTGATTTGTTTGCTTAATTGCTTCGCTACCAATTTTGCATGATTTGATGTGTTAACTTGAGATCTGAAGAAGATAGTTAATACTTGATTTAGAGCATAGGACATGCATTGCAAAATAACCGGGAGGGGATGAGCCTTGTGTGAGAGCGTTAATCTAATCGATCTTTTTGGAGTTGCATGCATATGATGTTTGTCGGGAACGAAAACCCTTGCATGTGATCAACGGTTTATTTGCTATGGGAGTAGGTTTAAACTAATTGTGTGATTGTTCTAAGAAGAGTTGAGTCCCAGTGTTAATTGATTGATTGAATGAATTTTGAAGTTGATTTTCCATTGAAATCGAAACCTTAGGATATCTTCTCTATCTTGAATCTTTAAATCTTTTCCTTTGCTTTTGATTTTGTTATTTTGTTTAAATATTTGCATCTTAGTTTAATTAATCATTAAAGTTCAAAAGTCTAAATAGGGGAAAAACGATTAAAAGTAGTACTTGCTAGAAGTAATACAATCTTTGTGGAATACGACTAATGTAACCAGAAAAAGTACATCATATAAAATCAGAACAGAGAAGTGAGCGAACGCCAACACCTACCTAGACCACACTTCTCTTTCTTCTCCGGGGGTCAGAATCGCCTTCAGCTGAGGTGCTCTCACGAAGCTCTGCAAGAAAAAAGAGGGCCGGGGATGTTTCCCGACGAACCACCTCCGAAGCTTAAGTTAGTATTCTGAGTTTTTTCTCTGAGAGGTGAATGTAACAGGAAATAAGTCTGAAAAATTGTGTGTTTGTGTGTGTTGGATTTTGTAATATATACTCGTGTATTTTCTTGAGAGTGAAGTTGAGTTGATGCTCCGTCTTTTACTTTTACTTTTACACGCGCTATTACCCCATTGGCTGAGGCGCGATGTACCTTCAGATGGTACCCTGCGGGCATTAATTAATGTATCTTTGTCCGTCAGGTATACAACCAGGGAAGAGTTCTAAATGAGGGACCTCAGGGCAGATCTCTGACGAGAGATCTTGACGGGGGACTTCCAGGAAGGTCTCTGAATGGACATCTCCACAGGAGACCTCGACTCCATCATTACGTCGTTTCTCTAGCTGAGTATTCGTGACAACTGCATAGGGTGTTTAGGTCTTTTGGAGACCTGGATATTTTTATCCCTATTAACGACCTTGCTTCTCTGTGCTCAATCACACCCGTGCACTTAGGGTGTGAAAGAAATTAGCAAACATCAGGCTTAAACTAAATCGGAATAAATATATTTTTTTTTTGGTAAATAAGATTTTTTATTTCCCAAATGGCATGAAAGATCAGAAGCTTACAAGCAACAAACCAATAAAAAACAAGAAACCAAACTAGCTAATCATGGAGAAGACTAGCTAGCTTGGGGTATTTAGCACACTTTAGAGCTAAATACACCATACATTTGCGAATGACTTGATGCACTTCATGATACTCTCCTTTGAACCTCCTGGAGTTATGCTCTTCCCATTTGAAATAGACAAGAACTGAAACAGTAGCTCGATATAATTGTTGCATTATGGCCTTCGATTTGCAATGAGTGGATAAGAATATCAACTCATCCTTCACCAGGGACCTGCCTATTTTGAAGTTTTAAACCAGGTCTCGGTTTGCTATTATTTTATTGAGAAAAAATAGAGAAACTCTGCAACTTCCCCTACTTTATTTCAACCGTCCCCCTCTCTCTTTTATATTGGGGTTTTCATCTTTATCTTCTTTTACTTTCGCATTCTTCTCAATTTTTACTGTAATTCTCTCATGGCGCGAACTTCTTCTCCTTCCGCAGAAGATACCATTTCCGATCAACCTGCATTTCGTACATCTGATACTCAGCCCCATCTCTCCTCGCATGAAGACTCCCAGTCGGATACATCCTCTCACACTCAAGTTAAGAGGAAACAACCTTCTGCCCGTCGCTCCCGACGAATAACCATCAAGAATCCCTCAAGTCTGGCACCTCCTTCCAACCCTGAAGAAGTCATCAACCTGACCGAGGGTTCTCCCCCGTCTGGCTAGGGGGTCAAAGAGGTGGATTTATCATTCCCTTCTGTTGAGGCCTCTTCTTCTTTGAAGAATTTTGCTGCTCCTATTATGGCTCCAAACGCTATAGCAGGTGAATCCTCCCTAACTCCTGTAGAATTAGCATTAGTAAAGTCGTTGTTGAACTGTGATGAGTTGTTTGATATTAGCATGCTGGAACCATATGACTGTCCTCATCTATTGGATTATCCCTCAATGGCTTTTTGGTATCACCAAATAGAGGCAGGTTTAAGGTTTCCCCTCCCTGACTTCGTGACTCAAGTTTGTGACCTGCATAATCTATGGCCCAACCAATTTCACCCCTCTTTTGTCAAAATCCTATTGACTTTCTTCATTTTGCTTCGCGGAAATGGGGGCATCCCAACTCCCACCCTATTTCAAACTATTTATGATGTGAAGCCCACTGGTGCGTTCTATTATGCTAGCGCTAGACCCAAGGGCCCTGCCCAATACTTGTATGTACCCCGCACGGCGGGAAAAGAGTGGAGAGACAAGTATTTCATCGTCACTCCCAAATAGGGTCGCTGGCCTTTCACTTATCCCCCCATGGCAAACACTTCACCTGAAGCAGCCTCGTCCGGCCATTAAGGATATCTCTCCTATTACTCTCAAGGTGTTAGCAAAGCTAACTCAAAGGGCGTGGCTTGCCCCCGTTTCATTCAATTCATTGCTATCTGACTCTAGCGTGCTTTCCTTCTTCGGGTTATCCCCTCGAGGAGATCATTCTTTTTCCATCGAGGGTGGGTTTTAACTGTCTTTTTATCTTTTCCTTTTTTGTTTCTCGAGTTTTCCTAACATGCATTTTATCCTTCGCACCCTGCTTGACGCAGAAACGAGCTGGATTCAAGATGTTAAACTTCCTGATGACAAGGACTTTGATTTTGCCATTCTGCTGGAGGAGCAAGCTCGCATGGAATCTCAGGCTCATGATACTTCACATCCCACCAATGAAACTTCCTCATCTGCTGCAGCATTCACACAATCGCTATCAGCTCCCCCTATAGCTTCAGGAACCCTCATCAAGCCTATAGCCATTAAATCATTCAGCTCGGGTGCACCCTCTCAGGATCTTGGCAAGGATAAGGCTACTTCTGGTAGGCTTTCCTCCTCATCCCAAAGGGAAAAGGCTAAGGTGGACACCTCTTCCAACCTTAAGAGGCCTCTTTTTCCTCGACCTCCTACAAGAAGTCTAAGCATACTTCTCTTCTCAGCGGCTCCCCTCCCAAGGGCACTGACTCATCGGGTTATGCTTTTAGAGGCCAAACCTCCAGCTCCTTTTGCAAGTTACCCCCTTCTGAGTGCCTTTCCTTGCTACGAGCTATTCCTCTTTCAGAAGAGGAAGCTGAGGCTAGCCCTCCCTCTTTGCAACAACTCCAAGAGGAGAGCGCTCACAACTTGGTGCAGGTATTATCATTATCATGTTTTTGTTTTCAGGAAACGTTCATCTTAAGTATTATCACATTTTTACTTTTACATATCTAATGCCTTTTTTCCTTTCCCTTGATATCGTTGCAGGTAATCAGTACTCATGGTCGACTGCTGCAACTCCAAGATGCCGCTCAAGAGAAAGAGATGGGGAGACTGAGAGAGGCGCTAGTGGCTAGCCAAGTGCAGCTACAGAAGTTAACCAGGGTGAATGAGGACCTGCAGCACCAGAACCAAGACATCTTGGATACCAGCAGCAGGCTTTCCCTAGCCAATGACGATTTAAAAAAGAAGAATCATGAACTGCTCATGTCTCAAGAGAAGATGTCTGCTTTATCCGAGGAGAATGCCTCTCTTAGCAATGTCAATGCCGAGCTCAGTCATCATTTGTCCCAAGTTAGCCAGGAACTTGAGGGGACCAAGAGCCTTCTTCATGCTGCCAACCTTTCTTATCAATCGGGTTATACTGAAGGGGTTCACTATTGTCGTAGCTACATCCTCTGGACTTCTCTAGGCCAGCAAGCACTGCAAATCCTCCACCAAGGCCTCTTAGAATCTTTCCGAGCCTCACCTGAGTACCTGCTGGCTATCCACCAAGATATCGCCTTCCTAGCGAAGAGGTGTGGCATGACTGTGCTAGCCAAGGCTCACAACTTGGGTTTCAAGGAGCCTATAGAGGTAGACCCGATAGTGAAACATCTTCCTCCACCTCCCTCATTCAAGGGTGATCCCTCTGCTCCTCTAGGAACGGCTTGGTGGCTTTCCGTTATGTAGAAAGCCTTCGAGGCTCTCACTGCGCCTTGCGATTTGCAAGCGGCCTTCTCTGATCTGCCTGAGCCCATTTATAATTTCTTCCCAAAAGACTTCTTTCAGGCTGCTAAGATATCAGGTATCTTACACCCTACTCTGCTCTCACATGCTTATTTTCGTGTTCGCCATTATAACTTTCCGTTTCTTCCACTAATCCACTTCCCATCTCCTTTCTTCAGATGTACCTTCAACTGGTAGGACCTCGCAAGTCCTTGGTGATGGACTAGGAAGGCTGGAGAATGTTCCTGGGGACGAGTCTGCTGACACTGTGGGGGCTGGTCCTGATGATGATGCTGTCAATTTCCTAACTTAACTGTTGTGTAGTTTATGTTTTGAACAATACTTTTATTTTGCTTTCGTACCAGACAACTTGCTCTGTATTTCGGCACTAAACAATTTACCTTTTTTTGCTTACTCCATTAGTGTTGCATTTCCTACTTAGCAGCTTGATCTACTGTGTCTATTTTGTTATCATGTTCTTGTTTGTCTGCGCATTTCTTCCTTTTTTCTTTTTCTTCTTTTTTAGTTTTTTGCATTTTCATGAGGTATTACAGGACCCCTTTAGGGGTGTAAGGTACACCCCTACTCCCCCCTACTCTAGATAGTTTCATCTTTTTGTCGAACCATTTAGAGTAAATGCTTTACTTCATTTTACTAGGTATCACGTTTACTGCCTTATCTTGGCTTTATAATGTTATTCCTTATCACACAAAAAAATGTAAACGAAGACGAAAATAAAGAAACAACTTCTCAGCCTTTATTTATTCACAACAAGCTCTCTTCGTGCCATTACAGGAATACTTGTCTAGCTGAGCAAGTATCCTACCAAAAAAGGTAGGCATGAGACCTGACACGTAGATCTCCTCCCATTAAGACAAAAAATTTCCATAACATGTTTCTAAACATAGTACTTCTTCAGATTACTTATGTTCCATGATCTTGGTTCCACGTATCCCTCATGGCTCGTGAGCTCATATGCCCCGCTAGGGAATACTTTGGTTACCACAAAAGGTCCTTCCCAATTTGGCTCAAATTTTCTCACCGGATGCATCGCGTCAGCTCTCTTGAGCACTAGGTCTCCCTCTTGAAACTTCCTGATCTTTACTTTCGCATCATATGCTGCCTTTATGCGAGCCTTGTAAGCCAGAGTTCGCTGATGCGCCTCTTCACGCACCTCATCAATCAGATCTAAGCTATCAACTCTTAGGTCTCTGTTCAGGTCCTCATTGTAAGCCAGGATTCTATGCGTCAGAATCTTTACCTCCATTGGCATGATGGCGTCAGTGCCATATACCAAACAGAAAGGAGACTGCCTTGTAGCTGTTTTCTGTCCAGTTCTATACGCCCACAACACTGAGCTTAGCTCTTCCACTCACTGAGACCTCTCCTTCTCCAGCCTCGCTTTAATACTATTTACTATGGTCTGATTGGTGACTTCCACTTGCCCACAGGTCTTCGGGTGAGCAACAGCAGCGAACCTCTGCTCGATTCCTCTAGCTTTGCACCAAGCTTGCGTTCTTTTTCCAAAGAATTGCGTTCCGTTGTCAGATACCAGCACTCTGGGCAGGCCATATCTGCAGCAAATATTCTTCCATATGAATGTTATGATGTTTTCCTCTATTACTGAAGATAAAGGCTCTGCCTCTACCCACTTACTGAAATAATCCACGGCTACAATGATGTGACATTTTTTTCCCGCTGTTATGGGAAGCTTGCCAACTAGATCTATGCCCCATTTATTGAATGGACATTCTACATACTGAACTCCCAGCTCTTCAGCAGGCCTATGAATCAACGGCCGATGCTTCTGGCAACTGGGACACCTTCTTACAAAGATCTTATCATCCTTCTTCAAAGAAGGCCAATAGTACCCAGCTCTCAGCACTCGCCAGATCAGGTTTCGGAACCCTGTATGACATCCCGCTATTCCCTGATGCGCTTCCTTGATTATCCACAGACCTTCCGCCTCTGTTACACATCTCAGTAATGGCTGTGAGTAAGACCTCCTGAACAAATGTCCTCCAATCAGACAGTACTTAGCGTAGATTTTCTTTTTTCCAACTCTTTCTCCTTCTGACAGTTCTCCCGTTTTCAAGAAATGTAAAACAAGCACTCTCCAATCACTTTTCTCTTCTATCTCATGAATACTCTTTTCTATTTGACTGCCCGCCACTTTTAGCAATGTCACCTTTTCAGGTACCAGCACATTCAGCGAGCTGGCCAGGTTAGCAAGGCGGTCTGCCTGTGCATTGAGGTCTCGAGGTATCTGCTCTATCTTCAGGTGCTGGAAACTTTTACCCAGATCTCTGACTTACTCAACATACCTGACCATTCTCTCTTCTTTGATCTCATAATTTCCTAAGACCTGTTGAATTACCACCTGAGAATCAGAGTAAATGACGACCCTTTGAGCTCCCAGCTCGGCTACCATTTCCAGCCCTCTAACAAATGCTTCATACTCAGCTTCATTGTTAGAAACTTTGAACTCAAATTTCAATGCAAAACTAAGCTCGTTTGGTCCGGCATTATTATGACAATTCCGACACCGCATCCTTCAATCATCACCGATCCATCGACGAAAACTTTCCACTCAGGCTATTGCATGGGTTGAGTAGTTTCTTTGATAAAGTCCGCCAGGCCTGCGCTCTGATAGCTGTACGCGGCTCAAACTCTACATCATATTCCCCCAGCTCCACGCTCCATTTCACCATTCTTCCTGAGAGATTTGGTTTGCTCAGCACTTGTTTAAAGGGGAAATTAGTTCTCACCACCACTTTGTGAGTAAGGAAGTACAACCTTAACCTCCTCGCTGCTGTCATTACAGCCAAGGCAGCTCTCTCCACATCAGAGTATCTATACTCAGCTCCCTGTAAAGCCTTACTGATGTAATAAATAGCCTTCTGCATAGAGCCCTCCTCCTTTATGAGAACTGCACTTAGGGAATGGTCTCCAACAGATATGTATAGGTATAGGGTTTCTCCTAGGGTTGGTTTGGTTAATACCGGCAAGCTCGCCAGGTGAGCTTTCAGCCCCTCAAATGCTTTTTGATAGCTCTCATCCCATTCGAATTTACTGGCCTTCTTCAACACCTTGAAGAACGGAAAACTTCTTTCCGCTGAAGCAGATATGAACCGACTGAGGGCGGTGATTCTTCCGTTTAGTCGTTATACTTCCCTTATACCAGTAGGAGCAGCCATTTCCAGTACGGCTCAGACCTTGTCCTGATTTACTTCAATTCCTCTTGGAGGTACCATATATCCCAAGAACATTCTTGACTTGACACCAAACGTGCATTTTACTGGGTTCAATCGCAAATCATACTTTCGTATCATAGTCATGACCTTCTCCAGGTCTCTGGCATGGTGCTCTGCCTTCACACTTTTCACAAGGATATCATCCACGTATACCTCCAAAATCTTTCCTATCTGCTCTTCGAATATTGCTTTCATCATTCTTTGATAAGTAGCTCCCGCATTTGTTAGGCCAAAAGGCATCCTTTTTTATGCGAACGTGCCGCATATGGTTACAATGGCTGTTTTGATCACATCCTCAGGGGCATCCTTGCTAAGCATCCAGCATGGATAATAGCTCACATCCCGAAGTTGAATCAACCAATTGGTCGATACAGGGAAATGGGTATTGGTCTTTCGGGCACGCTTTGTTCAGGTCCCTGAAATCTATGCACATTCGCCAGCTGCCATTGCTCTTAGCTACCATTACTGCATTTGACAGCCACTCGGAGTACTAAATTCTAACAATATGACCAGCGTCTAACAGTCGCCTGATCTCTTCTCTAATCACCTTTTCCTTTTCTGGCCCAAAGGATCTCTTCTTCCGCCTTACTGGCTTCACTTTGGGGTCTACATTCAGATGATGTAGCGCTACAGATGGGTCTACCCCTTTCATATCCTTCGGGCTAAATGCAAACAGATCCACATTCCTCCGTAAACACCGAATTACTACTTCTCTTTGTTCTTCAGTCATTTGCTTCCCTATCTTCGTGGTGAAGCCCGTTTTTCCTGGAAACAGTTTCACCATCATCAAATCCTCTTCCACTGGTTGCATTCTTGGCTCTAGGTCTTCCTCTATACCTTTCGCCTTTGCATTTTTATCTTGCAGTGGGCGTTCTGCCACTGAGGCTCCTTTCACCTTTTGCTTGGCATGCTTTATGGATTTTACATAAGACTCTTTTGATACTTCTTGGTCACCTGAGACCTCACCTACCAACCCCTCCTTAAGAGCTGGAAATTTCATTTTCATGTGGAGGTGGAGACCACCACCTGGAAATCATTTGGAGCAGGTCTTCCCAATATTATGTTACACGCTGAAGGTGCATCCACTACTAGAAACTTCACCATCCGAGTGCTAGAGGTCTCACCACTTCCGAGTGTTACCTGAAGGGTCACCTCCTCTTTAGGCTTTATTTCGCATCCAGCGAAACCATATAATGTCGTGTTCACTGGCATCAAATCAGCATTAATCTTCATCTTTTGGCAACAATCCCAAAAGAGCACATTTACCGCGCTTCCAGTGTCCACAAAGATCCATGCTAATCGCCAGTTAGCTACTTCGGCACTAATCACCAGTGCATCATTATGGGGTGTTATGCTTATAAGGTCCTTGGGACCAAAGCTCACACACACCTTTGGGTTTGTTTCTTCTCCCGGGAGTCTACCACATCAATCTCCATGCCCATTGTCTCTGCTAACTCCTGGACCTCTCTGTTCACCTGAGCTTTAGCAGCTCTCACATGGACCTTACGAGCTCGACCTGAGTCTCCATTGGTATTTCCTCCCATAATCATGTTGATGTTTCCCCTTTTTGGGGGAGGATCCTCTCGCCTCGGGGGGGAGGGGGGGTTCTTTCCCTTTGATCAGGTTTCTTTTGCTCCGGCTCCTTTCTCTTGTAACTTTTTTCTCTTTTTTTTTTAATGAATTAGAGTACGGTATCATCCTTTTTCAGCAGTCGCTTATTGTGATACTTGCAGTATAACTCAGATTGCGGGTTACGCGGAGCTTCCTTATAAGTACTTGGGAACTTGAAATGAGGAGATCTGGCAGCAGCTTCCATGACCTCCACCAAAGATGCGTTGAGGGGCGTGTACTGGTCAAATCTCTCAGGAGCTCTTTTGAGCTTTTGCCCCCTATCTTTCTCAGCTCTCGTTGCTGAGGATAACCTTCTCTCTGAGGTCTCCTGCTTAGGCTTAAGAGACTCCTCTTTAGATCTCCTAGCTTTTTGAGCTTCCTCTAGGTTAACATACTTATTAGCTCTCTGTAACAATTCTTCAAAGTATAACGGAGGCCTCTTGTTTAACGAATCGAAGAATAACCCCGGAGCTAACCCCTGTATCAGCGCCTGTATCTTCACATCGTCAGAGGCTAGAGGCACTTGCAATGCTTCAGCATTAAAACGCCCGACATATTGACGCAAACTTTCCGAAGGTTTATGTCTCAAAGCTATGAGCGAGGAAGATGTCTTAACATGTCTTCTCGCACTAGCAAATTGATGCAGGAACATAGGTTTGAACACATCAAATGAGCCTATACTGTTGGGTGGTAGCTAAGAGAACCACTGTTGGGCTATCTTCGATAGGGTTGTGAGGAAGACCCTGCACTTCACCCCCTCCGTGTACTGGTGGAGCATTGCTCCATTCTCAAATCTTATTATATGCTCATGTGGATCTGTGGAGCCATCATATTCCAATGTCAGTGTCTTGAAATTCCGAGGTAATTGATCTTCTCTAATGTCCCTTGAGAAAGGAGACTGGATGTTACTGGTTTTAACAGGCTTCTTAGGAGATTTCTTAGGCAAAGAGGCCTTCCGCTGAAGGTCTTTTAATTGTTGTTTGAGAGCTGCGATCTCAGCAGCAGCTCCCTCATCTTGAGGTCTCACAATCCGTGCCTCGTCCTCATTTTCTGATTCAGTTTGAGGACTCTCTTACCCATCACTTTCATATTGGCCTTCCTCCACAAGTTCTCCCTTCTTAGATTTTCCCTTTGCTGTGTTGCCAAATTTCTTACTTTGGCCTTCCAGTGGAGCCAGAGCTTTGGACAACTTGCTTCACCATAGCACTAAGCTAATCCATAGATACCGCATAGGTGACACTCTGCAGCACGGGTACTTGAGGTTGCGACCTCCCTCTTTCTGAGGGCTAGTCGATTTGGAAGCCCCTTCCTTCTGGGACGTGGTTATCTTTGTTGGGGCTACTTTCAGCGTATTCTGATTCTCCTCCTCGGTACGTTCCTTCGAGGAGCTGTCATCACACACCACTCCTTCAGGTGGGGATTCTCGGTCTCGGACCAACATATTTTCCATGACTGAATCTGCATTTTAAGGTTTTCAACTGTCAATAACCAATCAAGGCATATCACCAAGGGCATAGCAAGTGTTCAACACTACCCTTTCCCAAGACCATTATCAAGTCTCCCCGGGCATTTAAGGAATTCAAGGAATACGATTCAACATATTTCCCTTCCTCACCCACTTGCCCCAATCTCCGTTGGGACTGTGTGAAACCTGCGCTGAGGATCTCACGTTCTTTTCAATTTCACTCCCTCGTACTACAAGGGTTTTTGAGATTCCCCCTCTAAGAATCATCCATTCTCAAACCATTTTTCAGATAGCAGACAATTTTGTTTATCTTGCTATGCCACTCATAGCTCCCGACCAGATCGCGAAATGGGGGGTTTTTTACGAAAACATGAAAGATAAGTGAATTTTAAAAGATTCTACCAAAACCTGAAAAGAGATTTAAAACACGAAGGTCTCGAAACCAACCAGTCCATTCCTTTAAAAACAGTGAGAGTTTTTTCGAAAGGAGAAACACGAATTGACTAAAATATTCAGACCCATTTTCCTAATGCTCTTTCTTTCTCTTTCGAGTTTAAACTCTAACTCGACGTCGTTGAAAGAAAAATACATAAAAAGAGAAGTGAGCGAACGCCAACACCTACCTAGAACACACTTCTCTTTCTTCTCTGGGGGTCAGAATCGCCTTCAGCTGAGGTGCTCTCACGAAGCTCTGCAAGAAAAAGGAGGGCAGGGGATGTTTCCCGGCGAACCACCTCCGAAGCTTAAGTTAGTATTCTGGATTTTTTCTCTGGGAGGTGAATGTAACAGGAAATAAGTCTGAAAAATTGTATGTTTGTGTGTGTTGGATTTTGTAATATATACTCATGTGTTTTCTTGAGAGTGAAGTTGAGTTGCTGCTCCGTCTTTTACTTTTACTTTTATATGCGCTATTACCCCATTGGCTGAGACGCGATGTACCTTCTGACGGTACCCTGCGGGCATTAATTAAAGTATCTTTGTCCATCAGGTATACAACCAGGGAAGAGTTCTGAATGAGGGACCTCATGGCAGATCTCTGGCGAGAGATCTTGACGGGGGACTTTTGGGCAGGTCTCTGAAAGGAGATCTCCACGAGAGACCTCGACTCCATCATTACGTCGTTTCTCTAGCTGAGTATTCGTGATAACTGCATAGGGTGTTCAGGTCTTTTGGAGACCTGGATATTTTTATCCCTATTAACGACCTTGCTTCTCTGTGCTCAATCACACCCGTGCACTTGCGGTGTGAAAGAAATTAGCAAACATCAGGCTTAAACTAAATCGGAATAATTTTATTTTTTTTTGGTAAATAAGATTTTTTATTTCCCAAATGGCATGAAAGATCAGAAGCTTACAAGCAACAAACTAATAAAAATAAGAAACCAAACTAGCTAATCATGGAGAAGACGAGCTAGCTTGGGGTATTTAGCACACTTTAGAGCTAAATACACCATACATTTGCGACTGACTTGATGCATTTCATGATACTATCCTTCGAACCTCCTGGAGTTATGCTCTTCCCATTTGAAATAGACAAGAACTGAAACAGTAGCTCGATATAATTGCTGCATTATGGTCTTTGATTTGCAATGAGTGGATAAGAATATCAACTTATCCTCCCATGCATGCGCTAGTCTTGTGAAGCCACTCCATTTGATCACAACCTCCCATAATTTTGAAGCAAAATCACATTGAAAAAACAGGTGATTGATCGTTTCATTTGCAGAAGAGCAAAGACAGCATGAGGGATCAACCATCATTCCTATCTTGAGAAGGTTATCACAAGTAACAAGTTTCCCCATCAAAGCAAGCCAAGTTATAAAGATCATCTTTGGCGGAGCTGGATTACTTGTCAGGAGTTTTGTCCATTCCACTTTTTGAAAATAACCTCGAAGTGCAAGATAAACTTTCTTGATGGAGAAATTAGGAGTTGAAATGAGAGAAATCCCTGATGATATAGCTTCCAAATAAGCACGGACTCCTATTATTTTCCTTATCATCCACGACGCTTGAGGAGGTGGCTCCATGGTGAGCACGTTTTGACCTTTAATATAGCAGCCATGAACCCACCGAACTCAAGTTGTATCTTTTTTGTTAGCTAGGTTCCATAGAAGTTTACACAGAGCAACACGATTCCACATGCCCAGGTTCATGATATTCCATCCTGCAACTTTAGTAGGCAAGCATAGTTTGTCCCAAGCTACAAGAGCTCTCCTTGATGCAGTAGATCTTCCAGTCTAAATGAAAGTTCTACAAGGTGATTGAATGGCCTTGATGACTTTTTGAGGAAGCAGGAAAACTTGGCTCCAATAGGTTTGGATGCCAAATAGCACAAATTTTACCAATTGAATTTGACCATCATAAGATAGAAATTTAGATGATCAATAGTCAATCCTTGCCAAGATTTTTCGAAGATGGGGTTGGCATTGGATAATTGAAAGCTTTTTAGCAGAGAGAGGGACACCTATGTATTTGAAAGGGAGCTCACATTTTACAAGTCCAAATTCTGCTAGCATTGCTTCTTGCTCTTCAGTAGAAACTCCTCCAAAGTATAGATTACTTTTGCTTGAGTTTGCTTTCAATCCAGATGCTTCTGAGAATTTGTGGAATGCTGCTATGAGTGCTCTCAAGGAAGCTCTATCTCCTCTGCAGAAAAGGAGTAAATCGTCTGCAAAACAAACGTGAATCAATCCAATCTTCTTGCATTTTGGATGAAATCTAAACTGTCTGCATGTGTGTAGCTCCAATAAACATCTGTTTAGATACTCCATGCTGAGAACAAATAGGTAAGGAGATATGGGATCCTCTTGCCTAAGACCTTTCTTTACTTCAAAAGGCTCAGTGAGATCACCATTGACATTTATGGTGTATGATACTGTTGTTAGACAAGCAGTGATCCACTGAACAAAAGTATGAGAGAATCAAACTCCAACATTAAGTACTGAAGGAAGGGCCACTCAACAGAATTAAATGCTTTCTGTATGTCTATTTTTAACATTCACCTCGAGGAAAGATGCTTCGTGCCATATCCTTTAATTACTTCATGGCTTAAGACTATATTATCAAATATAAGTCTTCCCTTTACAAAGGCAGATTAAGTTTCTCCAATGATGTTGTCTAAGATTACTTGTAATCTATTGGCAAGAAATTTGGAAATGATCTTGTAAAGGATGTTACAGCAGGTAATAGGCCTGTAGTCTCTGACTGAAGATGCATGCTCACTCATTGGAATGAGAGTGAAGAGGGCCATATTTATAGCTTTTGGTAGAAACCCTGACTCAAAGAAATGTTGGACAACTTTTGTTACTTCACTCACTATCACTTCCCAAACATTTTTAAAGAATTAAACATTAAAACCATCAATGCCCAGAGCCTTTAGAGAATTCATGCTAAAGAGGGTCTCCTTGACTTCATGTATTGTCAAGACTCTACAAAGATATTGCTGTTGAGGAGTATCCAGTTTTGGTCAATGACTTTTTTATCAACCATTGGGAGGTATTCAACTGTTGTTCCCATAAGATCCATACAGAATTTCCTGATTTCCTCCTTGAGCATGATTTGAGTATTACAAATAGATCCGTCTGCTCTTTTAAGAATCTTTATTGCATTCCCAGTTTGCCTTGCTTTGACAAAAGAATGGAATTGTGTATTGGAGTCACCTAGTTGTATCCAATCCACTCTAGCCTTTTGTTTCCAAATGTTTTCTTCAATGTTGCTCCATTATTCAAGCTCATTGAGCTTAGTTTTTTCTTCAGAAATCAGTAGTTCATTGAAGTGATCTTGTGAGATCTGCTTTTGGATAACTGCTACTTCCTCTCTTAATTTCGTCATCTTCTCTGCAGTTCTCTTGAATTGCTGTGTATTCAACTACTTCAGAGGAGTCTTGAGTCTCTTGCACTTGTATACTAGATATTCAATAAGGGGTTGGAGTGGCTAATTTATTTCTAGTTGCTTTCAAGAATAGCTTTGAAATCTGGATGGTCAGCTACCACATTAAAAAATCTGAAAGGAGTTTTCCTATGAAAACTTTCTTGCACAAAATCCAGTTGCTAGGGGTTGTGATCAGAGATTCCCTTCTCTAAGAGCTCAATGATCACATAGTAAACCAAGAAGAGTTGGAAAAACACCTATCAATCAGAGAGTATATGTGAGCCTCCCTTCTTGATTGTTGCACCATGAGAAATCTCCCCCAACCTGCCTGAGAGGAGTTAATTGATTGCTCTCAATACAAGCAGCAAAATCTTTAACTTTGAGTTCAGTAATAGGGTGTCCATGTAGCCTGTCCTCAGGCTTGAGCACTTTATTGAAATCTCCTCCAAACAAGATTGCTCCAGTAATAGTAGAAGAAATACTAGAAATAAATCGCCACAAATCTTTACTGTATTCAAGGGAATTGAAAGCATAAACAACCACAAAACATTGAGTCTTACCATTGCTGAGATACAACATAAGAGTCAATCAAATGAATGGCAATTTTCTTTGGATTCCATGCAATCCAAATCCTTCCATACTCTGCATTTGCATAATTATTGAGGAATTCCCATTCTTTTGCAATTTTCCCACTCACTTTCTTGAAATTTCCCACCTTAACTCGAGTCTCTAATAAAGCAACAACATCCATTTTATTTCTCTGCAAAAAAGAGTTTTATCTCTTTTTGCTTGAAAGGTTTGTTGCAACCTCTCACATTCCATATTATAAGCTTTATATTGACTCAATGTGGATGAGGTCCCCGCCCTTTGTTTTTAAAGTAGGAGAGCAAATCTTAGTTTCAATAATAGTATAAGGGTTCTCTAAAACCACCTCTGCTAATGGTGTGTGCACCATGGAGTTTGTGGTGGTTTTCTTAGGCTTAAACCAGACATTCCCCTCAATACCCTCGCTGCCTTCAATAATTTTTCCTTTCCCTTTCCCAGGGGTTGCTGCGGCTTCTTTCTTTATGTCATTTCTAGTTGCTTTAGGAGTCACATTAATATTATCATTTGCAGTCTTCTCATCTGTAGGTTTCCTGATTTCCTGTGCAGGCTTAGCCTTCCATTGCTGTCTTGGGAGGGCTGGCCATTTTGCTTTTTCCTTGTGAGAGCAGTCATGCCCTGCGCATTGACATTTTTTGCAAAATAGAGGAATCCAATCGTATAACACTTTTTGCACAAAGCTCTGTCCATTATCACTTTCCACTAGAATCTGATGATGTATGGGCTGCGTGATATCAACCTCGACTAGCATACGAGCAAATGAGATCCTGCTTTGTAAGGTTGTGCATTCATCAGCACATATTGGAGTGCCTAACAGACTTCCTATTCTACTTAGAGAATTAGATCCCCAACAGTTTAGTGGGAGATTGGGGAGCTGAATCCAAAGGGGACAACTTTTAAGATTTCCTTTTCAAAGTTGAAGTTGGCCTCCCATGCTTTCACAATTGCTGGTCGATTGGCTATTGTATGATGCCCTACATATAAAATTGCATTTCTCTCTTCCATTGTTGCAAATCTAATCACAAAAAAAAGCCCTCAACATGGTCGAATATTTCAAGTTTCGTTTCCAGACCGCATTGCTTAACAAAATAGGTATTGAGGTATGAAATTGTGGGAAAATCGCATATACATAAAGAATAACTGCATGCTTCCACTTTCGTGCCTCAATTTCTAGATTTGTGGGTTCTAAGCAAGCAATTGATTTCTCATTCTTAAGCATAGGAGCAACGTAGCTAAGACGCATACCTTTGTTGGTGTGGATCGGATTTGTAGATCTGGGGTCATCTTCAGTTGGGTGTGCATTCATTTCAAGCTTTCGATTCACTTCAACTCGATTTGTTAAAGTCTCAGCAATATCTCTCTATGTAGTAGTCACTGTTCCATTGGTGTTCATCTGAGGCATAATAGATCCAGAATTTTGCGGTGTGATCGGTGGAACTTTGCTTCCCTGAGTCGAGGAACTTGCTGGAGTAGTCACCGGCGGCATGCTGATGGTCAGGTCCTTCCGTAGACCTCGTGGTCGGCCATTTCGAGCCATTTCCCAGCGAGGCGCACGTTAACAAAGACACTATCGTGCACTAGGAGAGAATCAGAATTAACATTAAACACAAGAAATAAATCGAAACCCTATAAAATTAATTAAACGAACAATTAGATCGCACAGATTTTAGACTAATACTTTAATATTCTTACCGAATTAAAAAATTTAGTTACTCATAATAAAATTAAACGCAAGCAAATAAATAAAATGAAACATACTATCAATCTATGAATTAAATAGAATAAGAAACTTGTAACCACTAACTAATCAAATAGATCGAATTACTATGAAAGAAAACAAACTCCTAAATTCTGCTCCAATTATGCGCCTTCTCTAATCTAGGCTCCTGGAATTACTATGGAATGTAATAGTATCCAGGGGCTAGGTCTATTGAAACATGGAATAGAATCCCCTATCTTGTGGCTGAAGTCTTAAATAGAAAAACAATAAAATCTTCTAATTAGCCGCCAACTATAGAATATGGGTCGAGAGCTTTTAATTAATTAGCCCAAAGTGCTAATCAATCACCTAAACTTAATAACAAAATAAAATTCTAATCATCTATCATTGTTAAGCTATTTCGAATTGATTCATGGATAACTGAATTTGAAGCTTTTTGAATAAGATTGTCGCAACCGAGAGTGAAGGAAGTGCTTTCAACTTTTAGAGAATCTTCAAAATTTGAATCGTGTTATTCTCTCAAGATTGTTTAGCTATTTCAAGTTGATTTATGGATGACTGATTTCATCTGAAAATTTATCTGAAAATTTTCTACTTTGATTTCACTCCATTGTTTTGTATGACTCAATTCAGATATATCTACTCAATTTTTAATATTTAATGCGTATTTTGATTTCACTCTATTCTTTTGGATTACCCAGTTCATATATCTGCTCAATTTTTTTATATATAATGTGTGCAGTTAACACAAAAAAGAACTATATATATATTAGCATTTCTGAGGTGAGACAATTCGTTTAATGTAAATTGACGTACCCTCACATTACAATAACAAACATGTAGTAGTATCTTTACTTGTATTTGCATATATGTGAATGTTTATTTTGTTATTAATCATCACTTTTGTTATTATATATCAACCTTCCCACGCTATTTTCTTGAGAAGTATCTGTGTAGTTCTTGCATGTTTGATTTCACTCCATTGTTTTGTATGACCAAATTCATATATATGTGCTCAATTTTTAATATTTAAAATAGGTTTGTATTGCATATATATTTTGTTATTATTCATTACTTTTGTTATTGTCCACCTTCTCACGCTATTTAGTCAAATGATCATATATGGGTTTTGCGCCATTGATTTTTAATCATGTCAATTTACTTTGCAAATGTACTTGATTAAAGATTTAGAATATTGAAAAATTTGAATCAATGTTTATTAATTAATATGTGTAAATGTACAGGCATAAAAAAAGAAGTGGGTGAAAAAGAAAATCAGGCTAAAGTTGAACTGGCAAATCAAGTCAAACCGCCCTCAAATTATTGATCAGCAACTAAAATATCGTAGGAGGGCATTTACACCTTATGTCAAAAAAAATTCCTAATAGGTTCACCACAAGTGTAAATTAAAGATAATTGCAATCCTTATTTGAACAAAAATTAGTGTGTGGACCGTTGAAAATCGACGGAAAATTATTATTTAAAAAAATTTAATATGTAATAATATAAGAAAAGTATTACTCCCTCCGTATCTTTTCATTATACCCATTTGGTTGGGCACACATATTAAGAAAAATGAGTTGTTTATAATAAAGTTGAGAAGATAAAGTAATTTTTTAGGGGTATTTTTGTCACATCAAATAAGAGAGAGAAGGAGTTAGTAGCTTTTTAGTGGCATATGTGTTAATTTATGAGTTATAGTGGGGTAGTATCATATAATGCATTTCCATTTTAGGAAATGAGTATAATGAAATGATACATCCAAATAAGGTAAAATGAGTATAATGAAAAGATACGGAGGGAGTATTTGTTAATTATTTTTTCTTTATTTTAGTAATACCCATTAAAAATTCAAATCTAATTCACAACTATTATATTAATAGATAATTTTCAGAGCCCTTTTTATTTGTCAAAATTGTTGTGAGACAAATTATTTACTTCTCAAAGAAATTGTCTTGTGTTGATTTTGTATGAGAATTGAAGTGGTTCTTTTTTATAACAGATACCAATTTGTCTCCCTAAATTATTTAAAAAAAAGTTGCCCCATTAATGCTGAATCGATTCTTCAATGCGCACAATTTTGAGTCGAAATTGGCCCGTGGACAAATTATTAGTAAATTTACTGCTAATTTTTCGACACATTCAACGTTTTCCAACGAAGACGATTAATCAAACAATTTGAGATGGTAAATTTAGGATTATTCAAATTTGATTGAAATTTATATATTCGTACTTGTTTCAAACCTGATTAAAAATCAGTCATATGTGTTTATTTGTAAAAAAATTCGTATAGCAATACCCGTCAGTTGGGAATTGGCCCGTCTACCACCACGGTTTCGGTCTTTACTTTATAAGTGCGTAATTGATGAAACTTATTTAGAATTTATATAGACACAAAATTTAATAAAAAAAAATTGATTGCATTATTTGTTCTCACCCTAAACCGTATAGTAATATTTGTTAATTACAATTATAGATTATGCAAAATTGAAAACCCGATGATTCTAAATTTTAGAAATTGTTTCACCTTATTTTGTGCTTCATTTTGATGTGTATTTATGTGTCAAGTGATATTTCTCATCACTATTTGTTGGATTTTATTGTTAAATTCATTGGTTCTAGTTAATCTCAGTAACATGTTGGTTTTGTAAGAATTGTGCGAGAATAGACGAGAAATGGATAAAAATGAGAAATAATGTGACAAATATTTGAGGAGTTGAACTTGATAGGATTCAAGTACGTCTCGATACGAGTTTGTAGGACAAAACCGTGTGCAAATCCGAGTTCGGACGAGAGAGATATGATCGAAACAAAAATGGCGCGCGAGGCAGGGCCAAGCTATCGCTCAGCCCCCGAAGCGATCGTTTGGCCAGGCGTATTGACAGACAGAGACGGGGGCCAAGCAATTGTTCAGCCCTCTAAGCGACCGTTTGGCCCATGACGGCATAAAGGCGTGAATTTTCTATAAAATAGGGCTTATTTATTCCCTTCCACCTCTCTTCTCCTTTTGGATGATTTTTAGATCAGCTCAAAAATACTGTTGACCGTACTTGCTGAAGATACGGTTAAAGATCTCTTTCGTCGCAGGTGACTCAATCCCAGTGTTGACACCATGTTCCTTGCAGACTTATCTCGCCTCAGCCATGATCGCATTTCTGTTCGGAGTGTCTGTGCCTTTGATCATCTGAGGGCGATATCTGAGCATCTGCCGAACTGGAATGGTGTTGGGATCGAGCTGAGCATTCAGCATGGCTCACTTGAACTGACTAAACATTCCAGGGTCTCCAGATCTGAGCTCCCACAGGGCTTCCTTGAAGGCTTGCCTTGGGTCTTCAGTAGAGTAGACCTTCATGTAATAAAAGTCATTAATGAATTCATACTTGAACTGCTCCCAGTCATCGTTCCACTCAGCATTCATCCACTTGTGAACATGTGGGAACCGAGACGGGAGCGGGGCGTTCTTCTACAACTGTTGTGTCTTCTTCCTAGCCTCAGCCTTCATCTGGTGCTTGTTAATTCTTCGCACGCTCCGGCTGGCTTTATTTCTGTCGACATTTTTCTCAACCTTGGCCAGTTCCTTCTCGAACTTGGCCACCTTCTTGGCCTGATCAGCAGTGAACTTCTTGATCCAAGAGGGATTCAAGTACTTCTCCTTGGACTCCCCCATAGCTTTGGCAGCTTCGATGCAGTCTTCAATAGATATCCCGTCAAGTTCGGCATCGAGCTCGGCTGTAAGCTCGGCTACGAGGTTGTGGGAGATTTCCAGTTCCTGCTGCGATCCTTCAGCTTCAGCTGGCACTCCTTCTTGTTGAACTCCTTACCCCTGCTGAAGAACAACTTTCCCTTGTCCAGCAACAGCTGCTGGCTCCTTGTCTTCCCTCTTTTTGGCATCATCCAAAAGGGTGGCAACAGTGCCATCCAGGGAGGTCAGCTTGGCCTCAGCTTGTTGAACGCGGGAAAAGAGTTCGTCGATAGCATCCTTCTCTTCCACCTTCTTGGCCAACTCCAGGTCCTGGCGCTCCTGCTCAGCTCGCTGCAAGGCTGCAAAGGTTGCAGAGACCTCTTTGTGGAGGGTGACGAACTCAGCTCGGAAATTTGCGAACTGAGACATCCACTCCTGGTCTTGAGTCTGCTGAGACTTTACCAGATCAGATTCAGCAACGGTCTTGAATACGTTGAAGTCCGAGCTGAGGCCCTGAACTGCCTTCCTTAGAGCCGTGACCTCCGAGCTGGAAGAAGTGGAGAGTTCTTCGATCTTCTGCTGTAGGGAGGAGGAATGGTGTTCCAGCTGATTCTTCAAGTTGGCATTCTCTGCCATCAGCTGATTCATCCTGTCAGCATCTTCCTCCTTGCTGAGCTGGATCTTGGACAACAGTTCATGCCTCAGCTGGTTGACCCTCTCAGAGATCAGCTCACAGATGTCATCGGTTGAGAGCGCTGGCTGATCTGAGGGTCCAGGCAGGTGTTGTGGTTGTTGTTGGGCAGCTGGGTCCATGACAACCAGGGCAGTTCGGCTGGCGAGGTAGGCCTTGAGCTTTTCTTCCTCCTTCTTGGCCGCCTCATCAGCTGCGTCGACATCTTCCATGCAGTTGGCATTCTTGGCCAACATATCGTCAAGAAATTGAACAGCTCCAGGATTGTTGCATAGCTCCCTAGTGTCTGTCCCTTCTTGGATGCTTTTGTCCAGATGACGACGTAGCACAGCCACCTTCTGGTTGTAGGCCACCTCCAGGTTCTGGTAGTCGAAGTATACCCTCAGGTTGGATTCTTCGACCTTCAACCTGTCCCAACCATGGATCCTGAGGGTTTCCTCCTTGACATACCAGTAACTGAATATGACGCTGAACTGGTAGAGCAATTCCGTCCCTAATACAGCAAAAATGGGCATCGAGGTTGCCTCGGGGAACATACCGATCAGCTTGCGGAAGCAGTAGCTTAGCCTTCCTTCATATTCAGCCAAGATCGCCTGGCGGTTGGCTTCTTCATCAATTGGTGGGGGGTCAATATCGAAGGCAACATGTTCGATGGTTTCATCAACGTTGGCCAAAGGAATGGTCACAACGTTGGCATCGAGCGAGAGGCTCGGAATATCTGACTGAGGACCAGTTGAGAGAACTGGATCTTCTTTGGGTAGAGAGTGGGATGGCTCGATTGCTTCCTCAGATGCAGGTGGGTTTTCCTGGCTGGCATCAGCTCCAGTCGGACTGTCGTGGGACTCCTCAGATGAAGAAGACTCATCTGAAGAGGAGCTGGATTCCTCCACGTGGATCTCCACTCCTTCAGCCACTTCCTCCTGACGAGGTTGAAGAATAAACCCAGCTGGGTCAACCGACTGGCTTGATTCAGTTGACTCCTTCTCCTCAGCTGGCTTTACCACCACTGGGCTCGTTGTAGAAGGTTGAGCCGCGGGCTGGATGATTCGAATCCTGGGCCTCTTCTGGAGGGGTTCCTCCTCTTCTTCTTCTTAATCTTCCTCTTCCTCAGCCACCTCCTTCAGCTGGCGCTTTGCAAGCTTGGACCTAGAAGGGCGGCGTGTTGCTAAGGCTGACTCCACAGCTGGCTTGGGGGCACCCTTGAGGGTGTAAACGGCCTCCACAACGTCCCTGGCCTTTTTGGCTGTGGGGAACAACATCAGCTTGCTGAATGGCGTGTCCTCACTTCCTTCCCAGGTCAGCTGCTGTCCCTTGGTGGCTTGGAGGATTAGGGCAGAAATTTTTGTGCCGAAGTTGAGTGTCCCCTTGACACTCAACAGCTGCTCTCCGGACTCAGCTGACGTCTCAGAGATTTTCTGCTTCTCCATCAACAGCTGGCTTTCAAGATAGCCCAGCCAGTCGACCTGGTGCTGTTCCTCTAGGGCCTTCTGCTGCTTGAGCTTCGGTCTGCTAATGTCACCGAAAGCTCCTCCATACGCGAAGATGCATTTGGATATCACGTCGAAAAGAAGTCGGTGCTCCGGCTTCAGTTTTGTCCTTTGCATGCTCCCCTTCAAAGGTTCGGGAACAAGAAGGATTGTTTGAAGGAATATATCAGCTTCCTTATCGGTGAAGTTCCCCATCACATCTGTGGCTTCGCGATTTCTGGGGATGATCTTCTCCAGTTCTTTGGTTACTTTGATTTTAATGGCGGTATCTTCCAGCGTACGGGTAGTGCTTTTTCGTTGCTTGCACGGGATGATCGTGACAAGCCCGTCTTCTGCAACTCGCTGCAAATTCCTGTAGAAATGAACGACCTGCTTCCTGAGCAACTTGGATGGAGAAAGGGTTGCCCAGTCGAGCAGACTGTGGTCGGGGAGAATGGCGGCGACTGGAGCGAGTTCCGGCGAGGTCAGAGCCGCTCTGGATAGAATCTGTTCAAAATGAATCTTCGACATCACCATGTCGAAAGATTCCTGGAATGTAGCAGGCTCTGCGGAAACCATCTTCTTGGAAGCTTTAGATTTAGGCGCCATCTCAAAGAGATATATAAGCAAAGAATTCGTCCGAGATACTGAAAATAGTGAGACAGACTTGGAGAGGATGATGAATAGTTAGTAAAGATATGCACGAAAAGAGAAGGTAAAGATCACTTCCTGATTTGCCGTATTATATAATCTTTGACTCGGATAAAATCAACGGCTGGGGTTAAATGGCGCGTATTTATCAATGTCTGGGATTACGCGACTGTTGAGTAATTTTGACTGATGCTCCATCCGTGAGAGTGAGAAGGTGAATAGTTTAAGCTGTCAACCCAGTCGCACTATAAAGTAAGGCTATAGGAGTTCAGCCAGACTTTACATTAAATGCGATATGATGGCTTGTTTAGTTTAGCTGACATGTTCAGGAATGTTTGAATTTATTTCAAACATTCTCATTTAATATCATAACACCTTCAGACATAAATGATACCTGTCAGCTGATGTCGAGATCAGCTGTATACCTCAGTTGAGTTCCTCAGTTGCCGCATACCATCAGCTGACTCGAGTTCGTCTCTTCAGCTGACGTTTGATGTCTTCAGTTGGCAATCCGTATCTGAGATTCTCCCTTTATCTGAGCTTCCCCCTCAGATGGATATCTGACTCTTCATCTCGGATGGATCCTCTGCAGCTCGGATGACTCTTCATCCGATGGATCCAATAGTCCAAGAAGATCACACAACATCTTGAACCGGGCTTCAGGTAGAGGTTTGGTGAAAATATCAGCTCTCTGAATCTCAGTTGGAATCTTCTCCATGGACACATCCTTCTTCTCAATATGATCTCGGATGAAATGATGACGAATGTCGATATGCTTTGTCCGAGAGTGGTGAACAGGATTCAGAGAGATAGTTATGGCACTCGAGCTATCACAATGAATATGAACCTGTCCATTTGCAACTTCATAATCTCTCAGCTGTTGCTTCAGCCACAACACTTGCATGCAACAGCTTCCGGCAGCCATATACTCTGACTCGGTTGTAGAGGTTGCAACACATGCTTGTTTCTTGGAGAACCATGAAACCAACTTGCTTCCCATGAATTGACAGTGTCCAGAGGTAGACTTCCTGTCCAACCGATCTCCTACTAGGTCCGCATCTGAGTATCCAGTCAGCTGGATATTGTCGTCAGTTGGATACCACAATCTAACATTAATAGTTCCCTTCAGATACTTGATGATGTTCTTTGCTGCCAACATGTGTGCTTCTCTTGGCTGAACTTGGAATCGAGCACACACTCCAACTGCGTATGATATGTCTGGTCGGCTGGCAGTTAGATATAGCAGCGAACCCATGATCCCTCTAAACCGGCTGGCATCTACGAGCTTTCCTTCAGCTCCTGGTTCAATCTTCTAGTTAGTATTCATTGGGATCCTCGTGGTCTTACTTTTTTGCAATCTGAACTTGGTGATGAGCTCCTTTGTATACTTGGACTGATTTATGAAAATCCCTTCTGGTGACTGCTTCACTTGTAATCCAAGGAAATAATTCATCTCACCCATCATTGACATCTCGAACTTCTCCTTCATGAGATCTGAAAACTTTTTGCACAGCTCCTCCGACTTGGAACCGAATATGATGTCATCCACGTAGATTTGTACTACAAGTATATCATCTCCAACTTTGATAGTGAACAGGGTTTTGTCAACTGATCCTCGTTTGAATCCCGAGTTCAGTAGAAAACCACAAAGAGTGTCATACCAGGCCCTTGGTGCTTGCTTTAGACCATAGATAGTTTTCTTCAACTTGTACACTCTTCCATCTCCAGTCTCAAAACCTGAAGGCTGTTCAACATATACATCTTCCTTGATTTCTCAGTTGAGGAATGCACATTTCACATCCATCTGATACACTTTGAACTTGTGATGTGTGGCATAAGCTAGAAAGATTTGAATGGCTTCCAGCCTTGCAACAGACGCGAAAGATTCTTCAAAGTCGATTCCTTCTTGTTGGCAGTATCCTTGAGCTACCAACCTTGCCTTATTCCTCACTATGAATCCAATGGCGTCTCTCTTGTTTTTGAAAATCCACTTCAATCCAATCACCTTGACACCATTTGGTCTTTCTACCAACTCCCATACACAGTTGCGTAGAAACTCATTCAGATCTTCTTGCATGGATGTTGTCCAGTGAACACAGTTGAGAGCTTCTCCAACATTCTTCGATTCTGGTACATCAGCTACAAAGCAAGAAATCATGGCAACATCTCCAGCTTGCTCGAACTCTTCTAGAACTGCCAACTCCTCAGCATACTGGGCGTAAGTGTTGGAGTTTCCTTCAGTTGATTCTAGATTTGCAACTCGGCTCCTTGTACGCACACCCTCGGTTGGATCGCCGATGATGTTGTCAGTGGAATGAACTTCATACCATCTTCGGTTGCGTCTTCTTTCTTCTTCCAACTGTGGCTGTTCTGAAATCTGAGTTGGAGTCTTTAGAGCTGGTGATTGATCAGCTGTTGAGTCTGGATCTTCAACATTGGTATTAGGTTGAATCGGACTCGGTTGGGCTTCGGATGCTGAAGTTCCCCCTTGGGATGTGCTGGGGTCTTCACATTCATCTTCAGAGGAGTATGGATCCTCATCCTCAGTTGCCCAAACCAGTGGTTCAGCTAGGTTCTTTTCCCTTAGAGCTTGCGATCTGGTGAGAACTGGTGGAACAGTTGGATCTGCTTGTTGTCCTTTAACCTGTTCCCTGCACTCAAAGGTAGATTCATCAAAACTAACATGAGGTGTTATTTCCACAACACGAGAGCTGTTGTTGAAAACTCTGTATGCCTTGATTCGAGCAGCATATCCAAGAAATATGCCCTTCGAAGCTTTGGCATCAAAAGTTTTCAACTGAGTCTTCCCATTGTTGTGAATATAACACTTAGAACCAAAGACGCGAAAATAAGAAATATCTGGCTTCCTGCGTCTCCATAGCTCATATGGTGTCTTTCTCAATCGCTTGGTTAGAAGAGACCAGTTTTGAGTGTAGCATGCAGTGTTGATCGCTTCAGCCCAAAATCTCTTTGGTAGAGCTGAGCTGGCTAACATGGATGTGGCTGCATCCTTCAGCGTTCTGTTCCTTCGCTCAGCTACTCCATTTTGTTGCGGAGTACGCGCGGCTGATGTCTGATGGGTAATTCCATTTTTCTCGCAATACTTGATGATGGTTTTATTTAGAAACTCAGTTCCACGATCTGATCGGATAGAAATTATCTTCATCTTTTGTTGGTTGGCTATCCGATCCATCAGCTTGGGCAGCTCATCTCGGGTTTCACTCTTGTGACGCATGAAAATGGTCCACGTGTACCTCGAGTAATCATCAGTTACAACCAATGTATATTCGTTGCCATTTATGCTTTTTGGTGTAACTGGCCCGAAGAGATCCATATGGATCTGCTGTAACACTCGGTCGGTTGAGGGAGATGACTTCAACCGAAAGGAGGATCTAGCAAGCTTTCCCAGCTAGCACGCACTGCAGATGTGAGTTGTTGAAAACACTCTGTTTGGTATGCCTCTTGCATGTTCTTGTCTGGCGAGTCGGTTCATCGTCTTGAAATTCAGATGGTTGAGCCTTCTGTGCCACAGCCAGCTCACATCAGAACTGCTTTTTGATAACAGGCAGGTGTCAGGGAGGTTGCTGTTCCAGTTAGCGTAATAGACATTCCCTGTTGGTGATCGATTTCCCAACAATATCACCTGTTTTGATCTGACATCTTTAACTCTGCAACCCTGTGCATCAAACTTGACAGAGAAATCATTATCACAGAATTGGCTGATAGAGAGCAGGTTATGCTTCAATCCATCAACATAAGAGACATTAGAAATTGAAACATGATTGGTTTCAAGGGTACCGTAACCTCTGGTATATCCTTTTGAGTTATCACCAAAAGTAACTGACTTCTTTCTCCACGAAACTTCCAAGCAAATCCTTCAGATTCGTCATGTGTTTCGAGCATCCACTATCCATCACCCACATTGTAGCAGACGCCTTCTTCTTCCTCAGCTGTTTCTCCTACACCTGCAAAGAGAAACTCGCTTAGGTCCCCAATTTCAGTTGGGTCCTGGAGGGTTAGAACCAGTTCCCGCTGGAACTGTGCGTCGCTTTTCCCTGTAAACTCGAATGGATTTATCATTCCAGATTACTTTTCCTTCATCATCAACTATAACAACACCTCAGTTATCCTTAGGCTTGTTGTTAGTAGTGATGTTCTGTTTCTTGGGAGGAGTTGGATTTCTCCCATGTTGAGCTTTAGGAGGTGAGGCTTTCCCCCTGTTTTGATGGCGATTCTTATCCTGTTGAGTTTGTCTGTGAGGTTGGACGCCATGTTGGAATCTTTGTGGCTGATTATGATTCCAACTTCCTGAGGGTTGTCTATAGCTGTTCATGCCCTGTTGATGATTCATATTATGGCATGAATATCTCCAGTTGTTCGACCAGTTCCTCATTGGTTGACTCGGTTGGAACCTTTGGTCGAATTGATGTTGGAACCGCTGTTGATTCAGATGATTGAGCCCATGTCTGTTCTGAGGTCGGTTCCATTCCTTCTGATGTTGACTTTGAGGTTGATGCAGAGGTCGGCTCTGATTCTGAGTTCGGTTGCGGTTGTGCCTTCGACGCCTCTGATTCCGCTTCTGACTTTTGGAACATTCCCCCTCGGTTGATATCCCAACCGATGGAACATTCTGTCCTACATCAGCTACTCCTTTTCCCTTCTCAGTTGTAATCCTATTGGTCGGTTGAACTTGCTGAGAGGTGGAGGTTGATTTAGCTTCTGGAGACTCAGTTGTGTCTGGCTCGACAGCTGTGACTTCTACAGCTTTGATGAAGGTTGCTGGTGGAATCCCAGTATCCTTGACAACATCATAACCGAGTCCTGACACGTCATCCATCTGTCTACTATAACTGATAAGATTCTCTATGATCTTGGATGACTGATACAGCTTAATTAGATTGTCCTTCTCAGTTTGCAACTCTTTGACGAGTACAACTATCTGCTCGGTTTGTCCATCTGACTTCTTTATCAGCTGTTTGATCTGAGCATCTTGATTTTTCAACTGATCTTGCTATTCCTTGTTCTGCTTTGTCAACTCCTCATCAGCTGGAGCCTTAGCCTCGTTCAGTTGACTCTTGAGGTTCTCAATCTCCTCGGTTTGGCTTTTGATCAGATCGTCCTTTTCGGTTAAGGAATCTTCAAGTTTGGCGAACTGAGCTTGAAGACTCTTAAACTCAACCGATTGGTGATGCAGCTCCTCACTGAGTTCTTGAAAATCACTCCAAGAGGGTTCCAACTCATGGTTCAGAGATTCCTGCATGTTAGAAGTATTGGAAGAGTTTAACTGAGCAGGATTAGATTGTACCTCAATTCATCTTGGTCGGTTCCAAGTGCCATGAGGCATTGATCCTGACTGATGACGTTGTTGGTAGAGGTCAGTTCATCCTCATCTTCAGTGTCTGTGAAGATGTCCATATCGTCACCTGCTTCTTCTGCTACCATGGCCTTGTTCTTTGCAGTTTGCTTGGCCCTCAATGCATCTCTCTCTTTCTTCGATAGATCTGGGCAGTCAGCTTTGAAGTGTCCTTCCTTACCGCATTCGAAGCAACCATTAGTGCTGTCTCAATTTCGGTTTGATTTGTAGAATCGTTTGTATTTCCCGAACCGAGTGTCCATGTCGGCTAGCTTCTTTGATAGAGCTGCGATGTTCTGTTACAGTTCCTCTCTGCTTGTCTCTTTTGCAGTCGTGTCAGCCGATCTGGTTGGCCTCGATGATCTTGATTTCGAGTAGTCAGCTCGGAGAGCAACTGACTTTGAGGCTGAGCCAACATCCTCAATTCTACTTGTCTGACCTGAGGACTGCGATCTCCTCCTGTTGACCTTATACTATTTCCTTTTATAATTGAGAACAATCTTTCAGTTCCCATTTCACCAAGGTCAGCTCGGCTCTCATGGATATTGGTGAAAGTATCCCACTCAGCCGGTAGAGCTTGCAACACTTTGAGATTGATTTCTCTTAGTGTGTATTTTCCTCTTCGCATGGACTGGATTCTTCTGATGATGTCCATAAACCGGAGCTCTAGCTGATCAATAGTCTCATCAGGTCGCAGACTGAAGTTGTCGAAATCTTGACATGCATGTGAGAACTTGTTTTCCTTTGTCTCATCGCTTCCTTCACTTAACGATGCCAGGATGTCCCACATCTCTTTTGCAGTCTCACACTTCTCTATCCAAGGCAGATAATCTTGTCCAACTGTGGACATTATTGTGCTCTGAGCCCAGATATCCAACTGGCTCACCTTGGCCTCCTCTGGAGAGTAGTCTTCTGGCTGTTTCTCCACATACTCCACCACTGTATCTCCATCGTTAGGATTTGTGGGAGTGTGAGCTATTCTTTCTTTAATGACGATTGGTCCGGAAGAGAGAACTTGTTGCATCCTGTGATGCTTTGACAGAAGGATCTTCTTCATTCGAGATCTCCATGATGTATAATTGACTACTGAGAACATGACGACGATCTTGTCCTTGACGTCCATCTGCACACAAAAAAAACAGGACAAATATGCGAGCAAATATGCACTAGCGTGAAAAGATCTGTTCAGTTGACCACTGAAGAAAATTTCTCGAATTCACACCTTGTGAAACAGAGTCAGCAGTCTTTTGAACCACTGCTCTGATACCACTTGATGGTCCCGAAACGAGTTACTGGTGTATGGGGGGGGGGGGGAATACACCAGTTAAGATTTTAAAACTTAACACTTAAAAATACTTCAACTGAGTAAAACTGACTCAGTTGGAATCTCACAGCTGAGTAAACAACCTCAGCTGGAAGAGTGGTGCTGTGCGGAATGTGGTGGAAATTAAACTCGTTAAAACAACTCACGCTTTTAGCACGGTTGGTCAATGACCAAAACAGTTGAGAATGTGCAGAAATGCAGAATGTATGCCGATTAGTTTGCTCAGTTAACAATGCAATAAGTAACTGAATAAAATAAACACAGACACACAGGATTTAACGTGGTTCGGAGATAACCCTCCTACGTCCACGGGGAGATGTGAATCCTCACACCTCAGTCCAAGTTCTTCTGGACAGTTCCACACAGCTTACCCGGGCTGTGCAACTGTTGCAATAAGTTTACGGGTACTTATTAACCTTTACAGTTAAATATGCGGGTACTTAACAACCTATGTCAAGTTTGCGGGTACTTGACGACCTAGCTACTCAATTACAGGAAGAGTATGATCCTAACAAACACTTTTTAAGGTGTATATGTGGGTGGATTTTCCAACTACAGCTCGATCACGAAAGAGAGCTGGATCTATGGCTTGAACGAATAAATACTCAAACTAAGATCTAAGACAGATTATAACTCTATGAACCCTCAGCTACTAATGTTCTATCACTCTTGAACTCTCAGCTGCTGATGCTCTTAGAATGTGATTTTTACAGATTTTTCTTGCGCTTGTTTCTCTTGTGATTACACTTCTCTGTCTCTTGTCTCGTGTGTCTTGAACCTCTCGAATGAGAGAATGCCTCTATTTATAGGCGGAGAGTATCAACTAGCCGTTTGAGGAGCTGTTGATCTCTGATCGTTGAAAGCGATGGCTTGTCTCTCATCTCTGTAGACTTTCCTGATATGACATCTGTGCTCTTCTGCTTTCCTTCTGAGACAACCTTGTGTTGGGCCAGATGGGATAATGACTGAACGGTCAAACCCTCATGTGACTTCCTTTTGAAATTCAAATCTTAAACCTTTCTGACAGTCAACCTCGATTAGTTGGTTGAAAATCTTGATCTTTATCTGAGTGGTCTTCAGCTGATGTTCTGACTGAACCGTCGAACTCTCAGCTGACTTTGAACTTCATGCTTTTGATCTTCTTGTTTGAGTTCTACAACTGAAGTTCTGAAACTGAACCCTCAGTTGTCTTCCTTGTATTTAGTCAGTTAAGTTTGAACCTTCAGATGACTTCCTTTTCATCTGATGTTCTCTTCCTCTCTACTGCTTCTCATCTGATGAACCCTCAGTTGGTTTCCTTCACAACTGATGTTCTGAAGACTTCCCTCTCATTCCATCTGAACATATGAACTCTCTGTTGTCTTTCATCATAACTGATGTTCTGTCTGAGTGATGCCTTGTTGCCATCTTCAGCTGGAGATCTGTAAAGATAAAATCTTAACTTTGCTCAAACAGCGAGCCTAACTTCTAACATTAGGTTCTGGCAATATCTACTTGGTTGGGGTCAGTCGGTTTTGGAATTCATCAAAACTTTTACTAATAAATTTCCCAACAACAGAGCACTTTAAAACAGGGGATGAAAATTATACCAAAAGAAAGCTACGGATGTCTAGTTTACTCTCTAATTTATGGATCTCGATTTCGTTAAGCGAGCTAGGAGTTATGACAGTTTCCGTGAAATGTTGCAAAATAGTCCGCGCAAAACCCTAATGCTCGACAAAACTCGACGCACGATTCCCTAAGTTCGATCAATGCTATTCCACTTTTATTTTCATGAAAAATTCCATCTTAAGGCAGTCTACATGCATGTCGCTTAATCGGGTACACATTCACGTCTTTTGATTAAACAAACGGCGAGCATATCCTCGTCCTTTTTCAACTAACCAATTACTAAACCAATTTCCAATTCAAAACAATTTCTATTTCATTTTCGTTTATCAACTTCTCGTTTATTAACTATAACTCATAACATCTCGTATCTCGGATGGAAATATCGTCAACTACAAACTCGTTCCTTTATCAATAACAATCATTAATATCAAATTAGTTTTCCTTATTCGACTTTTCTATCGGCATTTAATCTCGTTTCTTCGTCTCTTAACAAATTCCAATCTTCTTAGAATTCGTTCAAATTTTCCGGTTACGATCATCATCTAGCAAGATTATCATATATTCGAATCATAGACCTAAATCATTATTCATTCTCGACTTATCGACGATTGCTCGTCTCTTAACAAAAATCCAACGTTCTCCGATTTCATTCAAACTTTACAAAATCGATCATCATCTATCTAGAATTACTAATACGTAAACCATATACTCAAAACATTAACAAGTCTCAATTTATTGTCGGGTTTTCGTCTCTTACGTTTTTCATTTTACTTTTAGAAAAATTTCAATAAATTCTATATTCAACCACATACATACTACATCTCATTTCTATTATCATAACATGAAAATCATAACATCAAAACATCAAAACATCGATTCTTCCTCTCTTACATTTCTACTTTTATTTTTAGAAAATTCTAAATTAATTCATGTGATCATCTAACATCACATAGAACACTAATCCATCAATCAAACATCAAGAAAATCGAACTACAACAAACCCCTAAATCTCCCTAAAAATTTCGGTAATAACAAAATTAAGGGGGGAATGATTTTCATGAAATTTCAATCCATAAAACCCAATTCTAAACATCTAACAACGTGTATTAAACAAAGGTTTATCATCCTACTTCATTTCCATATTTTTCGAAAAAATAAAGTAGAAAGAAAATGATTTTTGTTCGGTTCAATACGTAGAAGAAGTTCCTATCTTGCCGAATATGAACTCGGAAATAAAATCGATCGGTAGATGGATGACTTGTGAAACTTGAGAGAGCTTGAAGATGACTCTTTAATGGAGGATTGAGAGAGAGAAATGAGAGAGAATGAGAGAGATGGCGGAGGCAATTATTCAACATCTGATATCCCGGTGGAGTAATTCGCCGATGAATAGCAGGTCTCATCTGATTGTTCCTATCCCCGGGATAGGCGGGATGCTACGGATCCTAACAATGCGCCAATCACTCTAGTAATCGCAGGAATCAATAGGCATCAATAGGCGAACCCGTTCTCTTTCAAGGCAAGGGTACATTATCAGAGCTTGTTGGCGGATGTAGCTCTCGCACCCGATGTTCTTTTCGAGAAAGTGTTCCTTGTTAGGAGGATACCGATTGCTAGCTTCAATGCCTTAACTCGAACTTGCCTTTCACGCTTTAGGTTGGGCCGGCCGCTTGTACATCACTCATGCCAGGGAATACTCGCTTGTAGTGGAATTCCTCAATATAAACGGTATAAGAGGATTGGTAAGGGTAGGCCATGAGTTTCCCATGGAGTATAGGTGATTCCCCTAGGAGAATACTATGTTCTTATAAACAGGTTACGGTATGTGTAGTAGGCTTCATTCGGTGAATTCTAGCATTGAAGATAGGATAGTTCTTCCTCTTCCGGAATCAATATGTATCAATCGCTTTTTTCTGTCGTTAAGGCGGAGAACTGAACCAAGAATTCTCTTTCTTCATCATCAATCGAATCACTGTTCGCGAAGTATGCATAAGACATCTATGTGACTCACGTTACACAACATGCATGACATACATGTTATAACTCGGGAATAAGCTTGACCTAGGATGCTAAGACTTTAGACACTTTTATGCTTGTGAACCTAAGTGTTTAAGACAACTCTTGTAGGACCGAGCAATCCCTAATTCGGGGACTAGTCAAACGAACTTGAACCAAGGTGGATTTCTATTTTCAAACTGTGGGATTACAAACTCCCACTGAGGTAACTTTAGGGTTATTAAACCCAATGCTTTCAAAGTGTGATATGCATGCTAAATGTTTTATGCTCAATTGCTTGTGGTTTACCTATGTTGAAAGTTTTATAATATGATCGGCCTTGTGCTTCGTACAAGCCAAGGTAGTGTACACATGAAGTTATGACGGTTCGGTTGGAGGGAGTGGCTCCCCTCTAATTGAACCGGGTGGTAACCTAAGAATGTGAGATGCTCTATGGTTCGAACCGTTAACTGTTTTAAAAAAAAAAATCTTATGTGAAGGATAGTTTTTCCAAAGTAACCCCCTTCCATAATAATGAAGCATGCTATATCTTTTGAAAAATTGTTATCAAAATGGGGCACGGAATCCACTGAGTGTTTTTGTACTCAGTCCACTGCATTGTTTTCCCTAATGCAGGTTGATCAATGTGGAGGCGAAGGAAGAGGATGTCGATGTCGCTATTGTCCGTTTGTTCGTTTTCAAGTACTTGTCGTGTCGGTCATTACGACCATTGTTGTGTCTTCAATAAGGCTTATGCCACCAAACTCATGTTACCTCTTATGTTCTAATCATCTACTTGTAGATGGTTATCTTTTGAAACACTTCCGCAGTGCGGGGCCGGTGTCCTCATACATCAACCCCAGTTATGTTATGCTAGGGCATCGATTTTGAACAATTACCCACCTTTCCTTTATTATTCCAAACACTTGTCATTTCGATTTTTTTTTCAATAAATAACTATTTGTTATCATTTATGAATCATGATTATATGGTTTCACCCCACCCACTGCGTGGCGGCTCGGACGGATCCGCATAGGCCGGGTCGCGGGTCGTCACATATTATATCTATAAATTAATTTAATGAAAAACAATACATTAACCTCTGCTAATAATTAATGTAGTACTTCCTCCGTCCACAATAAGTATGGTACGATTTCCTTTTTAAACCGTCCAAGGTAAGTGCAATCTTTCCATAAATGGAAATGATCCCACTCCTTCCGAACCACACTTATCGGTAGTATATTGTAGGTGGTTTAGTTATACTCCAAAGATTAAAAGATACCTTTAATAAGTATTATCAAATGAGATCTTTATGTTAGAAAGATGGAAAGAAAAGTACAAGAAGAGAAGGCAAAGAAAGCCTAAAAGAACCTATCCACCTTTAATAAATGTTCTTTTTATAAATAAATTAATGAAGAATTGGAGATACGATTTATTTTGAACCACTTACTTGAACTACTTCATATGTATGTTGGACTGTTGTAAATATTGAATTCTATGATTATTGGATAAGAATTCACCAGCAGGAAATTGAAATAATGAAAGCATTCCCATTTATTGAGCAAATAAAGTAGTTGAGGATATATTGTATTCAAATTAAATTTACATATAGCGCAATCCCATTTTATTTTTGATATTGTTTGGATCGATCAAAACACCTAACCAAAATAATAATTTCGACCTAAATAACGAGAAATCCCTCTTAGTGATGTTATACAATCATGCAAAATATGCAATAGAGGATCTTGCTTAGCATCATCTCTCCCAACTGTTTTATCTATCGAATTTCTTTACTCAAATTAAAAATACTTATGAGAAACGCATTATCTAATACTAATATATATAAAGAGTCTTATTAGTAATTTACTAAGTTAATGATGACTAATTTTAGAACTTGTCTTTGCCTTTCGATCGATATTTAATTTTTATTTTTGAAAGAAAATTTACATATACACCGTCCGTCCACGAAAAAGTGCTCTATGTACTTACCCATTTATATTTTGTGTACAAAAAGGTTCCCCACTTCACTTTTTCCAATCACATCAAGATCAATTCATAACTACTTCCACTCACACTTTACTTTTTCCACTTACAATAAGTGAGACACTATTTGACTCACAATAACTTTAATTTCATTTCACTTTTTTCACTTATAACTAGTGAAATCTTATTTCACTCACAATAATTTTAATTTTCATTTCACCTCTTTCAATTTTAATCGTGGACCCTAACTCCATTCATAACTTTACCAATTTTCTTAAAATTCATACCGATACCCAAATGGAACTAACTTTCATAGACGGAGGAAGAAGTACTACGATTTGGATCTGCTAGAGCCACGTTATATCAATCCAGAGTCATAGCTTTAACTTCCATCAGATCATGCCACTGTTTTCGAGATTATTCGAAAAAGGAAAGCAATAATAATATGGCACGTTTGTTGTACAGTATTTTCTGTGTCTGAAACTTAAGAATGTGCAACACAGTCATGATCTTGATATGCAATTATCTCCTAGCTATAATCGAGGAAAAGACCATCATTTTGTTCCAAGAATATAATCATGCTGTAAGAACTTTTTTGAATCACGTTTTCGTGAAAATATGAACAAAGTAGTATTCACTTTATGAACTTTATTATGGACAACTCACATTCCATATACTAAAATGAGGGTACTCCCCTCCATCACTGCAATAATGGCCACGATATTTGTCGATTGGTTGTCCCCACCAACTTATCCAATTAGGCTATCTACATCATTTAAAGACACTTAGTATTTTTAAGGTATTTCTAACTTTGATTTCAGTATTTAGAGACACTGTACCTGCATTCCAACAGTCTCTAAAGTGTCTCTAATTTTAATATTATATAATTAGAATTTTACAATTATTAAATTCCGAAAATTACATTCGTTGAAATAAAATAAAATGTTATATTAATTGAAATAAAATAAAACATTACATTTTAAATATTGCAAATAAAAATTATATAATTAAAATATACAACTATTATAGAGGTCCAAATCGGCACTAAAGGTGCTCGATTAAATCATTGGTAAGACGACTGGAGAGCTAAAAAA
Organism: Schizonepeta tenuifolia; assembly: GCA_029490685.1. Lineage (NCBI taxonomy): Eukaryota > Viridiplantae > Streptophyta > Magnoliopsida > Lamiales > Lamiaceae > Schizonepeta > Schizonepeta tenuifolia. The sequence goes on from CM055959.1 coordinate 26,283,730, forward strand.
AATTAAAATGTGTAAAAGAAGAAGCAAAACTTGAAGTTAAAAAGTGAAAAAAAAAAAAAAAAAAAAACGGAGCTGCTCCAAGGGAGGATCAAACCTAGTGCCTCCCTCCACAAAAATTATGGTTTGAACCACTAGGCCAAAGTCTATACTTTACTAAACAATGGACCATTTATTTATATTAACAAACATTAATGCAATTCTTTTTAAAGGTCTCGGTATTGTCTCGATTTTTAGAGACGGTCTCCATGTTTGGGATGTCCCGATAGGGTCTCAAGACCCTCCAATGTGGACAGTCTTAATATAAGATTATAGCATCTGTCATAACTTATCTTTTGGAACCTAAAAAAGAAAATGTTATTATAAACCATTGACTAAATCATTAGGGAAAAACTTTCATGCGACATACGACATTTCTGCTTGGGTCATATTACCTTTTAATATTTTCATTCATTAGTTTATAAAATAAGACACTCCTCAACGTTCTATTATAGTTTTAACTAAATTTTTTTACATTTATAGTTTTAAATTATTTTTCTTATTCATATTTTAATTTTTTTTTGTTTTTAGTATTCATTAATTTTCAATTAGGGTTTATTAATCAATAATCATAGATTTTATTAATTGCCTTAGAGTTTCCAATTAGGGTTTATATTAGATTTTTTAGGGTTTATTAATTCCCAAAAGGGTATATTAGTTCCCTTAGGATTTTGTTAATCTCAGTTATGATTTATATTAATGCCGTTAGGGTTTAGTAACAATTAGGGTTTATAATTAATCTCTTTACGATTTATTAATCTTCAATTATGGTTTGTATAAATTTAAAACATTAAATTTTAAAAGCTAAAATTAAAATTGAAGAAAGGAATAAATAGGAAAATATTATAAAAAATTGAAAAGGTAATAGGAAATTAAATTTTAAAGTGTCCTATGAAGAAGGTAATCAGACACTGAAGTGTCATATTAGTCCTGCACAACTTGTGGCCGGTCATATAGGAGAGATTCTGAGGAGATCTTCTCAATCATTGGTCACGATGGTGATATGTATCATTTTAGGCTTTTTAGCAATTTTCGTCAGTGTAACTTTAAATTATTGTCGGGAAGGTTAATCTAGAAAATTCTGTGTGATTAAAAAAAATCCCACAATGCACAATCAAGGAGATTTTTGGGATACGAAAAAGTCGTCACCAAGATTAAAGATTGTCAATAGTATTTGTTATTGAATGCATCTTGCTTCTGCACATGAAAATTCGAGGATTATCTCAAAATCCCATTCCTCATGCTTCAATTTTCAAATTGACAATTATCGATCAATCGAAAAAACTATTACAATTACCAGCTACTGAGTGTTTATTTCCTTTCCTATCCAATGTGGTCAAGAAGGTTAGTTTTTCATTACAATGTAATATTTTATTAGTTAGTTTGTAAATTAATTTATGCATAAGAAAGAAATAATCTATATCTATTATAAAAACACAAAAACTTATGTGCACTCAATGAGACGGATTTAACTTGGTTGACCCTACCCGCTTGATATGGATAAATAAATTATATCTGCTCCACTAAATAAATCCACCCCTAGCCTCGTGGTAGCTGGCGCTACCTTTAAGATCCACAATCCCACCCACCCGTGTTGAACTCCTACAAACAGCATCACCCTTTTGCCTTTTTTTTTTTTTTTTTCCTTTTCCTATTTTCAGTTTTTATTTTCCCTTTTTTATTTTACTTATTTTCAGGTTTTTTCTTTCTTGTTTTTAGTTTTTCTTTTTTAATTTTTATTTTAGTTTTTACTTTTTAATTTTTTTACTTTAGTTTTCCTTTTTTTTTATTTTATTCGATATAAAATAGAATTTTCTTGTGAATTAATTATTTTTGTTCACGATAACTTGTACTTTTAGTTTTTTGGTTAATATTTGTAATCGGAAGCATAATAAAAATATATAAATAATTCAAGTAAAAATATATCAATAATTACTTTTTTTAACGATGATTGTTATTTTTATTAACGAGAATAAGTACTTTTATTTATTTGGCCAAGTAATTATTTTCGTAAGTAAAAGTAATTATTTATATAGAGAAATGTAATGTTTCACAAGTATTACTTTTCTTAACGATATTGTTACATTTATTAATGACAAATTGTACTTTTAGTTTTTTTGTCAAGTAATTATCGATATGAAGAAAAGTAATGTTTCAAAATTATTACTTTTCTTAATAACAATGCTTACTTCTATTCACGACAACTTGTACATTTAGTTGTTTGGCCAAGTAATTATTATCGTAATCAAAAGTAATTATTTATATGGCCAAGTAATTATTGTCGTAAGCAAAAGTTATTATTTATATGAAGAAATGTAATGTTTCACAAGTATTACTTTTCTTAACGATAATGTTTACATTTATTCACGACAAATTGTACTTTTAGTTATTTGGTCAAGTAATTATTAATATGAAGAAAAGTAATGTTTCAAAATTATTAATTTTCTTAATGACAATACTTATTTCTATTCACAACAACTTGTACATTTAGTTATTTGGCCAAGTAATTATTGTTATAAGCAAAAGTAATTATTTATATGAAGAAATGTAATGTTTCACAAGTACTCCCTCCGTACATGCAATAAAGCCCCATTTGGGTGTCGGTACGGAGATTAAAAAAGCTGGTAAAGTTGTTGTGAGTGGAGTTAAAGTCCCACTTGTTGAGAGTGGAAGAAGTGGATTGAAAGTTAAAATTTTGTGAGTGGAATAAGAGTCTCACATGTTGTGAGTAGAAAATATAAAATAGAGTTGAAGTTATTATGAGTGGAATAAGGGACCCACATATTGTGGGTGGAAAAAGTAAAATTGAAGTGGAAATTGTTGTAGGTCCCACTTGATGTGAGTGAAAAAAGGTAAGTAGGTCTTTATTTTGTGGACAAATATTTTGGGGTAAGTAGGGCTTTATTTCGTGGATGGGGGGAATATTACTTTTCCTAACGATAATGTTTACATTTATTCACGACAAATTGTATTTTTAGTTTTTTGGTCAAGTAATTATTAATATGAAGAAAGTAATGTTTTTCAAAATTATTACTTTTCTTAATGACATTGCTTACTTCTATTCATGACAACTTATACATTTAGTTATTTGATCAAGTAATTATTGTCATGATGAAAAGTAATTATTGATATAAAGAAATGTAATTTTTCAAAAGTATTACTTTACTTAACGGCAATTGTTATTTTTGTTCACGAGAAAATATATTTTTAGTTATTTGCTCAAGTAATTATTGTTGTGATGAAAAGTAATTATTTAAATGAACAAATATAATGTTTCAAAAATATTACTTTTCTTCTTAACAATTGTTATTTTTATTCACGAGAACTTGTACTTTTAATTATTTGGTCAAGTAATTATCGTCATAAGGAAAAGTAATTTGATAAAAAAAACAAATTATTTTAATTCGGTCAATTTAATTAGTTAGACAAGTCATTTTCCAACCGACGGGTACCTCAATTCGGGATACCACGTGGCATATTTACATTCTGAATTTGATGAAAAATAATTAATTTTAATTCGGTCAATTAATTAGGTATACGGGCCCAGAAACGTGGCTGTAGACGGGCCAATTTCCCATCGACTAGTACCTCAACTCAGAAAAATTTTCATTTTTGCATCTTTTCATGGAATTTCTGTTTCAACTATTTTAATCCTAAGTTGCACGCAATTAAACGTGATCTTTGTAGATTAAGCAAGTTAACCCAATTATAATCTCAAAAGGAAAACTTAGCAAGGAAATTATTTGTATTGCTACGGAAAAGAAAATAAAGCAGTAAAATCAAGGGTTTCATTTGTTTATCACTAGGCAAGAATATAAATTAAGCATAAGTTAATCCTAGGCAAGAATGAGAATCTAATGGAAACAAAGAAATAAATCATAATAGAAATCAATAAGCATAAAGAAAAACAAAGAAACTCACAAACTTGAATTGAAAGTAAACCTGAAGTTGCAATTGTATTTGTGGTGTTGATGTTCTTCAATTTGAAATTAAATTACTAATATATGGAAGCAATAAACTAAGAACAATGTAAAAAGTGTTTTGGATGCTCAAAAACTAGGTAAAAATCATCCAAAAGGAGAAGAGAGGTGGAAGGAAATAAATAAGCCCTATTTTATAGAAAATTCACGCCTTTATGCCGTCATGGGCCAAACGGTCGCTTAGAGGGCTGAACGATTGCTTGGCCCTCGTCTCTGTCTGTCAATACGCCTGGCCAAACGATCGCTTCGGGGGCTCAGCGATCGCTTGGCCCTGCCTCGCGCGCCATTTTTGTTTCGATCATGTCTCTCTCGTCCGAACTCCGATTTGCACACGGTTTTTGCCTACGAACTCGTATCGAGACGTACTTCAATCCTATCAAGTTCAACTCCTCAAATATCTGTCACATTATTTCTCATTTTTGTCCATCTCTCGTCCATTCTCGCACAATTCTTACAAAACCACCATGTTAGCGAGATTAACTAGAATCAATGAATTTAACAATAAAATTCGACAAAATAGTGATGAGAAAGATCACTTGACACATAATTACACATCAAAATGAAGCACAAAATGTGGTGAAACACCCCTCCACACACAAAACCTTGCTTGTCCTCAAGCAAATCTTATTTCCAATCAAAATGAAAAAGTAACAAATTAAAACTAAACAATTCATACTACAATAAACTTTCAATCACAAGACAAATTCATCATTCATCGATCAAATACAATCATCACAAAACAAATGAGTTGCCCTCCACACAAGAACTCAATCAACTTAACATCTAACTGCAAGATCAAGGTGAGAAAACTTGAACAACATAGAATATCCCAAATTCATGCCATTTCTTATATCATAAAGATTAAGTGATTTCCGGGCAATGTTCACTAGGTTTACTCGTGAAAATTCCAGCTTCCTAACGTGGTTTTCCATACCCATTTCTCGTATAGTATATTCAACATTGAACATACAAGAAAGAGGGGTAGAGCCCTTCAAATCACAACAATTTCAAACAACGGCTTAACAAAAAGTTCCCAAGTCAAGTCGGGTTATATGGCCAAAATTCATGAGATGTGAACATTTAGAAATCATTTAAAGTATCCTCATGTGGTTTTCCATGCTCATGGTTCCCAGAAGAGCAAAAGCCTCCCAACTTGACTAAACAAATTTAGACATTTAAAGCTCATTATTCGAGATACATTTCTTTAAACAAAAATTTTCTCACCATTCACCTACACTCAAACATCAAGCTTCAATCATCCAAGTATGAAATGCCCCACAAACGAAATGCAACAACCATATCAGTCAAATCATAACAAAATATCCCAATCAATCAAGCAAATCAAAGCATGAACTATAAACTTCAATTCTTACTTCCGCATCTAAATTTAAAATAAGATTAAACAATGACAAGCAAGATAAACTCTCAAAAGCAAACAACACACCCCCTCCCCCCAAGAAAAGAAGACAATGTCCACATTGTCACACTAATAATCAAGAGATAGGGATAAAGGGTGTTACAGAGGATATTGCTGCATCAACCGATGAAATTCTCATTTAAAATCTCCAACAACCTAGCACGATCACACAAGAAAACAAAACCAAACCGAAGAAAACAAAACAGAACAAAACAAAAGAAAACTAAAAAAAATTGATAATTACCAAACCGTGAGCTACCTCCCACTCAGCGCTAAGTTTTAACGTCGCCAGCCGACGAAAATCGGTGCTATCCAAATTTCTTTTCGAGTTTGAGCCATTTCATCGCTTGGATTCGCTCATCTTCATCCCGAACTTCTACTAGCCATACCAACATACAGTTCTCACAACCTCCCTGCAAGAAACTACCAATGACCATTGCATTAGTATCATCACGGAAAAAACAATTATGAAGAAAAAAATCACATGGTATGAAATAAAAAGTTGGAGAAGAGAAAGATTTCAAAGTAATCTCGAAAATTTTAAACACCGGTGAATATTTTCCTCCATCCCCTTGCCCATCTGTCAGATCTGGAAGGCATATATCATCTGCACATTCCTCCATAATAGGCTTAATAATATACTCAACCCCATCGTTCAGTCCTTGATCACATAGCTCATCTACATCCTCCAACACTATCGGCTCAATCAGGTAGTCATACTCATCCAATGCCTCTGAACTGGTCAACTCCTCTTGATCATAATTATCAGCATTCATGCTCATTTGAAAGGTCATGCCCTTGTGTGCATCCATTTTATCTCGCCGTCACTAAGATAAGTGTCGGTATGATCATGATGAGGTTGCCATGAAAGTTCCTCTGCCAAATTCTGTTGCAGCATCTCACTCACCTTCTCAATGGTCTGCTCTCGTTTGGTTCGATTTAAGAAAAATTCGGGCAGAAGGTATAAAGTTTCGGGCCGCCCCTTTTCCCTTGCCGAGAGTATAAATTTATACCTCCAAAATGGAGGTATAATATTATATCTCCCATATGTTTTAGATAATTCCTCCTTTATCCATCTATTTCATCCCAAGTGAATAAGATATAAACATTGTGGTCCCCCCTTGAGACTATAAATAAATATATTATTCCTCCAACAAACCAAGATATAAAACTTGTGGTCCCCACAATAAAGTATAAATTTATACCTCATAATATTTTCCCTCTATTTAGAGGTATAAATTTATACACCCATGTGAACACACCTTTATTATATTTCTATCACAAAGAAAATGAACTTCATTAATCAAAACAATCAAATTACACCCCTCACCAAAACGGGACCACGGGATGCCACACAACCATCAACCCCAAAATATACCAGATAGAATCCTTTATTGTCTCTCTATGTGACATCTGTTGGAAATAATGGTTTAAGTATCATTATTTATGACGGTTAATTATTTAATTGTTGATAATTAAATAATGGAAGATTATTTTACTCGTCGAGTAGATAATCAGAATATTTTCTCAAACCATTATTTGGTGAGTGAGAAATGGTATATTTGGATTGTGTGTTGAAGACGAATTTGTTGTAGACAAATTCATATGTTGAAAGAACGAGCTCAAACTCAAACTTGGATCATGGGCGTTGAGCTTGAATTTGTCATTGGATTTGAGGCCTCTTAAGTTAATTCTTGAAAAAGAATTAATTTGGCCCAATGTATGGAAATTGGGCTAAGATTAATTGCTAACTAATTAAACATTACATACATGTTTAGTTATTTGAATTGGCCCATTTGTTCAATACACGTATAATAAGAAATTAAACATTTGAATGTTTAATTGGTTGATAACAAAAGTCAGTTATGACTTTTTCTTCGTAAAACCACCATCTGTTATTACAAGAATTCATTTTTCATTCTTGTAACAGTCATGTGGTTAATTCTAAACCATAATGACACGTGAAACAACAATTTAGGCTCTTTAAAGTGCTTAATGGTGTGTAATTTCCCACAAGGTTGAGTTAGCCTATAAAAAGGTATTCGAGCATGCCTTTTTAGGTACAAGAAAATCTGCATTCCTATAGCATTCGAAAATAGCATCTCATATAGTGTAAGAGCTTAGTTCTCCTCCTCGTTCAGTTCGTCGAAGCTCTTCAGTTTGCGGTGCTACTACAGTTGAGACGTGAAGTCGTTTACCTTTGGGGACGAGCCGCCAATCCGAGAGCACTACCGAGGCGTTTCTCATCTTGCAAGGAATATTCGGGCGACTTCTAAATTGGTTTTGTTTAGTTTCGTTGTTTTGATTATTTCCTTGTATTACTAATATTGTTACTTGTTAGTTCAGAATTTATTTTCCATTTCCTTGTAATTTTCCACGAGCTTGTACACCGGTGCTAACAATCATCCCCCACATGAGTGAGAAAGCTATATGCAAATGTATGCAGACACTTAGCTCAGTTCTCAAGAGACACTATTGCATATGGTTAGGTGGTTTGTAGCCTTGAACCTTTCCATAGTCAACATCATCGAGTATACCGGCGGCCTAGTGGACATGATGCCTTGAACTAGTCCTCATTGGTGTATACCGAGTCAACAACATTGACACAATATTGTCTCAATCCTCATCCGTTCTCACGTTTGTGTCCATTACGGCCTTGAAACACCCTCTGGATTCATAAGTGCTTCGTTGAAGCGGCCACACTTCACACTTACATATGTGATTCTTTTACCCAAGTATCCTGCTATACTTGACCTCCCTGAAGTATCCAAGAACATTAAAAGTTATAAAACTTAACCTCACTACATGCAAGTTTCAAACACTCATTGTTCTCAGAGAATAGGTAAATTTGAGCGTTTATCACCCAGATTCTTATAGCTTCATTGTCCCTTTGAACCAAGTTCTTGGGATCCTCCAATCATCATAGTTGGGTTTCCACTATAATCATCCTTAAGATGTGGATTTTACATTCATTCCCTCTAACAGCTTATACATTTGATCTCGACTTATACTTTTCGTTAGCGGATCCGCCAAATTATCTATTGACCTCACATAGTCAATCGAGATAACCCCACTCGTGATCAAATGTCTCACGGTATTGTGTCGTCGACGAATATGTCGAGATTTACCATTATAAAATATATTTTGTGCCCGTCCAATTGCAGAGTGGCTATCGCAGTGAATTAACACTAAGGACACAGGCCTCGGCCAACATGGAATATCCTCGAGGAAATTCTTAAGCCATTCAGCTTCTTCACCAGCTTTATCCAAAGCTATGAACTCAGATTCCATGGTGGACATTGCTATACAAGTCTATTTCTTGGACTTCCAAGATACATCACCACCCCCGATCGTGAATACATATCCACTCATCGAAAATGAATCTTTCGATTCATATATCCAATTAGCATCACTATACCCTTCAAGTACAGCAGGCTCTCTTGAATAATGAATCGCAAAATTCTGAGTATATTTCAAATATCTCAGAACACGTTCGAGGGCTTTCCAATGTTCTTTACCTGGATTAGCCGTGTAGCTACTCAACTTGTGTACCGAACACGCTAAATCAGGTCGGGTGCAGTTTGTAAGATACATCAAACTCCCAATGATCTTAGCATATTCATCTTGACCAACCTGTTCACCTTTATGTTTATCTAGATGAACATTAGATTCACATGGCGTCTTAGCTATAGGTTTATCGTAAGCATTGAACTTCTTCAACACTTTCTCGACATAGTGAGATTGCGTCAAAGCAATTCCATTCGGCGTTCTTAGAATTTTAATTCCAAGAATAACGTCAGCTAGACCCATGTCTTTCATGCTAAAGTTTTTACTTAGCATACTCTTAGTTTCACTAATCACACGAGAGTTGCTACCTATTATCAACATGTCATCTACATAAAGACAAACGATAACATAATCATCACCATTTTTCTTAATATAGACACATTTGTCACTCTCGTTGATCTTAAAACCATTTGACAACATAACTTCGTCAAATTTCAAGTGCCATTGCAGAGGCGCTTGTTTCAATCCATATAAAGACCGTTGAAGTTTGCATACCTTGTGCTCTTGCCCAAGTACTACACACCGTTCCGGTTGTTTCATATAGATTTCATCATCTAGCTCACTGTACAAGAATGCTGTCTTAACATCCATTTGATGAATCTCAAGATTGCGCAAAGCAGCACTAGCGAGAAGCGTCCTAATGGAAGTAAGCCTTGTCACAGGTGAGTAGGTATCGAAGAAATCATATCCTTCTTTTTGTCTAAAACCTTGAACTACAAGTCGGGCTTTATATTTATCAATAGTCCCGTCAGACTTGTATTTCTTTTTTAGGATCCACTTACATCCTAAAGCTTTACTACCAGGTGGTAGATCAACTAACACCCAAGTGTGATTCTGCATAATAGACTCAATCTCGATGTCTATTGCTTCTTTCCACAAAGCCGCATTCGAACCAGATAAGGCTTTTCTTACAGTCACCGGTTCACCGTTTAGCATTAAAACGACGTAGTCCGGTCCATAAATCTTTACTTTTCGAACTCTAGTACCACGTCTAGGTTCTACATTTACAGGAGTAGACCTGGGTCGTTTTCTATTCGGTGGTCCATAGAACACCGTTTTAGAACTAGTGGCCTCATCTCCATCTACAGGTTTAGAACTCGTAGGCTCATCTACAAGTTTGGAACTTGTAGCTTCATTCTCAACTCTCTTGCTAGAGTTAGGATCAACCTTATCCTTATTAGGATAGATATTCTCAAAGAACACAGCATTCCTTGATTCAATCGTTGTACCCACATGAACATCAGGTATCTCCGATTTGTGTACTACAAATCGATAAGCGTTGCTGTTAAGTGCATAACCAATAAAGATACAATCTACCGTTTTAGGTCCAATTGTAACTTGTTTTGGTAAAGGCACTTCTACCTTAGCTAAGCACCCTCACACTTTAAGGTATTTATACGAAGGTTTTCTTCCTTTCCAAAGCTCAAAGGGAGTCACGTCCTTCCCTTTGAGTGGAATCTTGTTCAAGATATAATTGGTTGTTAGAACAGCTTCCCCCCACATGTTCTGGGGTAATCGTGAACTAATCAACAAAGCATTCATCATCTCTTTAAGAGTTCGATTTTTACGTTCAGCAACGCCATTTGATTGTGGTGAATAAGGAGCAGTCATTTGATGGATTATACCACTTTTGTTGCATAATTCAGCAAACGGAGCAACATATTCTCCACCTCTATCACTTAGAACCATCTTGATTCGACAACTAAGTTGATTTTTGACTTCATTCTTGAAGTTTCTAAACGCTTCAATAGCCTCATCTTTACTTCTTAACAAGTAAAGTTAACAGTATCTTGTGCAATCGTCAATAAAAGTAATAAAATACTTTTTACCACCTCTAGTTTGCACAAACTTTAAATCACAAATATCAGTGTGAATTAGTTCTAGAGGTTTAGTGCTCCTTTCAACCGATTTAAACGGTAACTTAGCCATTTTAGCTTCCACACAGACTTCACATTTGTCTTGTGTATTAAATTCATTTATCTTTAGTAAATCCATTTTTACTAATCTTTTTATAGCATTTAGATTTACATAACCAAGTCTACAATGCCATAAATCAGAGCACTCAAGCAAGTAAGCAGAAGTAGAAGCATTTTTATTAGCAACTGCCATAGGAGGCTTACAAGATCTAACACTAAGTTTGAAAAGATCCTCACAGACATAACCCCTGCCGAGAGTCTTTCCCCACTTATGAATTACAACATGATCACCATGAAAGTTCAAAACAAAATCTTTCCTAGTCAATTTAATGCCAGAAATTAGATTCTTTTGGACTGTTGGGACATGCAACACATCCTTCAAGGTAATCTCCACGCCCGAGGTTAGTTGAAGAACCACAGTGCCCATTCCAACAACTTGAGAAGTTCGACCACTAGCCTCGGTGATTGATTTGTCATCAACCTCTTTGTAAGTGTATAACAAGTCTCGGTTGACACAGATGTGCACAGTAGCACCGGTGTCCACGAACCAAGCTTTCGGGGTAGCCACGTGATTCACTTCGGTGATCACAGCCACGAAATCTTCCTTGTCCCACTTGTCGAAGTCCTTATCGACGTTGTTGACATTGCTCTTAGCCCTCTTTCTCTTCAGCTTCTTACAATCCTTAGCCATGTGGCCAGGTTTGTCACAGTTGTAGCAATTCCATTGAACTTTGATGGTTGAGCAATTTGCTTTCCCTTGCCCTTGTAATTAGCATTTGGGTGAGGGTGCTTGTGAGACTGACCACCACCTTGTTCAGTCAAATTGGCCTTCCTCTCCATAGGAGCTTTAGTCAATTGATCACGACTCCTCACAAGAGCCTCCACTTGAAGCTTTGAAACCAAGGTCTCCACGGACATTTCCGAGCGCTTGTGCTTCAAATGACTTTGAAAGTCCCTCCAACTTGGAGGCAACTTCTCAATCATAACTGCCACGGATAGGGCATCGGCCAAGGGCATCCCTTTGGCTTGAACATCGTGTGCAAGAGTTTGAAACTCTTCCACTTGTTCCATCACAGGTCGAGAATCGACCATCTTGTAGTCCAACCATTTGGCTACGACGAACTTTTTAGTGCTCGCCTCATCAACTTGATACTTCTTTCCGAGAGCCTCCCATAACTCTTTAGAAGTCATGTGAATTCAGAACACCTTGTAGAGACCACCATCCAAGTACGTTAGGACAGTGTTACGACAAAGGTAATCTCCTTGGCACCAATTATCAAAGCCGGAACGAACTTCAAAGTTCATCTCCTCTTCGCTTGGTGTCGCCGGCTTATCTTGAGTCAAGAAGCCAGCAAACCCCACCGTGGTGAGGTAGAACAACATCTTCTCTTGCCAATACTTGAAGCCTTTGCCCGAGAAGATAGGAGGTTTCTCGGCAAGCCCCAATGTCCTCGACATTTGCAGTGGGGCCATGGTGGAGGACTGACCACCCGTTTGCCCAAACAGATGGGCAGATGAGGACCCAATCGTGGAAGAGGTGGTTGAGCCAATGGTTGTTGAAGCAGTGGAGCCGATGGTGGTGGAGGCGATGGAGCCAGTGGTGTTGGAGCCGGTGGAAGGATCGGTCGACATCTCCAAGCAAAGGAATTAAGTTTCGATATGCTTAATTTCAAATTATAAGTACAGATTTCTTCTCCACGAACACACAAGCAAGTAACGTGCAGGTTTTCTCGTCTTGCGATTGTTAGCACCGGTGTACAAGCTCGTGGAAAATTACAAGGAAATGGAAAATAAAATCTGAACTAACAAGTAACAATATCAGTAATACAAGGAAATAATCAAAACAACGAAAACTAAACAAAACCAGTTTAGAAGTCGCCCGAAGATTCCTTCTGCCCGCAAGACGAGAAACGCCCAGGTGTGCTCTCGGATTGGCGGCTCGTCCCCAAAGGTAAACGACTTCACGTCTCAACAGTAGCAGCACCGCAAACTGAAGAGCTCCGACGAACTGGACGAGGAGGAGAACTAAGCTCTTACACTTTATGAGATGCTATTTTCGAATGCTATAGGAATGCAGATTTCTTGTACCTAAAAATGCATGCTCGAATGCCTTTTTATAGGCTAACTCAACCTTGTGGGAAATTACACACCATTAAGCCCTTTAAAGAGCCTAAATTGCTGTTTCACGTGTCATTATGGTTTAGAATTAACCACATGACTGTTACAAGAATGAAAAATGAATTCTTGTAATAACAGATGGCGGTTTTACGAAGAAAAAGTCATAACTGACTTTTGTTATCAACCAATTAAACATTCAAATGTTTAATTTCTTATTATACGTGTATTGAACAAATGGGCCAATTCAAATAACTAAATATGTATGTAATGTTTAATTAGTTAGCAATTAATCTTAGCCCAATTTCCATACATTGGGCCAAATTAATTCTTTTTCAAGAATTAACTTAAGTTGAGGCCTAAAATCCAATGACAAATTCAAGCCTAGCGCCCATGATCCAAGTTCGAGTTTGAGCTCGTTCTTTCAACATATGAATTTGTCTACAACAAATTCGTCTTCAACACACAATCCAAATATATCATTTCTCACTCACCAAATAATGGTTTGAGAAAATATTCCGATTATCTACTCTGTAGACGCATAAATTTAATAAAAATATTAATTTTATATTTTATTTATAATTTAGGAATTTTATTAAAGATAAATCCTAAATTAAATAAATATAAATTAATATTTAAAAGATGGAGATTCTCAACGAATCAGAAATTGACAAGTGTCATTTCTTGGTCATTAAGTCAAATATTTGATGGAGATAACTACCAAAATTGAGGAGCCAATAGAATTGCGCCACTTCAGCCCTAAAGTCTGTCTTGGAGTCCAAAAGCCAACCAAGTCCACTACATTTTCACCTATAAATAGGGGTGATTGGAGAGGCCAAAGGACACACCAAAAATCATATTGAAGAGCTCAATAGTTGTAGGAAAATTCTCTACAACATTCAAGGCGTTCTTCGCGGCATTCAAGGCGTTCTTCGTGGAGTTAACGAGTTCTTCACTAAAAGCGTCCCAAATCTAGCGTTTGATCTAGAAACAAGGCGTCGGCCCTCCGGATTAACGTTATAAGTCCAAACTTCAAATCCGATCAAGATCAAGGAGGCTAAATCTCCCAAAATCCTGGAAGTTGTTTGAAGATCTTCAAGAACAAGTTGAAGAGGCGAATCAGAGGAGAACATAGAGATCGCAACCCACAAATTTTACATCAAATCTTCAAATATTTATTTGTACACGATTTATTATTTTTGTTATAAATACATAAAATTTGTGTTTACAAATTTTGGCACGCCCAGTGGGACTTCTCTACCTCTCATCTCAACTCTTCCCAAAATCTTGAAGAATGTCTCCGAAAGCTAAGGATGTTGGTGACTCTACTTCGAAGAAGCCTTTGAAAGGTGCTAACGACTTCACTTCAAAGAACCTTGTCGAAGGTGGCGGTATGATGACGCGGAGGAAAGCTAAGATGTTGCAAGAAGCTGCGGAAGCTGCTAAAGCTGCCAAGTCAACTTTCACCATGGAGAAGGAGCCACACGTCAAGGAAGATGGCAATGATGCAAGTGATGGTTTCGAATCCTCCAAAGACAGTTCGGCGAAGAATTACTCATTTGAGGTGTCTGGTATGACAACGGGTTTAGAGGAGCAAATGGCAAGTCTAATGGCGATGATGGAGGCTATGGACAAGCGTATGATCAAACAAGATGCTATGATCCTAAAGCTTGCAAAAGGAAAAGGAGTACTTAAGCATGATGATGAAGATGAAGAGAAAGATGAGAAAGATAAAGACGAGGATGATGATGATGATGATGATACATCCGAAAGACGTGAAGAGAAGCAGTCGGATGATAAAGAGTCTAAATCCGCTTCAGGCAATCTCATCTCAATCGAACAAGTCAAGCAACTCATTTAAGGAACCATAAAAGATAAATTCGATGGGAGTTCCAAGTCTTCATTGGTTTACTCTAAACCATATACTCAAAGAATTGATAACTTAATGATGCCCCTCGGCTATCAGCCTCCCAAATTTCAGCAGTTCGACGGAAAGGGTAATCCGAAGCAGCACATAGCTCACTTCATCGAAACTTGTAATAATGCCGGCACCTTTGGAGATCATTTGGTGAAAAGTTTGTTCGCTCACTTAAAGGGAATGCTTTCGATTGGTACACGGATTTAGAGCCAAACTCAATCAACCATTGGGAGCAGCTTGAGCACGAGTTTCTTAATCGATTTTATAGCACTAGAAGGACGGTCAGCATGGTGGAACTCACAAGTTCCCGACAGTTCAAAGATGAGCCAGTAATTGACTACATCAATAGATGGAGGGACCTTTGCCTTAACTGCAAAGATCGATTGTCCGAGTCATCTGCCATTGAAATGTGTATTCAATGGATGCATTGGGGCCTGCAATATATTCTGCGTGGAATTCAACCCAAGACGTTCGAGGAGTTGGCCACAAGAGCACATGATATGGAGTTGAGCATGGCATCAAATGGAGTTGGATGACCGCCTGTTCAAGAACCCCGTCGATTTAAAGAGAAGCAAGAATTCAAGAAAGGAGGCAACTCTTTTGACAAAGTTCCAAAGAAAGAATCAATGGCGGTGAAAGCAACTCCTGTTAAGTTTGCAAGGAAAGAAGTCAATAAAGAGGATAAGCCGAATGCTTTTCAAGACATGGGGCAAAGGAGGCCGACTCTAAAAGAGCAGCAGCAAAAGAAGTTTCCTTTCTTAGATTCGGATGTCTCTGGCATATTTGATGACTTAATCAAGGAGGGACTTGTTGAACTGCCTGAAATGAAGCGACCGAATGAAGCGGGGCAGACTAATGATCCAAAATATTGCAAGTACCATCGGTTAGTGGGTCATCCCATACATGATTGCTTCATCTTCAAGGACAAGGTTATGCAACTAGCTAGACAAGGAAAATAACGCTCGAAGAAGACAATGTCGGGGCAAACCTCATCACTGCCGAAAGCATAGAAGAAGATAACGAAGCTTTTTGCGGAGTAGTGAATCAAGAGAATGAAGATGCGTTGATGGTGGCATTTTCCAATGAAGATTTACAACTTGGGTCCGACCCTCATAACCGACCTCTGTTCGTGAGTTGTTATACCAATAAGCAAAGGGTGAATAGAGTACTCATAGATGGAGAATCTGCGGTAAACATATTGCCGTTGAGAACTTTGAAAGAGTTAGGAATCCAAGTTGATGAGCTCGCAAGCAGTCGGTTGCTGATTCATGGTTTCAATTATGAAGGACAAAGAGCTCTTGGGACAATAAGGTTGGACTTACTGATTGATGATATGAGATCAACTGCGTTATTCCAAGTAATTGATGCAAAGACCTCGTACAACATGCTTCTTGGTAGACCATGGTTGCATGAATATGGTGTCATCCCCTCAACATGGCATCAATGTTTCAAATATTACCAAGATGGTGCGGTAAAGACAGTTGTTGGTGATCATAAGCCCTTTGCGGAAACCGAATCATACTTCGCCGAAGCAAAGTACTATATGGTAAGGCCAAAAACTCCAAAAGAAGCACAAGTTCAATGCCAAGAGGGAGTTGAAAGGAGCAAGAACGAGGATAAACCTTTAGACGGGCTCACTATGCCTTTGACAAAGATTGATGCTACGAAACCCACTCAACAATCACTTGGAGGATTTGTTCGGCCAAAACAAGGTAGTGCTACGGAGCATGGCGAACTTACAAGCCCTGAAGTTGCTAAGTGCTTTGGACCAAGGGCATATGAACTTCTTGTGAAAGCCGGATACGATCCCAAGGAGAATTCGAAGGTTACGAGCCAGCATGAGCCTGAACAAAAGGCAGGCATGAATGCATCAAGGAAAGATGGCCCTGTAGTCCAAGGTACTAAAGCAGGCTTGGGATTCATCACACGAGGTCCAGTTCGTATTGCGATCAAAAGAACAACTGCCAACCATATATTTGAAGGAGAGGTGTCATCTGTATCAAGTCTTCCCAAAAAGAAGGAAGTTGAAAGGGTATCAGCCTTCAAGAGGTTAGGAGAAGGATGGGCAAAACGAGTGTCTGTTTTCAAAAGACTAGGCAAAAATAAGAAA
This sequence comes from Schizonepeta tenuifolia, assembly GCA_029490685.1. NCBI lineage: Eukaryota > Viridiplantae > Streptophyta > Magnoliopsida > Lamiales > Lamiaceae > Schizonepeta > Schizonepeta tenuifolia. The sequence continues at coordinate 26,300,789 of CM055959.1, forward strand.
ATCAAGCAAGGGGCAACCCAAAGGTTGAGAAGTATCGTCCCATCTCGCATGAAAAGAAGTACTATACTGACCGTGTCATGTGAGGATGTGTTGAAGGCCAAGATGAAGACAATCATTCATACACAAGTCCCCGAAAAGGATGAAGAAAAAGAAGAAGAAGATAGAGAAAGTGTGGCATCATCTTACTACACTATCGAGAGTGCTCAAAGTCAAACTGCTCAAGATCAAGCCGCTCGCAACAATTTACATCGAGAGATCGCTCGTCTATTTAGAAGCGGGGCTGTTAGAGTAAGTGATATAAGAGAGGTCGTTATAATGAGGCAAAGAGATGGAACATTGAGGCTGCGCATAGATTTTCAAACCCCTGTGCTAAGGAATGATGAGACCGTTGAAGAAGTCGCCTCGTCACATCACATTACTCTTTGTGAAGAAGGGAGCATTGAAGAACAAGATGCGGACATAGCGCCTCCACAATTTGAAGACGGTGTGAAGGCCACCGTCGATGAATTAAAAGAGGTTAACTTGGGTACTGTTGATAATCCACGACCTACCTACATCAGCGCTTCATTAATGCTGGATGAGGAACATGCATATGTTGAGCTCTTGAAGGAGTTTAGGGACATATTCGCTTGGACATACAAGGAAATGCCTGGTTTGGATCCAAAGATAGCTGTTCATCACTTAGCTGTTAAAAAGGGGGCAAAGCCTGTCAAGCAATCTCAACTTCAATTTCGACCGGAGTTGATCCTGTTGATCGAAGCCGAAATTAACAAGCTCATCGAAGTCGGATTCATTAGAGAGGTGAAGTATCCAACATGGATCTCTAGCATTGTACCGGTAAGGAAGAAAAATGGACAAATCCGTGTTTGTGTTGACTTTAGAGATCTGAATGAAGCATGTCCTAAAGATGATTTTCCACTCCCTATCACTGAGTTGATGATTGATGCTGCCACCGGACATGAAGCTTTATCTTTTATGGATGGATCTTCCGGTTATAATCAAATTCGCATGTCGCCAGCCGATGAGGAGATGATAGCGTTTCGTACTCCGAAGGGAATATTCTGTTACGTTGTTATGCTGTTTGGATTGAAGAATGCGGGCGCCACATACCAAAGGGTCATGCAAAGGATATTTGATGACATGCTCCATAAAAACATTGAGTGTTATGTGGACGATGTGGTTGTGAAATCGAAGGCAAGAAATGATCATCTCCAAGACTTGAGGATGGTCTTTGAACGATTGAGAAAGTTTGAGCTAAGGATGAACCCGTTGAAGTGCGCATTTGGGGTGAAGTCTGGAAAATTCCTTGGTTTTATTGTCCGCCATCGAGGTATAGAGATCGAGCAAGCTAAGATCGACGCGATCATGAAGATGTCGGAGCCTCGAAATATACATGAGTTAAAAAGCTTGTAAGGGAAGTTGGCATATTTAAGAAGGTTTATCTCAAATCTTGCCGGACGGTGTCAACCTTTCAGTCGGCTAATGAAGAAGGGTATACCATTCGAGTGGGATCAATCATGCCAAAATGCCTTTGAGAGCATCAAGGATTATTTGATGAAACCTCATGTTCTAGCTGCACCTGTTCCGGGTCGTCCGTTGATCTTATACCTCGCCGCTCAAGAATGCTCTATGGGGGCATTACTTGCGCAAACAAACGAAGAAGGAAAGGAGAATGCCTTATACTACTTGAGTAGGATGATGACGCCCAATGAGCTGAATTATTCCCCGGTCGAGAAGTTATGTCTTGCTTTGGTATTCTCCATCCAAAAGTTGAAACATTATTTTCAAGTTTATACGGTGCGCCTTATCTCCAAGGCAAATCCATTGAAGTATGTAATGTCTAAGCCTGTCTTATCTGATAGACTTGCAAGGTGGTACTTACAGTTGCAACAATTCGAGATTGTGTATGTTCCACAAAAAACAGTGAAAGGATAAGTGTTAGCAGACTTCTTGGCTGATCATCCAATCCCTGCCGAATGGGAGTTGACCGATGATCTCCTCGATGAAGATGCACTTTTGGTTGATGTTTGCCCTCCTTGGGTGATGTACTTTGATGGAGCATCTCATAGAGAGGGAGCCGGAGCCGGAGTTGTATTTGTTACACCCGAAAAGGAAGTGTTGCCCTATTCCTTTCACTTTGACTGAAAATTGCTCCAATAATGTAGCAGAGTATCAAGCACTGATCCTTGGTTTAGAGATGGCTGTGGATACAAAAAGGTTGCACATGAAAGTTTATGGAGATTCCAAGTTAGTGGTAAACCAAATACTTGGACTGTATGAAGTAAAAAAGCCAGAGTTGCTGCCATATGTCAAGTACGCTCAACGCATCATCGCATGGCTTGGAGATGTAGAACTTGGGCATGTTCCAAGAAGTGAAAATAAGCAAGCTGAAGCATTGGCTAAACTCGCTTCTACAATAGCTATGTCCGAGGAAAAGATTTATGTACCAATTTGCCAAAATTGGGTTGTTCCACCTATTTTTGAGGATGAAAAGGAAGATTGTGAAGATGACGAAAGTCATGTCGTAGAAGTCTTTGAGATAGAAGAAGAAGATTGGCGCCAAGTATTTGTTGACTACTTGAAGTATGAGAAGTTGCCAAGTGATCCACATAGAAGAATAGATATTTGTCGTCATGCTGCTCGCTTCATATACTTCAAAGGCACGCTCTATAGGCACTCGTTTGACGGAATTTTCTTGAGATGTTTGGGAAAGGAAGAAGCTGCAAAAGCTATGGAAGAGGCACATTCTAGGATCTGCGGTGCTCATCAATCAGGTCCGAAGTTGCACTTTCGAATCAAGAGGATGGGCTATTATTGGCCAACCATGGTAAACGACCGCATGGAATATGCTCGAAGGTGTAAGCCTTGTCAGTTTCATGCAAATTTAATTCATCAACCACCCGAGCCGCTACACCCCACGGTCGCGTCTTGGCCTTTTGATGCTTGGGGCATGGATGTCGTTGGACCTTTGACAAAATCATCAAAGGGGCATTCATACATCTTGGCTGCGACGGATTACTTCTCCAAGTGGGCCGAAGCAATACCTTTGAAGGAAGTGAAGAAGGAGAATGTTGCTGATTTCATCAAAGGTCATATCATCTATCGTCATGGGATCCCTCGATACATAATCACCGACAATGGGAAGAATTTTAGCAATTCTTTCATTGACAAGTTTTGTGAGAAGTTTGGGTTTAAGCAGAGGAAGTCATCCATGTACAACGCGCTGGCTAATGGATTGGCCGAGGTTTTTAACAAGACTTTGTGCAATTTGTTGAAGAAGGTTGTTGCAAAGACGAAGTGCGATTGGCATGAGAAAATTGGAGAAGCACTATGGGCTTATAGAACGACGTATAGAACTCCGACACAAGCGACCCCGTATTCCTTGGTGTATGGTGTAGAAGCGGTGAATCCTCTCGAGCAACAAATTCCATCGCTAAGGATTGCTATCCAAGAGGGCTTAACTGAAGAAGAGAATGCTCGCCTACGGCTTGAGGAGTTGGAAGCCTTGGATGAAAAACGGTTGGAGGCTCAGCAAAGATTGGAATGCTATCAAGCTCGTCACTCAAAGTCTTTCAATAAGAATGTGCGGTTGCGTTCTTTTCAAGTTGGAGACTTAGTGCTAGCTATGAGAAGGCTGATCATCACCACTCATCGTGTTGGAAACAAATTCGTCTCTAGATGGGACGGGCCTTATGTCGTCACCGAAGTTTACACCAACGGTGCATACAAGTTGATAGATGAAGAACATGTGAGAGTTGGTCCGATTAATGGGAAGTTCTTAAAGCGCTACTATCCTTGAAGATTTGAAGTGCTACCTGTGTAAAAAAAAAGGAAGGAAAAAAAAAAGAAAAAAAATCGAAAAGGAGAAAAGCTAAGAAAGAGAAAGAAGTCCGCTCCATGACGCACGAGCTTAAACTGCATGTTACTCCTGGCCCGCATGAGTATAAACTGTGTAAAGGCACCCACCAATGAAAGTGTACGTGGTTAAACTGCTAACTTCTCCACCAAGAGTTAAGTTAATGTGGCTAAACTTAATTATCCCACCAAAAGGTAAAGTTATGTGGTTAAACTGTTATTTACTCCATTTTGTCTATATAGTGGTTAAATAAATAGTCACTCCTGGCCCGCATGAGTATAAACTGTGTACGGCTCCCCCCCTTAAAACTCAAGTTAGTTTTACTTCTTGAACTACGTTTTGACTTGATCCTTTTTATATAAAGAGGTACGTAGGCAGCTTGGATAGATTCTAAGTTCAGTCATGCTTTTAAGTCAATCATGCTTTGTGTCTTCCTTTAAATTGGATGGATGCAAGTAATTGAAATTCAAAATTGAAGCAAGTATTCAAGATAAAAAGACGACATCCATGAATTACGAGAAGTAAGAGGAAAAAAGAAACAAATACTTCATTGCATAAAAGTGTTCATAAAAAATGCAGCAAAAAGAGAAAAGAAGTAAAACAAAGTACGAAACAAAAAGGAAAACTATGTCTAAGCAAAGGGCTTTTGGTCCTTCAATGATTATTGAGCGGCCTCCAAAAGTTCCTTCGAGTCCTTCAAGTTTTTCAACACTTCATCATTCACTAAAGGTGCATTTATAAGTTTGTCAAGTTCTTCTTTGAATCCAAGCACTTTGTTTTGGGTAATTTGGAGTGTGCCTTGGAGTTGCTTCATCTTCGATGATAGCTTAGCAACCTCTTCCTTCATGGAGTTGACTTGAGCAGCTTGTTCCTTTGCCTCTTCACTTGCATCATGGAACTTCTTTTGGACTTCTTTCAAGCGTCGTGCAGCAGATCCTTCAAAGTCATGAGAGGTCGATCGGGCTTTGTCATAGTCACCAGCTTTATCAAAAAGTGTGTTCAAGCTCTCTTCAAGATGAGATATATCAAAGCCATAAGAATACTTCTGCATGCATGACATTCCCTTGCGAATTTCATCCTCTATGGATGACAAGTCAGCAACTGAAGTTCTTGCTATCTTGGCTTGAAGATCGCCCCAAAACTCTTGCAAAAGTCTCTTACATCGATCGGCAAAGAGAGCGGTACTATTGAACTCAGACTTAGTTCCGACTGGTGGAATTTGCCTGTTGGAATGGTGCGTCCCAAGTGACTGACTTGACCCGCAAGATGGATGGCAGCTTTGAGAGTCTTCAAGATTATCAATGCCAAGGACTTTCTCTAACTACAAAACAGATAAAACAAAAGTTTGTTAGAAATAACTACTTACATGAAAAAGAGGAAAGTAAAAATGGAGAAGTGAAACCTCAAGAGTAGCTTTGGGTCTACGATCGACACTATCTTCGCAAGAAGCTTCCTTAGGCAGACTGACATGACTTTGCCAACGAGGATTTGCATTGTTGCTAAGAGAACCATCCAAGTGATTTGATGATGATCTTCGCTTTCCATTAGAGGATTCGTCCAAAGATATTCTTCTTTTTCTTGAACCTTTCAACGGAATTGAAGTTGTTTTCTCCTCGCTCACTTGTAATACAACTTGTACATTTTTTTCACATTCTTTGGAAGCACCATGTTCTTGAAATTGGGCCGAGGTCTTAAATTTCTTCTCAACAAACTCTCCATAGACTTCGTGCCACCAATTCTTGTATCCAGGCAAAGTGAGCTTCTTAGGATTTTGAAGCGAGCTCGGGATCATGGCCCTAGCTTGGGAGTCTTCAAGCACGCAAGCCCGCCAAAATTGAATGCCATCATCCAAGTTAGCTCTACGAACATCTTTCTTGAGGATGCCGGGAGGAAGCTGATAATATCCAAACTGACGGCCAAAACGATGCGGACTATAAGGCTCAGCAATAAATTCTTCACCAAGTCGCCAAGTCAAGTAGTTGGAGCGGATGGCCATAAAGAAGCGACAATCGACTTCGTTTACTTTCTTGTCATCTTTGTATGGAGTAACTTCTTTGTTCTCGATCATGGTGGAGTTCCAAGCAATTTGATCATACTTGTAGATCCGCTTTCATGCATCTTCCATATTGTAGTTCCTTGCTCCTCCTTCGCCCGAGAATTGAACCATTCGAGGCGCGCGCACCTTGTCATCAAGAGGGAAGTGAGTCTTGAAGTAAAACGCCAACCAACCACATACGAAGTGAATGGGAAAGACTGCATCGATTTGAGTAAGGTCATGAAGTTTTGAGATCTTGTTAAGACCCCTATAGATGCTCGTCAAGACAGGGACAACTAGTGAAACCTTGTTCCTATTCGCCATGGTGCTCGCCATCTTGAAAGTACTCGGCCGAATTACATTTGCGTCATCTTCGGAAAGAGCGAAAGTGCTCAACCAACAAGAAAGGTAGGCCGCCAAATAAGCTTCCTTCATTTGGTGATCTTTAGCGCCTATGTCTATGAATGGGACATTGTGAGTAGAAGTCCACGCCGCATGCCTTTCAAGCTTCCCATTTAGATTGTGAGTTACCTTAGGACGCGTCTTCCCCTTAGACTCTTTTCGAGTTGGAGGCCTTGGATGTCTGAAGCTGTCCTTGAACCAAAATCGGATTCATTCATCAACAGAAACTGACGTGGTGGGAGCTCTCGCCTTCTTCCGAAGTATGTGGTAGCCGTGAAGCAAGTTCTTGCAACTCGGACGGATAGCGGATCCTCTCTCGAACATCTCCTCTGCGGATGGAACCACCTCGTCATAAAGCATGCCTTCTATAGAAAGTTCGGACAGGTAATGCAGATCCGAAAGTGAAATTGAAAGCTCCCCGATCGAAGTGAGTAAAGTGTTGGTGGACGGGCACCAGGACTCGCAGAAGGCTTTAATAACTTCCGCGTTGCGATCATAAGTGAAGAGGGAGGCGTAAACAGCATCGTAGAGTCCGCTCGCTCGAAGGTCATCTTTGCAGCGGCAAAGTACGTCTTCCGTCCACTCCCAAAAGCCTTTTATGAAGTGTTCTTCTCCAGAAAACTCCATGCGCTCTCCCCATGCAGCCTTTTCGGCCATCAAGGGTCCCGTGCGCTCTCCACATGCAGCCTTTTCGGCCATCAAGGGTCCCGTGCGCTCTTCACATGCAGCCTTTTCGGCCATCAAGGGTCCCTTGCGCTCTCCACATGCAGCCTTTTCGGCCATCATGCGTCTTCCCAAGGTCGGTAGTGGTTCCGAGTTGCCCATAGAGTGGTGATGAGTGGAGCAAAGAGAGTAAACAATAGATAGAGGTCTTCCCACTTCGTGGCTTTGGCACCATCCGTTGGTATGGAGCGAAGTTAAATATTTCGGCCATTGATCATGGGTGCTAGATTTGTGCGTCCTCAAGCGCATTGCCTTCTCCAAGTGTTGACGTTTGTCATCCAAAGTGAGTAGATAAGTCCTTTTGTTCTCGGCAACGTTCATGAAGTAAACCATGATGATCTGCACAAAACGAAAACAAAAGAAGGGAGAAGACAAATAATCAAACAGCTGGTGTGCACAAATATATGCAAGGAAAAGAAGAAAAAGTTTCATTCAGGAATTTTGTCAAACATATGGTGCACAAATAGTCTACAAAGAAAAACAAAGGGTTGAAATGCAGACGAGATTGAGAACTTCAATCTTCAAGGTCTTTGGGCTTCTTCTTGTTGCTGCTTTCCTGCAAAAGTCACAAAAAGACTCCGTTCAAAATTTCAAAAAAAAAAAAAAACCAAAGAGAAGGAAAAATCTGGTTTTTCGTTTACGCTTTTCATCGAACACGTGGTGTGCTTCGTGTGGGAGGACATAATTTAATGGGCTTAAAGGATGAAACTTACCTAAAAGATTTAAATCAACACAACAGGAGGTTAAACGCGAGTTTTCTGCTTCTTATATATCTCTGCAAGAATTGGAAAAGAAGTAGAAAGGATCGGTTTAGATAGGAGAAGAACGAATAAATTTTTTTTGCAGTTTTCATTCAAGCAAATCATCAAACAGTTGGTGTGCATAGCGTCGAGAGACTGAATCTGGCCAGATTTGGAGTGCGAAACTTATTGGTAGTTTCAACTCAAAGAAAAGGGAAGATGACGGCGGAAGAACAAGCTCCGATTGTCACGATTTGTGTGTGAGAAATCAATTAAGAGAAGAGGACTATTTATAGGCACCAATCGATGTTCAAGTCGGCAAAGGAGGAAACCAATTCCTTCTAGGAGTATAATTCTTGCAGCACAAGGTTTTACAAACTAAGGAAACATCCTTTTCGTATCGATCTCTGTATGGTGAAGATTCTAGAAGCAAAATAAATTGTTGCCAACAGTTTGACAAAGGCACAAATATTACGGTTTATGGGATACGAAGTGCAAATATCAATTTTGATTAATTGGTAGTGGGCATATGCCAGGGGTTGGGACGTACGCAAATTCTAGAAGAAAAGAATTTTATCTCCTAACAAGAATAAACATGGTATACAAGGAAAAAAACTTGCCGCAAAAGCTTTCGGGAATATGGAGCTACAAATTCGGCGAGGAGAAAGGCTTGTACAGAAGTGTAATTGTTTGGGCCAGATGATAAAGTCTTGATGATTTTATTTGATGTAGCTATTTGTTTGGGCTTAGCCGTTTGGGTTATCAAAATTGGATAATATAGGCCCGAAACATAAGGAAAATTTGTGTTTATAAAATTGTAATTAAGTTTCCAGTAAAAAAAACGTGCAACATTGCAAAAAGGAATTCAAAACCTTGATGTATTATATTAAAATAACCAAGTAGTCAAGCTTTTCAGTCGGTTTATTCTTTATAACTAATTTGGACTATTCAAAGTTAAATAGCCGAATTAAAGTTGTAAAGTCTGGATTTCATTTTCAAAAAACTCCTAAATACGAGTATAAACTATTTATAAACTTAAATCTCAAATTGAAGAACTCTATGAAACGAGTATAAATTTTCACACTTCAAAGTTCAAGAACTCCTTGATACGAGTTTAAACTATCTAATAAATTTCAAAAGTTTTGAGACTTATTCGTTTCCAAGACAAGTTGTCCACAAACAAGTCTCAAGGGGGCATTTGTAGATGCATAAATTTAATAAAAATATTAATTTTATATTTCATTTATAATTTAGGAATTTTATTAAAGATAAATCCTAAATTAAATAAATATAAATTAATATTTAAAAGATGGAGATTCTCGACGAATCAGAAATTGACAAGTGTCATTTCTTGGTCATTAAGTCAAAGATTTGATGGAGATAACTACCAAAATTGAGGAGCCAATAGAATTGCGCCACCTCAGCCCTAAAGTCTGTCTTGGAGTCCAAAAGCCCACCAAGTCCACTACATTTTCACCTATAAATAGAGGTGATTGGAGAGGCCAAAGGACACACCAAAAATCATATTGAAGAGCTCAAGAGTTGTAGGAAAATTCTCTACAACATTCAAGGCGTTCTTCCCGGCATTCAAGGCGTTCTTCGTGGAGTTAACGAGTTCTTCACTAAAAGCGTCCCAAATCTAGCGTTTGATCCAGAAACAAGGCGTCGGCCCTCCGGATTAACGTTATAAGTCCAAACTTCAAATTCGATCAAGATCAAGGAGGCTAAATCTCCCAAAATCCCGGAAGTTGTTTGAAGATCTTCAAGAACAAGTTGAAGAGGCGAATCAGAGGAGAACATAGAGATCGCAACCCGCAAATTTTACTTCAAATCTTCAAATATTTATTTGTACACGATTTATTGTGTTTGTTATAAATACATAAAATTTGTGTTTACATACTCGATGAGTAAAATAATCTTCCATTATTTAATTATCAACAATTAAATAATTAACTGCCATAAATAATGATATTCAAACCATTATTTCTAACAACATCTCTAATTGTTTTAGCAAGAAGATGCCACATGACATAATTAATGGTTTAAGATTTAGATAATATATAAGGATAATATATGGTAGAGCCGGGTTAAAGCTCTACCAACAAAGGGAATTTTCATTAAAAAATACGGAATGAAAGAAATGGATCTCAATGAATATGGCTAACTACCTTTTTCTTCCTCCTCGATTGCAGATTTCCACTTCTTGAATATCCTACAAAAAAGACAGAGAAAAGCCTCACACTGGGGGTTTTGACCGATGAAGACCCCCCGACGCTCAAGTCAATATCTTGGGCTGGAAGAAAAAGGGGCTGAAAAGTGTAAACTGAGAAAAGGAAGATAAGAAAAGAAGAAAAATCTACCTCGAGCTGAAGGCTTGAGAGTTTTTATAAGGGGTAGAAAATCTAGGGTAAAATAGACATTCAGAATATAACTAACAAGACTTGGGCCCATTTTGGGCCGATAAAGTAGTCTATTAGCTATTGGGCTCTTGTTCATGATATAATACCCATTTCCTTTAGGCCCAAGGGATGTAGCCCATATCAACCTCTCCCCCTACTCTCAGTGATATGGCATTATCAAGTCACTTAGAGTATAATTAAAGGAGTTATTTACCCAAGGCTTCCCGCCATTGGGGATACCCATTTTCTTTTCATCTCAACCGTCCCTGAGGCAACTTTTGAGCTTCCACCGTTAGATGCCCATTCAGATTTTGCATCCTATTTCTTTTGAAATATAAGCGGTTTTTCAACTTCATCCAGTTTCCCATTTTCTCTCTACCTTACTCATATTTTTGTTTCAGTAATTCCTCTCATTCGGCTTCGAGTACTTTGTCCGTCTTCCCTTGCGCGATTCGGTACTTCTTTCCTTAGAGATAACTTCAGGTACCTTCTGTCTTTGCTAAATCTGCTCATTTTTTGGTTTTCTCTTGCTCTATTCTTCGAGTATACTAATCGCTGCAATTTCCCATTTTTTTCTCCTTCCCTTTCCTTTTATATTGCGTGGTAGGTGCATTTTTTGGATTCACACTTCTTCTACTCCTGCTAATGAGCATTCATTGCTACTAGATTATGAATTTCAGAAAATTAAGCGATTTCTATGGTAGGAGGAATTTGTCTTTACTCTAGCCCTTCCTCATAATAGTGCTAATCAGGTGGTTTACCCCGCCATGCTCTTTTCTAAAAACCACATTGGTGCAGGGCTTACGTTCCCTATCCACCCCTTTTTGGATGAAATTTGCTCAGAGCTGAACATACTTCTTAATCAATTGACTCTATCTGCTATTCGGACCGTTTTTGGTTTTTATATCCTAGTGTCAACTTATCTGTATGTTCTCAGTCCTTCTCTTTTCCTCTGTTATTTTGATATTCAGCGGGTGGGCTTCTTTTATTTCTTCCGCAACCGCCGTGAAGGCCCTGCTCACTTCGCGGTTTCCCCTTATAGCACTGACAAGCTGGAGACTTCTTGGAATTTCTCCTCTAAACAGTGGAATAATTCTCCTAGCAATAAAAAAGGACGAGACTCTATTCATCAGGTTTCCCCTAACGATTTCAGAGTGATGCGAGCTATGAGTGCTTACGTTGAGAGTAATAACAAGAAAGGGGATAAGAAAAGCAGTAGGTTTAACATTGTCAACATGTTGCTCAATCGAAAGGTCCTTGATTTCTTTGAACTTGAAGGAGGGCTTTTGCTTTCATTAAGGTCTGACAGAGCTGGTAGATTTAATTTGTTTTATTTTCTCTTTGTTTAATTTTCTTGGTTAGAGTTACTTTTAACGATGCTCACTCGTTTTTCCCTTGATATATTTTTTTAGAAATGGCACAGAAAGAGTGGGCTGATGAGTTTAGCCTAGACCTGACCGAAGATGAACTGCTATCCTATGCCCCTCTGCCCGAGGGGAATGATCCCCCTGCTACAGAAGGGGTTGTCCCCAGCATGGAGGAGGTCTTTAAAGCTGCGGAGTTGGCAGAGGAGAAAAAGAAAAAGAGTTCATCAACCCTAGCTATTCATGACCTCTCTTCTTCAGCGATACTGCATGCAAGTTCTGATACGGTACCAGCCAAATCGGGCTCCAAGAAGCGTGGCCCAGAGTGTAATCCTGCTGCACCTCTGACCCTTGAAAAATTGAAGAAACAGAAGTCCGACTCTCTCCACAAACGCTTGTCCTCTCATCGTTCACATAAGGAGTGACAGAAGAAACACCATGATACCGCTGTTGAGAAACCCAAGTCTACCACTCCCTATTCTGACCAGGTAGCTCTGGACAAATGGGAGAGGAACGACTCTGCTCCTCCTACTCCCCCGGTGCCTGTTGCCGCGCTCCAGGACATGGTGAAGGGTGGTGCATCCAGTTCCCCACTAGTGCATTCGAGTTCTAATGTAAGCTTAACCCCCTCCCCTCCCCCCCCCCCCCCCCCGCGCCCTCCCGCCCCTGTATGGGGAAAAAACCGAGCATCTTGAATCTATCGCATTCTCGGTGTTCCGACTTTGTGAGGGGTTCCCTTAGTACTACGAAAGATCGCCGCCTGATTCAAACTGTGGACTTAGAGAAACACCATGACGAGCATAATTACCATTTGGTCTAGGTATATCACTTTACTTCTTTTTCGAAGTTAATGCGGCTCTTGGAAATCTCTTTTTTACTTTATTTTCTCCTTTTGCAGTTCTTGGCTCACTTGAGCGAGGAGGAGTGGAGGGACAAAGTAGCCCTTTCTCACAACCTGAATCTTCGTGAGCAGGAGCTATCTCAACTCAAGGTGTCATCTCGGGCTGCCCTGGAGGAAATGAGAGGTAACATGGAAGTTTTGGAGAAATCTAAGCAAGAGCTAGTGCATCGTTTTGCGGAGCTTCAGCCATCCTGCCGAGATTTTACAGTGCAGAAGAGTAAATTAGAGATCACCATTGGTAGTCTAGATACTAAGATGAAGGACTTGGAGTGACAAATTCAAGGAGAAAGGAATATAGCAGAGGAGAGGATCTCTCGAGAAAAAGGGGTATGCTGCTAGAATCAAGGATTGCTGTCAGCATTTTTTCTCTTCCTCGAAAGGACAAGACCTGTTATTAAAGCTTCACGATGGCATACTCACTGGTTACAAGTCGAGTACCCAGTTCTGCATGGACATATATCCGAATGTGAAGCATTTCTTCCTTGCAGGCGTTCGTTAAGGATTTTCTCATGGCAAGACACATTTGGATTTCGCCTCCACTGCACCCCAAATGATAGCTTAGATGGCCAAGTTCTCCTCTCACTGGCCACAGCAGAGTACAGATGCCATAAACAACCCCGAGGCCAGGAGTTTCCCTTGGTAGAAGGAGAGAATGGTTGCCTGAATGCATGAATTTATTTTGGGTTCGAGCTCTCAAATAGACGTCACCCCTACTCTGGAACCGTTTTTGCCACTTTCTTGTGAGCCTACAAGTTCCTCTGCTATGGTGAGGCATGGACCCATTTCTAGAGACGTTGCCACCAACCTGAAGTGCAGTGCTGGAGGTGTTGTTGCGGCGGCAGGAAAAGGTTCTGAAAATGTTACCATTGAAGTTGGCGCCGAGTCTTGAAAAAGCTTTTGTTGGCTCTTTAGTTTAGTTTTGCCATTTCGGCCTATCTCTCTTTTGTACTCAAAACATTTCTTTTTGTCTACTCTTTTAGGCCGCTCTTATTGTACATTTAGCTTTGGTATTTCCCTGCCTATTGATCTCTTTTTACTTCTGAATGCTTTTCCTTATTTCTTGCTCTACTTCTTTTTTTATTGCTTGACTTTGCTGGTTTTGCCCTCTTGCACCTCTTCTTACTTTGCTTTTTAAATTTCTTAAAAAGGTTACTATCTATTGATCGGGTGGCTGCCATTATCATCATTACACCTTCCCACTCCCCCTACTCTAATAGGATTCCAATTTTGCGAATCTATTAGAGTAGAGGCGAAATTGTAGTATCGGCTCGACTGCTGGGACCTTCTGTCCCTGTCCTGTTCTTTTCAATGTCAGCTTCATTATTTTATGCCATTATTGTCAACTGTCTCTGTTTCAACTACCTTCCTTTAATGCTTGTTTTGGGTGTTTATAAAATCCTGCTCCTTGCATCTTTCACTCAACCATGGCTTCCAAGTTCCTATTTCACTTTTTTACTTTTCCAACTGCAAGTCTACCTCTCGGTTCTATATTTTTGGGGTTTGGCACTTTGCGACAGTCACACATAAGAGGGGGAATGAAGTTTACACTTATTTAGCACTTCCCATCAGTGTTGTTGTATCTTTATCTTTTGTTTGTTTAATTTGTTTTTTTTGTTTTTAGAAAAAATGATGAATATCTGTGGAGTTAGGTTTGCTATGGGTGTCTCCGGGAAGCCCTACCGGATGTATTCTTTTATTGCAATAAAATTGTTGGCTTTTCCTAATTTACCTTAGTATAAAAGATTTCAAGCATTATGGAAAATCTGATAATTGTAATTTCCAAAGCTGGGATTCACCCATTCTAGGAATTTAAGTCTGAAACTCGCCGGTCTTCTCAGATCTACATGTCAGCACTGATGCATCAAATTCCAATGGTCAGGGCTTGCCTGAGGTATTTCCTTCAGAACTTAAAAGTCTGAAGCTGAGTTTCTTGCGAGTTTACCTCGTAGGTAGGTCGGGCTGAGCTTTTCCCTCTGTCTTCTTGGGCTTAGCAATTTTTAACTTATCCGCGAATAAAGCGCTGGTCAAAGCACTTTTAATGCTGTAGATGACACTGTCAATTACTTTTTCCTTAACTACTCTCTACATGCTCTGCGTAATAAATGCCACGATTACTTTTTCCATCTATAAAATCCTTAGTTTCGTTATTTATCTCTCATTCTACCCGTTGGGTTAAAAATCAATCCTTCTTCCTCTTGATTCCTTGTTTCTTCTTGCCTCGTATATTTTTATCTTCGATCATGCCTCGTGGATTCTTTTTAATTTTTTCTCTTCCTTCCTTCTCCTGCAGAATCTCGCTAGTTCTTCCTTATACACTTCTTTATTATAGTCAGACATCTGAAATATAACCTTTGTAACAGTCAGGCATCTGATGCGGAATATCGATGTTTGGCAGTTAACATCTTGGGCTTTTAGCTCGCCCTACCCGTTCACCGTCTGCTACGCGTGAAATGGAAAGTAGACCAGAATGGCTCATGGGAGGTATGTCTCGAGTCGTGTTTTTCTTCGTGTGACCGGGACTACTTTTAGGTCAAGTTCTCCCTAAAAAATGCTCGAGCGGGCATCTTCGCCCTGTCCAACTATCACACCCTGACTCCCGAGATGCGACTAACTACAATAACACTACTAACCATCCATCGACTCAGCTCAGATAAGGGATTCATGCTCGGGGAAAACAAGGGAATATTGACTGAAAGCAATAACAAATAGAACATGCTTCCAAGTCCCAACCAAAACATTAAACGGCATGGATAATTTACATATCAAATCCAATTTGGAATAAAGATGTCAAGTTCGCAAGAAACGAGAATCAACAAAAACCATAAATTGTATCGAGCACATCGCTCGTGAATAAGAACATGTATCAGAGTATAATTCAAAACATAACAAAAGACTTTGATTAACATAGCATTTCATGCACTCCAGCGGAAATCTCGACTCAATCCCAACAACTACATGTATGAAGACATGCAATTGCCAGTCCACTTTCTTATTCGACCAAAACAAAACACACCACACCACCAAGTCGCCCATGCCATCCACATCCCGCTAACCTGCACGTTTAGAAATACATGCAGGGCTAAGTACTTTGTACTCAGTGAACACATGCCAAAAACATTTAAAACTCTACTCATTAGAGCTATATGATTAGACTTGCATCTCTTGCTGCATCACAAGGGTTATAAATATAATTGTTTAAAAACAGTGCACCCCTTGTGACAGCCATAAAAACATTTTTCATACTTTTCTGAAATCGACTGCAGTCATTTATATACTCAGGCATGAATCAATCTACAACTTATCTTTCTGTGGTGTCGAGAAGTAGGCCTCCTTCTCGAACACCGTGACCGGCCCAACCAAAGCAAGGCTCACAGTCACCTTAACTAATGCATGCATTGTCTTATATCTTACAGGACCTTTATCCCGTGCGTCCACAGGACCTTAACAACTTTAACACATAGATGATTGCATACCAAAACATTTAGATCATTTAGGCAAGTCAATCAATTTGAAAAGCGCACGTAATACATAGATAGTACATGCATTCATCATTTGAGTTTCGGTTAAGAAAAGCCCACCTGACTTCCGAAGACTAGCTAGGCGGCTTACTTTTGACTGTCTTCGCTACTTGTCCATCCCGCTCGATCCTTCACAATTTGACATTGATAAAGAATAAGACTCGATGCGAAAGACGTAAAAAGTAGACTTTGGCTTCGACTGAAGGACTTCTACTTGACTCGACTCTCTCTATTTTTATCTTTCCTAAATCAATATCCTTTCTCGACTTTCTCGTTCTCGACTCGTCGACTCTACTCGATTACTAATTACTCGTCTCACATTCTCGTTTCTAAACCATTAACGTTAATCGGAAATTGATAATACTTTAGCATTTCTCACTAATTAATGAATATCATTTATCTAAATTTTATTACTCGATTCTTACTTGCTTTCTCAACGCAATTAACATCATATCAAATCATTTATGTCACATGCACGCATTCTCAACAATTTGAACATATCATTTCACCATAATCGAAATGTAAACATTTCACTCAAGCATATAGATTTAATCAACATATTATAACTGTTGGGAAATTTAGTAAAGTTTTGATTGATTCCAAAACCAACTGACCTCAACCGAGTAGATGTTGCCATATCCTAATGTTAGTATTTAGGCTCGCTGTTTGAGCAATGTTCAGATTTTAACTTTACAGGACTCCAGCTGAAGACGACAACATAGCTATACTCGGATAGAACTACAGATGGAAATTCGAATGTGGAACATTAGATGTAAGAAATACAATTGAGCGTTCAAGCCAACTGCTCAGATATGGAACATCAGATGTAAGAAAAACAACTGAGCGTTCAAGCCAACCGTTCGGATATAGAACATCGGATGAAAGAAAACATCTGAGTAATCAACTGTTCGTCATATGTGACAATCCACCTGATCAGATGGAACATCAGTTGCAGGACTCAATCTGATAAATCGACAACACTGAAGTTCAAGGCAGCTGAGGGTTCAAATGTTCCTCTTCAGACAGAATGTCAGATGAAGGTAGCGATCAGATGGAACATCAGCTGAAGACCACTCGGATGAAGATCAAACGACTCAACCGACTAGCCAATGTTGAAAGACAAAGGTTGAAATTTGAATTTCAAATAGGAAGTCACGTGAAGGTTTGACGTTCTGTCATTACCTCATTTGGCCCAACACAAGGTTGTCTCAGAAGGAAAGCAAAAGTTCACAGTTGCCAAATCGAGAAAATCTGCAGAGATGAGAGACAAGCCATCGCTTTCACAGAACAGAGATCAACGGCTCTTCTAACGGCTAGTTGATCCTCACCGCCTATAAATAGAGGCATTCATTCATTCATCAAGACAGAAGAGACAGAAGAGCGAAAGAACGACGTTATACTGCGCACAAGCTAAACTGCAATTATTCTCTTTCTAAGAACATCACCAGCTGAGAGTTCATAGAGAGTTAGAATCTGTCTTGGTGTTTTCGATCTTAGTTTGAGTCTTCATTTGTTCAAGCTTAGATCCTAGCTCACTTCTTTGTTAGAGCTAGTAGTTGGAAAACCCATCCTTATACACATCCCCTAAAAAGGTTGTTAGGATCCTGCTCTTCCCGAAATTGAGTAGAAAGTTTGATAAGTACCCGCAAACTTATCTGTACGGTTGCAAAGCCTGCGTAAGCTTTGTGGTAGCTGTCCTAAAGAATTTGGACTGAGTTGTGTGGACTCACAACTCTCCGTGGACGTAGGAGCTCTCTCCGAACCACGTAATTCCTTGTGCTTTTGTGTTTTCTGTTCAGTTACTTTCTGCATATCTAACTGTCCAACTAACCAGCACTCAAAACAGCATCTTTACATTTCAACTGATTTGGTTGTTGACCGACCTTGCATCTGAGCGTGAGTTGTTTTATACGTGTTGTTTTTTGTATCCACCACATTCCGCACAGCACCACTCTTCCAGCTGAGTTTTCTTACTCAGTTGTGATTCCAGCTGAGTCCTCTTACTCAGTTGTGGTATTTTTCAGAGGGTTGTTTTTAAAGTTCCAATCTGGTGTATCCCCCCCCACACACCAGAACTCGTATCGGGACCATCACTAACTCAATATGGAATTTAATCAAACATGTTATCTCAAACTCGATTCACACTTCAAATCACATTAATAATTACTCGACTCTAGTTTTTGAAACGACGTTAACTTTAATCTCATAAATTAGATTCTCGTCTTTTATATAAAATTCAAATAATAAGAATTCCTTTCAATTAAAACTCAAATATTCATTTAATATTTCTCGACTCAATATACGACATTATTTTAAAATACGTCGTCTTTTCTCAATCACATACACATACTTGTATGCGTATTCTTATCTTATTTTATTTAGTATAATCCTTTTCTTATTCTCAATTAAACTCTTATTTTATATAGTCTCGGCTTATTAAAAATAAACGAGCATTTAAACACTTATCAATTAATAAACTCAATTCTCAAATCAAAACATCTCTTATCAAATTTTCTTCTTGTTTTTCTATCATTTCTTATTTAATTTAGTAATTAAACATTAATACTCTTTTAACTCGATTTTGATACTTTAGAAAACAATTCTCGCTTGACTCTATACTCACAACAATTCTTACTCGACTTATCTTTTCGCAATTTATTACTTGCTAAACTCGACTTAACATCTTACTAATTTCTTATGCTCGACTCTTCAATTAATTTCCCTTTTAAAAGAAAATTTATTTAACTTAAGATTAACTTTTTATTATTTCTCGTTCAATCGAACGTCTTAACCTTGACTACTCGTCTTAACTTTATACTTAACTTTTAACTCGATTTTCTTATCTCGAACTCCTCTTTTATTTTCTTCAATTGTTATTATCTCCTTTTAATCTCAAGAATTAATCTTACTTAATTCTTTCTTTTAAACTCTATTTATTTAATAAAGAAATTATTTTTCTTTATTTTTCTCAACTTAATGAATCATCATTAATTTAATGAATTTTTTCTTTTTATTTTCTATTTTATTAATTAAT
The DNA here is from genome assembly GCA_029490685.1 of Schizonepeta tenuifolia. NCBI lineage: Eukaryota > Viridiplantae > Streptophyta > Magnoliopsida > Lamiales > Lamiaceae > Schizonepeta > Schizonepeta tenuifolia. The sequence goes on from CM055959.1 coordinate 26,319,761, forward strand.
TAATTAATTTCTTTTATAATTAAGTTTAATGGTATTCAAATCTTCAAGTATTACACCAAGAACACCTAAAACACCTAGAACACCAAGAACACGTATTAAAAACTCATATTTTTCACCAAGACACCTAGAACACACACTAGGCATTCAAACTTACATCCTTCGATTTTTTTTCATGTTTTTACACTAAAAATCTCATTTTCTTCATCTTGAAAATTCTTATTAAACAACTAACACTCTAAATTACATACAAACACATTCATACTATCAAAACATCAAAATCATCAAAAATAACATTTTTTTCCCATAACTCATATATTTCGATTTTTTTCTCATAAGCAACATAATAAATTAAATTACCCAACAACTTATATTCATATCATGCTCATATCATCATTAAATCATACAACAACAAACTAGATAAAATTTTTCTCCATAAACTCATATTTTTCGGTTTTGGCATGAAAATTAAGCAAATAATTTTCTTCAATTTCTCATGCATAATAATCACTCCAAATATACTCATAAACACATATTAAGCATTAAATCATCAAGAATCATGAAAATCGATTTTTCCTTCTTTCTTCCTTATTTTTCGGTTTCCATCAATTTTATAGGGTTTTTATTTCTCTTTTCTCCTTTAATTCTTAGATTAAATCCTAGGCTCAATTTCCTAATAATTTCCTCACTTCGATTTTCACCTCGAATTTCTAGTTTGCCTAAACATATAAATTAAAGCATGCATCTTTCTTCTTTTAGGGATTAGGGATTACAAATATACAAGTAATCAAATGAATTTAACCTACTTTAGAAATTTAAAACCAAGCTCTCCTCTTGATTCTTCTTGGACCGAAAATGGTAGGTTTGGGAGCTCAAACTCTAGCTTTGATTTCCATGGTGGATTTCATCTTGAATCCTCAAGAAAAAATGAAGCAAAAATTAATCATCTCTCCAAGGGCATATGTGCCGGAAATTTTGAAGAAATTAGAGATGATTTGGAATGGATATTAAACTCAAGAATTCATGAATTAATTACCTCTTCAATTGGTGTATGAAAGATTGAAAAGGATGATGATCTCTTGAACTCTTGGAAGCTTAGAAGCTTGGAACTTGAAGCTTCAATGGAGGATTTCTCAACTTTGTATTTGTATGTGTGTGTGTTACGGTGGAGAGGGAAGAGAGATGGGAGAGAATATTTTTCTTCCTTCTCTTGGATAAACTCACGAGAGAGAGAGAGATGGAGAGAGAGTGATGAGATGGATGAATGATGAAATGAAATAATGAAGATGAATTCTTCTCTTAGAAGAAATGAAATGGAATATCATCATTATATTCCATAATAGGTTTTGACAAATAGGTACCTAAGAGAGAGATTTAAGGAGGGAGAGAGAGAGAGTGAAGTCGGTGGGAGAGGGAGAGAGATGAGAGAGATATTCTCTTTTACAGATAAAATTTTACCCGGATGAAAAAGTTTTCCGGTAGAATATGTCCGTGTTATTTCATTTATACTAAAAACGGCTCTAAACTCTCCTCGTCTCGTTTCCGACATCGAAAACACCTCAACTCTATCTCATATCTCACGAAATAAATCAAGGATTCCGAATATCTAATTTTTAGGTCAAAATTCCAAGTAACGAAGAAAACCTAAAAATCAATAGGCTAATTAATCCGTTAAGAACTAAACTCTTAGAATTCTCTCAGGTGATCTCGGATAAGCTTCTAACATATCTCAGGGGTCTTAGAATTTATTCTAGATTTAAAAGACACTGATTAGGTCAAGTTCTAAGTTCATCGGTAAATAGTGTTTTCTCGGTTCTCGTTACTATTCACTGAAAAGTAAAAATTCTCCAAATTCTCCAAAATTCATACTCATGCTCAAACTCATTTAAATAAACTCAATCAATGCATCACAGACTCGATTCGAATAATCGAAATGAGAAAATTCACGTCAAAACACATAAGGGCAATTTGGTCATTTCAAGCAAATTCCTTTTCTTGGGAAAATCTTATTATTCTAGGCATATTATGAAATTTAGAACGCACTTAAAGACTTATAAAAATTCAGGGTATTACACCAACCGTTATGGTGGTTGGAAGTTGGAGCCTTGCTCCAGGCATGGGGTATTAAAGACTTGCTCGAGTGGTGCGGATCCATGGCTTGATGCTTCCGACGGCTGGGAATTAAGTCCCTTGATGGCAGGCCTTACAGCGAGGAAGGTCGAGGTTGCTTCGGTTCATGCCCCTCTATAGGTCGGCAGGCTGGAGATCTTTGCACTTTGTTGCATCCAACCCTGACCTGCCCCTTGCGTCAATTATCTATGAGGTATGCTGGGATGGCTTTGCGCGGCCCCCTATCGATGAGGTCTGCCAGGACAGTTCCCTGCTGCCATCAATTATTAGGTTTGCTAGGGCAGTTCCCTGCTGCCATCAACATTGAGATCTGTCAGAGCTCTCTCCTAATGACACATCTGAGGTTTCAGCTACTTTACCTCTGAAGCTTATGCGATTTGGCTTTTGTCTTTATTTTCTAATTAAACATTGACCCTTCTATTGTACCAGATTTCTTAGATGTTTCATGTTGGATATATTGCATTTTGTATTAGTATTTGCGCGTTTGATTTAATAATATAAGTGGAAAATTTCTCATGTCTTTGCTTTTTCATTTTTCTATAATTGTCTCAAACAATTAATTCGATGACAAACTACTGGAGCTTGTGAAAATAAAAATTTCATTCACTAGTAGATCCATTGCTTAACCATACACTTTGATTGAAAATTAAAGATATGAAAGAAAAAGAGCTAGCCATGATCTCAGCAGAACTCATGATGGATTGATGGTTTCGCGTCTGCCGCTACTTGCATAAGAAAAACAATAACACCTCTAGCTACACGTAGTACTTCTTTAGGTTGTTGATATTCCAAGGTCTGGGTAGCTTCTTCCCATCTGGCTCTACCAATTCGTAAGCTCCTCCCTTGAGCAACTTTACTACCTTGTACGGTCCTTCCCATGACAGATCTAGTTTCCTGATCGGTTGAAGGGTGTCAGCCCTGTGCAGCACCAGATCTCCCTCTTTGAAATTTCTTTCTCGAATCTTAACATCATGTCGAGCCTTGACTGCCTCTTTGTATGATTCAGATCTTAACTTGGCGGCGCCTCTCACCTCTTCGAGCATATCCAACTCTTTTCTTCTAGCTTGATTATTATCGGCCTCATTGTAATTTAGCACTTGCCATGAGCCAGCTCCGATTTCAACCGGAGTAACCCGTGTGGTGTCGTATATCAGCTGGCTCGAGGATTCTCCGATGGCAGACCTAACTCCAGTTCTATACGAACACAGCACTGAGTCTAGCGCGTCTCCCCAATCATCTTCGTAGCTTTCGAGGTGCACATTTATCCCACTTATGATGGTGCTGTTTGTTACTTCTACCTGACCGTTTGCTTCCGGGTGTTTGACTGTTGCAAACCTTTGGATGATTCCCAGACTTTTGCACCAATCTCGTATTTTTTGGCCATTGAACTGAGACCCGTTATCTAAGACAAGTATCTTTGGTACTCCGAATCAACACACGATGTTTTTCCACACAAAGGTCAGGACTGCTTTGGTGGTTATTGCTGTCACGACTTTGGCTTCCACCCACTTGCTAAAGTAGTCCACTTCCACTATCACAAATCTTTTTCCTCTATCAACCTTGGGGAAAAGACCCATGATATCTATTCCCCATTTGTCAAATGGGCAAGAAGCATATAATCCTCCCAGCCTTTCCGTAGGAACATGGATAGAATTCGCATTCTTCTGACACCGGACACACTTCTGGACATATTCTTTAACGTGCTTTGCTAGGGAGGGTCAGTAAAAACCAGCTCTGATTATTTTTCTGAGGGTGTACTCTGCTTCATCCTTCCCAATGCATTTCAGATATGGATGAGTAAAAGACCTCCTCATGAGACAATCTCCCACTAGGCAGTAATTCCTGTAATTAATTTTAACCGACCTGTTGAGTTCTTCCATCTTTCTCTCGATTCTCAAGAAGTGTATGATCGGGAGCCTCCAGTCCTCGCTCTTTTCGATTACGAGCAGTTCTACGGTTAGCAACTTCCTTTCTGCCGTCATCATCATGATGGCCCCCTCCGTTAAGACGTTAGCAGTGCTAGCTAGCTTAGCTAGTTGGTCAGTTCTAAAATTTTCCTCTCAAGGGATCTGCTCTATTCGAACACTACTGAATCTGTTTCTCAGCTCTTTCGCCATTTCTATGTACCTCATCATCTTCTCATCTTTGACTTCGAAGGTTCCTTCTAACTATTGAGCGACTAACTGCGAATCAGATCTTATTAGCACAGTTCGTGCTCCCATTTCTCATAGTATTTGCATTCTCCTGATAAAGGCTTTGTACTCTGCCTTGTTATTGGATGTTCGAAATTGAAATGAGATGGCAAAGCGTAGCTATTCCCCTTCAGGCTTGGTGATCACAATTCCCGTTCCACATACTCCAATATTTGTCGCGCCATCAACTTCTCAACTTCGGCATTCCACTCCTTCTCCTCCTCTTCTGCCCTTGTAGATTCATATATGAAGTCTGCAAGGGCCTGTGCTTTGATTGCCGCTCGCGGCTCGAATTTTACATCATACTCGCCCAGTTCTACTGTCCACTTGACCATTCTTCCTGAAAGGTCAGGTGTGCCCAAGACTTGATTAAAGGGCCAATTACTTCTGACGATGACTTTGTGTGATAGGAAATAGTACCTTTATCATTATAATTCTAAGTTTATTGCATTGTTCCGCCGGATAATATGAAATTTTCATAAATTTTCTTTGGTTACCTCAGGCGTCTTGCTGCAAACATGGCAACTAGCGCCGTCTTTTTAATTTATGTATATCTCTCTTCTGGTCCCTGTGTTGGATAAACAACCATTATTCCAGCATTTCTGCTATATACTATGTTAATATTTGACTCCGCTTATTTATTATTATTTGTATATACATGCAGGTTTAGTCCTTACTTGAAGCATTTTGTTGACATAATAGACCGCGTGCTGCTTTGGCCCTTTCTCCTTGATCAGGACTGAGCTCAGGGCTTGTTTGCCTACAATGATGTACAAGTAGAGCACTTCTCTTGGATTAGGTTTGGCTAACCATGGCAGCTTTGCCAGATGTTTCTTCAGATCTTCGAAGGCCTGCTGACATTCGCTAGTCTATTCAAACTTTGTGCCTTTCCAAAAGATTTGGAAAAAAATGATAACTCTTTTCTGCCAATCTGGATATGAAACGACTCAATGCTATCACTTTTCCATTTAGGCTCTAGACATCTTTGACGCTTTGAGACGGCTTCATTTCTAGGATGACATGTACCTTGGCTTCATTAACTCTAAATCTTTCTGGAATGACGACATATCCTAGGAATTTCCCTTAAGTTACTCAAAATACACATTTGGCCAGGTTCAGCTTAAGCCTATTGGGCAATGCTACCGCAAATACCTCTTCTAGGTCTTTGGTGTGGGAAAAAGACTTAGTGCTTTACACCAGGATGTTGTCTACGTATACCTTGGTGTGCGAGTGTGATAGATCTGCGAAGATGGTGTCCAACATCCTCTGATATGTTGCCCCTGCATTCTTCAAGCCGAGTGGCATCCTGATGAACCCGAAGGTGCCTATAGAGGTTATGAAACAAACATTCACCATGTCTTTAGGATCCATCTAAATCTGATAGTATCCTTGATAGGCATCCATCATGGACAGCAGCTCTGCTCCCGTCGTGGCATCGACCAACTGGTGAATTCGTGGCAATGGGTAGTGGTCCTTGGGGCATGCTTTATTCAGGTCTTGGAAGTCATTGCACATTCGTCATTTTCCCCCCGACTTCTTGATCATTAAGGCATTGCACAACCAATTCGGAAACTGGATTCGTACTATATATTCTGCTTGCAGGAGCTTTCGAACTTGCTCCATAAGAGCTCGGTCCTTCTCTTCATCGAAGTGTCGAAGCTTTTTCTTTACCGGCCGGACTTTAGAATTTATGTAACTTATGCATGGCTACGTGGGACTATATCCCTGGCATCTTGTCAGTATCAAAAGCAAATACATCTGCATTTTACCGCAGACAGACAATTATGCGTTTTTGCTCTTCTGGTTTCATTTTCATGCCAACTCGGGTCGTGAATCCTACCTAGTCTTCGAATAGTCCTGTCGTCATGGTTTTCTCGGTAAGCCTCATGCTGGGCTTGGGGTCTTCGTTAATTTCCAATTCTTCCAGTTCTCCTTCTTCCAATTTTACGTTTGCTCTAGTGTCTTCTTTATGCGTTGAGCTTGGTCCTGCGTTATGTATCCTTGGGATTTTATGATCAATCTCTTGATCTCTGCTACAAACTTTCCTATAGGGAATTTGACCTTCATGTGATAGGTAGATGCTATTGCTTGGAAAGCATTTAGGGATGGCCTTCCTAAAATTATGTTGTAAGAGCTCGGCGTATCGACTACCAAGAACTGGACCATTTTCAAATTCCTCAACTCTCCATCTGCCAGAACTACGGGAAGACGGATAATCCCTACTGGGACGACTACCCCTCCGGAGAAACCAGCTAACATTGCGGGGACCGGGATCAGTTCTTCATTTATATCCATGAGTTGGAAACATCCTAGTAAGATGATGTCGGCAGAGCTTCCCGTATCGATTAGAATTCAGGCCACATCGTGCCCTGCTACTTCAGCCGTAAATACCAGTGCTTCATCTTGAGGGGTGATTACTTCGCGCAGATCTCGATCACCAAAACTCAAATCGGGCATGCTCACCCAGGGTTGAATGGCGTCTACATCCCACATATTCGGGCCTCTGACTACCTTCTAAGCCCTCTTCTGAACCTGTCCCGAGTTTTTGCAAATTAAGCCTCCCACTATCATCATGTAAATTTCTATTTCTTAGGGTAGTGCATTTTATTGTCTGCCGCTTTAGGCCCCTCGATTGTCAGTTGTGGAGGTCCGGGCTATGGGATGTCAGGGACGTCTCTCCTTTATTCCTGTGTATACCTTCTTCGGTCCTGCCTTCTCCAGGGGGCATCACTACTCTAATCGATGGCGTTCTTAAGATGTTTACAGTCGTTAGTATCTTGGCTGTAATCTTTGTGAAAATGACAGAAAAGATGTAAAGATGGATTTCTTGGTCCCGTTTCCGTCGTGATCAGAGGGTTGGATAGCTTTGGAGCTATGTTTAGAATGTCGGACGGGGAGACCGTTAGCTCTATAGAAGGATGGGACCCCCGATCCCATGCCTTTCCAGGATAACTGCTCTAGGGTAAGGGGGCTAAAGGTTCCATGAAAGATCTCGATCTTCTCTCATCTCGAGTAGATCTTCCTCCTTCGGGAAAACCCTTGTCGTGGGCTTCTCTTTGGGAGTTTTCAGATTTTCATTCACTGTCTATAGCTTCCTCTCTTTGATCCCTGCCTTTAGTCTTATCTTCAGCACATTTGGAACTCCAAGCCTCTTTGCTAATAATTCTGTTGTCCATCCATTCCATCACCTTATCGTATCCCCATTTACTTCGTTCTCCAATTTCTTGGAAGATGTCCTTATCCCTCAGCTCGTTTATCAGAGCGTGGACCTTGACATCGTGTGTAACGGTCGGTACTTGCAGGGCAAACGCATTAAATCTGATTACGTAGCTTCGGAGGCTTTCCTTCTCCTCCTGTTGGAAATTCATCAGCGTCATTAAAGAATAACTTTATCTCTGAGCGCTGACGAACTGGTTTTCCAGCTGAGATGCAAAGTCGTCATAATTTTCAATACTTCTACACTTAAGACTGTTAAACCATCTCTAAGCGAGACCCTTCAGGGTAGCTAACAGCACGCGACACTTAATTCCGTCCGAATACCCTTGCAACAAGGCTACATTTTCAAATCTATCCAAATGGTCTTGGGGATCTGTTGTCCCATCATACACCAAATCTCCGGGTAATCTGAAATTTGAAGGCAGCAGCTCTGCCATGATATTGTCACTAAATGGGGAGACACTACTCCGGTGCAGCCCTGGATGGCGCCCTTCTATCTTTTCTCTCATGGCTGCTAGCTCGCGTGTCACAGTAGATTGACAGACCTTATCATAAGCAGTTGTGTATCCACCACTAGTCCTCGAATCTTGCGACTTTCTGTGTCGGCTTGGTTCGTAGATTTCATCATACGAAGATTCCTACTTCCTTTTGGGATTTTCTTCGTTTGGAATACCCTTTGACACTCTCTCAATGTTCTTCTTGTTAAGGCGCTGCTGTTGTGTAGCAATAAATTTGGCCACGGCCTCTTTTGCTGCCCGTTCCAGCATGTGTTGCATTTACTTGGATGACACAGATAATTTTTCCTCATCCTCAGCTCCATCTTTTCTTTCCCATTGGACTGCAAGGGAGTTTTCCCCTCAACCTGAGCGTCGTTGTAAACGCTAACGGTTGTTCCGTCACGGGGGTCAGCTTCTTCTCCTTTGTCTGATATAACTCTGCATTATACAAAATAGCGTAGCATTAGTCAGGGAGACCATCCTAATGTTGAGCAGGAATTTAAATGATAATATTGTATGCAGGTTGGGCTAAAAAACAAGAAGCATGCTTTCAGATGAATATTTTTTAATGTCGGTATGGCAGATGGGGACATAACTAGAAATATGAGTTTTTGGCCGTGCTACGAGCGGGCATATGTTTATAGATTAAGGATAAATGCCTAAAAAACTGTTAGGAATGTACTGTTTCTTAGTCGTGCTTTAGATAGACGCGCTCGCACCACCTTTGCTTAGCATGTTGGACCAGCATGGATTTGTGGCTTTCCCGTCGCGCTCTGGGCTAGCGGAAGTGGGTAGCTTATGCAACAACGCTTTAGGCTAGTAGAAGTGCGTGACTTCTCTGCAGTATTTTCAGGCTGGTAGAGGTGCACGGCTTACGTGACAACACTTTACGCCGGCAGAAGTGTGGGGCTTCTCTGCAGGGCTTTAGGCTGGCAGAGGTGCACGGCTTATGCGACAACACTTTGGGCTGGCAGGAATGCATGGCTTCTCTGCAGCGCTTTAGGCTGGCAGAGGTGTACGGCTTATGCGACAGCACTTTAGGCTGGCAGAGGTGCGTGGCTCCTGTAGCGCTTTAGGCCCTGGGGCTCACGGCTTATGCATCAGCGCTTTAGGCTGGCAGAGATGCGTAGCTCCCGCAGCGCTTTAGGCCTTGGGGTGAATGGCTAATGCATCAGCACTTTAGGCTGGCTTTCGTTAAATTTTATACTATGATGTGCCCTATGTTATAGGTCATTAGCAAAAATATTCAATTTGTTTTTATCATATCTGGTAAGAGCTCGACAGAGCTTATATGATGAAATTGTATTTTACATTACCGATTTTGCTTTTAAACTCAAACACTTTTATTATTCAACCCCATATATAATACAATATAATCGTCTTGTTTTCTGATTACAGAACCTAGGAGACAACACTCTGATTTACAAAAAGCACATCTGAGCATTAACACTCTTCTACTTCGCGCGAAGAACTCCAACAATTCATATCTGAATTCAGACATATGAGAATAGTAAGAGGCATCAAGATGGACATTCAATTAGCCTCACAATTTGCTTTAATCAGATCAGGGCGTTTACAACATTACCCATAGAGGGCAAATCACGTTCCCCTCATTTCTCAGTTAAACTTGCCAAATAGAGAAAAAACGGAAATGAAGAAGAAACACGAAACTAAAAGCAGATTTGGAAAATAAATCAACGCCTCAGCTCATGTTTCCCACAGACGACGCCAGTTGGTAGAGCCTGATTAAAGCTCTACTAACAAAGGGAATTTTCATTAAAAAGCACGGAATGAAAGAAATGGGTCTCAATAAAATGGCTAACTACCTTCTTCTTCCTCCTCTATTGCAGATTTTCACTTCTCGAATACCCTGCAAAAAAAAATAGAGAAAAGCCTTACACCGGGGGTTTTGGCTGGTGAAGACCCTCCTACGCTTAAGTCAGTATCTTGGGCTAGAAGAAAAAGGGGGTGACAAGTGTAAACTGAGAAAAAGAAGATAAGAAAAGAAGAAAAATCTACCTCGAGCTGAAGGCTTGAGAGTTTTTATAAGGGGTAGAAAATCTAGGGGTAAAATAGACATTCAGCATATAACTAACAAGGCTTGTGCCCGTTTTGGGCCGATAAAGTAGTCTAATAGCTATTAGGCTCTTGTTCATGATATAAAACCCATATCCTTTGGGTCCAATGGGATGTAGCCCATATCAATATAGACCCTAAATTTTGAACCATTAATCATGTCACGTGTTATCTCCTTATTAAAGCAATAGAAGACGTGATTACAGTTAGATTTTATTTGAAAAGAGACAATATAGGATCCGGTTTGAAAATAGACAACCAGAACTAATTATAGTTAAAACTAATGACAATCCTATACATTTAGATTTCTATGTTACACTCTGATTACAAGAACTTTCTTAATATCTTTCCCTAGCCTATGTGCAAATCAGAGTGAGAGAAACCATAAAAATGCACCTTTTCCTGTTTATCCACATCCACTAGGTGTAAAAAGTTGTAGCAATAGTTGCTTGACACTGGACGCAAGCAGCCCTGTCGTTCTTCTACAGCTAATATATCCAGTTGTTGTAATGGAAAGACTAGGCTCTAAATCCCAACGAGCTGAATAGTAAGCCAACAACTCTTTGAGAAAGAGGATACTCAAAGAAGAGGTGAGTGTGACTTCCGTTATGGAGACCATACACTGGGCAGAGTAAGGAATCAATGGAGAAACAAAAACGAGACTAGAGATCCCTGGGATTGCTGCAGCAAACTGATGTACAACTTAGAAGCCTTGAATTTGCCATGTTTCCCAACAGTTAAAAATATTGTCTTTGCGGAAAACGTGCGTCACAGAGGTTGCGCCAATACCAACCCATTGATTTATTGCTATATGGCGCCACCAATTTCAAAATACAAATCACAAACTATATAATGTAAACGAAGACGTAAGTTTGCAATCGAACCTGCGCGCTTTTATTTACTTTTAGATAAAAACATTAAGTCATTCATACACATAATGCCTAAGATTATGTGGAGCACGATTACAATAAATGCCATATAATGGGCTGCGCTCTTAAATTCTCGACGATGAGAAAGGAGATATGGCGAAACGCCGTCGTCAGGAGGAGTATGCAACATAATTAATTAATTGATGTAACAATTAAACCACCCACGCACACACACATATATATTATAATTAAATTCAGCTGAACTGAACCGTATGGATTGATTCCATGATCTCTGTGATCACAGACGAGATCTAATACCGCTTGGATGTCTTTGAAGAGACAAGATTTCCTTTTCAAACTGAGGCATGACACTCTCTTGTAGCTGCACCCATGCTTCAATCCCATCTCCCTCCTTAGTGCTCATCAACAGAACGTGGTTCTTCACCACCACGTTGGCAACACTCGCACTCGCCCAGATGGGCTTCCCCCACCCAAAATCAGCTTCGTAGAATGGAAACTTGCTCCAGTCGCTCACCCACACAACATTAACATCCTCCCTCAGAGATTTTGTCGATGCATCAAGAAATGTCTCAATCCACGATTTGTGTCCGTTCTCGCTCAACAGTCTAGCACAATCAAATACTGTCTTTCTAGCGTCGTTTCCCAGCACATGAACCAAGTCTTCGAGTCCCATCGCCTTCGTCTCCTCAGCTGACCGCTCTGTGATTGCTAGGGCTACCAAATTCCCACAAGAATCTTTAGACAGTGGGGGCACAGTCCTCTCCCTGATGTTGACAGCCTGCGCCACCACTAAATCCCGTGCCCGCCCGTCTCTCGCCCGGTCAGCACTGGTGATGGCCTTGACTACGAGTCCAGAAACAAGCCCAACTCGTGAATGCTCACCGGTCCTGCCAACCGTATTTTTTAAGCCCAAAATTGAATTTCTGTCAAACAGAAACCTCTTACAGACGATACTGTTGAGGCTGGCACGAGTTGTCCTAAACTCGGGCAACTCGGGCGCAGGGAAGAAATGTTTTCCAGGGAAGAACACTGGCCCGTCGAAGCTGGTGGGGATGTCTTCCCTGTTGTCTCCCCGGCTGACGTTAGCCCATGCAGAGAGGAAGGCGCCGAGGGAGCAAGCATCGACGACCCTATGGGAAATGCATATGCTGATTGCTAACCCACCACACTTGAACTTGTTGAACTGAACCTGTAAAATAGGGCCTGTTTCGTCGTTGGCCGCCCCGCTTTCACAGGGGAGGAGGTCGTTCAGTTCCTTGACGTGGAGTCTGGAATCCGGTTTCATAACCTCGTCCAGTTCGAGATCAATGTCGGCTTCGATGAGGAGAGCGCCTTTGTCATTACATTCAACCATGAGATCTTTCTTCATGTATCGTCCTGCAAACGGGTAGAAGGAGGGCAAGATCTCCGACAAGGATTCCTGCAGCTGCTGGAGATTTTCAGACGTGGCGGCTGGTGATTGGTAGTAGAGAATTCCGACAACATTCATGGTCGGGTTGAGTTCGTCCATGAATGAGATCTTGTAGTGTTTGAAGTAATTTGGAGTTGGGGTGCTTGGTGTTACCAACCTTGTGCGTACAACCTTAACATCCATCACAAATTAATTTGATTCACAACGCTCAGTAAATTAAGTTGGGACTCATAATTAAATGAAACCACAGCTCAAAACTAAACAAGATACCGACAAGTGCATATATTTCGACGGATGGGATCATCTGTCCCAGATCCCTGTCCCACTTTATCCCAAAAGATGAAACGCACCGTTTTATTCCTAAATTTTCTTTTTTTTTTTCCCATTTCTCTAGATTGCTATCGGCTCAGTTCAGCCGATGAAATGACTTCCTTTTTTCTTGTGATTGTTTCCTAACGCAAAAGGAGGAACAGAGGCAAACTGCTAACCGACATATGAAGCCATTACTCATCACAAATGTTTTGTGGCCATTTTTCTTTTTCATCAATTTACAGATTCTAGTTCATCAAAAATCAACACCACAAAATCTTTACTATGAGAATACAAGCAAAATGTTGTAGATAAAAGTATAATCAGTCCGTAATCAAAAACATCAAATTCACTAAATTAATTATACAACAGTAGTCATGACACCTTTGATATCCTTCTTTTGCAGAAGAAATAAAATCCAAAGCCGTAATTCATTTCCGAATTCCGATGGAGAAAGAAGACAAAATTCAAGGAGAATCGGAAAGGGTAGAATTCCATACCTGGAAACTATTTGCCTTTGATTCCTTCAAACAATCACGAGAAATAAGAAAAAAAAATTGTATCAGGTGAGCCGAGCCGATAGCGATCTAGATAAACAGGGAGAGAAGGAATTTAGAATTAAAACGGTCACATTTTGGGACAGAAAGGGACACGGGGTTTGGGACAGAGCATCCCGTCCTTCATATTTCGAACGTATTCAAAGATATTAAAACGCGTATTCATGAAAAAGTTTTACATACAGTAAAATTTCTATTAAGGAGTACTTTTGGGACTACAGAAAAATATAACAAAATGGGACGTTATTCCTAAATAGAGTTCGAAGAAATTTTAATTTTTTTTTCTAATTTTTATATAGATGAATAATAATTAAATATTATAATTACTAAATACATGTATTGTATAGTATTATGTGTAAATACATGTATTGATTTATTTCACCTAAAATATATAGAGTCCATGACTTAAAAGTATGCATTTAACTTGCTCGACAAGTTAGAAATATTTTAGATTCAACAAGAAGGTGGTTATATGGACGACCTATTGAAGACACACAAGTTAAAAGATATGGTTATAACGATGACAAACATGATTTTCATATGCTTTAAGAGTGTACTTGATGCCATTTATTTCAAGAAAATCATGCTTTGTTTGAGTGTTTTGGCATACGTGTTGTTATTGTGAAGATGTTACGCTTGGTTGCTTGTTTCGTTCAAATTTCAGAAAAATTAAGACCAAGTTGGAGTGAAAGAACCATGATTCATTGAAGAGGAGTTCGTTACGAGTTCGTAGGAAGAAACAGGCTAGGAGGCAAATCGGAGTTCGGACGAGAGAGAACGAGCCAAAATAAAAAGGCTGCGCAACCATAAGCAACAAGGTGAACGAGAGTGCACGAACAAAGAAGAAAAATGGTCGTTTTGAGCGGGTTGCTTGGTCGTCATAAGCACCCGCTTATCCACCTGTATCTGAGAGCTATTTTCATGAAGTCCATAAGCAACCTGCATGAGCACCCGCTTCTGGTGCATTTCTTTCCTCCAAAACACGATTTATTCCACTATTTCCTCATATTTTCAGATTTTGAACTTCCTCAACTTGTTCTCCACTACCAACACTATATATACCTCCTTAAACACAAGCCCTAGCCACCATCTACATGCTAACCCACCTCCTACACACAATTTAACATAGGGGTGGATCGGTACGGTATGCCAAAACTTTTTGGTCATACCGTATACCATACCGAAACTTTCGGTATGAAAAAAATCATACCGTTACCATATCGTACCTTTCAGCACACCGCTTTTCGGCATACCGAAAATTTCGGTATGGAAAAAATCATATTGTTACCATACTATTTGTCGGTATACCATATCTTGGTTCGGTATACCGAAATTAAATAATATACCAAAAATTAATTAATATACTGAAAATGAAATAATATATCGAAAATCAAATAATTAACATAAATTTTAGGTATTAATTTCGTTTTATTTATAAATGTTAATAATTATAATGTATTTTATATATATTATGAGATATATTTTAACGGTACTTCGGTATATACCGTTAAGTTACGACATGTACCGTTTTGGTATATACTGACGTTTCAGTATTTACCGACTTTTCGGTATATATCGAATCTTCGGTATGGTACAGTATGCCGCCGGTATAAGAAAAGTTGTATTGTTATTGTACCAAAAATATTCGGTATGGTATCATACGGTATTGAAACTTTCGGTATATTGATATTTTCAGTATTTTCGGTATATTTTCGGTACAATAACTTCGGTATACAACAGATTCGGTATTTTTGTCCACCCCTATTTTAACATTTTCTCACACACTACATCATTTCTACCATTGTTGAAAGTTGAAGAAGGTGGAATCAAGGATTCAAGCTTGAAGACTACAAAGTTTATAGAATTTGTCACTTATCTCTTATTAATCTTTGTATCTTTCAGTATGTTTTCTATTAATTTGGAATTTGTGTTGAACATGAGAATGATTGGCAAAATTTCAATGTTCTAGAGAATTGTTGAAACTCATAGATGATGATGGTTTTAATCTATTGATTATATTTTACCTTCCATTTCATGATTGTAGTTCTTGGTACTTGATTTTCATGTTAGAATAGTAGGCCACTTTTCTATACGTGACAAGTGTTTGTATAAAGTCCTAGCCAATTTATATGTTCATTGAATGCAAGAACTACCAATATGCATGCAATTGAGACTAAGTGGTGATATTTGCAAGCATAGGAGCTTATTATCTTCATGTTCTTTTTGGAGTTAATTGATTGTCTCGAGTCCTAAACGGATAGAGTCTTTCGTTAATCTACTTTTGCATTCTCATTGAGAGGTGGAGTGTAATTATTTGTGTGACTGTTTCTCATGTCTTGGATTAAAATTGGTTGAATAGATTAATAGGATTAGACCATCATTGTTGTCGAGTGGAAGCATTCCCTAGAATCGACCCTTTTTATCTCTTGTATCTTGCATATCTTTTCTTGTTTATTATTTGTTTTACTTGTCTTAATTGTCAAATTTCCTTTCTAGTAAATCACCTCAATTTCCGATTTAGTCTAAATAGAGTTGAACAACATAGTAATAGTAATCATGAGAGTTAAAAATTAGTCTCCGTGGATATGACCTTGCTTGCCACTATCTATATACACATCGTACACTTACAGATTATTGATGGAAAGAGAAGATGCAAAATCTCGTGCTAAATGGAGAAAGAAAGGTCGTGAGGACACTCTCTATCCTCTGTCTCAGCAACAAGGATCCCTATTCCGAAAACCCGCCGTGCCCACTGACGGATCTCGAAAGGAGAAATCTCATTCTTCTATTCCCAGCGTGACTCCTGCTCACAAGGAAGGAAGAGAACATGAGAAGGAGAAAGAAAATGAGAAACCAAAAAAGAGAAGTGGAAGCAAGACACTATGGTCTTTGATGTTGAACAACAGAAGAAAATCTCCATTCTTATTCCTGATGGTGGAAAGAAAAAGTTGGTCAAGGCCTCTGCTGCTATGAAGTGACAAGCCATGGTTGATGCAGGGAAGAAGAAAGAGGTTGAAAAGCCAAAGGAAAAGAAGATGGTTGAAAAGCCAAAACAGAAACAAAGGAGAGTTGTTTTGCCCTCGTTGATAATTAATGATCCCAATCCTGCCAAACACACATGGGCTCAGATGAGGAAACAGGCTGAGGAAGCTGCTGCAGCCTTGGAAAAAGGTAAAGGAAAGATGGATGAGGCTCCAACCAAGAGAAAAATAGGGAAGGAGCAAATGTCTAAGGAGCCCGTTGACATTGATTCAGGCTCTGAGAATGCTCTGGACAGTGTTGCTGGAAACTCAAGGCACAAAACTCCCGAATCTATTGGGAATGTGGCAAGAGCACCTCGAGTTCGCCATTCTGCTGTTGTGGATACCTTGAGGTTCAAGTCTGATGAGCACCAAGAAAGATGGGGTACGGTGTTGAAAAAAAAAATTGTTGTGGAGAAGTTTGTGAAGTCCAAGTCTTTGGAAGAAATTGGGCTGTTGAAATTATTGAAAGATGTGAAGTGGGATCAGACTATACTTCATGTGAGAAGGTTTATGCCTTCTATAATATTAGAGTTCTACTGCAATCTCTCCAAGAGCATCAAGAATCATACATAGAGCAAGTGCTTCAAATCATATGTTAAAGGACAGTACATTGATTTTTCACTTGGAATTATCAATGCTTTTTTAATCATGATGAATATGATGATGAGGATGAGGAGATCTCCATTGATGAAGTGGCAAAGGGTTTGACTGGTGGGTTCCATCGTTGATAGCCTACCAACAGTGATAGCATCAGTGGGATTCATCTCACTATGAAGTTTACCGTGTTGCACAAGATCGTGGTGTTCAATTGGTTTCCCTCTGGCCATACATCCACATTGGGTAAGAACCTTGCTGCTATTATGTTTAAGATTGGTCAATTCAAGAATTTCAACTTTGGAAAGATTGTGTTCGAGCATGTGACTAATCATGTTGTGGAGTTAGAGAAGGAAAGATGTTTGGGATATCCCAGTTTGATCTTTGGATAATTCAATCTTAAATGCCTGATGTGATTCGTGATGGTGATATATGGGCAAAGGACCCAAATTTTTTCATATTTAACAATAAGTTGTTCAATGAGGTGCATCATTTTCGTAATATTGAGGGCCTTGTTTTGAAGTTAGATGCGGTACAAGGCATTTTGTGCCACTTACTGAGCTTCCCCTTGCTCGAGCACATGCCTTAACTGCAAGGATGCATCACAAGCTGACCAGAGAATACAATTCTCTTGACAAGATCATCAAGTCCCTCCAGATGAGACAAGCCTCTAAAGCATCTCTACTTTACGATGCTTCTGCTTCAGTTTCTAAGGTTGGTGAACCTTCTGGAACGAAGAATGCTAATGCTGAGCCAGAAACTGATCCTCATGTTGAGTTTGAGACTGAGCTCAAACGTGTTAAGATAACTATGGTGACAGTGAGGATGAAGAAGAGGCTGAAGAAGAAGAGGAAGATGATGAAGATTACACAGCTGCTAACAGCTTGGAGCGTGATGCCAAACATCACAAGTAAGATGGATCCAAATCTCCTTCTATCTAGCTGCTCTTGTTGGTCTTATTTCTCGTTTTTTCTCATTTTGTCATTGATGCGAGACAAAAAAGGGGAATAGTAGCGGTTTTTGATTGTCTTGGATTTCTGGATTTCTGGTTTTGTATTATGTTTATATTTTTGTTTGTTCCACTGTTGCAAGGAGTTCTTATCTCCTTAATAAAATGAAGTTATTTTTGAAGATTCCCTATAAATTGTGTTAAGGGAGTTTGATTCCAAGCAATCCCATGTGTTTAGTTTAAGGGGGAGTTAATATTATTCATGAAGCTATTTCATAGTCCCAAGATCAGATTAAGGGGGAGCTTTTATACTTTATCTTCATATGTGCATCATTGTTTGAAGCTAAGCTTGAAGATGTTTATTACTCTAATATTGATTGCTTGGATTATTGTTTTGTCTACATAAATTCCAAAGGGGGAGATTGTTAGATTCGAGCATGTAGCTCAATCAAGTCGGCAGGTTTATGTAGAAATTAGTCACACTGAAGTGTTATAAGTTGTGCTGACACAGAATGGTGATTCTGTTCTTCACTCTGAGCTAGATCGATGTGTAATAGGTTGGAATAGATTCGGAAGATTTGTTCCATATTCATGCGGATATTGCAGAGATCTTTTCCTTATCATTTCCTGACACGGATAAAATCTTATCCGGTGAATATATTTTATTGTTCCACAAGGTAAGCCTCCAAAGGATGTTTCTATCTACAAGGAAACTAGGGTAAATCAGTGAAGATAAGATCTAGGGATTCTCAAGACCTATTTATATCTAAACCTACATCATTTGGAGGCTACCGCTGCTTTAGCTATATTTCATTATATTGATAGCTAGTATACTTATGTGAGTGAGTATTTTTCATATTGTACTTGAGAGTGTTTGTTCATATAAAAATACTTGGGAGAGAGGTGAGCGTCGGGTTATGACTCGAGCTTAGATTGTTTAAGTGCGTCTTGAACAATCATTAGTTCACGCTAGATTGTGAAGGGTGCGAGTTAGGAGGTTTCATACAGTTGACGAACTCTATGAGTAAGAACTTGTAACTGCAACTTACAATAGTGAATTGATTATGTTTTAGGCAAGATGGCCCCTAGACGTAAGTTAACCAATTAAACTGGGTCACCATTTTTGTGTGTTCTTTACTCAGCATATTTGTTATTTACTGTGTTAATCTATGTGTTAAGTTATGCAGTGACAAATACAATTTATATGCATAAATTGTTAGTATAAATTTTTCATATAGTAATGCATGAAAAGGTATATTAATATCTTGAAGTCAGGAACTGTACTGCAGTCTACAGACGTACCCCCAAAAAAAATTAAAAATAAAATAAATAAAATAATAATAATAATAATAATAATAATAATAATAATAATAATAATAACATGTTTATATTATTTTTTCTACCTGGCCTATTCTCAAAAATCACAAGTTTGATCCAAACAGCTTATTCTCAAAGCCATTTTAATATAAAAAAATTAAAAGCTCAAATACATATATATTAAGCCCAAAATAAGAAATAAAACAAAAAATAAAATAGAGATGAATAGTGAGAAAAATAACAGAGAGAAGCATATGCTCTGCTCCAAAACTCAAAATTGATATATTCATGGAAGATATAAAAATAGATGATGAGTTTCAATATTTGCACGGTATTGGTTCCCTTTCAATAAAACTTGTTGAAACAAAGAGACATGTGACTTATTCTTTAGTATTTTTGCTCATCAAATTAGTGTTGATTCTTTTGGTATTAATTATTTAATTTTTTTCATTTTTATTTTGAAGTGTATTTACAATGGAAGAATATAACAATTAATTAAGCTTAGTCTTAGTCACATTAGGAAGGATGTCTAGGCCTAAAAACGGACAGTATGACATTTCAAAAAATTTGGTTGTCTACCCCTGGCAACCCTCCATACTCTTAACATTTTGCACCCCCAAATTCAAAATCCTAGATACGGCACTGTATATATGAAATGCAACTGATACAATAAACCGCTAAGGTAAGGAGAAAATCCTAATAAAATTGATAGATACCTGATTTTTGTTAGTTAAATAAATTAAATGCTGTAAGAGCAATGTTTACTGTCAGTACGCTCTTGCGCGGCTGCGCCTGCTTTATATAGATCTTCATTTCATACGACAAGAATATAACAATACTATATGTATGCATGCAAAAGGAGACGACATGTTTTAAAAACAATAGGGGTATCTTCGTAATTTGCAATTTTTCTTATAATGCAAAATATTTATGCTGTTATTTGAATACTCCCTCGTCCCATTCATTTTGATTGAGTTTGTTCAGGCACTGATATTAAGTGTGAAGGTGATATTTAGTGTAATGAATAGATCTGTACCTAATATCAAAGAGCGGCCGATTCTTACAAATTTGATTTACCTAGTTATATTCCTATTCTTATATTTATTTTAAGGACAATAATGTAAATTTATGTTATTAATTAAAGAATCCTAATTATATTAGAAATCTACCCGAAAATTCTAATACAACACCTTAAACAATTAGTTAATATAATATTTTGAGCAAGAGGGTAATAGGAAACTTTTTGTTATAAGGTTAATTAATATTATCAAGATAAATAACTTATTATGCACAGGCAACGTAACTAGAAAAAGAATAATACATACTCCATTTATCTCGTTTAAAATGTAATAATTTTTTTTGGCACGGGTATTAAGAATAAAGTTTTAAGAGTAAAGGTGGTGATTAATGTAGTAATAAGGTGATATAAAATATTTTTAAAGTGAATAAAATATGTGAAGTGATTTTCTAATTATTTCTATGAAAGGAAATGTTACAAGATGAATGAGACATCTCAAAAAGAAATACTACCTCCGGTCTCCAGCTCTCTTCCTATGAGAAAGTGGCACATGTATTAAGGAAAATGTTGTTGAGTTAGTTGTAAGTAGAGAAAAAGTAATTTAATTTGTTGTGAGTGGATAAGTGATCCCACATTGATGTAGTGATATATTAATTAATTGAGATAGTTGTGGATCATATGTGGTATTTTAGGTAAATAAGTTGATAAAGTGATGGTAAGAGATAATAATTTATTGTGGGATTATGTCCAAAAGTAGTTAGGAAGAAACTTGGGGACTGTCTCAAAAAGGAAATATATGAAGAAACTTGAAGATCGGATGTAATATGTTAGTACAAGATAAATGGGATAGAGGGAGTATATATATATTTTTTTATCAGATGCGACTATTGGTGGATTAAAAAAAGGAAGAGTATAATGAAGACTCCTAATTATATTAGAAATCCACCCAAATATTCCAACATTAAAAAATAAAATTAACCAAAAAAAAAATCTTTAGGATAATACTATTTTTTATGAGAAAAAGGGTTGATCAAGAACACGTAACTGGCAAATAAATTTACATGTGCTATTTGTGTATTAGAAAATTAAGTAAGATATATCTCAGAGTTGAAGAACTTATGGTGGATGAGCAAATAGTAAAAGAAATGGGTGAAGAAATGGTACAAGAAATGAATGAATTCATGGTTGAAGAACTTTTGGTGGATGAGGAAAGGGTAGAAGAACTGCATCTCTAGCTCTGTCAATACCCATAATTTTTTAATTACAAGAAAATATCTTTCATAAAGAAAACATAAAGATATGCAATCCAATTTTAGAAATTAAACATATTTTTCAAATAAGAAAAATACTATCTCTCTAAAAAAATAATAGTATCGAGTTCCAACACCATAAAATCTGTAGTCCATAAAATCTGCGGTCAAAATTATCATACTCGCTTTGAACCTCAGACAATAACATCAAATATATATTAACGATTATATACTAAATTTCTGAAGATTTTATTGCTCAAATAGATGAAATATCAATGCGCAATTTTTGAAGAGAGGTGGGAGAGAACAACATAGTACCAAAAAGTAATCAAGTAGGTTGGAATCCCAAGTAATTAATTGCTTTTTGACTTTGGAATAATACGTCGAAAATATCAATTATATGAGATTTTCCTGAGAATCTTCTTTATAATAGAAGTAGAGATCCCTAAGCCCACAACCATCCTCATGTTGTTGTGGATTTTTCTCTAATTTTCATTTTAAATTATCTAAAATATAGGCATCCACTTTCAATATACTCCCTCCGTCTACGAAATGATTGTCACTTTTGCTACTCCACTCACATTTATTGTGGGATCCTTACTCCACTCACAACAATACTCACTATAATTCGTTACTACTTACCATTTTCTTAAAACTCGTGTCGTCCACAATGTGGCAACCATTTCATGGACGGAAGAAGTATATAGTAGTAGTAATAGTAATTCTAATTCTAAATTAAATATATACATATTAATAGATAATTAATCACCTTTTTCCATATATATTTAGCCGTTATGATCCATAAATAAATTTGCATTAAATTAAAAATATCAATTTATTGGAATAAATAATATTCCCTCCGTCCACGAAATGGTTGCTACTTTTGCTACTTAAATTTGTCCACGAAATGGTTGCCACTTTTGTTACTCTACTCACATTTATTGTGGGACCATTACTTCACTCACAACAATATTCACTATGAGTCATTACTATCTATCATTTTCTTAAAATCCGTATCGTTCACAATGTGGCAATCATTTCGTGGACGCAGAGAGTAACGTCTATGACCATTATAATTCTGATATCAAATAGTTATTGTAATTATCCTACCCCACCGTACATTTTTACATTTTTGTTTCTTATTATCTAAAATCTTACATATATATGCATCCACTTAATTACCAAATTATACTATTCATTAATATTTTTCAATCAATTTATTAAATTCCAACGTTACAAATGCAATAATCATGTCGATCAAGTAATTAACTTCCTATTTTTATACCCTTTTGTGCTTATAAATTTTATAGTTTCTTAACGAAAAGTTTTGTATATAAGATCACAAAAACTATTGCATATGCAAAATGACTATTATAGATGCATAGTTTCAGATCTCCACCGCATGTTCAATGGAAGTTCTAGATCAATTAATACACGCGCACAAAGTTAAGAGCTGAATGGGAGAGAAGGAAAGTCAAGCAAGGGGAAGATGAAGATTGTCGACAAGTTAAAAAGAACTTCGAACAATCTATATATGTAAATTATGAATGTTAGTATGTGACTCGTATATATATATAGATCATATGAGAATAGATCTTATTATAAGAAATGAGAATGAACTTTCACCATAGATTTATAGGTGATGGTGGGTCAAGATTTATCTTGGTCAAAGCGGGTCAAACCTGGGTCAATCTGTTGACTTTCTTTTCCGATTTTTTTTTACGGTCACCTCATATGCACCACTTCATATATTCGGATGCATCACATGATATAACGAGATGCATCACTAAGTGCATTGAGATGCACTAGATTTTCAAGTTTTTCATTTCTTTTTTTTGATATTTTATTAAAATTTTCAGATTTATTTTCCCCTGGTTTTTTGTTTGGCTCTTCGTTTTTTTGTTTGCCGCTTCTTGTTTGGTCAAGATTCCAGCGAGAGGAGTCGAAGGCCTTAGATCGAGCCGAAAAAGTCTAAATTATTGGCTGACGATTATCCTTATATTAGTAATTGGAGTGAAGGTGGAGCCGGGGAAAAAATCTGTAAAAAAAACTGAAAAAAGAACTGAAAAAGAAATCGGACATGCACCACAATGTGTAACCAGATGCACCGCACAGTGTAACTAGACGCACAATATTTTACAAAAATTAAAAAAAAAATGAAAACCAAACTAGTGCATCTCAATGCACTTAGTGGTGCATCTCGTTATATGTGTGATGCATATAAATACATGATGTGGTGCATATGACTTGACTGAAAAAAACAAAACAAAAAAAAACAAAAAGTATTGTGCATCTCAATGCACTTAGTCGTGCATCCGAATATATGAATTGGTGCATATGAGCTGACCCAAAAAAAAAGGTAACGGGTTGACCTGGATTTGACCAACTTTGACCCGCTTTGACCTGGGCAATGGTGGAGATTAATTTCTATTTCTCACTTTAATGGCTCTTCTCATGGTAACCACTCCATATTTATATTTATATATATATAGGGATGAGTTCTAGTAAAAATAGCCCCTAAAGTGAGAAATAGGAATAAATCTGGACCACACATCTCAAAAAAAGGGCGGGCGTGTGGCTTTCACGCGCGGCGCGTGTAGCTCACGCGTCAATTTTTTTTTTTCTTCTTCTTCTTTTTTCTGGGCGATTTTTCCTTAAAACACGGTGCATTTAGATACACTGTGTGGTGCATCTAGATAGACTGTGTGCTGCATCTGGTTACACATTGTGGTGCATGTCATTTTTTTTTTCAATTTTTTGTTTTTCAGTTTTTTTTTGAGATTTTTTTTCTCGGCTCCGACTTTACGGCTCCGCCTTCGCTCCGATTACTAATATAAGGATAATCGTTGGGCAACAATTTGGATTTTTTGGCTCTCTCCGAGGCCTTTGGCTCCCCTCGCTCGAATCTTGACCAAAGAAAAAGCGGCAAACCAAAAAATATTTTCGTAAAGCATAGTGCATTTCCTTACACCTAGTGGTGCATGTGATTACACTGTCCCGTGTATATCAGTACACGTAGTGGTGCATCTCATGAACCACAATGTGGTAAATGCACCACACTTTACAATGAGATGCATCACAACGTGAAACTAGATGCACCATACGTTGACATGAGATGCACCCAACTTTATGGAAAAATCAAACCTTAAAAAAAACATTGAAATTAAAAAAAAAAAAAAAGCTAGAAATTTTTCATCCGGATGCACTCCCCTTCTTAGCGAGATGCACCAGATAAGTGGTTGAGATTAATTCTCATTTCTTAGGATAAGGGTCATTCTTATATGATCCTAATCCTATATATATACATTCCAGTGAAAAACCTAATTATCCTAAAATAGAATTAATCTCAACTACACATCTATGAATGATGGATGGTCAAGATTTTATCCTAGTCAAAGCGGGTCAATCCGAATTAATCTATTGACTTTTTATTTTTTTACGGTCAGACTATATGCACCACACCATGTATTCATATGCACCACACTATAGAATGAGATGCACCACTTAGTGCATTGAGATACACTGAATTTTCATTTTTTTTCTTTTCTTTTAACGGTCAAATCATATGCACCACATCATGTATTCATATGCATCACACTATATAATGAGATGCACCACTAAGTGCATTGAGATGCATATTGTTTTTATTTTACATATTTTTTTCTTCGGCTCCACCTTCGGTTCCGATTTTACGGCTCTGTCTTCGCTCCGATTACTAATATAAGGATAATCGTCGACCAACAATTTGGATTTTTCGGCTCACTCCGAAGTCTTCTGTAATACACCAAACTTCCCTAAGTCATTAAGTGCGTATTAATTAAGTTAATATGCCTATATAATGTGTTTTGAGTGCTAAAAATTTTCGCGAAAATAAATTTTTCTGTATGACGAAAATGCCTTTATGTTCCCTAATGTGATTTTTCTCGTTTCGATTATTCGAATCGAGTATGTGATGCATTGTTTGAGCTTTTTATATGATTTTGAGTTTGAGTATGAATTTCGGAATTTTCTGAGAACTTTGATTTTTAGATGAATAGTAACATAAACCGAGAAATCACTATTCATTGACCGACTCCAAATTTAGTCTAATTAGATTCATTTGAATCTAAAATTAATTCTAAGACTTTTGAGATAAGTCAGAGAATTTTTTGAGATTATTTGAAGAAGTTTTAAAAATAATTGCTTAACGACACGTTTAGTCGAGCAGTTTTTATGAATTTATTCGTTAGAAGGAATCTTGGCATAAAAATTAGATGATTGGATTCCTTAATTTATTTAGGGAGTTATAAGACGAATTAGAGAGAATTTCAACGTCGGGAAAGAGACGAGAAGGGTTATTAAACGTTTGAGGGAATAATATAAAAAAACGGAGATATTTTCTACCGAAAAATTTATTAACCGGGTATAATTAACAATCATAATCTTCATGTTTATCCTCAATAATAGCCTCAAACCTAATTACACTCTCACTTGAGAGAGCGGAGGCTACTCTCCCTCTCAAGGTGACAACACATCTTATTCTCTCTCTCACTCCAATCTCTCAAGACCTCCCCCCTCTCTCTCTATTTAAATCTCTCACTCTCGATCTCCTCTCTCTCTCTCATATCTTTCTATATCTTGTTATCAAGTAGATACATCCCCCTTGAATTATTATCCATATGCATCTCTCTCTAAACTCTATAAACTCTCTCTCTACCGAAAATAAGCAAAGGAACAGCCCTCCCTTCATTTTTTTCTTCATCTTCATCGAAACATATACATATATACATACAAAATTCCTCCATGATCCATGCATGAAGCTTTGAGGATTTTGATGTAGTTTTCCATCTTCATCTTTCAAAGATCATCAAAAGAAGTAAGTTTACATCTATATCTTTATTTCAAGCTTGAATCAAGCTAAGAAATCCCTTATTTTTCTTCTACTACCTATCGATTTTCATAGCTCTTCACGTAAGGGATTTGTTCTTTATTATTTGATCCTTGATAACTTGTATATATTTTCATGCAAGGAAAGGAGTTAAATCCATCTCCTTATCATCATCATATCCATCGAGCCTACCATCAAGCAAGGAGGAGCTTGATTTAATTTTAAGTATGGTTTTTATTCATTTATTCAAGATATGTATATGTATAAGTATGATGATAAAGGAAAAACATGCATGATTTACTTTATGCTTAGGCAAACCTTAGGATCGATGATGATGGTAGGATGATCAACAAGAGGTTTAAAAATCGATCTAAGGTTAAAGGATGAAAGAAATTAATCTATCCTAAAAAGACATAAAAATCGATTAAGGGAAGAAAATAGGAAAAATAATTATTTGATGAGTATTTGATGATTATTTGATGCTATTATGATGATATATGTCTTTGATGTTGATTTGAGTGATTTATATACTTAGATGTGGATATGAGAATTTTTATGAATTTTTATGGATTTTATTGCATTATTGTCGATTTATTTGTGAAAAAAATGAAGAAAATATGCTTAAATGCTTATTTATGAGTTTAATGATGTTTATGATGAATATGAGAATGATGAAGCATGAAAATATGATTAAGATGTGATTTTAAGTTATTATATGAATTTTAGAGAAAAATTCGAAATATATGAATATTTGAAGAAAATAGGTTTTTGATGATTTTAATGAAGTATGATGATATTGATGATGATGATGATGTTAAGATGTTAAAGATGAACTTTTGAAGAAGTCTAAATGCATGAAAATTTAAGAAATTAAGAGAATATGATTTTTATGAATTTTATTGAATTTTTGGAGATAAAAATCGATTAAAATGAGTATAAGTATAAATATGAGTATTTTTTATGTTCTTGAGTAAATATGAGTATTTTTTATGTTCTTCATGTTCTTGAAGAAATTATGAAGATTTAAAGATAATATAAAATAATTAGAAATTAATTATTTTATTTTATATATATATATAAACCGAATATATATATATATATATATGTGTGTGTGTGTGTGTGTGTGTGTGTGTGTGTGTGTGTGTGTGTGTGTGTGAGAGGAATTTCATTAAATAATGATGAAATTAAAGAGTAAATAAGATATTAAGCATGATTTGAGTCAATTGAGAAAAGAAATAAAATCCTATGAGTTTAATCTAGAGAAAATCGAGATATATAAATATATATATTAGATAAAAGAAAAATAAGAGAGAAAAATAATAATGAAAGATGAAGTTATGAGTTAATAAAAAAAAGAAGGATATTTCTTTGTTAAATATGTTAAAATTTTGATTATATAGCAAAGATAATGCATGAGTTTGATGATGTTGTTAAGAGAAAAATAGAATATTAATGTTATTATTTTGAGAAATAAAAAGTAAAATAGAATAAAAGAGGACGAATTTTTTCATGAGAAGATGTCTTAGAAGTCTAGTATACGAGTCAAAGAGATAAATCACTTGTATTTAAGTTTGTTTATGATAAACGAGAAATTAATTAAGAAAATATTATTGAAGAAATAATAATAATACTAAAATATTCAATTAATGGAATATTTATTGAAAAATTGAAAGTCTTGAATGAAGTGAGTTATGAAATTGACGTTTAAGTCTTTGAGTATGCTTTGATGATTGATTAATGATTATGAAATGTTAAGTTCTTGATGTTATGTGATGTGTTAAGTGATTTGATGATGTTATTTGAGTATAATTAAGCAAGTTTGCTTTTTGAATCACTTAAAAAGGAGTTAAAATGTAGAAGTTATCGAGCAGCGAAGTTTTTAAATGAAAAACCGAGTTTTTGATTAAATTAAACGAAAATTGAGTTTTAAAATAAAGAAAAAGAATAAATAATAATTATTTAATGTTAAAATATTAAGTTGAGATTTTATACGAGTATGAATACGTATTTTGAGGAAAATGATAACGTATTTTAGAGTCATGAAATACGAAGTAAAAGTTTGAATATTAAATTCAAAATAATTATTATTATTTGAGTCTAACGAAATGATTTTCGTTAAGAGTCTGAAAGTTATAAGTTCTTAAAAGTTATGAGTCGAGCAATAATGAGCCATTAAATGATTGTGTTTAAGATGTGACGTATTTCTGAAGTTTCAATATTTGATTATGATTATGTGAATGAGTATAATTTTATTAATCTATTATACTTGAGAAATTAATCACTTATTTAATAAATGTTTTGAATATTGATATCGATGCTTGAGTATTATGAGGATGTTTGAGTATTAATGTGAATACGTGTTTATAATGTGAAGGTTGAAGTGAACATTTGATTTTCAAAATGAATGTTTGAATATTGAAATAAGTGCTCAATTGTGTATGAATGAGGTATGATGATAATAGTTGAGATTTAACGTTACGATTTGCCGAAATCATATTACTTGAGTACATGAGAAGTTATGACGAATTAAATAGTAACTTATCGATTTACGTAAAGATTAAAATATCATATTAAAAACGAGAATCTGAGTTTGAGAGTTATTAGAAACCGAGTAATGACGATGATTCGAGAACGAGAAATCGAGTAGGATATCGATGTAGAGAAGTTTAAATAAGTTAAGAACAACCCGAGTCATGTAGAAGTCTTTCAGCCGAGCCCTAAGTCTATCTTATGTTTTACGAGATAGTAATCTCGTTCTTATCCGATGTTATTATTGAAGGGCCGAGCGGGACTGGAAAGTAGTCGGGAAGCGTAAAGTAAGTTACCTCGACCCAATATACCAGAAGTCAGGTGGATTTTCTGAACTAAAATCAAATGATGAATGCGCTTACTATTTATGTATTACGTGCGCTTTTCAAATTGATTAACTTGCCTAAATGTTCCAAATGTTTTGGTATGCAATCATCTACGTATTATAATTGTTAAGGGTCCTGTGGACGCACGGGAAACAGGTCCTATGAACGCATGGGATAGTAAGTCTTGTCAGATACTAGACAATGCATGCATTAGGTGACTGTAAGCTTTACTTCAGTATAGCCAGTCACAATGTTCGAGAAGGAGGCCTACTTCTCGACACCACAGAAAGATCAGTTGTAGATTGATTCATACCTTAGTATAAATGTCTGCAGATGATTTCAGAAAAGTATGAAAATATTTTTATGGCTGTCACAAGCGGTAAACTGTTTTTAAATGATTATATCTAACCCTTGTGATGCAGCAAAAGAGGCAAGTCTAATCATATAGCTCTAATGAGCAGAGTTTCAAATGTTTTTGGCATGTGTTCACTGAGTACGAAGTACTCACGCCCTGCATATTGTTATTTTCAAAACGTGCAGGTCAGCTTGGGTGAAGAGGTCGTGGTGTGCTTGAGCGGCTCATAGTTAATATAAATCTATTTTGGAAGTTTGGCTTGAGGTTATGTGTCTTCATACATATAGCCTTCGAACTTGATGTTGATGTTTGTGGTCCGCTGCAACACTGTTAGTCTATTGACTTTGATTGCATGTTTGAATTTCGTGTTAGTGTGCTCGAAACAATCTCCTGTTTGTCTTTCAGTTCTGCATGACTTGGATTTCCAAAACACTTAATATATTTTGAAGCCGATGTAAATTAATCATGCTTGTGTATTTGATAGTTCTTTGCAAACATGTAGATAATTACTATTGTTTCTTGTCGATTACCCTTAATCACGAGCATGAATCCTTGTTGAGTCAAGTTTATTCGATGGATTCACCTTCACACTCCAATGGAGTCTGGTCGTTCCTACACACCGGATTTCGGGCTGTGACACCTTCGGTTCCCCTCGCTCAAATCTTGACTAAAGAAAAAATGGCAAACAAAAAAATGAAGAGGCAAACAAAAAAAACGGGGGAAAATAAATCTGAAAATTGAAAAAAAATCGAAAATATGTTTCATCTCAATGCAGTTAGTGGTTCATCTCATTCTAGTGTGGTGCATATGAATACATGGTGTGGTGCATATGGCATGACCGTAAAAAAAATAAAAAAAAATTGAAAATATATTGCATCTCAATGCACTTAGTGGTGCATTTCGTTATATAGTGTGGTGCATATGAATGCATGGTTCGGTGCATATGGTCTGACCATAAAAAATAAAATAAAATAAAAAAATTCAAAAAAAAGTCAACGGATTAACTTGGTCCAATCTTGACCATCCATCCCTCCTAAATCAATGGATGAGATCAATTCTCATTTTTTAAGATAATAAGTATTTTTATATGAACATAATTCCCCCTCTCTCGCTACACACACACACACACATATATATATATATATATATATATATATATTGTTGGGAATTTATTAATATGAGTTTTGATGAATTCCAAAACCGACTGACCCCAACCGAGTACATGTTGCCAGAACCTAATGTTAGAATTTAGGCTCGCTGTTTGAGCAAAGTTAAGATTTTATCTTTACAGGTCTCCAGCTGAAGATGGCAACAAGGCATTACTCAGACAGAACATCAGTTATGATGAAAGACAACTGAGAGTTCATTTGTTCAGATGGAATGAGGGGGAAGTCTTCAGAACATCAGTTGTAAAGGCCAACTGAGGATTCGTCAGATGAGAAACAGTAGAGAGGAAGAGAACATTAGATGAAAAGGAAGTCATCTGAAGTTTCCAACTCAACTGACTAAATACAAGGAAGACAACTGAGGGTTCAGTTTCAGAACCTCAGTTGTAGAACTCAAACAAGAAGATCAACAGCATGAAGTTCAAAGTCAGCTGAGAGCTCAACGGTTCAGTCAGAACATCAGCTGAAGACCACTCAGATAAAGATCAAGATTTTCAACCAACTAATCGAAGTTGACTGTCAGAAAGGTTTAAGATTTGAATTTCAAAAGAAAGTCACATGAGGGTTTGACCGTTCAGTCACTACCCCATCTGGCCCAACACAAGGCTGTCTCAGAAGAAAAGCAGAAGAGGACAGATGCCATATCGGGAAAGTCTGCAGAGATGAGAGACAAGCTATCGCTTTCAACAATCAGAGATCAACAGCTCTTCCAACGGCTAGTTGATTCTCTCCGCCTATAAATAGAGGCATTCTCTCATTCGAGAGAGATATACACACGAGACAAGAGATAGAGAAGTGCAATCACAAGAAAATCAAGCGCAAGAAAAATCTGCAAAAATCTTATTCTAAGAACATCAGCAGCTGAGAGTTCAAGAGTGATAGAACATTAGTAGCTGAGGGTTCATAGAGTTTTAATCTATCTTATATCTTAGTTTGAGTGTTCATTCGTTCAAGCCATAGATCCAGCTCTCATTAGTGATCGAGCTGTAGTTGGAAAATCCACCCACATACACACCTTAAAAAGTGTCTGTTAGGATCATACTCTTCCTGTAATTGAGTAGCTAGGTCGTCAAGTACCCGCAAACTTGACATAGGTTGTTAAGTACCCGTAAACTTAACTGTAAAGGTTGATAAGTACCCGTAAACTTATTACAACGGTTGCACAGCCCGGATAAGCTGTGTGGAACTGTCCAGAAGAACTTGGACTGAGGTGTGAGGATTCACATCTCCCCGTGGACGTAGGAGCGTTATCTCCGAACCACGTTAAATCCCGTGTGTCTGTGTTTATTTTTTTATTCAGTTGCTTATTGCATTCTTATCTGATCAAACTAACCAGCATACAAACTGTATCTTTGCATATTCAACTGTTTTGGTTTTTGACCAACCCTGCACTAAAAAGCGTGAGTTGCTATAACGAGTTTTAATTCCCACCACATTCCGCATAGCCTCACTCTTCCAGCTGAGGTTGCTTACTCAGCTATGAGATTCCAACTGAGTTCATCTTACTCAGTTGAAGTATTTTTTTAAGGGTTAAGTTTTAAAATCCTAACTTGTGTATTCCCCCCCCCCCCCTCCATACACCAGTAACTCGTTTCGGGACCATCAAGTGGTATCAGAGCAGTGGTTCAAAAGACTGCTGACTCTGTTTCACAAGGTGTGAATTCGAGAAATTTTCTTCAGTGGTCAACTGAACAGATCTTTTCATGCTAGTGCATCTTTGCTCGCATTTTTTTCTGTTTTTTTTTTGCGCAGATGGACGTCAAGGTAAGATCGTCGTCATGTTCTCAGTAGTCAATTATACGTCATGGAGAACTCGAATAAAGAAGATCTTTCTGTCAAAGCATCACAGGATGCAACAAGTTCTCTCTTCCGGACCAATAGTCATTAAAGAAAGAATAGCTCGCACTCCCACAAATCCTAACGATGGAGATACAGTGGTGGAGTATGTGGAGAAACAGCCAGAAGACTACTCTCCAGAGGAGGCCAAGGTGAGCCAGTTGGATATCTGGGCTCAGAGCACAATAATGTCTACAGTTGGACAAGAATATCTGCCCTGAATAGAGGAGTGTGAGACTGCAAAAGAGATGTGGGACGTTCTGGCATCGCTAACTGAAGGAATCGACGGGACGAAGGAAAACAAGTTCTCACATGCATGTCAAGATTTCGACAACTTCAGTCTGCGACCTGATGAGACTATTGATCAGCTAGAGCTCCGGTTTATGGACATCATCAGAAGAATCCAGTCCATCCGGAGAGGAAAATACACACTAAGAGAAATTAACCTCAAAGTGTTGCAAGCTCTACCGGCTGAGTGGGATACTTTCACCAATATCCACGAGAGCCGAGCTGACCTTGGTGAAATGAGAACTGAAAGATTGTTCACAATCTTGAAAGGAAATGAGTATAAGGTCAACAGGAGGAGATCGCAGCCCTCAGGTCAGACAAGTAGAATTGAGGATGTTGGCTCAGCCTCAAAGTCAGTTGCTCTCCGAGCTGATTACTCAAAATCGAGATCATCAAGGCCAACCAGATCAGCTGACACGACTGCAAAGGAGCCAAGCAGAGAGGAACTGCAACAGAACATTGCAGCTTTGTCAAAGAAGCTAGCCGAAATGGACACTCGGTTCGGCAAATATAAACGTTTCTATAAATAAAATCGAACTCGAGACAGTTCAAAGCCAATCACCAATGGTTGCTTTGAATGCGGAAAGGAAGGTCATTTCAAGGCTGATTGCCCAGATCTATCGAAGAAAGAGAGAGATGCTCTAAGGGCCAAACAAGCTGGAAAGAATAAGGCCATGGTTGCAGAAGAAGCAGCTGACGATATGGATATCTTCACTGACACCGAAGATGAAGATGAGCTGACTTCTACCAACAATGTCATCAGTCAGGATCAATGCCTCATGGCACTTGGAACCAACCAAGATGATATTGAGGTACAATCTAATCCTGCTCAGTTAAACTCTTCCAATACTTCTAACATGCAGGAATCTCTGAACGATGAGTTGGAACCCTCCTGGAGTGATTTTTAAGAACTCAGTGAGGAGCTGCATCACCAATCGGTTGAGTTTAAGAGTCTTCAAGCTCAGTTCGCCAAACTTGAAGATTCCTTAACCGAAAAGGACGATCTGATCAAAAGCCAAACCGAGGAGATTGAGAATCTCAAGAGTCAACTGAACGAGGCTAAGGCTCCAGCTGATGAGGAGTTGACAAAGCAGAACAAGGAACAGCAAGATCAGTTGAAAAATCAAGATGCTCAGATCGAACAGCTGATAAAGAAGTCGGATGGACAAACCGAGCAGATAGTTGTACTCGTCAAAGAGTTGCAAACTGAGAAGGACAATCTAATTAAGCTGTATCAGTCATCCAAGATCATAGAGAATCTTATCAGTTATAGTAGACAGATGGATGACGTATCAGGTCTCGGTTATGATGTTGTCAAGGATACTGGGATTCCTCCAGCAACCTTCATCAAAGCTGTAGAAGTCACAGCTGTCGAGCCAGACACAGCTGAGTCTCCTGAAGCTAATTCAACCTCTACCTCTCAACAAGTTCAAACGACCAATAGGATTACAACTGAGAAGGGAAAAGGAGTAGCTTATGTAGGACAGAATGTTCCATCGGTTGAGGTATCAACCGAGGGGGAATGTTCCAAAAGTCAGAAGAGGAATCAGAGGCATCGAAGGCACAACCGCAACCGAACTCAGAATCAGAGCCGACCTCTGCATCAACCTCAAAGTCAACATCGGAAGGAATGGAACCGACCTCAGAACAGACATGGGCTCAATCATCTGAATCAACAGCGGTTCCAACATCAGTTCGACCAAAGGTTCCAACCGAGTCAACCAATGAGGAACTGGTCAAACAACTGGAGATATTCATACCATAATATGAATCATCAACAGGGCATGAACAGCTACAGACAACCCTCAGGAAGTTAGAATCATAATCAGCCACAAAGATTCCAACATGGCGTCCGACCTCACAGACAAACTCAACAGGATAAGAATCGCCATCAAAACAGGGGGAAAGCCTCACCTCCTAAAGCTCAACATGGGAGAAATCCAACTCCTCCCAAGAAACAGAACATCACTACTAACAACAAGCCTAAGGATAACCGAGGTGTTGTTATAGTTGATGATGAAGGAAAAGTAATCTGGAATGATAAATCCATCCGAGTTTACAGGGAAAAGCGACGCACAGTTCCAGCGGGAACTGGTTCTAACCCTCCAGGACCCAACTGAAATTGGGGACCTAAGCGAGTTTCTCTTTGCAGGTGCAGGAGAAACAGCTGAGGAAGAAGAAGACGTCTGCTACAATGTGGGTGATGGATAGTGGATCCTCGAAACACATGACGAATCTGAAGGATTTGCTTGGAAGTTTCGTGGAGAAAGAAGGTCCATCAGTTACTTTTAGTGATAACTCAAAAGGTTATACCAGAGGTTACGGTACCCTTGAAACCAATCATGTTTCAATTTCTAATGTCTCTTATGTTGATGGATTGAAGCATAACCTGCTCTCCATCAGCCAATTCTGTGATAATGGTTTCTCTATCAAGTTTGATGCACAGGGTTGC
Source organism: Schizonepeta tenuifolia (assembly GCA_029490685.1). Taxonomy (NCBI): domain Eukaryota; kingdom Viridiplantae; phylum Streptophyta; class Magnoliopsida; order Lamiales; family Lamiaceae; genus Schizonepeta; species Schizonepeta tenuifolia. The sequence continues at coordinate 26,355,006 of CM055959.1, forward strand.
AGAGTTAAAGATGTCGGATCAAAGCAGGTGATATTGTTGGGAAATTGATCTCCAACAGGGAATGTTTACTACGCTGACTGGAACAGCAGCCTCCCTGACACTTGCCTGTTATCAAAGAGCAGTTCGGATGTGAGCTGGCTGTGGCACAAAAGGCTCAACCATCTGAACTTCAAGACGATGAACCGACTCGCCAGACAAGAACATGCAAGAGGCATACCAAATCGAGTGTTTTCAACAACCCATATCTGCAGTGCATGCCAGCTGGGAAAGCTCGCTAGATCTTCCTTCCGGTTGAAGTCAACTCCCTCAACCGACCGAGTGTTACAGCTGATCCATATGGATCTCTTCGGGCCAGTTACACCAAAAAACATAAATGGCAACGAATATACATTGGTTGTAACTTATGATTACTCGAGGTACACGTGGACCATTTTCATGCGTCACAAGAGTGAAACCCGAGATGAGCTGCCCAAGCTGATGGATCGGATAGCCAACCAACAAGAGATGAAGATCATTTCTATCCGATCAGATCGTGGAACTGAGTTTCTAAATGAAACCATCATCGAGTATTGCGAGAAGAATGGAATAACTCATCAGACATCAGCCGCGCGTACTCCGCAACAGAATGGCATAGCTGAGCGAAGAAACAGAACGCTGAAGGATGCTGCCACATCCATGTTAGCAAGCTCAGCTCTGCCAAAGAGATTTTGGGCTGAAGCGATCAACACAGCATGCTACACTCAGAATCGATCTCTTCTCACCAAGCGGTTGGGAAAGACACCCTACGAGCTGTGGAGACGCAGAAAGCCAGATATTTCTTATTTTCGCGTTTTTGGGTCTAAGTGTTATATTCAAAACAATGGGAAGACTCAGTTGAAAACTTTTGATGCCAAAGCTTCGAAGGGCATATTTCTTGGATATGCAGCTCGGATCAAGGCATATAGAGTTTTCAACAACAGCTCTCGTGTTGTGGAAATAACACCTCATGTTAGTTTTGATAAATCTACCTTTGAGTGCAGGGAACAGGTTAAAGGACAACAAGCAGATCCAACTGTTCCACCAGTTCTCACCAGATCGCAAGCTCTAAGGGAAAAGAACCTAGCTGAACCACTGGTTTGGGCATCTGAGGATGAGGATCCATATTCCTCTGAAGATGAATGCGTAGATCTCAGCTCATCCCAAGGGGGAACTTCAACTGATGTTCCTCCAACTGCTTCAGCATCCGAAGCCCAACCGAGTCCGGTTCAACCTAATACCAATGTTGAGGATCCAGACTCAACAGCTGATCAATTACCAGCCCTAAAGACTCCAACTCAGATTTCAGAACAGCCTCAGTTGGAAGAAGAAGGAAGACGCAACCGAAGATGGTATGAAGTTCATTCCACTGACAACATCATCGGCGATCCAACCGAGGGTGTGCGTACACGGAGCAGAGTTGCAAATCCTGAATCAACCAAGGAAGACTCCAACACTTATGCCCAATATGCTGAGGAATTGGCAGTTCTAGAAGAGTTCGAGCAAGCTGGAGATGTTGCCATGATTTCTTGCTTTGTAGCTAATGTACCAGAACCGAAGAATGTTGGGGAAGCTCTCAACTGTGTCCACTGGACAACAGCCATGCAAGAAAAACTGAATGAGTTTCTACGCAACTGTGTATGGGAGTTGGTAGAAAGACCAAATGGTGTCAAGGTGATTGGATTGAAGTGGATTTTCAAAAACAAGAGAGACACCATTGGATTCATTGTGAGGAATAAAGCAAGGTTGGTAGCTCAAGGATACTGCCAACAAGAAGGAATTGACTTTGAAGATTCCTTCGCACCAGTTGCAAGGCTGGAAGCCATCCGGATCTTTCTAGCTTATGCCGCACATCACAAGTTCAAAGTATATCAGATGGATGTGAAGTGTGCATTCCTAAATGGAGATATCAAAGAAGATGTATATGTTGAACAGCCTCCTGGTTTTGAGACTGGAGATGGAAGAGTGTACAAGCTGAAGAAAGCTATCTATGGTCTAAAGCAAGCGCCAAGGGCATGGTATGACACTCTTTGTAGATTTCTTCTGAACTCGGGGTTCAAACGAGGTTCAGTTGATAAAACTCTGTTCACCATCAAAGTTGGAGAAGATATACTTATTGTGTAAATCTACGTGGATGACATTATTTTCGACTCCAAGTCGGAGGAGCTGTGCAAGAAATTCTCAGATCTCATGAAGGAGAAGTTCGAGATGTCAATGATGGGCGAGATGAATTACTTCCTTGGATTACAAGTGAAGCAGTCACCTGAAGGGATTTTCATCAACCAGTCCAAATATACAAAGGAGCTCATCACCAAGTTCGGATTGCAGACAAGTAAGACAACAAGAATCCCTATGAATACGAACTGGAAGATCGAACCCGGAGCTGAGGGAAAGCTCGTTGATGCCAGCCAGTATAGAGGGATCATCGATTCGCTGCTCTACCTAACTGCCAGCCGACCAGATATATCATACGCAGTTGGAGTGTGTGCTCGATTTCAAGTCCAACCAAGAGAAGCACACATGTTGGCAGCAAAGAACATCATTAAGTATCTGAAGGGAACTGTCAATGTTGGGTTGTGGTACCCAACTGATGACAATCTCCAGCTAACTGGATACTCAGATGTGGACTTAGCAGGAAATCGGTTGGACAAGAAGTCTACCTCTGGACACTGTCAATTCATGGGAAGCAAGCTGGTTTCATGGTTCTCCAAGAAACAAGCATGTGTTGCCACTTCTACAACCGAGTCAGAATACATGGCTGTCGAAAGCTGTTGCATGCAAGTATTGTGGCTGAAGCAACAGCTGAGAGATTATGAAGTCACAACTGGACAGGTTCCCATTTATTGTGATAGCTCGAGTGCCATAGCTATCTCTCTAAACCCTGTTCACCACTCTCGGACTAAGCATATCGACATTCGTCATCATTTCATCCGAGATCATATTGAGAAGAAGGATGTGTCCATGGAGAAGATCCCAACTGAGATTCAGAGAGCTGACATCTTCACCAAACCTCTTCCTGAAGCCCGGTTCAAGATGCTATGTGATCTTCTAGGTCTATTAGATCCGAGCTGAAGATTCATCCGAGCAGAAGAGTCATCGGAACTGACGAGGATCCATCCGAGCTGAAGAGTCAGATATCCATCTGAGGGGGAAGCTCAGATGAAGGGGGAATCTCAGATACGAATTGCCAACTGAAGACATCAAACATCAGCTGAACAGACGAACTCGAGTCAGCTGATAGTATGCGGCAACTGAGGAACTTGACTGAGGTATACAGCTGATCTCGACATCAGCTGGCAGGTATCATTTATGACTGAAGGTGTTATGATATTAAATGAGAATGTTTGAAATAAATTCAAACATTCCTGAACATGTCAGCTAGACTAAACAAGCCATCATATCGCATTTAATGTAAAGTCTGGCTGAACTCCTATAGCCTTACTTTATAGTGCGACTGGGCTGACACCTTAAACTATTCACCTTCTCACTCGCGCGCGTGGAGCATCAGTCAAAATTACTCAACAGTCGCAAAATCTCAGCCGGTGATAATATCCCCAGCCGTTGATATTATCCGAGTCAAAGATTATATAATACGGCAAATCAGGAAGTGATCCTTACCTTCTTATTTCGTGCATATCTTTACTTACTATTCATCATCCTCTCCACTTTTGTCTCACCTTTTTCAGTAAAGATTTTACTTCTTCTTTGCATATATATCTCCTTGAAATGGCGCCCAAATCTAAAGCTTCCAAGAAGATGGTTTCCGCAGAGCCTGCTACTTTCCAGGAATCTTTCGACATGGTGATGTCGAAGATTCATTTTGAACAGATTCTGTCCAGAGCGGCTTTGACCTCGCCTGAACTCGCTCCCGTCGCCGCCATTCTCTCCGACCACCGTCTGCTCGACTGGACAACCCTCTCTCCGTCCAAATTGCTCAGGAAGCAGGTCGTACACTTCTATAGGAATCTGCAGCGAGTTGCAGAAGATGGGCTTGTCACGATCATCCCGTGCAAGCAATGAAACAGAACCTCCCGGACGATAGAAGACACCGCCGTGGAGATAAAGGTATCCAAGGAACTGGAGAAGCTCATCCCCAGAAATCGCGAAGCTACAGATGTGCTGGGGAACTTCACTGATAAGGAAGCCGATGCCTTCTTTCAAACAATCCTTCTTGTTCCCGAACCATTGAAGGGGAGCATGCAAAGGACAAAATTGAAGCCGGAGCACCGACTTCTCTTCGATGTGATATCCAAATGCGCCTTCGCTTACGGAGGAGCCTTCGGCGACATTAGCAGGCCGAAGCTCAAACAACAGAAGGCCCTGGAGGAACAGCACCAGGTCGATTGGCTGGGCTATCTTGAAAGCCAGCTGTTGATGGAGAAGCAGAAAATCTCCGAGACGTCAGCTGAGTCTGGAGAGCAGCTGTTGAGTGTCAAGGGGACACTCAACTTCGGCACAAAAATTTCTGCCCTCATCCTCCAAGCCACAAAGGAACCGCAGCTGACGTGGGAAGGGAGTGAGGACACGCCATTCAGCAAGCTGACGCTGTTCCTCACAGCCAAAAAGGCCAGGGACATTGTGGAGGTCATTTACACTCCCAAGGGTGCCCACAAGTCAGCTGTGGAGTCAGTCTCAGCTGCTCGCCGTCCTTCGAGGTCCAAGCCTGCGAAGCGCCAACTGGAGGAGGTGGCTGAGGAAGAGGAAGACGAAGAAGAAGAAGATGAGGAACCCCTCCAGAAGCCAGGATCCGCATCATCCAGCCAGCGGCTCAACCATCTACAACAAGTCCAGTGGTGGTAAAGCAGCTGAGGAAAAGGAGTTAACCGAATCCAGCCAATCGGTTGACCCAGTTGGGTTCGTTCTTCAACCTCGTCAGGAGGAAGCAGCTGAAGGCGTGGAGATCCACGTGGAGGAATCCAGCTCCTCCTCAGATGAGTCTTCTTCATCTGAGGAGTCCCACGACAGTCCAACTGGAGCTGGTGCCAGCCAGGTAATCCCACCCGTGTCTGAGGAAACACATGAGCCAACCGACTCACCACCCAAAGAGGATCCAGTTCTCTCAACTGGTCCTCAGTCTGATATTCCGAGCCTCTCGCTCGATACCAACGTTGTGACCATTCCTTTGGCCAACGTTGATGAAACCATCGAACCCCTTACCTTCGATATTGACCCCCCTCCAATTGATGAAGAAGCCAACCGCCAGGCGATCTTGGCTGAATATGAAGGAAGGCTGAGATATTGCTTCCGCAAGCTGATTGGTATGTTCCCCGAGGCAGCCTCAATGCCCGTATTTGCCGTACTCGGGACGGAACTGCTCTACCAGTTCAGCGTCATATTCAGCTACTGGTACGTCAAGGAGGAAACCCTCAGGATCCATGGTTGGGACAAGTTGAAGGTCGAAGAATCCAACCTGAGGGTATACTTCGACTACCAGAACCTGGAGGTGGCTTACAACCAGAAGGTGGTTGTGCTACGTCGACGTCTGGACAAGAGCATCCAAGAAGGGACAGACACCAGGGAGCTGTGCAACAATCCTGGAGCTGTTCAGTTTCTTGACGACATGCTAGCCAAGAATGCCCACTGCATGGAGGATGTTGACGCAGCTGAAGAGGCGGCCAAGAGGGAAGAAGACAAGCTCAAGGCCTACCTTGCCAGCCGATCTGCTCTGGTTGTCATGGAGCCAACTGCACAGTTACAACCACAACACCTGCCTGGACCCTCCGAACAGCCAGCGCTCTCAACCGATGCCATATGTGAGCTGATCTCGGAGAGGGTCAACCAGCTGAGGCAGGAAATGTTGTCCAAGATCCAGCTCAGCAAGGAGGAGGCTGATGACAGGATGCAGCAGCTGATGGCAGAGAATGTCAGCTTGAAGAATCAGTTGGAACACCTTTCCTCTTCCCTGCAGCAGAAGTTTGAAGATCTCTCCACTTCTTCCAGCTCGGAGGTCACGGCTCTAAGGAAGGCAGTTCAGGGCCTCAGCTCGGACTTCAACGTCTTCAAGACCGTTGCTGAATCTGATCTGGCAAGGTCCCAGTAGACTCAAGATTAGGAGTGGATGTCTCAGTTCGCCAATTTCCGAGCTGAGTTCGTCACTCTCCACAAAGAGGTCTCTGCGACCTTTGCAGCCTTGCAGCGAGCTGAGCAGGAGCGCCAAAACCTGGAGTTGGCCAAGCAAGTGGAAGAGAAGGATGCTGTCGAAGAACTCTTTTCCCGCGTTCAACAGGCTGAGGCCAAGCTGACCTCCCTGGATGGCACTGTTGCCACCCTTTTGGATGATGCCAAAAAGGGGGAAGACAAGGCGCCAGCAGCTGTTGCTGGACAAGGGAAAGCTGTTCTTCAGCAAGGGGAAGGAGTGCCAGCTGAAGGTGAAGGAGCAGCTGAAGGATTGCAGCAAGAACTGGAAATCTCCCACGACCTCGTAGCCGAGCTTACGGCCGAGCTCGATGCCGAACTTGACGGAGGAATATCTGTTGAAGATTGCATCGAAGCTGCCAAAGCTATGGGGGAGCCCAAGGAGAAGTACTTGAATCCCTCTTGGATCAAGAAGTTCGCTGCCGATCAGGCCAAGAAGGTGGCCAAGTTCGAGAAGGAACTGGCCAAGGTGGAGAAGAACGTCGACAGAAATAAAGCTAGCCGGAGCGTGCGAAGAATCAACAAGCACCAGATGAAGGCTGAGGCTAGAAAGTCGACCCAACAGCTGCAGAAGAACGTCCCACTCCCGTCTCGGTACCCACATATTGACAAGTGGATGAATGCTGAGTGGAACGATGACTGGGAGCAGTTCAAGCATGAATTCATCAATGACTTCTATTACAGGAAGGTCTACTCGACTGAAGACCCAAGGCAAGCCTTCAAGGAAGCCCTGTGGGAACTCAGATCTGGAGACCCTGGAATGTTTAGTCAGTTCAAGCGAGCCATGTTGAGTGCTCAGCTCGATCCCAACACCGTTCCAGTTCAGCAGATGTGCAGGTACCGCCCTCAGATGATCAAAGGCACGAGCACGCTAAACAGAAATGCGATCATGGCTGAGGCGAGACAAGTCTGCAAGGAACATGGTGTCAACACTGGGATCGAGTCAGCTGCGAAGAAAGAGATTTTCGACCGTATCTTCAGCAAGTACGGTCAACATTTTTTTTTTTGAGCTGTCAAAGTTTTTGAGCTGATGAAGTTTTTTTTGGATGTGGTAGTTTTTGAAGCAACTGTTGTATCTTTATCTGTTTTGTGCTTAACCTTGTAACCTTCAGTTGTAACAAAAACTTCAAAGTATATAATACGATTCAACTTGACGCACAATATCTCATTGTCCAAGCTATGAATCGCAGTCTTTTAAATACCATGTTATAACTGTACTAACCCTTTGATGTTTTATCTTATAGACTGTCTAGAATTTCAGCTGAGTTGTTAGATAAGTTAATAGTGTTTTAAAGTTGTAAGTGGTTTTGGCATCATCAAAAAGAGGGAAATTGTTGGTAAATTTATTAATATGAGTTTTGATGAATTCCAAAACCGACTGATCCCAACCGAGTACATGTTGCCAGAACCTAATGTTAGAATTTAGGCTCGCTGTTTGAGCAAAGTTAAGATTTTATCTTTACAGGTCTCTAGCTGAAGATGGCAACAAGGCATTACTCAGACAGAACATCAGTTATGATGAAAGACAACTGAGAGTTCATTTGTTCAGATGGAATGAGGGGGAAGTCTTCAGAACATCAGTTGTAAAGGCCAACTGAGGATTCGTCAGATGAGAAACAGTAGAGAGGAAGAGAACATTAGATGAAAAGGAAGTCATCTGAAGTTTCCAACTCAACTGACTAAATACAAGGAAGACAACTGAGGGTTCAGTTTCAGAACCTCAGTTGTAGAACTCAAACAAGAAGATCAACAGCATGAAGTTCAAAGTCAGCTGAGAGTTCAACGGTTCAGTCAGAACATCAGCTGAAAACCACTCAGATAAAGATCAAGATTTTCAACCAACTAATCGAGGTTGACTATCAGAAAGGTTTAAGATTTGAATTTCAAAAGGAAGTCACATGAGGGTTTGACCGTTCAGTCATTACCCCATCTGGCCCAACACAAGGCTGTCTCAGAAGAAAAGCAGAAGATGACAGATGTCATATCGGGAAAGTCTGCAGAGATGAGAGACAAGCTATCGCTTTCAACAATCAGAGATCAACAGCTCCTCCAACGGCTAGTTGATTCTCTCCGCCTATAAATAGAGGCATTCTCTCATTCGAGAGAGATATACACACGAGACAAGAGATAGAGAAGTGCAATCACAAGAAAATCAAGCGCAAGAAAAATCTGCAAAAATCTTATTCTAAGAACATCAGCAGCTGAGAGTTCAAGAGTGATAGAACATTAGTAGCTGAGGGTTCATAGAGTTTTAATCTATCTTATATCTTAGTTTGAGTGTTCATTCGTTCAAGCCATAAATCCAGCTCTCATTAGTGATCGAGCTGTAGTTGGAAAATCCACCCACATACACACCTTAAAAAGTGTCTGTTAGGATCATACTCTTCCTGTAATTGAGTAGCTAGGTCGTCAAGTACCCGCAAACTTGACATAGGTTGTTAAGTACCCGTAAACTTAACTGTAAAGGTTGATAAGTACCCGTAAACTTATTACAACGGTTGCACAGCCCGGATAAGCTGTGTGGAACTGTCCAGAAGAACTTGGACTGAGGTGTGAGGATTCACATCTCCCCGTGGACGTAGGAGGGTTATCTCCGAACCACGTTAAATCCCGTGTGTCTGTGTTTATTTTTTTATTCAGTTGCTTATTGCATTCTTATCTGATCAAACTAACCAGCATACAAATTGTATCTTTGCATATTCAACTGTTTTGGTTTTTGACCAACCCTGCACTAAAAAGCGTGAGTTGCTATAACGAATTTTAATTCCCACCACATTCCGCACAGCCTCACTCTTCCAGCTGAGGTTGCTTACTCAGCTGTGAGATTCCAACTGAGTTCATCTTACTCAGTTGAAGTATTTTTTTAAGGGTTAAGTTTTAAAATCCTAACTGGTGTATTTCCCCCCCCCCCATACACCAGTAACTCGTTTCGGGACCATCATATATATATATATATATATATATATATATATATATACACAGAGAGAGAGAGAGGGGTTCAAATAAAACCTTTTTCCTATGAATTATCCTAGAACCTAATCTTATCCATTCATTTAATTTAATCAACGATTTAGATTACATAAGATATTTATTTAGTGCATCGGACGTTTTTTGTACTTATAGAGGGGTAGATTATTATATTGTGTTTAATTGTAACTCCCTTTTTTCCACGTTTTGTGGGCTATTTTCTATGATTGTAAATAATTATTTGAGGGATCATTTAAAATTCACATATTTTTGTGAAATTGTTTCGATCGGCTTGATTTTTAATCTTTATCTTTTTTAAGTATATATGATATGGCTATTTGAAATTCACATTTTTATGAATAATTTATTATATGTATACGTACCAATTATAAAAAGAGGATAAATTCATTTTCTAATCATGTAAATACGTTGCTTATTTCAATAAATGTGTTGCTTAGTAATTTAAACATAAACAATTTCAATAACTAATATTGCTTAAATATATATTAGGTATTGCTCATTTTCTAAATACATATTGCTTATGAAGTATAATCTCAAATATTACGTATTTACTAATAGTAAATAATGCACAAATATCTAATAATTATTTCTTATTTATCAACGACAATTTGTTTAATAATTTAAGCACAAATAATTTGCAATAATTAATAATGCTTAAATATTACAATAGTATGTTGCTTAATTTCTATATAAATATTGCATATGTGCTGTATAAATATTGCATATACATGCCTAATTAACATAAGATTGCATTTTTTTACAACTTACTGCATAAATATTAAATACGTATTGCTTATTTTATATATAAATATTGCATATTAATTGCTTACTTTATATATAAATATTGCTTATTTTATATATAAATATTAAATGTTGCTTAATTTCTATATAAATATTGCATATGTGCTGTATAAATATTGTATATAAATGCCTAATTAATATAAGATTGCATTATTTTACAACTTACTGCATAAATATTAAATACGTATTGCTTATTTTATATACAAATATTGCATACTAATTGCATAAGTAATACATATAGTCCGCAGAACTACTAATTTTTATTTGCTTAGTGTTGGATTTTCCCACAAATTAGATTTTGTGTTTAATTTTATTTTTTTTGCAAAGGAGGAAAGAGAAATATAGTATTGGATTATGGGGGATCCTTGATTCCCTTATTGCCTAAAAATCAGGATTAGAGAGCGGGTGAATTAAATCTACCGAAGCTACCCTTGCACCATAATACATTAAATTATTTTGGGGTATTATTAACCAAATCTTATTATTAGTATTTAATCTCAACCCTAAATCTAGTTAAAATCAATGGTTCACATGGAGGTACTAGTTAACTCATGGGAATAAGTTTTCATGTGAACCACTCCCTATATATATAGGATTAGGATCATATAAGAATGACCCTTATCCTAAGAAATGAGAATCAATCTCAGCCACTCATCTGGTGCATCTCACTAAGAAGGACGGTGCATCCGGACAAAAAAATTTCAGTATTTTTTTTTTATTTTTTTTTTCATAAAGCTGAGTGCATCTCATGTCAACGTATGGTGCATGACATCTCATTGTAAAGTGTGGTGCATCTACCATATTGTGGTTCATAAGATGCACCACTACGTGTACTGATATGCACGAGACAGTGTAATCAGATGCACCACTAGGTGTAAGGAAATGCACCATATTTTACAAAAATATCTTTTGGTTTGCCGCTTCTTTTTTGCTCAAGATTCGAGCGATGGGAGCCGAAGGCCTCGAAGCGAGCCAAAAAATTCAAATTGTTACCCAACGATTATCCTTATATTAGTAATCAGAGCGAATGTGGAGCTGTAAAGTTGGAGCCGATGGCGGAGCCGAGAAAAAAAAATGTTAAAAAAATTTCTGAAAAACAAAACTGAAAAATAAAAAACTGAAAAAAAATCGGACATGCACTACAATGTGTAACCAGATGTACCACACAGTGATTTTTTTTAATTTACAGTCCAAATTAATTGATGCATTATATATATAAATATATATATATATATATATATAATTGTATGTAATAAAAAAATTACTTATAAATGTATCTCTCTCATCATTGTTTTTGATAAATATTTTTTTATTATCTATATGAGTGTAATATTAGAAATTACAGTTATATTTCATTATAATATATCAAAAAGGTTACTTTTTGAACATTTGTACCTTTAGTTTTGTCCTTTTATTCCATCTAATAACACTCTTTCTTCTACTTTTTGACTTTTATTTTCTTCTCTCTCTTCTTCCCTCACCTCACGTGTTTCTCTCTCTTGCTCTCTCCCTCAGCTTTGCTTCTCCCTCATAGCTCGCAGCAGACTTGAGCTCGAAGACTCCAACTCGTGCAAAGCTCGAAGACTCGAACTCAAATTCATCTCTCAGCTGGGAATCGTGTGGCCATATCTTATCTCTCTCCGATTTTCAGTTTCTATTTGATTTTTGCAGCAATTTTGTTGGATTTCCTTCCTTTTTTTCTGCATTTTGCTGCGATTTGCTCCGATTTGCTGCGACTTATTCTTCGACATCTATCTAGAAAGTGTTACTTGTGTTCGATTGTAATTTTCTGGCGATATTTAGTTGTGGTGACAAAGCTATGGAGGTAATTTTCCGACAGTATGAATTCTGGATTGTCGATTTCAATTTCTGATTTGTTTTGAGTTGGTACTTTTTTCGTAATTGTGTACTGGATAGAAGTAATGTTTACTTGGTACGCAATACGTATTTACCAATGTGCACCAAGTTCACTTGGTACGCAGTCCGTATTGATAAATACGTAATGCGTACCTTAATTTGTTTTCTTAATATTTAGTACGTATTTACCACTACGTACCAAGTTTACTTGATACGCAGTACATATTTGTTTACTGGGTTGTTGATTTTTGTTTCGATTTCTAATATGTTTTGATTTGGTACGTTTTCGTAATTGTATACTGGATGGATGTAAATGCATACTGCGTACCTTGATTTATTTACTTGTACGCAGTACATATTTACCAGTGCGTACCAAATTCACTTGGTACGCAGTACGTATTTAACAATGTGTACCAAGTTTACTTGGTATGTAGTACATATTTATTAATGCGTAATGCATACCTTAATTTTGTTTACTTGGTATGCAATACGTGTTTATTAATATGTATTATGATGCAGGTGAGGTCATCTTCTTTAGCGGTTGCCCGTGGAAGATATTGGAAGGTGAATATTTATGAGGGTGGTAGGAAAGATATATTCATATACCGCCTAGTGGTATAACCTTTGAAATCTTTATTAGGAAAGCTTGAAGTTCGAATGAAGAAGGATAAGAGTATGTACATGTTTGATATAGATGGTTTAGTGCGGTCTCCTAGTGGTGAAACTATGAGAATGAAGATTGCAGATGATTTTGAGTTATCTTTTTTGATGGATGTATTGGAAGATTATAAATGTGTTGGGATTAATTAAATATTCTTACCTATTGTGCCGAATTTTGTGGTACACCTGGTACGCAGTTACAATTGTTTACCAAATTTGCACATCAGAAATTAGTACGCCGGTACGCATTGACTAATGTGTACCTGCTTACCAAGCTTTGATGTGGTACACCTGGTACGCAGTTACAATTGCGTACCAAGTTTGCAATGCGTACCTGCTTACCAACTTCTGATGTGGTACACCCGGTAGGTAGTTACAATTGCATAACAAGTTTGCATATCAGAACTTGGTACGCTGGTACGCATTGACCAATGTGTATCTGCTTACCAAGCTTTGATGTGGTACACCTGGTACGCAATTACAATTGCATACCAAGTTTGCACATCAGAAGTTGGTAATGCGTGTGGTACACCTGGTACGCAGTTACAATTGCGTACCAAGTTTGCACATCAGAACTTGGTACACCGGTATGCCTTACCAATGCGTACCAAGTTCTGATGTGGTACACGTGGTACACAGTTGTAATTGCGTACCAAATATGCCTTCAACGAAGTATTAATTTAATAGACATTTTTAGGTTTAAGAAGGAATCCCCACTATCATATATGCATGAATATTATTCTATTGCGACGTGGCGTGAGATTTATGTAATATTGTTTGTGTAATATTACGTTTAATTCGTACTGCATACCAATTCAATACTGAGTACGAATGTGCAAATTCGTACTACATATCAATTCAAAATCCTGCTATTAGCGAGTACGAATATGCATATTCGTATCGCTTACTAGTTCAAAAACACTGTATGAAGACAAAATATGTGTACTAATAATACTAGTATTGTAGCAAATTGTTTACAAGAAATTAAACAATTTTTTTATAAATAAGAACTAAAAATTCACAAATCTCTAATGTTGTTGTCAATGCTATTACAAGTGTTCTTTCATCCATGCTATAAAAATAGATGCTCCATATCACAACATTGAGTTCTTGAGTTCTTGTAAGATACTATCAGCTACTAGTACGAGATACTACTAGTATGAATATGCTCATTTCGTACCGACAAGTTTTAACATCGAGCAGCAAACTCCTACATAAACAAAAATAAATTAGAAGTCAGCTAAAAAATTTCAAGTACACTACGTTCGAAATGTTGAATGCAAATAAAATAGATACGTATTTACAATTACGTACCAATTTAACAAATATATTACTAGTACAATCGGTACGTATTTGCAAATGCATACAAAGTGTACTTGTAAAATATGTACGTATTTGCAATTACGTAATAGTAAACAAAAATATTACTGGTACATTCGACACACATTTAAAATGTGTACCCCGTGTAGCTGTATTTTACTTGATAACTCGGTAAGTATTTACAAAAACGTACCAAGTTTACCATCAATATACTTGTGAACTTTGTACGTATTTGTCAATGCGTACCAAGTGTACCAGTAATATGCTTGGTAACTTTGTACGTATCTGCAAATGCGTACCTCGTTTCCACTTATATGTTTTGAAATTAGGTACGCATTTATAAAATCGTGCCAACTTTAATCATATAATCGCATAAATAAATGACAGATTCACAAAAAATCATAAAAATGCGTACATTCACATCAACCGAATGCAAAAATTCACCATGCATAATCTCAGAAAACTAATAATGTACTATCCCCAATTACAAACTAAAATATCAAAAATTAAAGATTTGTGTGTACCAATACGTGTTGGACAAAATGTACAGGTACACCTAGTTCGAAATTTTCCAAATCAAGCAACTCGTACCCTAATCGAAGAACATATTCATTGTATACAACAAACTAGCTATGTATTTCTAAATGCATACTGCGTACCTAAAGGTGTTCACATGGTATTTGTAATTATGTAATAGTAAACAAAAATATTACTGGTACACTCGGTACCGCGTGTACCTGTATTTTACTTGATAACTCGGTACGTATTTACAAAAAGAATAATCAAGGGAACATACTCGGATACCAAAAGAATATTTATTGAAAGTGATAACATTTATTAATTTTCTTTCAATTTCTCATTTCAAACTCCATGAAGTAAGTTTATTACGTAAGAGTCAAGAGGGAATCAAAACAAAGTGTCGAGCACGAAACTCATTAATTAAGTATCAATGTTGCAGCGGAGAATTACATTAGGTCCCAAAGTTATATGTATGAAGACATATAACCTAAGCTTAAACAGACTCGACTCGAATACAACGAACGCCACCAAGCACATTGCATCATCATCATCCGAGCTAACCTGCACGTTTTAGAAATAACATGCAGGGCGGAGTATTTCGTACTCAGTGAACACATGCCAAAATAATTTAAAGCTTGATCGGTATAGCTATAAATTGAACTGGTCATTCTTGCTGCATCACAAGTGTTACAGTTATAAAACAGTTAACTTGTGCATGCAAGAAAAATCATTTCACTTTTGAAAATGTTTGCGCAGACAATAATATATAACACATGTATGTACCAGTTCTACAATCAAATATGGGTGTCGAGAAGTAGGCATCCTTCTCGAACATCGTGACCGGCTCACCGAAAGGGAAGCACACGATCACCTCTATGTGTCCACAAAAATCCTTTCTCACACAGGACCGAATTCGTTCTCCTCAAGTAGATGGTAACATACATAAAAACTCAAATATTGGCAAGTCAATTAATTTAAAAACTCACATAATACGATAACCATAATATCTTATAATATCGCATTCATCGATTTGTTTCAGTTAGAAAGCGCACCTGTCATCCAGTGGCTTGTTCGTAATACCTCTTTTCTTCTCGCTCCTAACTTTTGGACTCCACTCGTTTCTTACTATCGAACTTCGCTCGTTCCTTCAAGGATAACATTCTTATAAGGACGAGTTCTACTGTCTCGAATGAAAACGAAATCTAAACTCGATTACTCGGATTTCTATATGACTCGGGATTTCTAACTTTTTTCGACTCGACTAATCAAATTTCTCGACTCTTAACTCTACTCAAGTACTATACCAACAAACTTCCCTCATACTCGAACATTCATACTCAATAAACTTAGAAAATTTGAACTTCATCAAATAATTAAAATCGAGAAATCACTATTCATTCCATAAACTCAGATTTTTTCGATTTCACATATCAAACGACTTCAGAAAATTACGAGATTAAATCTCGATCACTTTAAACACAATTCATTCACATTCAAGTCGTCACATCTCAAATCAAGTATTCACAAATAAGTAAACGACAGACTTCAATAAACAGCCGGAAAAAGAAAATTTTTCTAAATTTTCTTAAAATATTCTAGAAAAATTCCACAAATTCACATCTATTCGTACCAGCTCAATTTCAAACTCAGAAACTCATTCAAGACTCAAAACACTGTCTCATACTGACTCGATACTGCTCGACTTTTTAACTTAAAAACAAAAGTTCTCAGTTTTGAAGAAAACAGTTTCATTTCTCTTATAAAAATTCAAGGAATTCAAATATGGAATCAGATTTGAAACCCGAGACTTCATGCAAAAATTCTCGAAATAAAGTAAGACACTATTTTCTTGAAATATGTGCACATGCTCCAAAAATTCTTAAATTTTTACAATTAGCTTAAAATAAATTTAATTGTACAATTATTCAATCAATTTCATCTTCCGACTTATACGCCGAAACCCCCAAAGTTTAATTTCTCTTAATCTTCGACTTTTACTCCATTTCATGCATAAGGGTTCGTTTTTACTCGATTCAAGTTCTAACATACTCAATTAAATTATCTAAGCTTATTTAACTCATAATCTCACTTAACTTTATTTAAATTTTAGAAAATCAACTCTTAATGCACAAAATCTTCATTTTGGCATAACTTTTTCATATGATCTCCGAATTCAGAAATTCAAAAGGCTAACATATTTGTTTTAATCTCAATGTCATCTTGTAATTATCATTTCCATAATTTGGCATCAAAATTTTACCAGATTTTCCTTTAACATTTTCTGCACGAAATAAAAAAATTTATACTTGATCTTTTTCAAAAATTTCAAGTTCTATCATACTTAGAAAAAAAAGATTCTAATTGAACAAATTTGTCTTCAATTTCATCATACATGCTCAAACATCAAAAATTCCAATTTTTGTACTTATTTCATTTTAAAATTTTGGGGCTTTTTACATAGGAATCCAAATTCAACGATTCAGCATTCCATAATGCTTCAAATAATTCCAATTTCAATATTGTTTCATCGATTCATCAACTCGAACTCAAGAATTCAAAAATCACATCTTCTCATACACATATTCTTCGACTTCTAGGGCTTTTAGAGCTATAAAATTTTATTTCGTCAATTCTTCTTATATACTTGCTCAATATATATTCATTTTCATAAATCCTCAATCAATTTAACATCTAGAACTCAAGATCATAGAATTCACGTTTCATACTCATATATATCTTTCGAAATTTTTAAAGAACGAAATTTTCGAAATCACATACTCATACTCATACTCATAGAAATCACATTTCATACTCAATCAATTTGATCAAATAATCGTACTTCATAACACTCAAATTCATCATAAACAACATCAATTTAATCATCAAAATCACAACATGAAAAATCCCTATTTCTACTTCACTACTTGACGAGGCTGTCGTTCGCACTCTCAAAATAAATTTATAGCCTATCCTTACAGCTATATAGTTAGCAAGTAATTATAGGATCGATCCACAAGGAGTTGATTGTCACTATCTCTTGAAACCTCCTCCACTTGTAAAGAAAGTTTGGTGTTGCTATCTTGGTCACTGTGATTCTCTTGCCCAATACGAGAACTTAAAGAAACCTGAAAAGAAAACAAATAACTTGATCAATAATAAAAATGACTTGATCTGGACTAAGGCATTGTTAAGTGAAAACCCTTGCTTGGTCATTGGTGCAAATATCTTCATTACATGCATGCATCGTTGGTTATAGGACTTGAATGCTGAGATCTCTTTTTACTCGTCATGCTCTCAACAAACCCTTCCCTGACCTATCCTTATTTAGTTGGTGACGCTCCGCCAGCTCTCTACCTTGGGCAATACCTCTGTCGGAGTCATCGTTCAGTTTCTTGCCCAAGGAGCATTAATCACTAGAAAGGCCCAACAAGGAATCATCACGTCTAGCCCAATAGGAAAGACACCGTCCTCTAATGTCAGTCGATCTGAATTGAGATAAGTTATGGAAAACATTCTCACTTCCCAATTTATTGGCGATCTAATATTTCCTAAGAGATTAAAGACCTATTAATCTCTTAATTGTATTACACCATATGAAAACAAGTTCATTAACATATCAGGAATACATGCATGCAATTATCTAGCACAAATTAGACCTCTCAAACTTAAATAATCACCTAACTATCCCAGATCAAGTATTAAAATTTAGCTAGACATGAAAGTAAAATCACGAACACAATAAATTGAGGAACTTATAATAAGAACTATATTAAAAAACTTACAATGTACGTGAAAGTAAATCCGGTCAAAAGTGCCAATGGAAAACAGTATGAACAAAAACACAAATAAAACGTTGCTCGTAGGACTTGTTCTTCTCCTCACAATCTCTCAATATAAACAACGAATGAAAGCATAAAAGTCGGCGTCCTCTTCGCAGCATCTAGGCTTCAATATATATATGCGAGCACTTAGGGTTTTTGGGCCCTCGGTCCTTAACATGGAAGGAATCCACGAGCTACCTTGGAATGCAAGTAATACTTGATAAGCACGACCCTAACATGGCAAGTCACATCTATCTCCAAGAGATCCCTTGCGGATCCTAAATCTAGTCGGATAAGGAAAGATATTTAAGTTAGATTATCTTTTCCTTATCCTTCTAGACCTAGGAGAGAAACTCGCCAGCTGACTAAAGCACTCTGCCTATTTTGACCAATATAGCTCTGCCCAACCTGCTTCTAGAAATGAAGCTTTCCTTCCCTGTATTGCCCAATTTCCACCTGCAAGGCAACAGACCACCTCCTGCACAGAATATGTCCTCCAAGACACTAAAACTAAACAAAACACACACAAAAACTCGATCTAATCTACCTAAAACAGACACTTAATAGACAAAAAATATGGACTCATCACTACTCCATCAAAAATTCATGATCCATAAGCATATGGATTCATTTTCTCAAGTTGATCACACACAATATCATAAAATAAATTCTAGAACTCATTTACATCATCAAAATCATGATCAAGAATAACAAGTGAAACCCCCAAATTTATTCAAAAAAATTTCGGTCATGATCAATATGGAACGATGAAAGTTTTCTCTTTTCAATTTCATGCATGGAATCATGCTATATTCAAGAAATCATACTCAAAATAAAAGAATAAAATCCCCTCCTCAAGAACTCAAAATTTTCGATCAAAAAGGGAGAGAAAAGAGATGATTTTCTTAGCTAATTTTCTTACTTGAATTCAAAAGGTTGATGATTTTGACTTGACTTCCATGCACTTTGAAGCTCCAAACCAGCTCCAATACCGGCCCATCCATAGCTGGTTTTTGTGTGTGTTTCATGTGGGCTATGTGAAAGAGATGAGAGTGAAAGACAGAGAGAGCGTAGAGTGAGAGGGGGAGAGAGAGAGAGAGAGAGGGGCTGCCGAGAGATTGAGAGAGTGAGGGAGAGTGAGAAATAGGTGAGAGTGGGAGAGGATTAATAAGGAGAGTGCTTGCACACATGCTCAGTTGTGTGATAAAAATCACCGGAAAGAAAAGTTTTCCGGTGCAAAATATCCCTCTTTAATCCTTAATTTCTCACCATCTTAAATCTCTCTTTTCGACACTTTTTAGACCTCGAATTTCACTCTAACTTGTGTCATTAGTCATAAAATAATTTTTAGATTCGAAAATACCCAACTTTCGTATCAAAATTTTGAATAACGAAGAAACAGTAAAAAATTACTATTCATATTCATTATTTGAAGAAATAAAATTCAAACTCAATTCAAACAAACTTAGAAAATTCTCAAACTTGCATCATTAGTCTTAAAATAAATTTCAGATTCCAATAACACTAATTAAACTGAATTCGGAGCCCGTCGACGAAAAGTTAACTTTTTGGTCAAAGTTATTATTCATCAAAAAGTCAACCATCTCAGAATTCTCTGAAATTCGAACTCATACTTTATTTCTCATTCTTAAACTCATACAATACTTCACATATTCGTTTCGAATTGTTGAAACGTGAAAAATTGTGATTTTACCCTTCAGGGGCATTTAGGTAATTTCACGAGAAAATTTATTTCTCAAAAAATTTTATCGCATAATTTCACACATAATCACATATAAACACACTTAATAAGCACTTAGTCACGCTTAAGCATAATTAAGATGATTAATTAAGACTCAGAAGATCGGGGTATTACAATATGGTACGCAGTACGCATTTACAAATACGTATTGCGTACCTGCTTACCAACTTCTGATGTGGTACACCCGGTAGGCAGTTACAATTGCGTAACAAGTTTGCATATCAGAACTTGGTGCGCTGGTACGTATTAGGGTACAATATTATCCATTTTTTGTCAAAAGTGAACTTTTGACAAAATTTGATAGAACCATATACCCTAATGCTATATTACCATTTGCCTCTATATCTATTACTCCATCCGTCCACGAAATGATTGCCACATTGTGGACAGTGCGGTTTTAAGAAAATGGTGTGTAGTAGTGGATAATAGTGAGTATTTTTGTGAGTGGAGTAAGGGTCCCACAATAAATGTGAGTGAAGTAGTTAGAAATATAATGTTAAATACAATATATTATGTGGGTCCAACTACTATAAATTGAAGTGACAACTATTTCGTGAACGAACTTAAATGACAAAAGTGGTAACCATTTCGTGAACAGATGGAGTATATTATATAGACCGTATAATTTAATTTACTTTATATATTCATATTATAATTTATTGGGAATAATTCCATTTCTGAATATCACGGTACAAGTTGATAAACCACATCATTTGATAGTTGATACAATGAATATTCGTTCATTTTGTATCTATTGTTTGATATATATAACTTCAGATTAATTTTCTCCTTTATTTCGTAGGCTTAAATATGTAGGCTTTGTTTATAGAGAGGAATTTGTAAGTACCCATTCTCAACAAGTGTTTTTAAATTCTAGCCACAATAATTTTTTTTTTAATTTTAGTCATTCATGACTTTTTTGCCCTTTATTCTTATTAGAAATTACCAACTATGCCAAGAAAAAAAAAATTGTGATTTTATTAATTTTCATCATACTCTTCATCTCTCAGTCGCGGCCGCCTCCACCACCGGTGATCACAATTTTTTTTTTGTGACTCATAAAAAAAAAACTGAGTCATCATCGTCACCTCTACAACAGCAGTCACCAATAGTTACAAATTTTTTTTTGTGATTGAACAAAAAAAAATACTCTTCTCAGTCGCAGCCACCACCATAGTCCGCCGCCACCGCCGGTGGTCACAATTTTTTTCCCTTCATTCTTATTAGAAATTACCAACTATACCAAGAACAAAAAAAGAATTTGTGACTTTATTAATTTTCATCATACTCTTCATCTCTCAGTCGCGGCCGCCTCCACCACCGGTGGTCACAATTTTTTTTTGGTGACTGAACAAAAAAAAAATACTCTTCTCAGTCGCAGTCACCACCACAGTCCGCCGCCACAGCCGGTGGTCATAATTTCTTTTGTGACTCATCAAAAAAAAATACTAAGTCGTCTATAAAAGCAATAACAACTTGTAACCGGAGTCACAAAATTATTTTTTGTGACTGAACAAAAAAATAACAACTTGTATCAACTCGTAAAAAAAAAAAAAAAAAAAACTCTTGATCAGTAACAAAATTTTGATCACTAGCACACAAAAAATTGATCAGTAACACAAAAGAATTTGATCAGTAACGGAAACTTAATTGTGAAATAAAAAAAATTACAGTTCTATGGTGGTGGTGCCGGCGCGTCTAGTTTTTCAGAATTTCCAGCGCCATCGCTGTGAATCGAGGTTCGGGGATTACACGGTTCGCTTCCTCTCATCGTCTCGCTTATTTTTGTGGTGGTGGTGAGGGTCAATTTGTTGTCGGAGTGATAGTCGTTGTTCCGCCTTACCACCGTCTATTATGGGGAAAGAGAGACTGAGAGAAATGGAAGGAAATCGTGCTTACAGGCACGAAGGCGGTGGATTCCGGCGGCGAGGCTGGAAAGAGACAGAGATAAAGTGAGAGGGGAAAAAGAGAACAAAAATGAAAGATAAAGGAAGAAAAAATAACTTACCGGCCGCGAAAGAGGTGCTACTGTGCATTCTGGCGGTGGCACAACTGGGTAAGATAGGGAGACAGATAGTCAAAGTTAGAGAGATATATAAAAGAAGAAAGAGGGAAGGCGAGATAGAGAGGGAAAGAGAACAGAGAGAGAGGACTTACCGTGGTGGTGACAGCGGCAGAGCGGCGATGACTGTATGCGAGGGCTGGAAAGGAGGGGAAACGCAGTGGTGGAGTGGAAAAACAAAAGGAGAAAGAAAAACAAAATAAGAAAAAAGAGAAATAGAAACCGAAAGAGAGTAACGAAAAAAAATAGATGGGAATATGATAGTGGAGGGTATAAAAATCAAAAAATTTAAAAAATGGCTATAGTTTGAAAAAGAAAATGGGAATGGCTAGAATTTAAAAACACAACTTCAAAATGGCTACAAATGGGGTATTTTTCTTGTTTTTATATCTCTTAACGCTGTATATAGAGGCTTTTGCATGGAGCATGAATTTCGGTCAGTGTTTGTGTTTACGGACTCAATCCTTATTGTTCATTTATAATTTGATTCTACGGGTGGTTTGGATGCGCTGTCGAACGAATGGTATGAGGCTATAGTTACTCCGAACTATCGCACGATGATCGAATTTGCTCATGTCTGTAGGGAGGCCAATTTGGCCGCTCATACTCTTGCTAATTACGCGGTGGAAAACTGTGGTGTAACAACTTGGATGTCGGACTTTTCGTATAAGCTCCAAGATATTGCAAATGTTCGTTTGGCTATTTAATAAATGAGAATTGTTTCGCCTTCAAAGAAATGTTGTATACATGTCCGTGGTAATTGATTTTTTGTTGTGTAATCTTAATTTAATAGTTCAACATAATAAAATTTGTTTAATAATGTAATTTTAAATTCACGATTATAAATTTTAGTAGAAATAATATTCAAAGAAAATCTTTCAAAAACATTGGCAGATGCATATTATTCAAAATTTTAGCTTAATTGTATTGATTGAATAACATAATTGAAAATAATAATCGCACACCACCTATGTTGATGGGTTGCTCATTATTGTTATTAATACTATAATCATTCTTAATTTTTAATAATAATAATAATAATAGTATATCCCTCTAAAAAAAATTACAAGTTATAATAGTAAGCGAATGACCGAAAATAGAAACTTCGGTTTTCTTTTTAAATAATACTATATAAGGAATGATTTGTAAAAATATTAGCACATGAATATTCATTAATATCTTTCAATTTTTCAATTTAATTCAACTGTTACCAAACATTAATATGTTCAGTCAACCAATTCAATTTAGACGTTATAAAAGCAATAAGTTCCATTTTGTATAGTCATTTTGTGTGTAATTAATTTTTTATTTGTGTATTAGATTTTTGTGATGTTTAAGTATTTTTCTTTTAAAACATTGTGATAATTGTAAGTAAATTTGAAGTTCGTTAGTTCTTAAACATGAGTTTGTAGTTTTTACTGTACTGCATTAGTGATTGATTGTTTTGTATTTTTATTTTGGTGTTATCACTTATAGAAATCATACTAGAGCAAAATTTTAATTACTTTTGGAATTTGTTATGTATTTTGGTTTATTGTAATTGGGAAAATATCTTCATTATCAATTATGCGAACCTCATCCAACAATCTCCAGATTGCATCTACATTGCTTGACACTAGAAGATGTTAATTATGAACAACATGAAAATTACGTGAATGAGTAATCAAAGTCCATAATTCCTTAATTTTAGAATTGTAATAATAGTTTTTTGAGGATATCTATGTTGATAATGATGACACGACTCATGAGCCCTTAAATAAATTTGTATTCATTGGTTTCTAAATGTCATTATTTTTACATAATATGTTACAATATTTTTTCAATTCTAATCCTATTTAATTTACAGAAAATAAAGATCTGGTCGCTTGATATCCTAGCTTTGTTTCAGTGCATTTCGAGATTTTATTATCAATGTCATGCATTAAATGTGAATTTGTGTGTAATTTTTGGTTTGTACATGTGATTTTTATGATATTAATTTTTATTTATTTTTTAAATCCTTTGATAATTGCAAGAGGAAACTTGAAATTTGAATCCTTGCAACATGATGAATCTATATAGCTATGTTGCTAATAATTGAATACTAATGATGACTTCTCGATTTAATTAGAGAAGCATACAATCATATTTTACATCAAGATAATCTTTTGTATAATACTTATTTGTTGATATTTCAAATCATATTATTTTTAAATAATTTTTTTAATTATATTCCTAAGTTACAGCTTTAAGTGACTCCCCGTCAATAAATTCTATATGAGACGGTTCTTCATGTAACACTTATTTGCAACGAAATGATCATTTATGTAATACTTATTTACAACGAGGTGATCCTTCCTATAACATTTATTTGCAATGAGGTCATCCTTCCTGTAACACTTGCAATGATTTGTCGAGCCACTTCGAAATAAAGTATTTTTTAAATATTATATTTGTAAATTACAACGTAAAGTGATACTCCGTCAATTTGTACACTAGATTATCTTTGATGAAACACTTATTTGCAACGAGATAATCCTTTACATAATACTTGAAATATCTTGACGAAATATACCACTTCGAAATAATTTGTAGATTGTATAATTTTTTTATACTGAAAATTATTTAATTCACGTAAAAAATGAAATGACGCTGTTTAATATACGAGGAGGCACATGTCAACTAAAGGTGTCGACGCTAATTTTTTATGCAAGAAAATAATTATTCTCTAAAATTATCACAAATTTATATTTATTAGAATTAAAATTGCTATTATGCTAATTAATTTCAAATTAAGACTGTTACAAAGTGAATTTATCAAGCTAAATATGTACATTTTGTCTTTTCCTTACGGATGGAAAAAGTTATTGATGTAAAGATTAAAAAGAAATTGTTACTTTATTTTTTGTTAAATTTTTTTTTTATTTCACCAAAGAGCGATGCATTACAGAACAACTCAACTACCTCCACTAATTCTCAAGAAACAAAATCAACATTCAGACCTCAACATCCCTTAGCTTCGTAGAAATCGTGCAAGCTTCTGGTCTTTACAACAGCTCAAACCCACATGAATCTGGCATTCTCGCACCACTTCCCCATCAGACTTCTGCTTCCGTTGGAATCTGCGCAAATTAAGCTCTTTCCATATAAAGTATATCGCTATTGAAACCAAGACTCTATGTATACCTTGAACTCCCGAATTCGATCCACATTAGATGATTAGATACTCCTTTTGCTGATCCCACCCATGCTGCCTACTTCTCAAGTGGCACCATGCCGTCAACGAGCTCCATACTTGGTCTGAGAATGAACATTCGAAGAAAATGTGATGGATGCTCTCATTTTCAGACTCACAAAGAATGCATTTTGGATCACAATCCACTCCTATCTTGAGTAATCTATCACATGTTGCCACCCTTCCCAACAAGGCCAACCATGTGATAAATATGCATTTTGGCGGGGCCTAATTATTACACAGAATTCGTCTCCATGCAACACGAGGGGTCGGGCTTTGCAGATCCTTATATACCTGACGAGTTGAGAGTCTTCTCTCCTTCAGGACTTCGAGGCCCTTGCTTGTTGCTTCCAGGTATCTCCTTGCTTCCACAATCTTTCTTACTACCCACAAGGCTTACTTATTTTTGCACTTGAGTTAAATCCTAATTATTGATATCATATATAATATGATACATGACGTCAAATAAATTTTTTACATTTTATATATCGAAATTCGACGGGCAACAAACTAGTATCTATTAAAAGGAATTTCCACTTAGTTTATTGATTTTCGAATATATTTAAATATTAATATGTTATAATTTTATATGTGTTGATAATAAGTACTTATAAAATAAAAATAAAAAAAACAAAAGGGTCAGGTCAACCCAATTGGAAGAAAAGACCAAATCAAATATAGGGGTGTAGATTCATGAAGTGCAAGAAAAGAGGAAAGGAAGAATTTCAAAAAAGTTTCAACATTACGAAGTAAAGAATAAAAATTGTATCGACATCACAAGCAATAGGGAAGGAAGATTTGTCATTAAATAAACTAATTACCAAAAGCAAAAAGAAGAACCAATCAAGGTCAAACAATAAAACTTTAATGTGAATAAATAATCACATTACATTACTCCCTCCGTCCACAATATCATTATCAAATTGTGGACAACACGAATTTTAAAAAAGTGACGGGTAGTAGTGAATAATAGTGGATAGTACTGATTATTGTTGTTAGTGCAGTAAGAGTCTCACTATAAATGTGAGTAGAGTAGTGGGAAATATAATGTTAAATATAATTTATTATGTGGACCCTACTATTATAAATGGTAATAGCAATCATATCATGGACAACCTAAATGGCAAAAATGGTAACGATATCGTAGACAGTGAGATTAGTTTTTAAACTTTTATTAGTTATTTTAGAATAATATTCTTCAGACTTTAATTTAAATTTTTACACCTTCATTAATAAGTAAATATTTTAACTCCCAAGTAAATATTATTTCTACAATTATATGACGATTTTCTCAATTGAAAATCACATTAACATATACTTAAAATATGATTAATATTTTTTTAATGTATCTTACGATAATTAATACGCCTTCAGCCCACAATAAGTGTGGTCCGGAGGGAGTGTCACGGGTTCTAAAAGTAGGAGGGTGGATCAGAATAAGTAATATAAGTATTGTGAGTAGAGAATGTGTTGATAATCTTTTACTCTTAAACGAAAAATACAAATAATGGGAATAAAGGGTAAAATTGTAACATTTTAAGTGGAGTCATTTTCATTTATAGAAAGACCACACTAATCATAGACGAAAGGAGTAATAAAAAGAAAAGAATCTACAGTTGCATGTGTTCTCCTAATAATGATATAAAGTGGTTTTGAAGTGAATACAGTGATATGAAGTGCTTTCGAGTCAGTGATGGATCGGTCCGCCGAGTAGCTGGGGGTAACGACGTGGTGGTGGATCGGTCCGTCTCCGGGCCAACATCCGTTGAGTCAGTGATGGGTATATTGGTGGCACTTAATGGCCACGGTGCACGCCCAGACGTGGGTGGGCGGACTTGGATTTATGGGTTCGGTGTGGAGCGCAATGGCCACGGCGCATGCCCAGACGTGGGCAGACGGTGCTGAGATGATGTAGTGGCGCGCAATAGCCACGACGCACGCCCAATCGTGGGCGGGTGGATTTGGGTTGGTACCTTCGGGGTGGCGCGCAATGGCCTCAGCGCACGCTCGAAAATGGGCGGGCGGAGCAGAGATGTTGGAAAGGTCAATGGCGAACAGCGGCCACAGCACACGCCCAGACATGGGTGGGCTAGTCAAAAACGTTGGCTCCGGGGTGGCGCGCAATGGCCACGGCGCACACCCAGACGTGGGTGGGCGGTTCAAAGGAGATGGTTTGAACAGAGGCGCGCAATGGCCACGGCGCACGCACAAAAAGTGGGCGATCGGAACAAAGATGGTGAAAATGGGGTGGCGCACAATGGCCACGGTGCACGCCCAAGAGGTGGGCGGGCGGAGCAGACTCTCGGTAGCGCTGGTGGCGCTTAGTGGCCACGGCGCAAACATGGGTGTGCAGAACAGAGATGGTGATAACGGGGTGGCGCGCAATGGCCACAGCACACGCCCAAAAAGTGCGCGGGCGGAGCAGACTCTCGGTAGCGTTGGTGGCGCATAGTGGCCACGATGCATGCCCAGAACGTGGGCGGGCAGAACAAAGATGGTGATAACGGGGTGGTGGGCAATGGCTACGGCGCACGCCCAGACTTGGCCGTGCAGGTGGGCGGCGTCTCAAGAATTTGGATAAGCTCCGGAGGGAAAATAGAGTGAAGGATCATGTAGACGTGTACCTTGAGTTTGTGGAAGAGTTCGTCCGGAGTTAGTCGTCGGGCCTCAAAGATGGCTCCGTTCCTACTCTTCCATAAAAAGTGCACTGAGCAGCAAAGAGAGATCCATCTTGCTATTTTCATCAGTCCGGTGCTTGTCGATCTTTCTTGATCCATTTTGTTGCTGCCAGGAGAGTGGTGGATCGATGTGGAAGGTGGAGCCACTGACGGATCGAAATCCACACGCTCTCTGAAAACCCACAGTGAAAGAAGAGTTGCGTTGCCGTCTCCTGGCTTGTGCAGAAAGTGCACGTTTGATCCTCGGTAAGGCCAAAGCGTTCCAGCTTGTCCTTGGTTCGTAGCTTGCCCGAAAAAGCCAACCATGTTATGAAGGACTATTTCGGGGGAATGAAGGTTCTCCAGATTGCTTTTTTCCACGGTTGAATTGAATATTAGTATCACCTAGGTTTGTTAGGCAACTAATAAAAAGTAAGCAAAAAACTATAATCAAATTCTAGCCCGCATGAGTATAAACTGTGTATGGCTCCCCTCCTTAAAACTATAATCAAATTCTTTAAAGAATTGTAAGTCAAAGACTCCTTGACACGAGTATAAAATGTCTACAAATTCAAATCAAATGGAGACTCAGTGACACGAGTCTAAAATGTCTACAAATTTAAATCAAGTGAAGACTCATTGACACGAGTATAAAAGGTCTATAAACTCCTAAGCACGAGTATAAAAAGTTTACAAGTCCATCAAGCTCCTTGATACGAGCATAAACTATCTAAAATCAAGTCCAAATTCAAGACTCCTTAAAATGAGTATAAACTTTCTAACATATTCAAAACTCCTTGAAACGAGTTTAAACTTTCTATCAAATCTAAGAACTCCTTGAAACGAGTATAAACTTTCTTTCAAATTCAAAGAACTCTTTGAAATGAGTTTGAACTTTCTAGCAAATTCAAGAACTCTTGAATATGAGTATAAATTATTCACAAGTTGAAGTTCAAGAACTCCTTGGTATGAGTATAAACTATCTAACAAATTCAAATTTATCGAGACTCATTTATTTTCACTACAAGTCGTCCATGAACAAGTCTCGAGGGGGCATTTGTAGATATCGAAATTTAATGATATATTTTATTGATTTTAATATCTTATTTTATTATGGAATCTTATCATATCCATATTAATATAAGTTATTTAATTGATAAGTATGCCTTTATATGGTGATAAATATCTATTTCTTTGGCAACAAGTAAAGGATATACATCAATATTTAAGAGTCAATGAGATTGTGCCACCTCATCCCTCTAGCCCATTATGGAGCCCAAAAGCCCACCAAGTCCACCATATTTTTTCCTATAAATAGAAGTCTCCACACAACTTCAAATCACACCTAAAAATCATCTTCAAGAGCTCAAGAATTGAAGAGAGAAATTCTCCAAGATTTCTCTCTCAATACTCAAGGTGTCCCAGCGAGATTCAAGGCGTTCTTCGTAGGAATCAACGCGTTCTTCGGCAGAATCATATCAAGTGGTGTTTGATCCAGAAACAAGGTGGAAGTCCTCCACGTCAACGTTATAAAGCTCGACTCTCAACGTTTTCTTCGGAAACAAGGCGAACGTCCTCCGCATCAATACCATCAACCCCAAAGCTCAAGTCAACGCCATCAACCTCAAAGATCAAGTCAACATCATCAAGCACAAAGATCAAAGCTCAACGTTTACTTCGGAAGCAAGACGAAAGTCATCCGTATCAACGTTACAAAGCTTGAAGATCAAGTCCAAGGAGATCTAGGAGGCATACTTCTACAAAAAATCTCAAAGGCTGCTTGAAGACCGTTCGAGGGTCAAAGTGAAGAGAAGAATCGGAGGATCAAATAGAGATTGAACCCGCATATATTCGAAATTCATATATTTGTAATCATATTTGTGTTTATTGAATAAATACATATTTTGTGTTTACAATGGTCTCGGATATGGTCGTGGAAATAAGCAGAAGAGCATGGAAAAATATGGTAATTTGTGTTATTTGGTTGTTTTTTTGGAAGCTTTTGGATTCAAAATGAATTTTATGTGATAAATGTGTTTTTATTCCTTTTTTGGAACAAGTGTGATTTCATCCTTAACTGTTACTTTCTTAGAGTGATATTGTGGAATCGTGGTTTTGTAGCTTGATATTGGTCATATATAGTTATTTTAAGCCTTGATCAATTTCTTATTAGAATATTTCTGGAAGTGATTCTTTCCATTTGAGAATGCTTATTGTTATTGTTGATTGTGTGAAGTGCAAGCATGTTTCATCTAGATTTTCTACAAAATAATTACTCCCTCAATCTCGTACTGTGTTGTGGTAGTTGAGAATAGAGTTTTTTGATATATGTTGCTATTTTGATTTGTTTTTAGTGAAATTTATTTGTGCAACTTTTCATCTTACGTCATATTTGATAGGGCTACATCAAAGTGATTCAGTGAAGATGTGCGAAGATTCAGTAGAGACGTTGGGCGGACTTCATTATGGTTTCTAAAAGTGGAGATGTGCGAAGAAAGAAAGTCAATTGAACTTATTTACCTTATATTAATACAAGGAATTTGACGAGAGATGTTTCTAATATGAAATTAGATGCTGCAAGCTTACATGAGAATCATGATGAAAAAATAGTTTCGGAAGTTCCACATGATTTAGGTGATGGAAATATCATGGAATTGCACGGAAATTGTGAATTTTGTGATGTACAAATTGTGATAGGGAAAAAAGTATAATTTTTTTATTATTCTTAAATCTTTGATACTGTTATTGTGTTCAGAACAAGATTTTGATTGTAATTTGACATTCATTTGTTATTGATGTTTTGTTTGTTTTTGGTTGTGTCTTGAAATATTTCAAATTTGATTATGTTTTTGTTCTCTGTTTTGATAAATAATCGGGAGCCTCTAAAATTATTCTAAATGAACGTAGTATTTTAATTAATTTACAATCGAATATCGTGCCTTAGTAGACTGCACAACCAACAGTGATGCATCACAAATCACTGATGCATTACTAGATGGACCATAAATCATTACTAGATGCATCATATAGCAATGGAAGATGCATTGAATAATATTGAGAGATGCACCACTGATGCATTACTAGATGCACCACAAATAATTGTCAGATGCACTGTAAATCGTTAAGAGGGGCACCACAAATTTCTTCAATAATTATGTAATTTACAAAATCAATTGCACAATGTATATTATAATAATAATTAATTGTACATGATGCAGACTTAGGTAATTATAGAGTTTTGTCGTGAGTAAATATAGTTAAGCGAAAAATAGATGAAATGAATGTCATTTCGGAGATATATAATGTGGATTAAACTGCAACTGGCGCATTATTTCAAATATTACATTCAAATATTTCATGTCAGATGCATTTTTCAATTTCAAACATATCCAAGTTGTTCTCCAAAACAAATCATATTCATTCTGCTCTAACAAATTGACACCTCTTAACTCAACTTATCGACCACTTCTCTTTGTTAAATATTCTATTTTCTCATGTTTTCTCAACAAATCTTCTCATATAGTTTGTTGTTCATCCAACCAACAATAGATGCAAAGTACTTCACTCTAAGCATCATTGTTCGTTTCGTTGATTTCTTTATCAGCCTATTTTTTTTTCCTTCCTCAGTCCTTCATCAACCATCTTCCTTTTTAGATTTTGATTTACGCCCTTTTTGGGTTCTCTTTGATTGAATATAACACATAAATATATAAGGTTAGATATATCGATCGTAATAACTTTTTAAATGCACCACAACACATGAATTATAGGGCTTATCCATCACTATGAAATACCAAGATGCACTACAATGCCTATCTAGATGCACCATGGTGTACGGTAGATGCACCATTCTTTATTTTCAAAATAAAGTAACATTTTTCACAAATACATCAAGTACATATTATATTAACATGTCTTAACCAACACCATGCAATATTTAGATGCATCAAATAGCCTACCACATGCATCATTTATACCATTTAGATGCACTACACTTGATGTGACAACAAATATTCATTTTACTTTACACAACTATAAACTTTAAAAATATATAAAAGTTCAAATGCATCACACTTAACTATCAGGTGCACCACATTTAATTATCAGATGCACTACAGTTCAATTCTATATTCAAAAACATATAATTAAGTTGAAAATGATGTAAATCAAACTCACATGCATCACTCTTCAATATGAGATGCACCACACTAACTTATAAAATGCACCACATTTCAATTCTACATTAAAAAAAAAATACTACTAAGTTTAGAATGATGCAAACCAAGCTCAGAGGCATCACATTCAATTTTTGGATGCATAGTTCAATGATAAAAAAAACCTAAATTCTTATGCACGAGACTCTGCATACAACTTCATAATCACAATTCTATAATCTACTCGTTTTCCAATATCATATTTCATATATTCCCAATCAACTTGATGAATTAACCCAAAATCAAGTTATAACATTCATAACACACAAAGTTATTTGCTCAAAATGCATGCACTCACTTCATCAAGGTGCATAAATTTTGAATGTAGGTTGTGCAATGTGAAATGAATAATAAGATAAAACAAGTAATTTATCCAACAAATCACTAACCTGTAGTGTATCCTATCATCAAAATTATTCTTCAGCTTGATTAAATTCTTCAATAGCGCTCAATCCCTAACTTGATTCGATGGTTGAAACCGCACAAAATCTCGATTCTCTTCTTCAGTAGTGCATATTGGCAGCACCGACGAGTGATTAACAACGAGAGATTCAGACTGGACATGAGAGAGAGAGAGAGAGAGAGAGATTCATACCAGAAACAAAAATAGAAGAAGAAGTGCTACCGTGATTTATCTGAAAAAGGGGGAATTAATTTACTTTACCCATTTTACCCCTCCGCCATCTTTTTTTCTAATTTAGTTTAAATTCTAAGATTTAATCTCAGCCATACATCCCTTGCAAATTAATGGTCTAGATTTATTCCTATTTCTTAGTTTAAGGGGTATTTTAATCAAAACTCATCCCTAGATTTATCTAATTGTATATTTCTTATTTTAAAACTTTTATTATCATTTTTAATTTATGTGGTCAGTCACAGTGTGTTCAAATAGCACTACCAATAGGGAAAAATAGCCATATGAAAAAATGGAATGATAAAAAATGACAATATATATATATATATATATAATTAAAAATGATATTATAAGTTTTAAAATAAAAAATAGACAATTAGATTTAAGTTAATTTAAAACATGACCAAAAATTACATTCTCATCTACTTTTAAATGGTTGACTTTGACATATATATATTTATAGGTGAAATAAATCAATTATATATGATTATTAGAATTAGTTTGTAATAATAATAATAATAATAATAATAATAATAATAATAATAATAATAATAATAATAATAATAATAATAATAAATGAAGACGTGAAATAACTAATACCATGGGAGGAGGAAGGAATGGCTAAACTCATACTCATGGGATTAGGTCATTTCTTAAGAAATGGTCATTCCTTACGATAAAAATATACCAGCCGTAGGATTAGGAATGGAGTCAGTAATGACCATTCCATTCTCAATTCATTCCAGTATACCAGCCATCACCTAAGAATAATCTGGAATAAATATTGGGCAAACTCTTTATAAATACCTTTTGATAAAAGGTAGAAGTTTTTTACACTCTTTTATAAAAGTATAAGTTTTCTATACCAAAATCACTTAAAAGACTAAAATACCCTTACTTTTAATAAACAAATAAGAAAAGACAAAATATTTTTCAAAAAACCCTACATATGCGGTCCTCCACTTTCCCACCCCACCAAACATCACTTTCTATCTCTCTCTCTCTCTCCCTCAACCATCGACACACACGACGGCGCACACACACACACGACGGCAATGAGTGATCAATCCGCCAACGATGGGGAGTCAAGGGCGTCGACATCTACCTCCAGCGAGGAGGAAGTACGACTTGTCGACAACGAACCACCGGTTAGTGCTAAAATTCCACACGAAATTGAATTTTGGGTTTGAAAATATATGCTTCTAAGTGTGTGTTTATGTTCAATTTATTGAATATGAGAATAATGTACATGATTTTATGAGCATTAGAAGTGTTATATCTAAGATTTATTGATAAAAATTGGGGTTTGAAGGTGAAAAACGGTGAAAAACGGGCTGCCCACGGTGGGTATTTATGTACCCAAGATGGCACCATCGTGGGAAGCCCCATCGTGGGCACCCCGTCGTGGGCACCCTATTGTCGGTAGTCCCGTCGTGGGCACCACGTCGTGGGCATCCCGTCGTGGGCAGCCCCGTCATAGGTTGCCCCGTCGTGGGTTGTCCCATCGTGGGCAGTCTCATTGTGGGTGTCCAGGAACTGTTTTATAGGCTTTGGGTTTTGTGAATTTGTTGGTTTAAGCGATCCAACTTCTTTCCTTATAGTTTGTGTGTTTATATTGCAGCCCGATTGTGATTGGATGAAACCTAGATTGCGTCATCATGACAAATTAATAAATATATATTGTCGTGAGTACCTATTTAAAGACATAATGAAGGTATTTCGACACTTTACGCGCAATCTAGTACGGTATCAAGAAGTGCTTGATGAATTTACGGCGGGAATTGTTGGCCGTCTCATTAAACATAAGAGGCTTGGAAGTACAAATAGTGCCCTGCATCACTTATTGGCCCGTCAGTTGAGTGGTAGTGAGATCTCCCCGAATGAGACGTGATTCCAAATTTTCGGGCGAACCCTCTACTTCACAGCACTCAACTATGCGTGCATTACTGGATTGAATTTCGGAAGGACAAATTTCAACCCAAATGTGAGACATCTCCTCCGGCCTGACAGTCTTTTCCATAGAGTATTCAAAGGCCGCAAAACTAAAGTCATAGAAATGCATAATATGTTTAAAGATTTAGAGTTGGGAGACAACCTCGAAGACTATGTGAAGGTAGCTAAGCTCTTACTTTACTATCGATTTCTACTTTGTCGGGACCATAATATGGGTGTCGAGAAATGGGCATGGACATTTAGTTGAGGATCCGGAAAGTTGGGAACAGTTTCCGTGGGGTGATTACACATATCAGGCATTAACTTACTACATCAACAACACCGCCAAGAATTCCAACCAATGTGACATTGGAACTTATCACTTTTACTGACCGATTTGGGTTTTACAAATTTGGTCTTACGAGTGTATTCCATTATTGGGACGAAACTGTGGAACCCAATCAGCCGCCATTAGAGTTCCTAGTTCCTCGATGTTTTATGTTGACTATGAGATGTCTTAAAGCAGATTTTAGCACCTTCTTCGAGAGAGAGGTACGTGCTTTGCCTTTATTTTTATAATATTTTATCATTTATATTACATGTATAATTTGTGATCTAATAATAATTTTACATAACTTGTTTAGGGTCTTGTTATACATAACACGATGCCTATTCTCGCGGAAGACATCGACGAGCTGTATTGGTTCAGTCTTGACTCAGTGTATCATGTACACTGGGAACCTCCGAAAAAATTAACAGAGAAGAATACAGAAAAGGTTTCCCCGAAAAAGAAGGTGAAAAAGAAGGAAAATTTGGCGAAGGCTACGGAGGTTGTGGGGAAAAAAATTAAAGCGTCCTCATCGGCACAGAAAATCCCAAAACGACGCTGACAGAGCACCCCACCACCACCAGTACATACAACTGAGATAGCAGAGCCGGTCTATCAGGAGAGACCCGAAGACAGAGTGTGTTGTGTCCATGGACGTCCTTGTCCTGACCATACGAAGGACGACACAGACGACTACATCGATCGCCGGTTGAGGGCGGTCTTGATGGACGAGTCTGACAAGGGCTTCTTTGCTACCTTTTCCCGGAAGCTCTTTGCTCAGGTGAAGGAGTATTTCAGTCCGAGACACAGACGATCTAGGAGTCGTCCACAGTAGTCTGTTGGGAGCTACAGGAGGAGCCTTGAGCCACACTGTCACATGGCAAAGGTTTCTAGCACACACCGGAGGTTTCTGGACCCGCCTCGTCACTCTGCAGCTGTGTCACATCCCCAGATCCCGAGGGACGGCAGAAGCCGGGGTGCGACTGGGATTGGATTAAAGAAGCGGGGAAGAAGGGGGCTGACTGAACTAAACATACATAAGAGACATCATACATACTATGTACAAGGCTTTATTTACATAAAGGAAGAGTTAAACTCAAAGGATTACTCGACTGAAAGTATACGGTAGATAGACTAAGTTATAAGACAGATCTTAGTCTACAGTGATTACATACATGTTCATCAAAATACTAGAGTTTTGCAGCGGAAATGTGATTCATACTAACTAAAGTCTTCCTATGACAACTTTATTCAACCTTCGCCGCTTCCATCGCTTCAACCTGCACATTTAGAAAACATATGCAGGGCTAAGTATAAAAGTACTTAGTGGGCACGTTGCCGAAAACATATTCATAAGTATAAATAATCAGGCATCTCATAATCGTAGCACATCGGGGTTTTACTGAAAAGGGCCCGTGTCTACTAAACATTTTATGACTCATTTATATAAATTAGCTTGTACAAGCATTTTTCTAGTATGTTACGTTCAAATCTTAACCAATTCTCATTCACCGTGGCTGGTTACCCCTCAACAGGATACCACATACACCACAGGTTACAAAGTGCACTAACTCTGGAAAGCGCTTAATAGCTAACTCAGAGCCGATCGATAGTTAACAATCCTAGCGGTTAACTAAAAATCTGGAAAACACGAATGTTAACTCAGATAGGTACAAGAGAACTCACATAAAATATTTAAACAGTTTATGCCATGATTATCACTTTGAAAACACGATTATCAAAGCGATAAAGAAAAGGGTTTTCGAGCAATGCTTGTTTTATTTCATATATAAAAGCCCACCTTAGTGTTTACAGAACTAAGTACTAGCTTCCGATCTCCTGATCTTCCGTCCTTTCCTTACTGCTGGCTTCCTCCTTCATCGTAAAATAATAACACGTTAAATTCGTTCGTAAAAGATAATCGATCATAGAAAATCGAATTAGGTTTTAGTCGTTTCATTTCTTTAGGCATTTGCACGCTACTAGTTTCATTTTAGATAAACGGGAAACGAGACTTGAACAAATCTCGTTTAGAACTCGAAAGGTCTCATAATCAACTCTTAGGTCAGTATAGAAGGTAGTCATTAACTTATTACGGCTTAAACGATCGA
This sequence comes from Schizonepeta tenuifolia, assembly GCA_029490685.1. Taxonomy (NCBI): domain Eukaryota; kingdom Viridiplantae; phylum Streptophyta; class Magnoliopsida; order Lamiales; family Lamiaceae; genus Schizonepeta; species Schizonepeta tenuifolia. Next base: position 26,392,036 of record CM055959.1, read on the forward strand.
AAGGAATTAAGTTGCGAAGAAAACAACTTAAGAAAACAACTTAAGAAAACAACTTCTGAATTTTCACTGCGCAAGGCAGTAGTTCTGGGGACTTCCCAGAACATAGCAACTGGAAACAGGGGATGAGCCCTATACCACTGGAAAGCTTGGGAAGTCTAGTTTACGCTCCAATTTACGGATCGCAAATCCGATAAACGAGCTAAGAGATATTACAGTTTCCGGGAAGGGTCGCAAAACTGCCGCGGCTAACCCTAATTGCTCGATAGAATCGACGTATGACTTCTTAGGTTCGTTCTAAGTTCTCGTATTCGATTTCTCATGAAACTGGACTCTCAAGGCAGTCAACACGTACTCTCGTACATGAAGGACTCCTTTTCAAAACTCGGTTATAACCACGACGATCAAACCTCGTCGTTTCAACTACCAATTACTAAACCAAAATCAAGTTAACATTTCTCGTTTCTAGTTCTCGACTATCACTATAACTCATATTATAATAGCTCGAAAGCTCATGTCGTCAACTACAAAGTTATGCCTTAGTCCATTATAAACAATATTATCAAGTTACAATTCTTTCTCGACTTCTCGGTTATTAACTACGACCACTTGTTCGTCTCTTACGAGATTTCAAAAGTTATCGGATTCCGTTCATTTTCTACGTCATCAAACATCATCTAACGGGATTCATTGTTATCCATATCATTACCTCATATCATTACTAAATCTCATCTTAAATTGAGTTCTTTGTCTCTTACGACTCACAAATTATTTTTAGAAAATTCTAATTAAATTCATAACATCAATTAATATCATTAACTTCATTATTTCATCAACAAATCCTCAACTAGATCAACTACATGCAAACCCCTATTTTCTACAAAAATTTCGGTATTAACCCTATAATTTAAAGGGTGATTTTCTTCATCTAACATCATCTTTAATCCATTAATCATACTACTATATCATCAATTGATCAATTTCAAGTCTAATTACAACATTAAACAAAAATCCCCAATACAAACCCTAGCCCTAGAACTCGGTTTTCATCCAATTCAAAGGGGTTTTGATTTCTCTTTGTTTTAATTACTAATTGAACACTTCCTAAGCATGATTATAACATCAATTGAAGAATTCAAACATCCTAATTGTAAACCCTAAAATCGGTAATGACAAGGGATTAGGGTTCTTGGATTTTCTTCAATTTTAAACATAGATCCATAACTAATCCATCCTATTACACTAATTAGAGATCAAATCATCTAAATCATCCACCCATAATTTTCGATCCAAATGAAAAATAAAAAGAAATAGATTTGGATTGGATAGATCAAGAGAGGAGACAAATACCTTGAAGATTAATAAAGGAAGAATTAGAAATCGATGGTTGGATGATGACTTGTGAAGAAATTCTTGCTCAAGAACTTGATGTCTTCAATGGTGGAAATGAAAATAAGAGAGAGATAGGACGTGTGTGTGTGTTTTCGGTTTTGGGGGGGGGGGTGAGGAAGATGATGACTAAATTGTATAACATAAAGTTATTAGGTGTAAAGTGGAGTTAAAAATCTAATATGGTGAGTCATTGCATAATACTATATAAAATGGAAATATCTAGCTAATGTGAGTGTGTGATGTCGGTCATGAGAGGGAAGAGAGAGAAATTACGCGCTTTTCCGACGCGATACGACGTTACGGAAATCGAACGACGAAAAACGTAGCACAAAATCGTCACATTCCGATTCGTCCAAAAATTCTAACGTATTAAACTTACTCGAAAAATAATAATTAAAAACTAAATTTCGACAAAAACTCGGGACGACACAGTCCGAGTTCCGTCCGGAAAATCATAAAAACGAACTTTCTCGGGCGAGTTCGTATCGCGATTTCGTGAATGTAAAAATCAGACGGTTTTCCGTTCTGAGTTCAAGAACTAAAAATTTTTCGTACGCGATAACCCTAAATACAGTAGTCGTCTAACTGACTTCCGTAATTTATTTTCGAAAACGGATTTTACCGTTGGTCTTAGAATTCAAAATCGTAAACTTAGGCGTGCAAAGCAATAATTATTATTAACTTTAAATTTTTTAATCAGTACGAAATTTTTGGGGTATTACATCCTACCCCCCTTGCGAAAAATTTCGTCCCGAAATTTGCTTATCTTCTTAAACTACTTGGAGTACTTCTTACTCAACTCTTTTCCGAATTCTCACATGGCTTCCTCTTGCCTGTGATGATCTTATAACGTTTTTACTAATCGTTTCGACTTGCTTCTTAACCTTTGTGCTTTTCGATCCAAGATCGTTTTCGATCTTTCCTAATAACTTAAGTCGATTTCGAGATCAACGTCTTGCTGACCAACTATGTGTATAGAATCGAACGTACATACTTCTTCTCAAAATGAGATATACATAAAATAAGTATTTCATAAATTTGGCGATAAAGCCATAACTATTCGCATTGAAAGCTATCTTTTCCAAGTTATTTGCTAATTATATAAATCTTTATCGAAGTCTGAACTTGACACGAAACTAATGTTTCTCATTCACTGAGAAATCTTAAGGAGCTTTTATTTTCCTTCTCGATTATTAAGTTTGAATTGTCGTAAATACTCAAAACTTTTGTCTTCTTTAAACTTGTTTTATTCTGACTCGAATCTATCGAATGATCTCGATCATTTCTGACCGCGTCTGGTCCTAGGTTCTTTCCTTTACTTGAAAGATGACCATAAGCAGTTATCTAAAACTTCTTCCTCTACAAGGTCTCGTAAAGCGTAATACTTATCGTAGCTTAATAATTATTGTTATAACAATTCGGTTGTTGGCTACGAGTTCTTCAATTCGCTCTTCGGCTAATATTATCGTTCTTAACTTATCAACGAGTATCTGAATCGTTTTCTCGTACTGTCCAATCAACTGGAGGTGAGAAGCGGTACTAAAGTTAAGTTTGCTATCTAACTTTTCTGCCTTATGATCTACAACATCTCGTTGTCGTAAAATTATAACTATATCCTTCCATTTCCATTATGGAATACCTTAATGGTTATCACAACTCGTAAAGTTGTCAGTGAAAAGCTTCCTCCTACTTATAAGCTAAACATTTTCCTAACAACGTGGTAACGTCTCGTTTCACTTTATTCCACTAGAAAATTCTTTCTTAAATCTTAAATTCGTCGTCATCGGAAAAACTAAGTCTACTCTTTAATTCCTATCATAATACTCATTGCTTCAGAGTCACTGTCTGGTTTATCCATTCTTATCCTTAGTCGAGGCTTATCCGTTGACTCGTCCTTTCTCTAGATACTTATAATCTTTCTCGTAATTTGGTATAGCTACTTGTGTCGTTATTTGTCCTACAATCAAAGCTGATGTATCTTGCATTTCTATACCCATCATCTCAAATTCTCGTACAAGCGTTTCTTTTCCAACGAAAAGATACCTAAATTTAATTGGAGTCTTACGACTCAACGTGTCTCTTCTTACCCTTAGCTTTACCTAGATGGTAATTATTTTCACAATCATAATACCTTACTAGTTCGAGCCATCTCCTTTGTCTTATGTTAATTCCTTTGCTCGAATACACACTCCAATTTTTTTATGATCTGTGAAAATCTCATCCCTTACACTATATAGATGGTGTGTCCAAATTTCATTGCATATACTACGGCTGCAAGCTCTAAGTCGTGGGCTGGATACTCAATTTCCTGAGGTTAATGTGTCGTGAAGCATAAGCTATTACTCTCTTATCTTGCATTATCACTCATCTTAATTCGTTCTTCGAACCTTGGTATCTCCCTCGTATTCCTTGTCGTTTCTGGGAGGGCTAAATCTGGGGTGATGATAAATTTTTTCTTGAACGTCTGCGTACCTATCTCACACTTGTATGTACATCTATACTTCTTTTCCTTCTATGTAGTTGTGTCATAAGTCTTAGTAATCATAGAAAAATTCTTAAGTGTTCATTCACACTTCTTTTCTATGATAACCGTCCAAACTTAAGAAACTCCTTATATCGTTCGGACTGGTAGACGATTTCCATTAAAGTACTGCCTCCTTCTTGGCAGGATTTATCTTAACGCCTTCTGTTGACACTATATATCCATGAAACTTCACTTTCTTCCATCAAACTTGCTCTTACCGAACTTGGCATATAGTTTCTCGACTCTAGGCGTTTCTAGTACTATTCGCAAGTGTTCATGCTCCTCTTCATTCTTGGGGTAACCGAAATTATCGTCGAAGAATACTAAAACAAATTTTTCTAAGTCTCGGCGTAAAATTCTATTCATGTGGTTCATGAATACTACGGAGCTCTAGCCAACTAAACGGCATAACTTAAACATTCGTAATGGTCATATCTGGTTTGGAAGATAATTTTGGGTATCTCACCAGTTTATTCTTTAACTACTGATGCTTAGTCCTTAAGTCTATCCTTGCATTTGCTCTTGTTTCTTTTTAAGCTTATCAAGGGGTTCTCTATTCTCATAAAAGAATACTTATCCTTAAGGGTTATCTTTATTTAACTTTTGACAGCCTATATACATTCTCGCAGAATCATCCTTCTTCGGTGATGAACATCTAAAATATTTTCCATGGTGAAAATGTTTGTCTAAAGAAATCGTCATCTAACAACTCTTGCAGTTGGATCTTAAGCTCCTCTAACTCCTTCGATACCATTATATATAAGGCCTTTGATTTGGGAGCTGCCCGTAGTTCTAAGTCGATCGTGAAACCTATACGACAATCTGGTGATAAGCCAGATATTTCATATAATTCTGTAGGTTCTCTACTCGGGGTTTTTAAAAGAGATTTTTCTCTCGTTGTCGAGAATCGTGGTAATTCTCAAACAACTAGTCTATTCCTAAAATTATATATATATCGTATATTTTATTACTTTCCAATCGATTGCTATGTTCTAACAGAAAGACCCTAAATTAAATTCTATGCTCGACGAAACTAAGGGAATAACACTATGAGATTATCGTCACTCCCTGAAGCTTAATTGTTCCTATTTCACAATTAGAGTGTCCTAGTTCTACTCCCAAAGGTTAACAGGTACTAATTATAACCGAATATAAGGCTCTAAAACGAAGCAAAATTTATGGCAGGGTAATTTATAAGGTTCGTCCAATGCCTGCCAGATCTCCCTTTCCTTTATTAAGCCTCTCCTGCCTAATCATGCATGCGCTTACATTCTATTGTGATTGCGTCAGCTGTGGCTGTGACTGGATCCGAGCTGTATTTAGTGGTTGAGGCTGGCCGTACTGAATTGGTACAATCATTTGCAACAGCGTTGGGCAATCCTTATTTACATGTCCCAGCATCATACATTTAAAACATCTACCCGTGTTTGCTAGACACACACCCTCATGCTTCTTACCACATCTAGAACATGCAGAAACTTCCTGTTTCTGTGCTGCCGCTTGCCTCAGTTCTGGGCAATTCCTCTTAACGTGTCCCTTATGCAAACAATTGAAACAAACACCAGTTTTTGCTAGACAAACGCCTGGGTGTTCCTTACCACATTTAGGGCAAGCTGGAAAAGGGATCTGTTCTTGAGTACTTTTCAGAGTTGGGAGTTGACCGTGCTGGTTGATTTGATTTGCCGTCAGTGGTTCCGGGCAAGTTCTCCTCGTATGTTCCTTATGTCCACAATTGAAACTGTTGCCAGTGCCTATCTGACACACACCAGGGTGCGTTTTTTTGCATTTGGGGCAAACAGGAATGTTAACCCTCATTGGGTGATTTCCTCCCTGATTTATGTATCTTTGCTGCCCTTGCAGCTGTCCTTGTAGATTGTTTCTCTTGCCTTGACCGGATTGTTCATTTCTCTGTGGATTATTCCTCTGCCCTGCTTTCTTTCCATAGTTACTTCCTTTTCCTAGCTGGTGGAAACCCTGCCGAGCCCTATTCTATTTCCCTTGCTTGTTGTGGCACTGGTAACAATCACTACTACCCCCTTCCCATTTCCTTTTTCTCTTATTGTTGATATTATTGTTGGGACGGTTTTGGGTTGAAGTCTAGTTTGGTGCTGGTGTGGGTTTTACCATCTTTCCTTTATTAGCACTAATGCCTCTATTTCACGGACTCGTCCTAATAGTTCTGCATAACTCAGTCCTTCCTGTCTGGCTACTGCTTTTTCCAGTTCATACTTAAGTTCTCCTTGAAGCTTCCTGGCTATTTCCTTCTCAGTTTCGACTTGATTGGATACATACTTTTCGTAATATGCCTCCTTAAAACCATTCCAGGTGGTTAGAGCTGCTTGTTCTACCGACATAATTCTCTGTCTAGTCTTCCACCAATATTTAGCTGGCCAGTTAGCTGATACCCAGCACATGCCAGACGCTTCTCATCACTAAGTCTAATCGGCTCAAAGATTCTCTCCATAGAACGTATCCATTGCTCGACCTCACTCGGATTACCAAATCCATTGAAATATGGTGGTTTACTTTCGAAGAATAAACCCTCAATGCTATGACGTTGCGGAGATAGGGGAAGTGAAAAGGTTGCTGGATGTTTTTGCCTTTCCTCGCTTATACGTTGTTCTTGACCTCTATCAGGTCCTCTAGGATTTTCAGGTCCTCTTTGGTCGTTAACAGCTCTCAGCGACATTTTTGGAACTATATGATACAAAGTTTTTCTCATTAGACTACCTGCAGTGGTAGTGTCTCTAAGGGGTGTCTCTAAGGATTTTTTGGAGATAGAGACAGTGAGCTGCAGTGGGGCTGTCTCTAAGGGCTGTCTCTAAGGATTTTCTGAATTTCTATTTTGCATTATTTTTAATAAGAAAAGTTGAATTTTCATTAATTTAAACAGATAAGTAGTACAATACATTAATTGAAATAAAACAAATAAATACATTACATTAATTGAAATAAAAAAAATAAAAACATCCTACTCGTCAACTACTCCAAATCGGCTCCAAAGATACTCGATCAAATCATTTGTGAGCCGATGGTGCCTCCTCACATCTCTTAATGCGGCGTCCCGTTTGATGAAATTCTTCCATGATTGCGGGTAGGGGACATGAGTAACATTACTACTCGAACTAGTTTCTGTGTCCTCTCTCCAGTTCTCGGCATCCCCCCTCTCGTCTTCAATGACCATGTTGTGCAAAATAATGCACGCAAACATGATGTTGCGGAGGTGCGGTACGTACCAGCCCCGCGCCAGGTTCCGGATAATTCCCCAACGGGCCTGAAGAACACCAAAGGCCCGTTCGATATCTTTCCTCGCCGCTTCCTGCATCTTCTTGAAGCGCGCCGCCTTGTCATCAACTGCAATCGGAGGAGCCTTGATCAGGGCAGCCCATTCCGGGTAGATCCCATCGGTTAAGTAGTAACCGCCGTCGTAGGACCTTCCGTTCACTGTGTACTTGCAAGGCGGAGCACGTTCCTCAAGCACGTCCGAAAATATGGGAGACTGATTGAGGACGTTGATATCGTTGTTGGAGACGGCTACTCCAAAGAAGACGTGCCAGATCCATAAGTCTTGAGACGCCACCGCCTCAAGAATCAAGGAAGGTGCGCCTATATCTCCTCGAGTGTAGGCAGCCGACCACGCCTTCGGGCAATTCCTCCATACCCAGTGCATGCAGTCCAGGCTACCGAGCATCCCTGGAAAGCCATGCCTCTCCTCGTGCATTTGCAGCAGCCTAGTTGTGTCTTGTGCATTTGGCCTCCTCAAATACACGTCACCGAATAGGTCGATGATACCTCGGCAGAACTTCCGGAGGCAAAGACGGCCGGTGCTATCGCCGATCTTCAAATATTCGTCGAAAACATCTGGTGCTCCACCGGTGGCTAGTTGGCGAATGGCCATTGTGCACTTTTGCACCGACGTGAGGCCCCATTTGCCGGTTGCATCTTGCCTGTGCTGGAAATATCTCACATTCTGCTCCAACGCCTCGCAAATCCTCAAGAACAGATGCTTGTGCATCCGAAAACGCCGGCGAAAAAAAAATTGGCCCGTACGTCGGGTTGTCGTTGAAATAGTCGGCCATCAACTGCTGCAGGGCCGCCTCCCGATCGCGGTTTACGACCGTCCTCTTCGCCTTCTTTTTTTTCTTTTTGGCGATGAGCCGAGCCGCAGCAGCTTGGAGGTTGGTCACCATCGACATAACCTCGTCGTCGGTGTCATGGGAAGAGTAGCTGGTTGAGGAGTCGGACGACGAAGACATTTTTTTTTTGCAAGAAACTTGAGCGAAAATTAGAGAGAAAAAGAGGAGGAAGATGAATTTGGTGTGGAATAATTTGTGGTATGGAGGTTGGTATTTATAGGGATGAATTGCAAAAAAAAAAAAAAAAAAAAAAAATCGGCTATATAGCCGTTTGAATTTTTGCCCGTTGGATATTACCGTTTCTGCCATTTTTTATTTTTATTTTATTTTTGGCGCGTGCAATGCACGCGCCTGTTAAAAAAAATAAAAATAAAAAATCGGAAACGCGTGGCCTTCATGCGCCATCTCGAGACTGTCTCGTCGCAACGAGACGGTCTCGAGCTCCGCCCTCCCGCATCGGGGTGTCCGTCGGCCGGGGTGTCTCGAGACCGGCGACGAGACACCCGCTGTGGCTCGTCTTAGTACTTGTTTTTAAATCTTCATTTTCTCACTAACCCATTCTTTTCCCACTTAATACTTTCACGTAAATTAAAATAACAAATTTAACTTTGATTCTAGTTCCTTCAGCTTTTAACCTCCAAGGTTAAATTAAACACTCGTTACACGAGTTCATTTGGCATTCTGGTTTAGTTATACGATTCATAAGAAACTTTCTTGTGACTAAAACCCTCTCATGGGTCATGTATATTATATATACATCAAAAGAATATATTAGTTTTGCCTTTAACAAGGACTTATACAAAACTAGACTACAACGAGTCTAAGCTAGGCTAACTGCCTACGTGCACAGGATGAACTAACATATTGCATTACTTTACTACTGGAAGTACTAGAACGGAAATGATTCATAAAATTTCGTATCCGTTGGAGTACTACAAAACTATCTAGTTACTGATCCGACTATGTACATAACAAAAGGCTACTATACTACTATGCGTCCCTAACGCCTTGCTCAACAAACTGCGGTCAAGTCACCACTGCCCACTATGGCCTAATTCTCCTCGGGGTCCTCGTCCGGGTCCTCATCCGGATCCTCATCCTCTGACTCTGAACCGAAAGTAAACTGAAGTGCCTTATCAACCCTCAAAGTAGTGTCGTCTGTAAGTGTAAGTGGTGGCGGTACAGGCACATCAGAAACTGTTGTCTCGGTATCCAAAACTAGGTAGTCCCAGCAGGTCACTAACGCCCGCTTCTTCGGAGGCAGCAGGTGGTCAGGAAGGGAACTCGTCTCGTACTCCTCCCTGGAATGGACTCTGGATGGTCCTACCTCAAACTCAGCCCGAACTCTGGTTAACTCCGTGCAAATCTCATCAAGGGATCTGTATGAGGATGGTAACTGTAACAGGGCGGTAAGCTCTACGTCCGTGTCTAAGTACTCTGATCCTATCTCGAATGGTCCCTGAACTCTCGCAGAAGGCTCGGGTAGGATAGGAGCAGGTAACCCTAATCCATCAACTGTCTCTGCAACTAACTCCCCTGTGCCCTCACTGGGTATCATCACTGAAGGGATCTCCAACTGTGCAATCATCTCTAGACCTATCTCGTCATGCTCTGACCCTGAATCTGCTGGGAAATGAGTGTAGGTAGGATGCGCCTGAACAGGATATGCTGCTATGTGTCTGCTCTGAAAGAAACGTCTGTGTATCTCTAAAGCAAATCCCTTGTAATCCCCTGTCGGCTCTGTATCGTTGCCAAACATCCCAAGATAGTACCATGTCGTATCGTGTGCCCAACCACGCCATTCCTCTGGTAGTCGTCTAACCAAGTCAAGTATAGCCTGACCCTCTGTAATAGAACGCCGGACTGGATGATAAACTAACAAAAAGTAACTAATCCTCTGTCCTACGTCGTGTCTCGGGTTTGCCTCATAATCTCTATACCTATCCAATAACTGATCTGCCCAAGTACGCTGTGGCGGGGACTGACTCTCCGAAGCCGTGTCACTACTGGAAGCCATCCTACAAGGTTTTTAAGAAACACGGATCAGTAACGGTAAGATGATATCTTATCTTACGGAAAATCTTAAATTACAAAATGAATATTCCTTATTCAATTGTAATATCACCACACTTAATCTAACAAACTTATCTTAAACATCTAGCAATTTCACAGAAAATTGCTCTCGTACTCACAATATATAGAAATAAAATTTCAAGATTTTATTCCCATTCCTTATCTCATTCTTTTAATTTCTTACTTTAATTCTTTATTATTCTCCTTCATTATTCCTTATTTCTTTCTCAAAGAAAATTTTTCATCGATTCTCATTTATTAAAACAAGGCACGTCTGCTTTGTTCATGTTACTTATGCAAAAGTAACATTCATTTACAAAAGACTTTGTCGTTTACAACTCTTAATACTCATACATGTCGTATTCTTCGCTCAAGGACGAAGTATAAATATAAATTCCCAAAGAGAAATGGAATATATCCTAAGAATAACTTTTTAGAACATAAGTTCTAATCGTCGACGCTAAAATCGAGCGATCGTTGGAAATTTAATCAAGCTTCGTGCTTGACGCCTAATAGTAAAAACAATTCTTTTCGCAAAGATCGAACAAGGCGAACTCTACTGAAAAACGAAATGATATGAAAACGAAAGGAACGACGTCGTTACATGTTACTTATACGTAAGTAATATTTGTCTCTTTAAACCACTTATACCATACTAAAAAGGTTTTGCTAGCGGGGCATAAGACCCATATTACTGAGTTTCTTATTATGTGGGTTGATCAGGTCCACATAACAGTCTCTCAATCTCATGGAACTTCTGTCTCGCTCTATCGTTCACTTCATACAGAATTTACTTTCCTAAATCGACTAGCAATTTCTCGAATTGCACACACAACTACTTCTTAAAAAGGAATTTTTGGAAACTTTCCAATTTAGCTCGGAATACTCAATCTTCTCGAGGAAGATACAAATTTTAAGCTAATCGAATACTTGAACGGCTCCTAATAAGTAAAACAAAGTCATCTCCAAGAGACTTTGTTCATGCCACTTACAACAAAAGTAACATTCGGCTTTTCCGTTTATTTCAATTTATCCTCCTCGTTTCAACCTTTTCTCGAATAACTTGGAGTCACGTTTTTCTCACACGTCTATTTGTTTCTTTCGTTCACTTCGTACATATTTACCTTATTTTATCAATATTTATTTCATTTCCCTCGAAGGAAATTCTTATCGGTTTTAAAACAAAGATCGACTTCGCCGAGTCTTTATTCATGTCACTTTACGCACGTGACATTCATCAACAGAAATTCTTCTCGTGTTGTGGATCTCCTTTCGAAATCATTTGAAATAGCATTTCTTAAAAACGTCTAAGTTCTCGGAGAATCGGAAAGATCTTAAGTTTTTCGTCTACATTCTCAATACCCCGGGAAAATCCGTAGATTCTTTCTAGGTTCTCGTGCCATGGTAAAATAATAGAAATTATCGCGCAAATAATTTCACGTAAGATAGTACTTGTACTATCACATAATCACATAAACAAATCATAGTATAATTTATTATACTTTCATGATCGAAGGGTATCTTGGCACCATTATCACTTTTCACTCAATGAATACTTATTCAAATTTCTTATTTAAAAGAAATCACATCATTAAAATTCTTTTCCTCGTTGAGTCGACGTAGCGGGAGGTCGAGTTGTCGTCTACATTCTAAATTCTAATGTTATAACTTAACTCTTAACTTTACTTGAGAGAAGACTCTGTTCTGGAGCATATACAAATTATTCTATCTTATGACTCGAAAGAAGACTCGATATAGAGTACGAACGAATACTCTATACTACTACTCGAAGGAAGACTCGTATCCAGAGCAGAAAATGAACCTCTGCTCTGATACCACAATGTCACAGCCCCAGATCCCGAGGGACGGCAGAAGCCGGGGTGCGACTGGGATTGGATTAAAGAAGCGGGGAAAAAGGGGGCTGACTGAACTAAACATACATAAGAGACATCATACATACTATGTACAAGGCTTTATTTACATAAAGGAGAGTTAAACTCAAAGGATTACTCGACTGAAAGTACACGGTAGATAAACTAAGTTATAAGACAATCTTAGTCTACAGTGATTACATACATGTTCATCAAAATACTAGAGTTTTGCAGCGAAAATTTGATTCATACTAACTAAAGTCTTCCTATGACAACTTTATTCAACCTTCGCCGCTTTCATCGCTTCAACCTGCACATTTAGAAAACATATGCAGGGCTAAGTACAAAAGTACTTAGTGGGCACGTTGCCGAAAACATATTCATAAGTATAAATAATCAGGCATCTCATAATCGTAGCACATCGGGGTTTTATTGAAAAGGGCCCGTGTCTACTAAACATTTTCTGACTCATTTATATAAATTAGCTTGTACAAGCATTTTTCTAGTATGTTACGTTCAAATCTTGACCAATTCTCATTCACCGTGGCTGGTTACCCCTCAACAGGATACCACATACACCACAGGTTACAAAGTGCACTAACTCTGGAAAGCGCTTAATAGCTAACTCAGAGCCGATCGATAGTTAACAATCCTAGCGGTTAACTAAAAATCTGGAAAGCCCTAAAAATCGGTAATGACAAGGAATTAGGGTTCTTGGATTTTCTTCAATTTTATACATAGATCCATAACTAATCCATCCTATTACACTAATTAGAGATCAAATCATCTAAATCATCCACCCATAATTTTTGATCCAAATGAAAAATAAAAAGAAATAGATTTGAATTGGATAGATCAAGAGAGGAGACAAATACCTTGAAGATTAATAAAGGAAGAATTAGAAATCGATGGTTGGATGATGACTTGTGAAGAAATTCTTGCTCAAGAACTTGATGTCTTCAATGGTGGAAATGAAAATGAGAGAGAGATAGGATGTGTGTGTGTGTTTTCGGTTTTGGGGGGAGGGAGTGAGGAAGATGATGACTAAATTGTATAACATAAAGTTATTAGGTGTAAAGTGGAGTTAAAAATCTAATATGGTGAGTCATTGCATAATACTATATAAAATGGAAATATCTAGCTAATGTGAGTGTGTGATGTCGGTCATGAAATTACGCGCTTTTCCGACGCGCTACGACGTTACGGATAACCCTAAATACAGTAGTCGTCTAACTGACTTCCGTAATTTATTTTCGAAAACGGATTTTACCGTTGGTCTTAGAATTCAAAATCGTAAACTTAGGCGTGCAAAGCCATAATTATTATTAACTTTAAATTTTTAAGTCAGTACGAAATTTTTGGGGTATTACAAGCTGCAGCTCTACAGGGACAGCACAGTCGGCATAGTCACCACTCTCCTCACATCCCTGAGCGTATCGATCAGCCGATGCACCACCTAATAGGGCAGTCGTTTGACCTTATACCCCACTAAAGCGAGCCACCTGAGCAGCCGTGGGGGTATTAGTCTGCCCACCAGCAGGAGCAGCCGATGTTCTTCGGCTACAGCAGTAGACTGTTGCATCGGTATGACCCTCCGACGTGGCAGCCTCCGATATTTTAACCTCCCATCTGGCAGCAGCAGTCAGTGTTTCCAGGCGACGGCAGCAGCAGTCACCTTTTTCCTACTGCCGAGTTCACCCCACATGACCAGCAGATTCCCTACCAGCTTGAGTACCAGCAGGAGCAGCCATTTTTTTTCTACTGTGGAGGACACCACACACGAGCATCTCAGTCGGCAGGTTTCGCTTGTTAATATTCAGTGGTTGTCATCGTCTAAGGAGGAGTCTGCTGAGCAAGATTACGAATTGGCAGAGCGAGACGAGGTGCAAGATCGTCATAAGACGAGACCGTCTCCCACCATACAGACGCCTTATTTGGCCATGACTGCAAAGGCCGTGAAGAGGTTGAAACGTATATACAAGAAGCATAGAAAATCAGGAGAGGATGCTATAATCACAATTAAAGTAATTGACCACATTGTTGTACAATCTGTTTTCGATCGTCTGGAGGATAGTCGACAAATGATGTGGGTAGAGGTACAAGTCTATCTTTATTACAATAATTCAAACTTATTTGTATATTATAATGAACAAAATTAAATAATATTGTAGGAGATAGAGCTGTACCTAAACTATATGCGATTCAAGGTAAGACATTTAGATAGTTTGACAGCTGATGGAGTATGTGAGGCAACCACCGTTATAGTCGGCACTAGCTTCTATGTAAGTATTTCTCTTCAATTTATGTAAATCTTGATTTCTTGATTATATTAATATTCTCTTTGATTTATGTAATTTTTTAATGTATTACTAGAATTATTTGCAAAATGAGTGGAATAAGTTGTACCCTATTGATACTAAGGGCAATAGAAAGAAAGTTCCTCCAGGGCTTAGACTATATACTAATTGGCAAGTACCTGATGCTCTTAAATAAATGGTTGATGACACAGAAAGCGAATTAGCAACGGCTTAGTGGCAAGCTAACCATGTAAGTTATTATATTTTAAAACAATATCATATTTGTAGTTTACTATAAATTTTTTTAATATAGTTAAATTGCTCCTTGTCGTGTACAGGTCATAACAGTGTGCAATGTCGGGGAAAATCATTGGGTCACGATACGTATTTATCTGAAGGATTAGACTGTCGAGCTGTATGACTCGACCATGATCCATCACAGGGACACGAACGTGCGCGAGGAGCAATTACCATGTGTGGCCGATCTCTTACCTCGACTGTTGCTCGCATCAGGTTATTAGGAGCAAAATTCTCACAGGCAAAGGCACAAAAACCCTTCGTTCCTGATTAAGATGCCTGAGGAGGAGCAATTCATCTAGACCGACGGGACAAATTGTGGCCCATACGCCCTTATGTATGTTGATTGTCTCATCAATTTAACATCGACACATTGTAATGTGTCAATTGATGATAGATACATTGAGAAGTATAGATTATTTATTGCAACTAGAATATTTTGGTTAGGAGTAGATGGTTCATTTTGGGAGAAAAGACATAACTAAATTCTCATTTTTGTAAATATTTGAACTTATTTTATATGTTATTTGAACTTGTTTAAGATGTAACTCAATTATACTTGAATGAGGTTAAAAATAGCAGGTGAAAAATATCACTCTCGGAAAACCCACGATGGGTGCCCACGATGGGCAACCCACGATGGGGAGCCCACGATGGTGGCCATCGTGGGCAGCCCACGATGGGGAGTCCACAATGGTAGAAATCATGGGCAGCCCACGATGGGAAGCCCACGATGGACAGCCCACGATGGTGGCCATCATGGGCACGGTGGTGAGCAGCCACCGTGGGCACAAGAACATGTGTGAATTTCATTTTTTGTTCGATTCCTTCTTCCATTTTGTTGTTTAGTGCTTTTATAATAGCTTATTTTTCAATTTAAAACTACTTAACAACAAAATCCAAACACCCACACGTGACCTTCATCTAATTCTTTAGTAAATCAGGTACTTCGTACAAACGCTGAAGTAAGTGATACATAACCAATATCAAGAGAATCGCAACATTGTACGTATAGTATAAGATATATTTTGCACAAAATGTAACATAATTTCATTAGTAATCATTAAATTAACAAAATGTATCATATACTATACGTACAATATTGCGATTCTCTTAATAGTGGTTATGTATCACTTACTTCAGCATTTGTACGAAGTACCTGATTTACTAATGAATTAGATTAAGGTCACGTGTGGGTGTTTGGATTTTGTTGTTAAGTAGTTTTAAATTGAAAAATAAGCTATTATAGAAGCACTAAACAACAAAATCGAAGAAGGAATCGAACAAAAAATGAAATTCACACATGTTCTTGTGCCCACGGTGGCTGCTCACCACCGTGCCCACGATGGCCACCATCGTGGGCTTCTCATCGTGGGCTGCCCATCGTGGGCACCCATCGTGGGTTGCCCATCATGTGATGTTTTTCACCTGCTATTTTCAACCTCATTCAAGTATAATTGAGTCACATCTTAAACAGGTTCAAATAACATATAAAATAAGTTCAAATATTTACAAAAATGAGAATTTAGTTATGCCTTTTCTCCCAAAACAAATCATAAATTCATCTTCTACAACAAAAAAACAACATATCTACATTTCACGATAGGTACATTTCCTCGCATCATGATCATCAAGACGACAAATGCTACACTTTTTCTTCTGCCGACGCCTTTGCCTTACCTGTTCTCCCGCGGCCTCTTCTGTATCTTCAGGGGGTTATTCAAGTCAACAACACTGAACGGGATGGATGATGTGCAAGTCTTTTTGTTGTGGCCCCCTCCATGACACCTACCACATGCTTGGGGACGTCTCACCAAATTTTCTACTGCGGATCATGCACGACTATCTTTTGGGCGCTCAGCCTGACGTACCTCATCCATTGGAAGACAAACGATTGCGGAGATCTCCGGAGGCACATCCCACTCATCTGGATACGGTATTGGGTTAATATGCTCCATATAAGTCTCTCTGAATATCTCCTGTTTGAAATAACAACTTACAAAATCATACACAGACAAACCGTTAACTGCACGCCTGTTAAAAAATTAAACAAAATTGTGTTACACACCCAAAACAAATTGACATTAACTTAAAAATTGGTGCAATATAAATAGGATACCTAAATAAGAAAATGACGACAATTTCAACATATCGAAAGGCTAAGCTAAATGAAAGTTGGTGCAACCAAACAATATTTAGTAATTAAACATGTTACCTTATAGTAGCAACAGCATGGTGACATGGAATTAATTCTAAATCCCGCGCTCCGGCACGTACATGTCCAGGTTCTTAGATCAACGTGATAAGAAATATTTCTTTCTTAAACTCTGTAAACATGTATGGTGGTGTTACCTCGAGCTGGAAGGCGGGTACCGTGTTGCACGGATAAAGCAAGTTTTTCCAATGCGTTATCTGTCAACTCATGATCTCTCGATATAGAATCTTCTCGATGCTCATCGATCCATTTCTCTACAATGAAACGGTACATCTCAATCATCGAGTGCACCGGGAGACGCCTCGCCCATAGCATACGTGAGTTCAAACATTCGGCATAATTGGAGGTCAAGAAGTTATAGCGTCGGACCGGACACTTACACTTAGCCCACCTCTCCGGTCCAATGTCAGAAAGCCGTCTGTGAGCTCCGTTAGGACTCACTTGATGCAGTTTTGAGAACAAATCGTCGAACTCTTCGTGACGATTACAGTATGTTGCAGCTTGGAAAATAGTGGCTACGTGCTTTCCGTAGGGCGTGAGATTTTTCTGAAGGTGGTGGTAGCACAACCCGTGGAATGCATTTGGGTAGACGACTCGAACTGCATTCCTAATGCTCAAATGTTGGTCATTCACAATCAGTAAATCATCTGGAGGGTTGTAGCATCTGCGCAGGTTGGAAAGAAAATATACCCACGACTCATCATTCTCCTTAGGACCGAGGCCAATTACAAGGGGGAAGACATGGTTGTTTCCATCCAACGTGACGGCTACAAATAAATTCCTCGGTTCTTTCTCTTAAAGTGGGTCCCGTCCACTACAAGCACCGGCCGTAGACACTTATCAAACGCTCGAATACTCTGTCCGAGCGCCACAAATAAGTGACATAGCGAGCCCTCGACGGTTATCTCCAAGTCATAAACAGTTCCCGGGTTATGCTGCTTCAACAAATATAGATACGATGGGATCTTCTGATACGACAAGATGTGGTCGTCATACGTATTCTCTATGGCTATGTTTCTCGTCCGGAGATCAAAACTGTATAGAATGTTAATACCAAACACTCTATGCATCTCTTCCATCATCTTCTTTGGCTTCAACGTAACCGCCTCGCCGGTCAATCTCTTGGCAAAATAAAATGCAGCAATATCAGAAGATACCGACCGTGCAGCAGCACGATTTAAATCGTGGTGACAGGTGTGATCTAGGGATAACTTAGTAATTCTCCAAATGGTGCCGCCCTCAACAGCACAAATCCTAAAGCTGCAATTCTTTCTGCCAGTCTTGCATAGGAACGTCGTACGATTGCCAGCCGAACGTTTCAATCTACACTCCAAAAAGTTCTCCAGATGATACATTCCAACAGTAATCCTCAAGTATTTCTTGGACCTAAATAAGGCCCCCACTTCGAGTTCCCCACATACTGGTGGTGGTTGCTCGACCCAACCTAATCTCCCTGCGCAGTTAGGATCGGGGAATGGAATGATCCAATTGCGCATTGCGCGCAGATGCTCAGTCTCACGTTCAGACTGATGGTCCGATGTGAAGTTCCGATGACCAAAAACCCTATCCATTTGTGCCGGCTGTCGCATCCAAGCAAGAAAATCAATAGATAGCGAATCAAGTAATTCTTTACGACGATCATCTGCTTCGTCTTCGGACGAACTCGCCTCATTTTTTTTATTTTCGTCGTAGTCACCATCTTCATCTTCATCTTCCTCATCTTATTCATATTGTTCATGTGAGTAGGCCATGCGGTTGTCAATGTCGTGGTGCTCAAATTCGGAGCTGTTACCACTAAAGTTAACCACGGGGGCGGATGAGTCGCTGTAATCAACGTAAACCTCCGGATCGTCTTTCTGTTCAATTAACATACGCAGTAACTCGATATCACTCCGAAATAAAACTTTTACTTTGTTTCCGTTCCTCATACGTGTCAAGTACCACAACGTGTAGTCGGTCGGATTTATATTTCCCAACCCTTCTTCAATAAGTTCAACAAGGCTTGCATGGTTCACTGTGACACTATCGATGAAGACAAAAAAAGAATCCCCATCTATATAAGTCGATCGATCCCAACAACCACTGTGATGTATCAAAACATGTTGCCACGACACCTGAAAAATACAAAATAGCCAAGAAATTATAAAAAAAAAATCGAATCAAACACGCTTCTAATGCATCTACTGCCTACCCACAATGGATACACACACGATCGTTGGTTGTCACGGTGGTAACCATCATTGGTGTCCACCGTGGACACCATTTTAGGGCATCCCACAGTGGCTACCCAAGATGGGGCAACCAACGATGGACCATTGTGGACATCGTGGGTTGCCCCATCGTTGGTGTCCACCGTGGACACCTTTTTAGGTAACCCACGGTGGCTACCCAGCGTGGCAACCCACGATGGCCATCGTTGGATTGTCCATCGTTGGTTGCCCCATCGTGGGTAGCCACCGTGGGTTGCAAAAAATGGGCCCAGAACATGCAGAATTCTCATACACACACGGCAGTGGATATTTTTACGGCTATTTTACTTCTAAAAACGTTTCTAAACATGCAAATATACTCTCTTATGACTAAATATCAACATATAATTAATGTACATGAAAATTTTCTACCATCGTGTGCAAAAATGAGTCCATCGTGGGTATAAAAATTCGTTGAAAAAATCATATTTTACGTGGTGAATATAGTTGCATACTTTCTTTATACCCCAGAAACACGAAAGCCTTCCGTTTGAGCTTTACCTCCTTCTTCTTTTTAACCATCGTGAATTTTCGTTGTTTCTTTCTTGGAGACCCACTTCTCGCTTCTCTCTTCTTGGTGTCGTGAGTTTTCTTGTGTATAGGATAGAGAATTGAGATGTAGAGAATTGTTAGTAGTTTTTGACGAAAATTAATGAGAGCAAACAACCTCTCTTTCAAATCATAAATGAGTATAGTTCAAAATTTAATGTGTTTCAAGGTGGTGAAAATTATTTTTTCTTTTTCGTTTAGGGTTTTTGGTTCAAGGAAGAAGAAAGGAAAAAAAAAAGAAAAAAAATACAAGTGTGCCGGAAAAGATAAAAAAAAAGGCTAAAAATTAAAGTCAACATCTCAATACTTTTAGTTAGGGGTAATTTAGTCTTTTTACAGATTTTGGTATAGAAAACTTATACTCTTATAAATGATTGTAAAAAACTTCTATGTTTTATAAAAATGTATTTTAAAATACATTCTCACATAAATATTTGTAGTCTCAAATATATGACTTAAGACCATGTTTATCAGAGACCAAACACACCACCTAACCAGTCACCTTTATCAATATTTAATTAATTTCTCTCTCTTCCATATCTTCAATATTTTTTCACCCAACCACATCTATTCTTTTGTGTTTTATCAATGACCATCCCAACCACCCAAACCACAATATTATATATTTTTGTTTGAGAGGATTTTGTAACTAGCACTTGTTAGATAATTTTTGTAAAATATAGCACCCCTTATAAAAACTTGTAAATTTAGCACTTGTTGACAAATTTACCCTTACTCCCACCAATTATCCAATCTGGTTTTACAGTAACAAAAAATAAACTACGCACAATAATTTGACCAATTCAAAATCTTTGCAACTGCTCATCGTACAGTTTCTCTCTCTAAAAATCCTTCAATCTCATCTTCTTCGACGAAGCTTTAGTTGTGAAGCCATGTTTTCCGGCAGACGATTACCGTTCCGTCTCTAATTTTCCTTTACTCTCTCTATCGTACATAAATCATAGTACAGCGAAGAAGGTTTGAATTTTCTGTCGCGAAAATCCCCGATTTAATTGTTCTTCCAACACGGCTCCGATGCGAAAAATCCGAGAAACAGGTGATGTGTGTAATGTCCTGTTGTTTGATTTTTAAATTTTCATATTTTTAAGGTGATTTTGTTCTGAAATAATCCTCTTTTTGGAATTGGGGAGTGATTGCAGAGACCTGTAAAATGTCTGGGGATATTTCAAATGCCGTCGACGAACCGACGCAAACCCTAGGGACGTTGTTTCAGACTAATGAGACACAAGTTGAGGCCTCTTTACCGGTTAGTTTGCTGATCTTCATTTTGTATCTTCTTTGTCGTGGGGGAGTGTTTTTTGCTGCATATGGACCGGACATTTTCGTGTTTTACGCAAATCCAGTAGGCTCTTTATAGTTTTACTTTGAATGAGTTTGAAGGCCCACACCTGTGGTCATTGTCAATTGTATAATTCTTTTTAAAAAGCTAGATCTGTTAGAAATTGTTTATTATTTGTATGTAGGCTGCACGTTTTCAATACTTATTTGAAAATTACAGCTTCAGCAAAAGGTAGAGGATGGAGACTTGTTTGAAAATGACGTTCTGTTCTGTGGAGGATGAGAATTTTTTTTTGTTACTGAACAAATTGTCCAAGAATTATTACGTGTTGTTAATGATGTATAGTTGTAATTTATTATTTGTTACTTAACAAAACGTGATGATGTTAAAAGTAGTAAGTGATCTTTTGTTAATTAAGGAAAAAAGTTTTGTGGAGTAACAAAAATAAATTACATATGATATGGTTGTTTGTTGTTAAAGACGTGTTGTTGTTTTAGAGACTCGACCTAACTTGGCATTTATGTTTTTTTTTTCATACTCCACAAATCCTGACATAATATTTGTTACTCCACAAAAAAACGACTGTAATTTGTTTATGTTACTTCAAAGCAAAGCAAAGAATAAGTAACTGTTCAATGACTCGTATTCATATCTGTAGGTTGGCTGGAGGTACAAGAGGCATAGGATGCAAGGAGTTATTCAAAGGGTCAATCATCATTGTAAGGAAGAGATACTGAGTAGCATCCGAACAACATTAAATAATCATGGGTCCGAGCTCTTTAGTAAATTTGAGAACTCCTGTTTTGGCAAATTCTATGACTTCCCTGGTAAGCTGGGGAAGTCAATGAGCACCGTTCACGAGCTAATGAGTTATCAGATAGTGCAGAAAAAGGATGAACCTTACACTTCTACAGAGTTGTGTTTTTTTATAAAGGACAAGGTGGTGAAGTTTCGGCGACAGGAATTTGCACTTGTAACTGGGCTTCGATTTGGAGGATCGGAGTTTAACCCACATAAGAAGAGACATAGTTTCAGTCCTGATTCGTTGTATGCCACTTGGTATGTGGCAAGTAGAACAAACTTCGGGAGGTTATGGGATGACTACAAAGCTTCAAAATTTAGGACAGAGGCTGAATATTTGAAAGCGTCAAAGATTCTGTTTGTGTATAGTGTACTTTTGGGAGTCCAAAAAACAAAGACAATCGATGATTGGATTTGGGCGTAGTTGAGAAGGAAGCATTGTGGGAGTCCTTTCCTTGGGGTAGCCTAGCATATCAACACCTCATACAGAACCTGGATTCAATCAAGACAGATAGGAAAGAGGATGCAAAGAGCACAGGATATCATGTGAACGGATTTGTCACTGCTTTTTTGGTAAGTAATAAATGCCAAATTGTCCTTGCAATTATTTTTTGGCTGAATGAGTTGTCTATCAAAATTTGTATGCTTTCTAACTTGTATATGACTATGTTTTTTTATTGGTTAGTATCTGACTATAAGTTTTTTTGGCTTGTTTGGCAACAAGGCATGGATCATGTGTGCATTTCCTGAGGTTGGCAAGGAATCAGGTCTGAGAAATGAAAGTTGTATTCCCAGGATGTTGAGGTTTGATTACTCATCAACTCTTGGACAATTGATGGAGCTGATCGATGAGGTAAAGTTTGGTTGAACTAATTGTTTTATATTTGTTGAATAACAAAAAATAATATGGACTACTAATTTTATTTGTATTTTGAAAACAAGATTGAGGAAACATTGATACCAACTGATGATGAACTGGAGTCGACTTTTTGGGAAACAGTGGAAGCAGAAGGAGAGGCTTTCAAGATGCATTTTCCAAAATTCGATGTGATTGTTCCAGCATTTGTGCCGTCCGATGATGAAGGAACACAAATTCTTGATAGAGATGTGGCTGTGAAGAAGAGACGTAAAGAAGTAGGAATGGATTCCGGGGAGTTCATCTGTGTGAAGGAGGCTACGAAATTAATCACATTGTTGGGAAATTTATTAGTAAAAGTTTTGATGAATTCCAAAACCGACTGACCCCAACCGAGTACATGTTGCCAGAACTTAATGTTAGAATTTAGGCTCGCTGTTTGAGCAAAGTTAAGATTTTATCTTTACAGGTCTCCAGCTGAAGATGGCAACAAGGCATTACTCAGTCAGAACATCAGTTATGATGAAAGACAACTGAGAGTTCATTTGTTCAGATGGAATGAGGGGGAAGTCTTCAGAACATCAGTTGTAAAGGTCAACTGAGGATTCGTTAGATGAGAAACAGTAGAGAGGAAGAGAACATCAGATGAAAAGGAAGTCATCTGAAGTTTCCAACTCAACTGACTAAATACAAGGAAGACAACTGAGGGTTCAGTTTCAGAACCTCAGTTGTAGAACTCAAACAAGAAGATCAACAGCATGAAGTTCAAAGTCAGCTGAGAGTTCAACAGTTCAGTCAGAACATCAGCTGAAGACCACTCAGATAAAGATCAAGATTTTCAACCAACTAATCAAGGTTGACTGTCAGAAAGGTCTAAGATTTGAATTTCAAAATAAAATCACATGAGGGTTTGACCGTTCAGTCACTACCCCATCTGGCCCAACACAAGGCTGTCTCAGAAGGAACTGATTACTCAAAATCGAGATCATCAAGGCCAACCAGATCAGCTGACACGACTGCAAAGGAGCCAAGCAGAGAGGAACTGCAACAGAACATTGCAGCTTTGTCAAAGAAGCTAGCCGAAATGGACACTCGGTTCGGCAAATATAAACGTTTCTATAAATAAAATCGAACTCGAGACAGTTCAAAGCCAATCACCAATGGTTGCTTTGAATGCGGAAAGGAAGGTCATTTCAAGGCTGATTGCCCAGATCTATCGAAGAAAGAGAGAGATGCTCTAAGGGCCAAACAAGCTGGAAAGAATAAGGCCATGGTTGCAGAAGAAGCAGCTGACGATATGGATATCTTCACTGACACCGAAGATGAAGATGAGCTGACTTCTACCAACAATGTCATCAGTCAGGATCAATGCCTCATGGCACTTGGAACCAACCAAGATGATATTGAGGTACAATCTAATCCTGCTCAGTTAAACTCTTCCAATACTTCTAACATGCAGGAATCTCTGAACGATGAGTTGGAACCCTCCTGGAGTGATTTTTAAGAACTCAGTGAGGAGCTGCATCACCAATCGGTTGAGTTTAAGAGTCTTCAAGCTCAGTTCGCCAAACTTGAAGATTCCTTAACCGAAAAGGACGATCTGATCAAAAGCCAAACCGAGGAGATTGAGAATCTCAAGAGTCAACTGAACGAGGCTAAGGCTCCAGCTGATGAGGAGTTGACAAAGCAGAACAAGGAACAGCAAGATCAGTTGAAAAATCAAGATGCTCAGATCGAACAGCTGATAAAGAAGTCGGATGGACAAACCGAGCAGATAGTTGTACTCGTCAAAGAGTTGCAAACTGAGAAGGACAATCTAATTAAGCTGTATCAGTCATCCAAGATCATA
The DNA here is from genome assembly GCA_029490685.1 of Schizonepeta tenuifolia. Classification (NCBI taxonomy): domain Eukaryota; kingdom Viridiplantae; phylum Streptophyta; class Magnoliopsida; order Lamiales; family Lamiaceae; genus Schizonepeta; species Schizonepeta tenuifolia. The sequence goes on from CM055959.1 coordinate 26,416,442, forward strand.
GAGAATCTTATCAGTTATAGTAGACAGATGGATGACGTATCAGGTCTCGGTTATGATGTTGTCAAGGATACTGGGATTCCTCCAGCAACCTTCATCAAAGCTGTAGAAGTCACAGCTGTCGAGCCAGACACAGCTGAGTCTCCTGAAGCTAATTCAACCTCTACCTCTCAACAAGTTCAAACGACCAATAGGATTACAACTGAGAAGGGAAAAGGAGTAGCTTATGTAGGACAGAATGTTCCATCGGTTGAGGTATCAACCGAGGGGGAATGTTCCAAAAGTCAGAAGAGGAATCAGAGGCATCGAAGGCACAACCGCAACCGAACTCAGAATCAGAGCCGACCTCTGCATCAACCTCAAAGTCAACATCGGAAGGAATGGAACCGACCTCAGAACAGACATGGGCTCAATCATCTGAATCAACAGCGGTTCCAACATCAGTTCGACCAAAGGTTCCAACCGAGTCAACCAATGAGGAACTGGTCAAACAACTGGAGATATTCATACCATAATATGAATCATCAACAGGGCATGAACAGCTACAGACAACCCTCAGGAAGTTAGAATCATAATCAGCCACAAAGATTCCAACATGGCGTCCGACCTCACAGACAAACTCAACAGGATAAGAATCGCCATCAAAACAGGGGGAAAGCCTCACCTCCTAAAGCTCAACATGGGAGAAATCCAACTCCTCCCAAGAAACAGAACATCACTACTAACAACAAGCCTAAGGATAACCGAGGTGTTGTTATAGTTGATGATGAAGGAAAAGTAATCTGGAATGATAAATCCATCCGAGTTTACAGGGAAAAGCGACGCACAGTTCCAGCGGGAACTGGTTCTAACCCTCCAGGACCCAACTGAAATTGGGGACCTAAGCGAGTTTCTCTTTGCAGGTGCAAGAGAAACAGCTGAGGAAGAAGAAGGCGTATGCTACAATGTGGGTGATGGATAGTGGATGCTCGAAACACATGATGAATCTGAAGGATTTGCTTGGAAGTTTCATGGAAAAAGAAGGTCCATCAGTTACTTTTGGTGATAACTCAAAAGGTTATACCAGAGGTTACGGTACCCTTGAAACCAATCATGTTTCAATTTCTAATGTCTCTTATGTTGATGGATTGAAGCATAACCTGCTCTCTATCAGCCAATTCTGTGATAATGGTTTCTCTGTCAAGTTTGATGCACAGGGTTGCAGAGTTAAAATATCGGATCAAAGCAGGTGATATTGTTGGGAAATCGGTCTCCAACAGGGAATGTTTACTACGCTGACTGGAACAGCAGCCTCCCTGACACTTGTCTGTTATCAAAGAGCAGTTCGGATGTGAGTTGGCTGTGGCACAAAAGGCTCAACCATCTGAACTTCAAGACGATGAACCGACTCGCCAGACAAGAACATGCAAGAGGCATACCAAATCGAGTGTTTTCAACAACGCATATCTGTAGTGCATGCCAGCTGGGAAAGCTCGCTAGATCCTCCTTCCAGTTGAAGTCAACTCCCTCAACCGACCGAGTGTTACAGCTGATCCATATGGATCTCTTCGGGCCAGTTACACCAAAAAGCATAAATGGCAACGAATATACATTGGTTGTAACTGATGATTACTCGAGGTACACGTGGACCATCTTCATGCGCCACAAGAGTGAAACCCGAGATGAGCTGCCCAAGCTGATGGATTGGATTTCGAACCAACAAGAGATGAAGATCATATCCATCCGATCAGATCGTGGAACGGAGTTTCTAAATGAAACCATCATTGAGTATTGCGAAAATAATGGCATAACCCATCAGACATCAGCCGCGCGTACTCCGCAACAGAATGGCGTAGCTGAGCGAAGAAACAGAACGCTGAAGGATGCTGCCACATCCATGTTAGCAAGCTCAGCTCTGCCAAAGAGATTTTGGGCTGAAGCGATCAACACAGCATACTACACTCAGAATCGATCTCTTCTCACCAAGCGGTTGGGAAAGACGCCCTACGAGCTATGGAGACGTAGAAAGCCAGATATTTCTTATTTTCGCGTTTTTGGGTCTAAGTGTTATATTCACAACAATGGGAAGACTCAGTTGAAAACTTTTTATGCCAAAGCTTCGAAGGGCATATTCCTTGGATATGCAGCTCGGATCAAGGCACATAGAGTTTTTAACAACAGCTCTCGTGTTGTGGAAATAACACCTCATGTTAGTTTTGATGAATCTACCTTTGAGTGCAGGGAACAAGTTAAAGGACAACAAGTAGATCCAACTGTTCCACCAGTTCTCACCAGATCGCAAGCTCTAAGGGAAAAGAACCTAGCTGAACCACTGGTTTGGGCATCTGAGGATGAGGATCCATATTCCTCTGAAGATGAATGCGAAGATCCCAGCTCATCCCAAGGGGGAACTTCAACTAATGTTCCTCCAACTGCTTCAGCATTCGAAGCCCAACCGAGTCCGGTTCAACCTAATACCAATGTTGAGGATCCAGACTCAACAGCTGATCAATTACCAGCCTTAAAGACTCCAACTCAGATTTCAGAACAGCCTCAGTTGGAAGAAGAAGGAAGACGCAACCGAAGATGGTATGAAGTTCATTCCACTGACAACATCATCGGCGATCCAACCGAGGGTGTGCGTACACGGAGCAGAGTTGCAAATCCTGAATCAACCGAGGAAGACTCCAACACTTATGCCCAATATGTTGAGGAATTGGCAGTTCTAGAAGAGTTCGAACAAGCTGGAGATGTTGCCATGATTTCTTGCTTTGTAGCTGATGTACCAGAACCGAAGAATGTTGGGGAAGCTCTCAACTGTGTCCACTGGACAACAACCATGCAAGAAGAACTGAATGAGTTTCTACGCAACTGTTTATGGGAGTTGGTAGAAAGACCAAATGGTGTCAAGGTGATTGGATTGAAGTGGATTTTCAAAAACAAGAGAGACGCCATTGGATTCATTGTGAGGAATAAAGCAAGGTTGGTAGCTCAAGGATACTGCCAACAAGAAGGAATTGACTTTGAAGATTCCTTCGCACCAGTTGCAAGGCTGGAAGCCATCCGGATCTTTCTCGCTTATGCCGCACATCACAAGTTCAAAGTATATCAGATGGATGTGAAGTGTGCATTCCTAAATGGAGATATCAAAGAAGATGTATATGTTGAACAGCCTCCTGGTTTTGAGACTGGAGATGGAAGAGTGTACAAGCTGAAGAAAGCTATCTATGGTCTAAAGCAAGCGCCAAGGGCATGGTATGACACTCTTTGTGGATTTCTTCTGAACTCGGGGTTCAAACGAGGTTCCGTTGATAAAACTCTGTTCACCATCAAAGTTGAAGAAGATATACTTGTTGTGAAAATCTACGTGGATGACATCATTTTCGGCTCCAAGTCGGAGGAGCTGTGCAAGAAATTCACAGATCTCATGAAGGAGAAGTTCGAGATGTCAATGATGGGCGAGATAAATTACTTCCTTGGATTACAAGTGAAGCAGTCACCTGAAGGGATTTTCATCAACCAGTCCAAATATACAAAGGAGCTCATCACCAAGTTCGGATTGCAGACAAGTAAGACAACAAGAATCCCTATGAACGAACTGGAAGATCGAACCCGGAGCTGAGGGAAAGCTCGTTGATGCCAGCCAGTATAGAGGGATCATCTATTCGCTGCTCTACCTAACTGCCAGCCGACCAGATATATCATACGCAGTTGGAGTGTGTGCTCGATTTCAAGTCCAACCAAGAGAAGCACACATGTTGGCAGCAAAGAACATCATTAAGTATCTGAAGGGAACTGTCAATGTTGGGTTGTGGTACCCAACTGATGACAATATCCAGCTAACTGGATACTCAGATGCGGACCTAGCAGGAGATCGGTTGGACAGGAAGTCTACCTCTGGACACTGTCAATTCATGGGAAGCAAGCTGGTTTCATGGTTCTCCAAGAAACAAGCATGTGTTGCCACTTCTACAACCGAGTCAGAATACATGGCTGCCGGAAGCTGTTGCATGCAAGTATTGTGGCTGAAGCAACAGCTGAGAGATTATGAAGTCACAACTGGACAGGTTCCCATTCATTGTGATAGCTCGAGTGCCATAGCTATCTCTCTAAACCCTGTTCACCACTCTCGGACTAAGCATATCGACATTTGTCATCATTTCATCCGAGATCATATTGAGAAGAAGGATGTGTCCATGGAGAAGATCCCAACTGAGATTCAGAGAGCTGACATCTTCATCAAACCTCTTCCTGAAGCCCGGTTCAAGATGCTATGTGATCTTCTAGGTCTATTGGATCCGAGCAGAAGAGTCATCCGAGCTGACGAGGATCCATCCGAGCTGAAGAGTCAGATATCCATCTGAGGGGGAAGCTCAGATGAAGGGGGAATCTCAGATACGAATTGCCAACTGAAGACATCAAACATCAGCTGAACAGACGAACTCGAGTCAGCTGATGGTATGCGGCAACTGAGGAACTTGACTGAGGTATACAGCTGATCTCGACATCAGCTGGCAGGTATCATTTATAACTGAAGGTGTTATGATATTAAATGAGAATGTTTGAAATAAATTCAAACATTCCTGAACATGTCAGCTAAACTAAACAAGCCATCATATCGCATTTAATGTAAAGTCTGGCTGAACTCCTATAGCCTTACTTTATAGTACGACTGGGCTGACACCTCAAACTATTCACCTTCTCACTCGCGCGCGTGGACCATCAGTCAAAATTACCCAACAGTCGCGAAATCTCAGCCGTTGATAAATACGCGCCATTTAACCCCAGCCGTTGATATTATCCGAGTCAAAGATTATATAATACGGCAAATCAGGAAGTGATCCTTACCTTCTTATTTCGTGCATATCTTTACTTACTATTCATTATCCTCTCCACTTTTGTCTCACCTTTTTCAGTAAAGATTTTACTTCTTCTTTGCATATATATCTCCTTGAAATGGCGCCCAAATCTAAAGATTCCAAGAAGATGGTTTCCGCAGAGCGTGCTACTTTCCAGGAATCTTTCGACATGGTGATGTCGAAGATTCATTTTGAACAGATTCTGTCCAGAGCGGCTTTGACCTCGCCTGAACTCGCTCCCGTCGCCGCAATTCTCTCCGACCACCGTCTGCTCGACTGGGCAACCCTCTCTCCGTCCAAATTGCTCAGGAAGCAGGTCGTACACTTCTACAGGAATCTGCAGCGAGTTGCAGATGATGGGCTTGTCACGATCATCCCGTGCAAGCAACGACACAAAATCTCCCGAATGATAGAAGACACCGTCATAGAAATAAAAGTATCCAAGGAACTGGAGAAGATCATCCCCAGAAATCGTGAAGCCACAGATGTGCTGGGGAACTTCACTGACAAGGAAGCTGATGCCTTCCTTCAAACCATCCTTCTTGTTCCCGAACCATTGAAGGGGAGCATGCAAAGGACAAAGCTGAAGCCGGCGCACCGACTTCTCTTCGATGTGATATCCAAATGCGCCTTCGCATACGGAGGAGCCTTAGGCGACATTAGCAGGCCGAAGCTCAAGCAGCAGAAGGCCCTGGAGGAGCTGCACCAGGTCGACTGGCTGGGATATCTTGAAAGCCAGCTGTTGATGGAGCAGCAGAAAATTTCCGAGTCGACAGCTGAGTCCGGAGAACAGCTGTTGAGTGTCAAGGGGACACTCAACTTCGGTACTAAAATTTCTGCCCTCATTCTCCAAGCTACAAAGGGACTGCCGCTGACATGGGAAGGGAGTGAGGACACGCCGTTCAGCAAGCTGACACTGTTCCCCATAGCCAAAAAGGCCAGGGACGTTGTGGAGGCCATTTACACTCCCAATGGTGCACCCAAGCCAGCTGTGGAGTCAGTCTCAGCTGCTCGCCGTCCTTCGAGGTCCAAGCCTGCGAAGCGCCAGCTGGAGGATGTGGTTGAGGAAGAGGAAGACGAAGAAGAAGAAGAGGAGGAACCCCTCCAGAAGAGGCCCAGGATCTGCATCGTCCAGCCAGCGGCTCAACCATCCACAACAAGTCCAGTGGTGGTAAAGCCAGCTGAGGAGAAGGAGTCAACCGAATCCAGCCAATCGGTTGACCCAGCTGGGTTCGTTCTTCAACCTCGTCAAGAGGAAGCAGCTGAAGGCATGGAGATCCACGTAGAGGAATCCAGCTCCTCCTCAGATGAGTCTTCTTCATCTGAGGAGTCCCATGACAGTCCAACTGGAGCTGATGCCAGCCAGGTAATCCCACCTGTGTCTGAGGAAACACATGAGCCAACCGACTCACCACCCAAAGAGGATCCAGTTCTCTCAACTGGTCCTCAGTCCGATATTCCGAGCCTCTCGCTCGATGCCAACGTTGTGACCATTCCTTTGGCCAACGTTGATGAAACCATCGAACCCCTTACCTTCGATATTGACCCCCCTTCAATTGATGAAGAAGCCAACCGCCAGGCGATCTTGGCTGAATATGAAGGAAGGCTGAGCTACTGCTTCCGCAAGCTGATTGGTATGTTCCCTGAGGCAGCCTCAATGCCCGTATTTGCCGTACTCGGGACGGAACTGCTCTACCAGTTCAGCGTCATATTCAGCTACTGGTACGTCAAGGAGGAAACCCTCAGGATCCATGGTTGGGACAAGTTGAAGGTCGAAGAATCCAACCTGAGGGTATACTTCGACTACCAGAACCTGGAGGTGGCTTACAACCAGAAGGTGGTTGTGCTACGTCGACGTCTGGACAAAAGCATCCAAGAAGGGACAGACACCAGGGAGCTGTGCAACAATCCTGGAGCTGTTCAGTTTCTTGACGACATGCTAGCCAAGAATGCCCACTGCATGGAGGATGTTGACGCAGCTGAAGAGGCGGCCAAGAGGGAAGAAGACAAGCTCAAGGCCTACCTTGCCAGCCGATCTGCTCTGGTTGTCATGGAGCCAACTGCACAGTTACAACCACAACACCTGCCTGGACCCTCCGAACAGCCAGCGCTCTCAACCGATGCCATATGTGAGCTGATCTCGGAGAGGGTCAACCAGCTGAGGCAGGAAATGTTGTCCAAGATCCAGCTCAGCAAGGAGGAGGCTGATGACAGGATGCAGCAGCTGATGGCAGAGAATGCCAGCTTGAAGAATCAGTTGGAACACCTTTCCTCTTCCCGGCAGCAGAAGTTTGAAGATCTCTCCACTTCTTCCAGCTCGGAGGTTACGGCTCTGAGGAAGGCAGTTCAGGGCCTCAGCTCGGACTTCAACGTCTTTAAGACCGTTGCTGAATCTGATCTGGCAAGGTCCCAGCAGACTCAAGATTAGGAGTGGATGTCTCAGTTCGCCAATTTCCGAGCTGAGTTCGTCACTCTCCACAAAGAGGTCTCTGCGACCTTTGCAGCCTTGCAGCGAGCTGAGCAGGAGCGCCAAAACCTGGAGTTGGCCAAGCAAGTGGAAGAGAAGGATGCTGTCGAAGAACTCTTTTCCCGCGTTCAACAGGCTGAGGCCAAGCTGACCTCCCTGGATGGCACTATTGCCACCCTTTTGGATGATGCTAAAACGGGGGAAGACAAGGAGCCAGCAGATGTTGCTGGACAAGGGAAAGCTGTTCTTCAGCAAGGGGAAGGAGTGCTAGCTGAAGGTGAAGGAGCAGCTGAAGGATCGCAGCAAGAACTGGAAATCTCCCACGACCTCGTAGCCGAGCTTACGGCCGAGCTCGATGCCAAACTTGACGGAGGAATATCTGTTGAAGATTGCATCGAAGCTGCCAAAGCTATGGGGGAGCCCAAGGAGAAGTACTTGAATCCCTCTTGGATCAAGAAGTTCGCTGCCGATCAGGCCAAGAAGGTGGCCAAGTTTGAGAAAGAACTGGCCAAGGTGGAGAAGAACGTCGACAGAAATAAAGCCAGCCGGAGCGTGCGAAGAATCAACAAGCACCAGATGAAGGCTGAGGCTAGGAAGTCGACCCAACAGCTACAGAAGAACGTCCCGCTCCCGTCTCGGTACCCACATGTTGACAAGTGGATGAATGCTGAGTGGAACGATGACTGGGAGCAGTTCAAGCATGAATTCATCAATGACTTCTATTACAGGAAGGTCTACTCGACTGAAGACCCAAGGCAAGCCTTCACGGAAGCCCTATGGGAACTCAGATCTGGAGACCCTGGAATGTTTAGTCAGTTCAAGCGAGCCATGTTGAGTGCTTAGCTCGATCCCAACACCGTTCCAGTTCCGCAGATGTGTAGGTACCGCCCTCAGATGATCAAAGGTACGAGCACGCCAAACAGAAATGCGATCATGGCTGAGGCGAGACAAGTCTGCAAGGAACATGGTGTCAACACTTGGATCGAGTCAGCTGCGAAGAAAGAGATTTTCGACCGTATCTTCGGCAAGTACGGTCAACAGTATTTTTGAGCTGTCAAAGTTTTGAGCTGATGAAGTTTTTTTTTAGATGTTGTAGTTTTTGAAGCAACTAATGTATCTTTATCTGTTTTGTGCTTAACCTTGTAACTTTCAGTTGTAACAAAAACTTCAAAGTATATAATACGATTCAACTTGACGCACAATATCTCATTGTCCAAGCTATGAATCGCAGTCTTTTAAATACCATGTTATAACTGTGCTAACCCTTTGATGTTTTATCTTATAGACTGTCTAGAATTTCAGCTGAGATTTTAGGTCAGTTAGTGAGGATTAGATCAATAGTGGTTTAAAGTTGTAAGTGATTTTGGCATCATCAAAAAGGGGGAAATTGTTGGGAAATTTATAAGTAAAAGTTTTGATGAATTCCAAAACCGACTGATCCCAACCGAGTACATGTTGCCAGAACCTAATGTTAGAATTTAGGCTCGCTGTTTGAGCAAAGTTAAGATTTTATCTTTACAGGTCTCCAGCTGAAGATGGCAACAAGGCATTACTCAGTCAGAACATCAGTTATGATGAAAGACAACTGAGAGTTCATTTGTTCACATGGAATGAGGGGGAAGTCTTCTGAACATCAGTTGTAAAGGCCAACTGAGGATTCGTCAGATGAGAAACAGTAGAGAGGAAGAGAACATCAGATGAAAAGGAAGTCATCTGAAGTTTCCAACTCAACTGACTAAATACAAGGAAGACAACTGAGGGTTCAGTTTCAGAACCTCAGTTGTAGAACTCAAACAAGAAGATCAACAGCATGAAGTTAAAAGTCAGCTGAGAGTTCAACGGTTCAGTCAGAACATTAGCTGAAGACCACTCAGATAAAGATCAAGATTTTCAACCAACTAATCAAGGTTGACTGTCAGAAAGGTCTAAGATTTGAATTTCAAAAGGAAGTCACATGAGGGTTTGACCGTTCAGTCATTACCCCATCTGGCCCAACACAAGGCTGTCTCAGAAGGAAAGCAGAAGAACACAGATGCCATATCGGGAAAGTCTGCAGAGATGAGAGACAAGCCATCGCTTTCAACGATCAGAGATCAACAGCTCCTCCAACGGCTAGTTGATTCTCTCCGCCTATAAATAGAGGCATTCTCTCATTCGAGAGACATACACACGAGACAAGAGATAGAGAAGTGCAATCACAAGAAAATCAAGCGCAAGAAAAATCTGCAAAAATCATATTCTAAGAGCATCAGCAGCTGAGAGTTCAAGAGTGATAGAACATTAGTAGCTAAGGGTTCATAGAGTTATAATTTGTCTTAGATCTTAGTTTGAGTGATCATTCGTTCAAGCCATAGATCCAGCTCTCATTAGTGATCGAGCTGTAGTTGGAAAATCCACCCACACCTTAAAAAGTGTCTGTTAGGATCATACTCTTCCTGTAATTGAGTAGCTAGGTCGTCAAGTACCCGCAAACTTGACATAGGTTGTTAAGTACCCGCAAACTTAACTGTAAAGGTTGATAAGTACCCGTAAACTTATTGCAACGGTTGCACAGCCCGGGTAAGCTGTGTGGAACTGTCCAGAAGAACTTGGACTGAGGTGTGAGGATTCACATCTCCCCGTGGACGTAGGAGGGTTATATCTGAACCACGTTAAATCCCGTGTGTCTGTGTGTTTTTTTTTAGTTGCTTATTGCATTCTTATCTGATTAATCTAACCAGCATACAAACCGTATCTTTGCATATTCAACTGTTTTGGTTTTTGACCAACCCTGCACTAAAAAGCGTGAGTTGCTTTAACGAGTTTTAATTTCCACCACATTCCGCACAGCCTCACTCTTCCAGATGAGGTCGCTTACTCAGCTGTGAGATTCCAACTGAGTTCATCTTACTCAGTTGAAGTAATTTTTTTAAGGTTTAAGTTTTAAAATCCTAACTGGTGTATTCCCCCCCCCCATACACCAGTAACTCGTTTCGGGACCATCACACATCAATCTTGATGAGTGATGATGTTGTCAATAAGTTTGCTGAGGTAGCTGCAGCAATAGTTGTGAAGAAACTAGGGGTATGATATTGAAGTTAAAAGTGAGGTTTTATAAATATAAATAATAATATATGTCAACTGAATATGTTGGTTTTTGCAGGAGCAGGTGCTACCAGGGGTTCATGGTGTAATCGATCATGTTGTAATCGATAGATCTGGTACAGGTGTTAGTGGAATGAAGGATGGTCCGACTGTTGGGGTAGAGGCAGATGAAGAAGAAGAGGAACGGCTGAGCCGACTCCGAGAGACGGTAAATTTGGTGATTTACCGCAGGTTTATTTATTTTTGTCATTAAGAATGTAGTATTGATTTGGTCTTACAATTGAAAAACAGAAAAGCAAAACAAAGGAAAACATGGCTGCAGATTCGCCTTCGAAACTTTTCAGCAAAATCACAGAGGAGGTTTTATAATAATTTTATTTTAAAATATTTGTGTTGGCTGCATATAACCCAAATGTTTGATGTTTCAGATTGGAACACCTACGACATCTGTTAGGCAGAGAAAGAATTTGAGTGCCGTTAAGGCAGGAAAAAAAATTGATGAGGTATTATGAAATTTTAAATTGTGAGGTTACAGCAATATGTTTATTGTTAAAATTTAATAGTATACATGTCGGATACATGATTGATATTTTTTTGGGTTTAGGGAAAAAAACTTTTGAATCGTGAATCACCGTCACATTTGACTGGGGGGGGGAGTACAATGATGCTGAGCTAGCAGCAGTCGTTGAGGAAATCGTGACAAATTGTGGGTTGTTAGACACTGAGGTTTGACTTAAATAATTTTATTTATTTAATATATCTAACAATTTAATGTTGCTTTTTTTTGTTAATGCTTAAAAACTTTACTTCATATTTTAATTGTTCTTACGTTTGTTACTAAACAAAAGTTTACTAATTATTCTATGTTATTTGTTACTCAGCAAAATTAATAGTTGGTTTGTTACTCATCAAAATTCATACTGATCAAATTCTATATTGAAGTTCTTACATATTAAAAAGTGATTTATCATTGGTATCATGAGTTTGTTGTTGATGAAAAATACAGATTAATAATTAAGTTTGGTAGCCATTTGTATAGTTATGGTAGAGGTTCTATAGTTATGTTGTTGATTAAAATTCGTACTTAGATATATCATTATTTTTTTAGAGACAACAAAGTATTTATGATTTCAATCATGAGTATTTTGCTGTCGAAGATTTGTTTAAATATTATTATTCCTAGCCTGACCAAAATGTGATATTATTGTTATTACTGGATCTGTTTTTATATTACAGCATCTTTTATTACAGCATGGGTTTTTATATGTGGCACAAGAGAATAATGTTAACAAATAAAAACAAAAATGTTTACTCCTGTTCTCTATGTGGACTTGTACAGATAAATTCAAGTGCGTTAAAGACTCCAGTACACAACATTGCTTTTGGAGATGAACCACTTGATTTTGTTGAAGAGGTGTGCAATAGTGCCCACGCTGTGACACAAAAAGCAGCTGAGGAAAAGAAAAAACAAGTGAATACAAAAGGGAAAAGTATCTCTGGTAGTCCATGTCCATCATCGTCACCTCGAACAAGGAGGCAGACAGCTAAAGCAAGTGAATTGGATGATGAAAGTCAAAGACCATTGAAGTTGGACTGGACCTTGGTGAGGACAAGGAGAAAAGCAGCGGTGTTGTGCAGTCCATTCATGGAAAATGAGAAAAGGGGAATAGACTATCTGAAGTTCAAGAACAGCAATGCCACGTAATATTTTAAATTGTTAAATACATTTAGGTCAATTACTAAATGTTTAGAATATTTTTGGTGGATCTGACTTGGGTAGAATTGGTTGATTTAAATATTTGTAGGAGAAATGTAGGACTTCCTGATCCTGTAGATGCCAAATGGTTCAAGGTAATAGAGGATGAAAACGAAGAATTGAGGCTGGCGCACATCGAGTCATATATTTCCTGCCTGCATAGCTTTCCAGAAATTACAAAAGTTAAGTCAGTTGATCCACGGATGGGCATCATATCACCGTCATTTTTGGTTAGTATCTTGTACTACGTACTTTTTTTTAGTTATTGGTTTGTGGTGATATTATGTTCTTATGATTATGTTCCTTGTACAATAGAAGGAACTGTACGACTTGTGGCAGCATTATAACAGTGAGGAGACGATGACACAGTTTAACCCAGACGAAGATAAAGCAATTTCTGTGTCACACTTGTTCAAGCTGGCACAATATGTCCATGCTGAAAAACCTGGTTGGAAAAATCAAAAAGAGTGTGGGAATATGATCGGGTAATTTTTTATTGTGCTTAACATAGAGCTTATTTAAAATAGAGATTATACTATGATTTAATATTAATTGTGCAAGAATAATATACACATAAATCACCAATAAGTAAACAACTAGTCATCAAACAATGAGTAGGTTATTGTTAATTAGATGAAAACTGGTATAATACGATATGACTGGACATAAATTTGATACTATTTGGTTAGTGCTAGATATAGGAGTAACAAAATCTCTTCATATACAGTGTATGGGTGCAATTTGGTTTTTTTTTTTATTTCGGAACAAAGTGTATATTTGATAATCATTGTTAAGAACAACTTCTAAGCTCATATATATTGTATGTTGGCACAGCTTGTTACTGTATACCATGGTCTTTACGGATGGGCATTATTGGAGATCGAATTCCCCACGCACAACTTGATCATATACGATTCCAAACCACACAAGTTTGATGCAGATGATATGAAGGAATCCTCCAAGATTTTGACGGCTCTCTCGCAATGGCTGCCACAGGTTCTGACTTACAGTGGATTCTACGGTGCACGCGAAGATTTGAGCAGCGTCCCAACTTGGAACATCACGCACATTGAGAAAGCCACAATGACAATAAGGAATATAAAACAGACTTTCAAAACAGGTGGCTACGCGCTAAGGACTGTGGAGTCAATAATGGAGAGATCCTTCCCACCAAGTTTCATTAAGAAGAACATGGTGGACTATAGAAAGGCTGTTGCACTCAGAATTTTCAAGTACAGCACGGATGGAGGTACGCAAGCTGGCAAGTCGACATAGCGCATGTGTTTTGTTGTTGGAGGTTGAAAAAACAAATTATCTATGTGTTGGTTTCATGTAGTTGGATTTTTGAACTTAATATTTTCTGTCTTACAAGTTGATGTTATGGAAAGTGGTATGTGGGAGAGGTTTTGGTTCCCAAAGGACAGGATTTAGTATGTGAATGTCATTTTGTAATCGAGTAGGATCTGCATATTTAGGATTTTTTGGGCAATTGTTTGCTTATTTTGTGAATGCACAAACATTTAGTAATTTTGTTGGCATTTGTTTTGTTACTACAGAAAACAATTAATTTAAATTTATAAAGTAAGTGCATCGAAGAATAATACTTTATTTATGAATCCAGAAAAATTTTATAAGTCTTTTTTGTGAGTACACAAAACTATGTTTTATTGATTTTATGGCTCGTTAAAAATTATATATGTTACTTGTGAGTACACAAAAACACAAATCTTTTTTAACAGTTCTTTTGTTACTAAACAAAACAACTTACAATTTTTGTACTCCACAAAAATATTATAAGTTATTACAAGACTACACTAATACTTGACATTTGTCATGTTATTGCCAAAATAAATTTATTTTTTTAAAGTAAGGACGTACAAAAAGAATACTTTATTTATGACTCTAGAAAAGTATTATAAGTTTTTTTGTGAGTACACAAAATTATGTTTTATTTATTTCGTGACTATACAAAAATGTTATATTTTTTTTGTGACTACACAAAAGTGCAATTTTTTTTGGACATTTTTTTGTTACTACACAAAAAAATATTAAATTTTTTTGTTACTACAATTAATTACATTTTGTAAAACTTTTTTGACAGTTGTTTTGTTACTAAAAAAACAACTTAAATTTTTTGTACTGCACAAAAATTTTATAAGTTATTACAATACTACACTAATACTTGACATTTGTCATGTTATTAAAGAAAAAAATTTAATTTATTTAAGTAACGACATACAAAAAGAATAAATTTAATTTATTTAAAAAACTTTTTTTAACAGTTGTTTTATTTATTTTGTGACTATACAAAAAATGTTATATTTTTTTTTGTGACTACACAAAAGTGCAAAATTTTTTGCACACTTTTTTTGTTACTACACAAAAAAATATTAAATTTTGTTAATCCACAAAAATGTTTTTTGTATTTTTCACGACTCGACAAAAACTTCATAATTTTTTCTAGTTTTCACGTACGAAAAGATAACTATGACTATAATTATTTTTTGATGAGTCAACAAATATTTGTTACTACACAAAAAAATAATCATTTATTTTGGAACAGTTGTTTTGTTACTACACAAAAAAATAATCATTTTTTTTACTCCACACAAATATTATATTTTTTTTTTCAAGACTCGACAAAAACTTCAAATTTTGTTCTAGTTATCACGTACGAACATTTTATGTTACTACACAAAAATGTATATTCCAAAATATACACAGGGTCACTACAAAATAATTTCTAACATATAGTTTTGGTTACTACACAAAAATGTTAAAAATTAATTGTTACTACCCAAAAAATTCCGAAAATGTTATTCATGGATACTAGTTTAATTCCAAAATATACATTTAGTGTCACTACACAAAAATGTGTTACTGAAGAAAAATTAAATTTACTGAACAAAAATTTGAAATGGTTAAGTGATTCACATCAGTTTTGAAATTGAATATTTTCTTTTACTCCACAAATGTATTCTGTTACTGCGAAACAAACTATTAAATTTTTTTATTATAAGAAAAAAAAAATTGATACTATACAAATTGGTTTATGTCTAAGCACAGAAAAAAAAAATTATGGTTAATACACAAAAATTGTTTGTGTAAGTGCAAAAATCATATCGTATACACAAAAATTGTTTGAGTATGACGAAAGAAATAATATTTTTTTGTTAAAACATAAATATTTTTTCTTGCTACACAAAAATCATAAAAGTTATTTGTTACTACACAAAAATATCCAACATTTTGTTATAACAAAACATCAAATACAGATTCAATCCACCAGATGAGGACATTTCCTACGTGTATGACTGGGGTCACGACAAATACTGCAAGCCTTCGGTTTCCGCATAGATCTGGTTGCTTTTGAAGAAGTGGGTTTGGAAGTAGTAACATATGCAGTACACGTGGAATTGTAATGGCCTTGTTGCTTGCACCGAGAGCAATAACGAGATGAAGATCGTGAGGACTCACAGAAAGATGCAATGCGTTTCGTCTTGGGCCTTCCAGCTTGACGGGGATTACAAGGAGGATGGACAATCGTATCTCGTACATGTTGAGGGAGAACCCAATCATCACGTGCTGGATTTGGGTTCACATCACCAGCATACATGTCACAGATGTTACGAGTAGTGAAGAGATGCGAAACATAAGATATAGGCTTCTCCTTTGCCGAGCTTCAAAAGCAATCAAAAAGATCAGTAAAAGAATTATGAAGAAAATATGATAATTATGAACTTAAGATTTAAAATAGAGACCTTATTGCAGCAGATGCGTGAGAACAAGGGTACATGTTCAAATCAAACGCTCGGCATGAACAGGAATGTAAATCTAAATCAACAATATAACTTTTCCCAGATTTCTTCACACAAAAGCGGGTAGAGTTAATAGGTTCGACAACCATTGTGAAGCCTTCTTCAATTCTAATAGCAAGTTCATCTGCAATTCTAGGAGAAAGCTCATATGTACGGCTTAACCCTAGCTGCCGTCTCTCAACAAATCAACCACATATCATAGAATGAACACAGTCTAGTAGAGTGCATAGGGGTAATATTCTGGCCCAGCGTAGCGTTGAATTGATATTTTCGCAAGCATTGGATGTCATCACACCATAACGTCTAATAGGTGAAAAACAATTAGCCCAACGAATAGGATCAATCTCAGACAACCTACAAGCAGCTTTGGGACACATATCCGTGATAACATTCATTAGATGATAAAAATCCTCCTTTCGAGAACATGATGCTTCTTTTTGAAATGCCTTGACAACATTAACACCATATTTGGAAAGATTTTTCTGAATATGAAAACAACAAAGACCATGCATTACTCCCGGATATACTGTCTCAACCACTTTGCTAATGCTAACATGTTGATCAGAAACAATAACCAAATTTTCTTTCTGCACAAATGCTTTCTTAACTTCAGACAAAAACCATATCCATGATCTATCATTCTCTTTATGACCAATACCAAATGCAAGAGGAAAAATTTGTTCATTAGCATCCTTAGACGCAGCTACGAACATAACTCCTTTGAACTTACCTTTGAAGTGTGTAGCATCAACACATATGACAGGACAACATGATGATGCAAAACCGGAAATACAAGCACTGATAGCCATAAATGCAAATTCAAAAACATTATTCTCATCAATTTGCAAAGAAACCACGGAACCTGGATTACAAGTTTCAGTCATATGTAAGAAGCCGGGCAAATTTCTGAAGGAGTCATCACTGTCACCATATATTTGTTGTATGGCACCATTGCGGGCTGCCCATGCCACTGAATATGATATCTGAAAGATATCAAACCAATGTGTAAGTCATATTGTAACTGAACTTGTAAGAAAAAAATTGCTGTAAAAACAAAAGTTGTAATAGAAAAATTTGTTAATTAACAAATTACACAATGATAAGCATGATTGAAAAATAAAAATAATTGCAGATAATTATTTTGGCAAAATAAAACGTACCTTGAATCCAAATTCTGATTGAAGATAATGTACCATTTCCTTGGGGCGCAGAATAGCACCTCGAACCATTAGCGGGGAGCGAAAAAAGCACCAACAACACTGGAACACATGGTGCGGTGCTTATTAACTCTCAAATCCAACTCACATGTATGGGGTGCTTGCCAATGTGTGATTCTCCAAATACCCTTTGCACAAGGAGCAGCAGACCGCATATGAAATTGGCACGTATCAGGAAACTTACAATGCACGTAATACTTCATACCACTTGAACGCTCAAATGAAAACTCACACCTATTAGTCAAATGATAAAGACCAACAGCATACATCAAGCTCAATTTATCAATATACATAGCACCTAAAGCCAAATCATCTGTGCTAAACTTCATTTGAAAGTCACCCTCGATACTAGACTCAGTAACAGGTACAATTGCTTGTGACAAGTGTGTCCCATGTGTGGGTGCATTATTAGAACTCAGTTGTTGAGGGTGGTAAATACTACGAGGCGGTGAATGATTGGAAAGCGGAGTCACAAATTGATTGTTGTGAAGGAATGGATGGAAAAGTGGAGCAGGCTGCCTGTCGTTGTAAAAGGAATCGTACTGAGAGGAATCCTCATTATCCAAACTGTCATCACTAACACCATCGTCTGGATCAAAATCGTCATCGTCATCATCAGTGTCCTCACCAGATTGACACCGATCACCAACATAGGACTCATCATTTGATGAATTCTCAGTATGCTTCCTTTTCAGATTTGTCACAGCTGGTGGGTTACAAGGTTTGACAGGTGATGAGACAGTGACATAGAATCTTCTAACACCATTATCCAACGCAAAAATGAGCTCAACATCATCAGTTACATTAAGACGTACAGCACTACCATCTTCTATTGGAGAACCAACCAAACAAGATACTACACATATTCCAGCAAAGTTTTGAACTCCTCCTATGTTTGACTGTATTTTTCGTAGGAAAGCAGAAAATGAACGCTCGTCACTCAATAATATCAACAACAATTTTTCACCTCCTTGGTACAAATCATTAATCCATACACCACCATAATACACTACAACAGGGGTAAGATCCATCTGAAAAATGGAAGGTGGATTGAAGAACAAAAGGGAAAATAATCTGTTAGTTGGAATACACCAATGCTGGTAAACAGACAGATAAATATATGCTAATTTAACATCAAATCTGGGTTACTTCTATTTCATAGTACCCATTGCGAAATTCCACCAAATCAATTACCCCAATAGAACTTCACCCAAAACCAGGAAAATGAAAGAAGTGAATACCCTTGTTCGATAAAGGCAAAAAAAAAATAATTGAACCGCCAATACCTGAAAGTAAGAAGACGACTGAAGGCAAAGATGCGAAATTACTTCATCGAAAACCCGTATAGTGTTCTAAGAGGGGGGACTTGAGATTTGGGTGCAGACGATGCTCGCGAACTGAAAAGGGGAACCCTGGAAATTATCGGCTAAAAGGGGAAAGAGTAATAGTGGTACAAGCGCCAAATCATGTGTAAAATTTAAACAATTTGGTATAGTCACGAGCACGATTTTAAGATAAGAAAATTGTGAAGTTCGAAAATTGAGTGACATAAGAATCGTGATTGATAGTTTTTTTGATAAGTAACAAAAGGTGTTTACCCATTAAAGCTGAATTATACTTTTTTGTGTAGTAACAAAAAAAAAGTTATTGAGGAAACCACTAAAATAAATGGAATATTTATATGGTATTTTGTTGTTAAAGAAGCCGAGAATTATACGGAGTGTTGTTGGTCTTTTATTGAGATTGCACAAAAAAAGAAAAAAATTAAGTTAGATAAATTAGTTATATAAATATTTGATTTGAGAATTATATAGAGTGTTGTTGGTCTTTTATTGAGATTGCACAATTTTTGGTTATATAAATATTTGATTTGAAATTGCACAAATTAGTTAAATAACCTCTCTAAATGTTATGTTAGGTAAATTAGACAAATTATTTAGTTTTTGAGATTGCACAAAAAAGAAAAATCAAAGCTTGTCAATAAAACAATTTGTTACTCCACAAAATAATTTGAAAAATATTAGTGAAGGTAAAAAACAAATTTAAAAGTTCAACTAACAGTACAAATTCAAACTACATATGTTAGAATTAGATGTACAGTTCAAAAACTAACAACCAAATACAAAACTAAAATAGTATGGCTTGTAACTATCTAAAAAGCTTTCACAATAAGGGTGATAAGCAAAGCGCCTATTGCAAAATCCTTCCACCGCGACTTGAATTTCAAACAAGAAATTTCCTCCCGCAATTCAAAGTCATTCAAAGTGAGATGTCCATTGGATTCTTCAGCTTCATTCTTTGCAGTCCGGAGTTGATTACAATCAAACTCTACGATACGAAGCTTTTGTTGCAAGTCATCCCTCTCTTTATGATATTGAGCAGCAATTGTAGATGCAACATTTTCTGCTAAAACCATCTTCCTGTATGCTTCTTGGAGATGGCCAAGCTGTTCCTTATACATATCACGATCACGACGAAGTTCTTTGATGTAATCACGTTGAATATCCGTAACATTAAGATCAATCCAGTCACAAAACTTACAAACATCCTTCTATATATCACAAAAAAATTAAAAACAACAATCAAATAGTTGGAAAATTGCTTTAACGAAACTATCAAAAATATATGAAAGAATTCCGTACCTCAAGATTAGGACAACTAAAGTACCTCCTTGCAGGATCATCATTAGTATATGTTGTGTTAACCATGGCTTTCAAACCGTGTTTACATGTCATTTCAGCCATTGTTCCTGGAAATTATAGTATAAAAATATAAACATACAAAAGTTAACTTTACAGAAATGTATACAATATGAATAAAATTTCTTAAATCACAAAAATGCAGAACAAAAGCTCTAAAAGGAAACATAGACTAAAACCAAACAGACAGCCCCTGTGAACAAGGTAAATTTTGATACAGCACATACTAATAGAAGTTGAGCAATGGATTGATAAGCAGCATACACAATGACATTTTGTTACTACACAAAAAGAACAATATTACATCAAACAAAGTGAAAACTAACTAAGAACGAGCAATGGAATTAAAAAAAATAGATAAAAAACAACAAAAATTACACAGATCTGTACATGTATAGCTGTATACAGGGAATGGGAATTGAAAGCATGAAATTTGTGACTACACAAACCCAACAAGATTACATCAAACAAATTGAAAAGTAACTTAGAATGAGCAATGGAATTGCAAAAAAAAAAAAAACTATAAAAAGCAGCATAACAAATCAAAAACATATATAACTGTATGCAGGGAATGAGCATTCAAAGCATAGAATTTGTGACTACACAAAAAAAAAAAGATTAAATCACAGAAAATGAAAACTAAAAAAGAATGAGCAGTGGAATTTAAAAAACAAAAGTATAAAATACAGTAAATCGTCAAAAAAAATGTAAAACTAGATCCAGGGAATGAGCATTGGAAAAAACAAAAATATGAAACTACAAAAAATAAATTTGTGACTACAGAAAAATATGTGACTACACCCAAGATAAAATCAAAGTAATTGAAAACGAACTAAGAATTAGAGAAACTCTGAAAAAAATCCAATAACAAACCCTAGAAAATACCCACAAATTAAAGATAAAAGAGAATAATAGTCGAAGATGAAGGCATGAAAAAAAAAATAGAACGAAGTTACCAGAAGGATTACTCGCAGCGGAAATTGGAAGTGAGCGAAAATGGGAGTCGCGGTTCAGGGACAAAACAAATATGAGAAGAAAAAAGAGAGAAGGCCGACCAAGGCGGCGATGTTGTCCCGGTGTGCGTGCCGGAGCTTCGACGGTCGTAAAGAATCGCAGGAAGAAGAAACGAGCACAGATCGAGAAGTAGAAAAACTGAAAAATCGAAAAGTTGAATAGTAGTAGGGATGAGGAAGAATGAGGAATTTTGAAATACAGAGAGCGAAAGAAAATAGAATTGAAATAGCAAAGGGTAAATTTGAGGACATGAAGGGAATTAAAAATTGTGTACAAGGGTATAAAAGACAGGAAGTGCCAAAATTTTAAGTATTTAAAAGAGGTGCTAAATTTTGAAAAAAACTATCCTAGAAGTGCTATTTTGTGGGATTTTCTCTTTTTGTTTTGCATTATTTTTAATATTAATATAATTATTTGTAATAAAGATAATTAAAATAATCTGAAATTAATGCAAAATTATAAACAAAACATAACAATTACAAAATAAAAAATAAACAAACCAAAATAATAAATTACTACAAGTGAAATACAAAATTTAAAGTACATAAGTGGTGCTTAAAACATAGATGAAATATCATCAAATTTAATTACGATTGCCAAACTTTTGCCATATATGATCGATCAAGTTGTTTAACAAAGCTTTGTGAGCTTCTCCATTGAGAAGTTGTTATTTATTTCTCATATGAGCTCGTTAGACTTGCAATCCTATCGGTAGAGTAAACGTAATCATTATTTCCTTCTTCATCTTCACTCTGACGAACTAAAATTTTGAGAGTTGTAGAAAGAATTATTCTCATCATCCATAGTAAACAAAAATAAATAATAAAGAAAATAAAGGGTTTGAAAAAATGAAGTTTATATAGAGAAAAGAAAAGATTCTTTTATATGTAAAAGTATAGCAAATTTGGTATCTATTTATAGAGTATGAAAAATTACGAATTTTGATCTAATTTTTATTTATTTTTAAAATAATATATAACAATATCATGATTTTATCTTAATATTCAAAAATAATTTTATAAATCAATGAAATGGAAAAAAAGTGTCTCCATCTCATTGAATGATAGCTTGACGAGAGAGAGGGGGGCCACACGGTCTAATTTGTGGAATTGCCGAACGCGTTCACATTGCTATCCATTTTTTTCCCTTTTTCTTTATTCAATTGCTGGTGTGGAGGCGACCATATGAATCCAGAGGCCGCCGATAATTCTAGTCTAATAGAGGTTTTACTGTATAATTTCCATAGCTTTAATTTCCATCAGATCTTGTGGGTCAGATGTTAGATATTGTTATAATGAATTCGATCTATATTATGACCCGTTTATTGTATTTTTTGTGCCTGAAACTTTCTTTTCTCTCTCTTGTTTCCAGAGAGAGAGAGACCTCTAAGACTTAAGGATGTGTTTTACTAATTAATTAACATGGCCTGGTCCACAATTAATATATATTCTTAATCTTGATATTGAAGCTGGCATTGAGCATTGATATGCAATTATTACCTATAATCACTTAAGGAGAAAATCAACCTTTTTTGTGTTCCTCTGCATGCATTGGGGTGTTCCTCACGGGCTCGTGAAACTTTGACTTTTATGATATCGATCCGAACGCCCGATGACAAAATTCATCTGACGTTCATTCTGAACTGTGATTCCTTTCTCTCTCACCGTTGAGCTTGGGACTTATGCGAGAGATTGAAATATAGATTTTCACATCATTTCTTGATTCTATGATCATATAGTAGACGAGTAAGGTGCTTACACTCTAGTAATGCTGAGCCTGACACTGATAACACAGGCCGAAACAACAGCAACAAAGAAAAGTTGATAATTCGTATCATATTATTTTCAAAATTCAAAATGAATATGCTACTTGTTCCTTAATTAATTTAGGCGGAAGGGGTAATTATGTCTATTTTTAAAATGTAATTTTTATTAACAATTGAGTATCTTAAAATATAATTTTTATTAACAATTCAGTAATTTGATTTGGGTAACATCATTAGCCTCGAGCAAAATTCTCTGGATCAGATCTGTTTCAATGATGCTCTTACTATGTAAATTTATATCTTAAGACGGAAATACATGCATGCATGACTTGATCACTCTAATATTCGTCCAAGTCCAGCGGACATTTCACATGTGTTTATAGTTAGAAATAACTCATGAAGCTTGACCAAATTAAACCTTTGTGTTTTTTTCTGCTTAGATGCCAAATTTATCTAAATATGTATTTGGCTCAAAAGTTTCATCAAATAGTTAATGATCCTAAGCTAGTTGATGATTGCATAATTGTGTTCATTTTTCGTATCTTTTTGTTGTGTCTTTTGTGTCGTTTTCGAGTCTTTTTGTATCCTGGAGAACACAAGTTGGAGGAAGTGGGTGCAGGGCAAAACAGGTGCGATTGTGAGCATAATCTAGTGGAAAACTGCTTTTATGGCGTTGGGCAACGATACGATGCAATTGGACATAGGGCTGAAGTCTGTAGCTAGGAATTAATGGGCGTATCTTGAGCAAGCTACAGGTGAAGGAGTACCTTTCCATATCATTTTGGCCAAAGCAGCAGAGTACCCAGAATTGCACGCGTCAAGGGGAAGACTGACGCAGCCGTGACCAAAACGGAAGGAACGTGGTCGTGGGTAGCGGACATTACTTCAGTTCCAAGGAAGAAGATGAGAAAGGAAACTTCCATCCTTATCTTGTAGGGGTCCGGTCAAAGTCTAATTAATCTAGGAGAAGGAAAGTTGTCCTAAACTGCGCCAAAGAAGGAAACGAGGCCTAATAAGGGAAGAAGTTCAAGCCCATAAGGAAACCGACTTCAACCCTAACTCTCGCCTATATATATGGTCTCATTCTCTTCTGTAAAGGAGGACCCTTTATTCGATCTTAAAGTTTTTCGTTCTGTAAATTTATTTCGAGTGTTGAAAGGAGTAGATAGGTCCTACGGGCAACACCTTTACTTTTCTGCATTATTTTCTATTGGCAATCTTGGCAAAGACGTTTTCTGTTTTGCTGGAGTACAGTTATAATTTCAGATTTAATTCCAAGTATGTTTTCCTTTATATCTTTTGCGTTGATTTCAATTTATATTATGTTTAGCTAAATTTCTAAGCCTAAATTGATGAGATGACTTGAGCATAAGTCAAAATACTCGTGAGGTCTAATTTGAGTAAATTACTTGCATGCTTTTATTCCCGAAATGCTAGGTTTGTTGACCAATGCTTTTATTAAACTTGAGTAGTTAATAGGCCATTAATTGTTTGGCAAGATAAAAGTACAAATTTGTTCACATAAAGAGTCTTTTGTGCCTGAAAAGTATAATGAGTATTGGAGAGCAGTCGATGTGTTGAGCATCTCTTGGTTGATTTGGATCTTAACGTTCCTAATAGTTCTTGGGCAAGGTAGATGCTGAAGAGTCTTCGTGGCTGTCTTGATCAGGGAAGGGGTTTTGTTTGGAGTGTCTCTGGCATACTCTAAGTTAAAAGGATAAATGAAGAAAAGAGTATTCTAGTCGTGACTTCGTGACCATAGGGCTAGAATTAATCTACTTGGAAATCGAATAGTAATTGCATGTGACCAAAATCTTTGCACCATGACCAAGTGAGTGTTTATGTTCAATGATTCGATCCCAATCCAGGTATGTTTTATTATTGATCAAGTTCTTGTTTAGTTTTCAATATTAGTTTTCAGTATTTGTTGACCAATACGAGTGCAGTCCAGACCAAAGCCTTATATTGTCACACCGGTTACGTGGAAGAGAGACTATACCAATTCTCTTGAGTTCGATCTTACATACCGCTGGCTACCGCCTACTGTGGGAAGGAAATCTATAAATTAATTTGTGCGAAGCTAAACGACGGTTTCGTCACTGGTATAATAATAGAACTGATTAACTTCATTGTTAACTAGCATCAATGATGAGCTATTTCTATTCTCTTGTACGGATTGAATATATGAATCAGGGGGAAATCACTAAAACAAAATAGGTGCAACGGAGTTGAAGTGCATCGTCTTTAATTGATTGACCCAAATTAAAATTGAAAGAATTTACTTTGATGAAGGCCAAAATTTCATAAGGCAATAAATGTAATCTCTCCATCTCCAGTTAATACGTAGAAATTTTGATTGCTATTAGAGAAATATGACTTATAACCTCTTGTTTAAGATAATTAATTTATTACAAATATATTTGTAAATAAAAAAAGTTGTAATATATATTATTAATTTTGACTATTAACTTCAACAATTATTAGCAAGTAGGTATAAATAGGAATGATAATGGGTCTTCAATCATGTTTCAAATTCAAATTTAATTTGTTTAAATTATCTCTACCAATACTCGTTTCAAATCCGATTAAAAAATAATTTTATTACTCATACCAATCTCAGACCTATTTGATCTGTTAAAATGAATACTACATAAAAAGTAAAAGTAGCAATAAATAATAGAAGTCATAATTAATACATAAAAATTAACATAATTTTTGTAACAATATAAATACGTACTAAGAATAAAATGGTGCCTAGCATGCTAGGATCTAGGTTAATAACGCATCTTTGAGGCATTGAAGAACTTGAAGATTTGATTGATAAAGGAAATCCTAGCATGCTTGGATCTAAAGCTTCAAATCAAACACAAGGGCCAGGTTTCAATAAACATTTCAAGTTATCGGATACATTTGAAGGGCCCGTTGGAAGCCCAAAACAGTTTTGGAGTTGTAGAAAGCAATTCATGATTCGATAGGTATCAAGCAATAAAAAGGGATTCAGGTGCACGCTTTGGGGATTAAGTTACAGACCCAACAGAATTATATAATTACTACCATATCGAATGAATATAGTATGCAGTAGAAAACAAAGTCCCGAGATATGAGTATGAAGACTCATATCCCTAGCTTGAACAACATGACGAAAAAACAGGGAATCCTTTGAGCTCGCCCTCATCCCATCCAAAATTACCTGTACGTTTTAAGAAAACCAGTGCATGGCGTGAGTACAGAGTACTCAGCGAATACGTGCCAAAAACAAGCTTTAAAGCTTTGAACTTTCATATGTTTGAAACTTGTCACTTGAGTTT
This sequence comes from Schizonepeta tenuifolia, assembly GCA_029490685.1. NCBI lineage: Eukaryota > Viridiplantae > Streptophyta > Magnoliopsida > Lamiales > Lamiaceae > Schizonepeta > Schizonepeta tenuifolia. The sequence goes on from CM055959.1 coordinate 26,442,405, forward strand.
GAGCATCAAGGGTTTCTATAAATGATTTTCCTTGGGCAATAGCCAAAACATATTCATAAGAGGCTGCAATCAAAACATAAGTGAGTGAACCAAATATGTCTACAACATCATTAAAGCAGGGAAGAGAAGGGGGGCTCATTCTAATCACTGGGAATCGGCCAAAGGCTCATGATTCCTATTGTGCACAAATCTCACCTGGTGTGAAACCAAATTCGTCCTTCTTTCTAGTAGACAGTATCACACACAACATTAGAAAAAGATTGGCATGTCAAACAGTTTATAAAACATGCTTTATCATGAATTGAGGCCAAAAGGGTCCTCGGTTAGAAAGCCACCTTAAGCGACGTTTTCCTAGCTCACTACTTTCCTTCTTTCCTTGCCTTCACTTCAATCCTCCTCTGAATGTCCCTTTAATTGAACTCGATTTAGAAATAGAACAATGAAAAAACGAGAAACAAAGCTCATCCTTTCAACTTATATTATCTTAAAAGGATTTTTCTTCGTCTGAACGAAGGCATCCATCAATAAAGGAATTCAAGGGATTCCTACTACTTTCTTGGACTTAATACAACATGCTCATCAACATCACACTACAATGCATGCGTAGATATGATCACAATATGCAAATGATCATGCATTATATGAAATCAAGCGAATCTTAGTACTTTCTACATCATGCTCGTTTCCAATTCACATCAACACATACTTATGCATCATCACATCATGCATAACTTCATCTTGCTTATTCTCTTATGATCACATACTTCCAAGAAATCATGATTAATAACAATCCAAACAAGTCTTATTCATGCTCTTCTAGATTATCGATCATAGTTCTATCATGATATTAAAACATACATTGAGCAATCACACCCTTCCTACAAGCATATACAATCGGCCAAGATAAAGGTAAAGGCTAGAGTGCTTCATTTTCATGCAAACCACTTCCAATCATGCTCAAATATATCATAAAGGAATCATACATCATCAATTTATCAATACATGTTCATAATCAAAAAGCCCTAATTCTACTACATGCATAATTTTCTGCCCTCATCATTCCTTCATGCAAAAATTCCAAAAATTTCACATAAGCTCCAAATCTACCCAAGAACAAGGTTCCATACTCAATTCATGCATATAAAATCATCACCATCATCCTAAACTAGAAATTTCTAGTTTATATGTAGTAGTTTAAACTACTACATCTAGTAACATTCCAAAAATTCAAGATAAAATAGCACATTTGCTTCAAATCAAGAAATTCATGCATAGATGGATACATCTGACTCCCTAGACCTCAAATCAAGCATCAATTTCATCATACAAGACATGAATCAAAATCCCTAATTTTTACCTAAAAATTGGCCTACATAGAAATAGCTAGGGATTTGATGATTTCATGCAATTGAATCCATAAAAGGGATCTAAATACATCTAGAAACAGCATACTTGAAGATTGGAGGGATCCCATAGATCCTCCTACATGACCAAAAATTTTAAGAGAAGGGGGAGAAGGAGTTCATGTATTTTTCACCATAGAAACTCAAGATAAACAATTTAATTAAGATTGGAATCTAACCTTTTCCAATGAAAATTGATGGATAAGGATTGAATGTTGATCACAATTCTTGAAGTACATGAAGAAAAATATGAAGATATGGAGAGGAAGAATGTGCAGCCGAAAAATGGGAGAAAAGGGTAGGTTTTTGGTTACAAAAAAACTAGGTCAAAATTGAAAGGTTAGATCTTGTCCTACCACATTAAAGGTTTAAATTAAAACTTGCATACAAAGTTTGGTAGGTGAAATGTGGTGGCGACATGTGGCATTGGCTGGTGTAGTTTAGGTGGTGACAAGTGTCAACCTTCTAGAATACTGTGGACCCCACAACTAATGTTGTCCAACTACACAGTGCAATTACACCGAAATCGGCTATCACATATACTTTTAACCCGAAACAAACTATTTTGGACTTCAAATTTATACCAAATTTAATGAAATTTTGTCACGAACAACATACTAAAATTGGTGAAAAATAGACAACTTTTGATTTTTCACTTAAAGACGAAAAACTACATTTTGACTCGAAAACCAGAAAAGCGATTTTTCATGCAAATCATTGCAACAACTCACATTCTCATGAATAAATGAGTCACTTAAGATCATGTAAACATATACTTCACGTAACCATGCAATCATTCATTGAATTTTGCAAATTCAGAAAAATTGTCATTTTGGGAAACTTTCTTTTTATGAAAACTTTCTATATTAGGAAACTTTCTACTTTAAGAAACTCTGAGAGGCGGGGTGTTACAGTATTTTATTAGAAAACAAGTTGATGTTAATATTTTTACTTACTATTGAAAATTAGAAAAAAAAATTAAAGGACTCGAGGCAGCTAGAATGATAGGAAATGTATAAAAAGAAAAAGATTTTTATGTAGACCTTAAAATAAACAAATTCATCTATAATTTAAATATATCTTCTATATTGTGTACAATTTTAAAAAATTCATGACTGTGGTAAAGAAGATCTATTATAATTTAATTAATTTGATTAACGACCTTAGTTCTTTAGAAGAATCAAAACAAACATTATGTTGTTCCAATCATATATAGAAAAGTTGCCCCCGCCCCCGATATAGTTTGTGAAAATAATTCTAAATCACAAACTATAATACACATAACTCGTAGTTTGAAAGTGAAAGGGGATTATTATTATAGAATATCTTTTTTTTGGAATTTCCATTACAATTAACCAACAAAATACTTGAATATTGAAATATTAACAATAAAGTAATATTTTAAAATATATATGTTTAATCTCTTTAATGGTTCTCATATCTATATAGTTAATTAATTTCATAATACATAATGATAAGGGGTATAACAAATTTTAAGTGTCCCAAGTATCAAGTTTTAATTTCTCACATTTTTTTTCATTATCTCTATTTTCTTTTTCAAGTCTAGTATATATATATATACACACACACACACACTATACAAGAAATAAAGTTTTTACCCACACATGAAAGTGCGGCTAAAAATATGCTTATGTGTGAGGCATAGATTTTTACCCACACATATTGCAAATATCAGCATGTGTGGTTATAATTACGCATGTGTGGATGAATCATAAAACATTTACCTACACATGTATATGTCACTAAAGGTGCCTTTTATGTGAACATGATTTTGCCACACTATAATGATGAGGTGGAAATGACGTGGATAATGACACGTCATAAACACATGGAGATTTATGCGTGGGTAATCCTTTCTTTTCATAATTAGATATTAGGAAAATATTTTTATTTGTAGATAAAAATAAATTTGTGTAGAGATTTATTTTTATGTTTTTATCACAATTTGTGTATAATGTAAAAATCGCTTCAACTAACAAGACTGATATAGAAATTTTATCTAATAATGTTCAAAAAAATAAATGGGTATTGTTATTTGGACATACTATGTCCAGACATACGATGGTAAAATACGGATGGCGGAATTTTGTAACTAATAATTTGGTTACTAATGAACATACACTTTTCAAATTTTAATTACTATAAAGTTTCATCCCAATTTAAATTCACACGTTTAGGACTTGGGTGTGGATGAGAATAAAATATGACAACAGGTGTCCGTGTGCGTGAGATCGATATTTCGGAAGGGAGTCTGAGTAGGAAAGAAATTTTGAAAGTAATCGGACAATGTTTTTCCTCCTATTTCAAGCACGTATATCCAAACATTGTATGTTTGAATAAAATTATTGAAAATAAAAATATCCAAATTAAATCTATATGTACAACTGTAAAAAACTTTAAAAGTCTGTCTGATTAAAGTACACAATTATTCTAGTACTTCTAAGATTCTTCCATCTCTTTGGGCAAACAAGCTATCTCGCGTGCATCAGCATATATGAAACCACATCATTAATTCCTGTTAAGATGAGAAACACAAAATTGTAATTATTATTCAAGAAACTATTGTAAGGTACAAATAACTAATTGGAAAGAACTTAGAGAACATAATTTCTCCAGTTGTTGGCTGAATCCATTGAATGATTCTCACTTTTTAAGTTACAGCAACTATAGAATCGTAATCTGCAAACACTAGTGGTCAAGTCTGCAGCAGAGAAATGATAAAGATTAAAACATGTTGTATTAGATGAAATGAAATTTAGCCCGGATGTATTAAAGCAATCTATGATCTAACAAGAAGAAATACAATTGGACTTGGAAACTAAAACTGCATAGAAGAAATACAATTGGACTGAAATTTATTTCTCTATATTTCAAAAACAAATATAATCTTCATCAAACATACAAATTATAACATAAGATGAAATGCATAAGAAGCATAGAATAATTAGGCTTCCTCAGTCGGGTGTCGCACACATCGCAACAACAAAAGTAGATTAAACAATTAGTAATCAACAATCTACATATATATTAATACAAGAAACACACAATACCTAAAGAGTTTTGGTGGCTCATTCCCAATGAAACGAGGAAGAATTTTGGACTTCTCAACCACTACTAGTTCACCGTTCAAGATGATCTAGAGCAAGTAATGGTACTCGTGACCCACTCTACCCATCATCACCTCTGCTATTTAATATTTCTCTCTTAATTTACTTTCTATATATTCGTGGTTCCTCGCATGCCTACACGCCAAAAACAAAGGAAATGAATATAAATGACCCATTTTGAGATAAATCAGATTAACCATTTCATTTCCAAGATTAACCAAAATCCATAAAAGAAATCATCTGAAAATGGGAAAAAATGGATAAGTAATTAAAGAACACTGAATCAAATTCAATCATGTACCTCCCTAGAAATCAAGATCAAACTGTGTAGGTACTATAAAATTAGGAACCTACAATCCACAAAACAAATGGAATAAATTATCAACAACACCAAATCAAAAATTGAGAACCAAACCTGAAATTGAGATTATTTGCATGATATTTGGGGTCGAACCTTCGAATTGAATATCTCCATCGATGGGACATGGAGATTTGAATGGTGAATGATTCCAGCCGGTTGTTCTAACAAATCATTTGTCTAACTCTGTTTTCATCCAAAATTCAGTAATTTTTGGATATAGCGAAAAATAATAATGAGAAACTGTAATGAATAAAAAGTAGAAATAACTTAGGTCTAACATTGCACACAGATTTGAAAAGATAACTATGTATGAGAGTGGCGCTAATTTGAATTTTTTAAAGATCGAAAATATTTTTTGGTAGCACGGGAGAACGAAAATATTTTAGCTCTAATTTTATTTTTATGTTTTGAAACGATTTTAGCACTAATTTAGTAAAATTATGATGTTTAATTATTTGCCACGTCAATCTTTCTATATTTTTACCCACACATTTTTAACATTTAAATTTAAGTGTAGGTAATAATAGTACAGGTCACCAAACATAAAACATTTTGATGACCGCCAATTTCTAATTAAGTAAGAGGGATCTTAATATATTTTAAAATTTTAATATCACAAATCAATTAGCCACATTTATTACAACTATGTGTGGCTAAAGTATCCACACATAAAATGTGTGGCTGTTTATGTTTAGGTGAAAATTCGATTTCTTTTATATATATATATATATATATATATATATATATATATATATATATATATATATATATATTTACATATATTCATAATTATTTAAAATTAAATTTTAATTAGTTTAATGTCTTACAATAATAAGATGAAAAATCAATTGTCAAAAATCACTTTTTCTACACCAAATTGTAAATTCATTTTTATCATTTTCAATGGGATGCTTTTAACATTATAGAATTAATTTATCAATTATTTAATTTATATAGTCCCTACATGAATCATAGTGGTTAAAAATACTTCATAATTTTGGTAAGAAAAATAATTCATAAGTGTAGATGTTAGAAAAAAGAAAATATTTTCATTTTATGAAAATATTTATCAAAAATTAATATGTCATTGTTCATTTGTGAGCAGTTACGTAGATAATCTCTCCACTAATCGAAACCGCTAAACTTCTTATAAATCTCCAAGAACCCATTTTGAACTACGAGATCATCCCCTTCATTCTGGGGTGACGGAGGGAATTATAGCCAACATCAAAATTTTATTTTAAACTTTAATATTATTTTTATTTTAATACTTAATTATGATAAAATTTTTCAATATTGAAACACAATTACATCAATCATCAATCATTCTCGATTTCATCCAGTTTTATGGTGTAGTATCATATTATGCTTTAAAGCTATGAAACTAAATTATCAATCACTGATTTCTTGGCTATCATCATAATAATCATGGGCACAGACATATAGCTACTTCATAATCAAATCCAAAAATAATTCTAAATTAAAAAACAAATTACACAAAAATATAGCGCAATGATATAATCTCGAGCTATCAAAATGTATTTGTCTTTTCTCTTTCACTTTTGAGTAATAGAACATGTAGGACTACATTATTAATTAATATATTAAGTCGAGTTATAGGACACAAAAATATAGCACAATAATATTATCGTGAGCTATCAAAAATATATGCATCTTTTCTCTCACTTTTGAATAATAGAACATGTAGGACTACATTATTAATTAACATATTAAGTCGAGTTATAATAGGAGTAGGACTGCATTATAAAAAAAAATAGTTATAGTATGAGTAGGACTATATTATTTATTTATAATATTTATAATAAATCTAATATAGATTTACATTATTACCCTTAAAATTAATATAATAATAAGGATATATTAGATAAATCAAATTTTGTAAGAATCCACTCTTTTATAATAGGTATAGATATAGATTTAAGAGGTATAAAATATTTACCTACACACTAACCCGGGACGGCTATCCACGATATCATTGCCATTTTTGCCATTTAGTAAACGATATGGTTGCCACTTCCATTTGTAGTAGTAGAGTCTACATAATACATTATATTTAATCTTATATTTTCCACTACTCCACTCACATTTATAGCGGTATCCTTACTCCACTTTCGCTACTATCTACTACCATCCACCACTTTTTTAAAACTCGTTGCGTCAACAATGTGACAACAATATCGTGGAGGGAGGGAGTAGAAAAAACTCAGGTGCATGCGTCCTCAATCCTCACCATGCTTGCTATATAGTTTGATAGAGCACTCTTTATGTCCTAAAAGCTGAATTACGTCAGTAGTCTAATAGGACACATGCAATCGTCCTATTAGGCTTTTATGTAAATTCCAATTAGAATTTATACAAAGACATGGAGTTAAGAAACTTTTAAGCTAATGTTATTATTGCAAGCCTGAAAGGATGTGGTATACGTGTGCAATAGCCCTAAGTTAAAACAATTTGAACTCCAAAGGCACAGTGGATCTCTTTCTTCATTCAAAATTATATGAATTTTTTTATTTAAATCCGTGTCATCAGTAATGGGATGCAAATAACATGGATGGAAGGAGTAATTTTATTACTAAATATATATTGGAATTAAAAATCTGTAATTATAGAATAATCAATCCTAATAATTAATTAAAAATTAAAAAAATGGGATTAAGTATAAAAATATACGTGTATAAATCCTAGTAGGATTATCGGGAACTCTATATAGCAGTTGAATTTTTATATACTAAAATCATAAGAAATTGGAATTGAAGAAAGAAAAACTATATATGTAAATATTGACAATAAGACACGCCAATTTTGGGATAGTCTTAAAAAAAAAAAAAAAAAAAAAAAACTATGTCTAGAAAGAAGAACCTAGAGCGTACTGACAGCCACAGTACTGCTCTCTACCTTTCCTTCATCTAAATATTAAACAACCAAATCCTACAGGTATCCATTTCTTTTTTCTTTTCGTCGACAATATGTGTTCATTTCGTTTGCATAATTGCATTTCACATTTTATTTCATCAATACATATCTGATATATAATCTTCTCATCTTGATAGTTATAATTAATTAATGTATATTAATTATGCATAAGTGATAGTGCGAAGTGAGAAGACAAAATTTAATTAGTAATTAATTAGATGACTTATAGGTACATCGTGTTAACAATTTATCGTGAAATATAATATGTTAATTATCGTAACATCTAATTAATGCAGTAAATTCAAATGTAACAAGAATATATAAAATCTGGTGCACTTGCTTTATTTTCGATAGCGATGAAGATGGAGGTGGTGAGCAGTAAACTGGTAAAGCCATGCAGACCTACAAGATCTCCATGATTGATGAGCTTAACCCGTAGATGCAAACTAAAACAGCACAAGGAAGTAAAGATTTCAATGATCATATTATGCTTCTAAATTGCAAATATGAAATAAATTTTCCTACATCCTCACAAATAAATAAGATAAGAGCAGAGCAATGACAATAACAACAGAATCCCAATTTAATTCTACACTGCACAAGCCACAAACTACTAACACAAAACAAATTGGAGAATAATCTCAATGAGGACTACCATGCATGCCATAAATTTCAATTCAATGTAATTCACAGGCTGAGATTGTTATAATTAATTGACGAGAATAATCAAAATTGAAATTTTACCACTTCTCTTCTCTTCTCCTCTCCGAAGTAGATATGATATGTACTTGTAAATTAAAATTGTAATTAGGAATGTGTTCGCCAATTCAATTCAAATACATCATATATCTGGCCCTTTCAACGAAACGATGTTAGTGTGTCGTTATTGTCTTTTCTTCAAAGATTCATTAGTATCGCATCCCGCCGCCGAGTCGGGGCAACTAGCGACGTCGTTGTCGCCGTCCTCATCATCACTCATAACCAGGTTCCAGCTGCTATCGTCGCTCATATCTTCGACATTATACTCGACTCCATCTCCGACTTCAACATTATCGCTCGTATCCTCCACACAAGGCATTTACAACTATGAAACGAAAATACAACAACCATATTCTTAACCTTTTCAAAATTTAGGTCAATCAAAGAGAAGGGGTAAAACCGGGAAGGAGAAATTGTTGTAAAGCGTGTGGGAGTAGTTGTGGAGATCCGGCCGGGAATTTCGACTCGGAATCAGTACCTTCGGTGACAATAATTCTATCGTCGATTGTAACAATGATTTAATAAACATAGGCAATGAAATACAGATATGCGGCGGTTCAAAAATTTTCAAAATCATAGCAAGTGTTTTGGGTACGATACGGGGTCGATGAAGAAAATCGGTCAGCCTCCCATATCGAGGCAAAACTGATAAGAAAAGTCTGCTTGTATCTGATTTTACACGTGGTGCACATCCGTGGCCCGCCGCAACTGTGCCTCGACTCTGCAAGAATTCGCGGGCAAGTCCAGCTCGAATCGAGGCCATGACCCATTTTTCTAAAACACAAGATCCAAACGATCTTCCAATGGATGGGTGATAGGATATGGCCTACGCAGCTCGGGAAACTCGGCCTACACAGCTCGGGAAAATCGGCCTACACAGCTCGGCCCACTTAAAGTGACTCCTCCAACAAGGCAATCAAGAATCCTCCATCAAGTACAACTCAAGCTCTAAAAGAGATATAGAAGCTCGGTTAAAGAAGGATCAAGATAAGGCCAAAGAGTCCTAGTAGGAAAAGACTTGTAATCCTAATCAAGTTCCACATGTAATGGCCTATAAATAGAGGCTTAGAATAGGTTGGGGGGGAGGACAATTCTTGTAATCATAATCGCATACAAGCAATAGACGTACTCTTTTCACTCCGTGGATGTAGATCTATCTCAATAGATCGAACCACGTAAATCCATCGCGTTCTATTTCTTTTCGTGTGCATTAATTCCCCGATTCGTGCTCATTGATTGTTTTGCAAAAATAGAGATCTATCATTGGCGCCGTCTGTGGGAACTTAAATCCGTGCATTCCGATCAAATTTTGCAAATCACAATCTGCTATCGACGATGGCAGGGAAAAACACACGATCTACCACAAGCAAATCTGCTATCGACGCAGCTGCTGCCGCCGCTAAGGAGAAGGAGAACCGCCAGAAAAACACCCTTCCCGCAAATCTGCAGACCGACACCGACGGCAAGACAGACGCCGACCAAACCAATCCCAGCCAAGCCCCGAGTGCTAATCGAGGCCAAAGGCTGGGGAAGGGACACGCGCAAAGTCCTACCCCAGAAGGAGACGTGAGAAACATCTCGGTGGATCAGTTCGGCAATCCAATTCACTTCCACCAAGAAAGCCGTGGCAACAGCCAGAATGAAGAAGCCTTAGGTCTCCAACCTCGCGATCTGGAGAACGCGGTCAAAGATTTTATTACACACAATCAACACGAATTCCTTCAGTTCGCTCACCGGCAGAAGATCACAAACCGAGGTGAAGAGCATGAAGCTGCGTCTCGGTCACAACCACAGCAAAAGTCCCAAAGCGTCCAAATCATGGACGCACGGGACACTGCACCACGCTGCAAAGGACGCGATGATGAACGCCGAGGAAGCCGCAGTCGTCATTCACCTCGGCGTAATACCGCCCCATCTCGTCGCAATGCTGAGTCACCTCGACTTTCATTAGTAAGTTTAGTTTTTCTTTTATCATTTGTTCAAGTCCTTGCGTATCATGCCTTGCCCGTCTCTCGCTTATACTTATTATCTCAATTTTTCTAAACCCTGACGAGGGTAATAAACTCCATACTTGGAGTAAATTCTAAACGCGCGTAAAGGGACCTTCGTTAAAAACATATATGAGCCGCCTCTATTTAAAACGAAGACACTTTGTTAAAAGCGAGGCCGGACTGCATTTGTTTAAAACAAGGGAGCCCTACCTCCATTAAAAGCCAAGATACGGCCTTCGCTTAAAGTGGAGCAGAGCCTAAACTTTGTCCGATGACGAAGTCATGCTATTCGAAGCCAAAACCTCGTCTTATGACGAGGTAGAACTATCAAAAGTCAAACTTCGTTGAAATTCAATTTCCGAAGTGAGCTAATAAAGCCAAACTTCGTCAACGCCAAGTTTCCGAAGGGGCAACCCATTTTTCTCCAACTTCGGCTAGACGAAGCGGACAGACTCAACTTCGTCGAATTTATTTTTCGACGGGGCACGTTATTTCCACTCTTGTCTCACCTGCTTTCCTTAAATCACACCCCACCTCGCTTCTACATCTTTTTTTTTGGGGGGGGGGGGGGGGCTGTGATAGGATATGGCCTACGCAGCTCGGGAAACTCGGCCTACACAGCTCGGGAAACTCGGCCTACACAACTCGGCCCACTTAAAGTGACTCCTCCAACAAGGCAATCAAGAATCCTCCATCAAGTACAACTCAAGCTCTAAAAGAGATATAGAAGCTCGGTTAAAGAAGGATCAAGATAAGGCCAAAGAGTCCTAGTAGGAAAAGACTTGTAATCCTAATCAAGTTCCACATGTAATGGCCTATAAATAGAGGTTTAGAATAGGTTGGGGGGGAGGACAATTCTTGTAATCATAATCGCATACAAGCAATAGACGTACTCTTTTCGCTCCGTGGATGTAGATCTATCTCAATAGATCGAACCACGTAAATCCATCGCGTTCTATTTCTTTTCGTGTGCATTAATTCCCCGATTCGTACTCATTGATTGTTTTGCAAAAATAGAGATCTATCGGGGGGCGCTTAATCCCTGGTTGCTTGTAATAACAACTGATCTGTTTGAGTCCCAACACCGCATACCGGATATCAATCAGCATCATTTACCTACTTTTTTCTAGAATAATTGACCTACTTAACTTGTAATTAGGTTAGCAAATTGAAAGGGCCACAATTATTTTAAAACATAAAAAAAATTAATTGATATTGATATGTTTCTGCATTATTGACTTCTAGAATTAATTTCCACGTGAATTGAGTGTTGACGTAAAAACATCTAAGGCTCTTGCACTATCAATCTAAATCAAGATTTCTTAGCAGGTTCATACATTTTAAATTACTGAATAATTGGCAGCTAGACATTTGCTTTGATGCAACTGTTGTATATTACCATATACTCACTTTTTTTCTTTAGTATATTTTGGTTTTTAGTGTCAAGTGTTTTTTTTCTTTTTTTTTTCCAGCTTTTTTGTTCTTTGTTTTTTCCTGTTTTAATTTTCCAAATTTGTTTTATTTCTTTCTTTTTTTCAGTTTTTTCGATTACAATATATTTTTCTTTTTTTTTCTGCTTTCTTTTTTATTTATTTTTCTTTTTTACCTTTTTTTTAATTTTCAGCTTTTTTGTTATTTTTTTCTTGTTTTTTTATTTCCAAATTTTATTTTATTTCATTTTCTCTGTTTTTTTTATTTTCAGATTTTTTTTCTTTTTTTTATAAATTTCCAGATTTCTTTTTGTTTTTTCTGTTTTCTTTTTTTGTTTTTTTTCATTTTTTTCCATTTTTTCTGTTTTTTTTTGTTTTCCAGATTTTGTTTTTTTATTTTTTTTATTTTCCAGATTTTGTTTTTTATTTTTTTTTATTTTCCATATTTTTTTTCTTTTTTTTGTTATTTTTCACATTTTTTTATTTTTTTTCATCTTCGTTTTTTCTAACATTGTCGTGACAAAATGTAATAATTGTGAAATTTTACGTTTCTTAGTGAAAAGTTACTTTTTCCAACGACAATAATTACTTTAACGTTCGACTAAAAGTAGAAATTGTCGTATTAAAAAGTAGACATTGTTGTAACGGAATGTAATGATTGTGAAACATTACGTTTCTTACTGAAAAAGTTTACTTTTTCCACGACAATAATTACTTTAATGTTCGACTAAAAGTAGAACTTGTCATATTAAAAAGTAAACATTGTCGTGACGAAATGTAATGATTGTTAAACTTTACGATCCTTAGTGAAAAAATTTACTTTTTCCAACGACAATAATTACTTAAACGTTTGACTAAAAGTAGAACTTGTCGTATAAAAAAGTAGATATTGTCGACACGAAATGTAATGACTGTGAAACTTTACGTTTTGTAATGACAATAATTACTTTAACGTTTGACTAAATAGAAATAAACTCTAAATTTGTTATAATTCAATTTTTTTCCGGTCCCATATTAAGGAAATACACCTGCATTTAGGAATAAATCACACTAAATAATATATATATATAGATATATATATATATCTCTCATTGCAATAGATTTAGGTTGATTTAAAGTACTTTTCTAAAGTTGTTTGTGACAAATGACTTCATCTTTTTTTAGTAACCATATCCTTTAACTAGCGTGTCTTCAATAGCTCGTCCATATGACAACCTTCTTGTTGAACCCAAAATATTTCCAATTTGTCGAGCAAGTTAAAAGCATATTTTTAAGTCATGAAAACTACATATTCTAGGTGAAATAAATCAACACATGTATTTGCACATAATACATTAAACAATACATGCATTTAGTAATTATAATATTTAATTATTGTTCATGTACATTAAAATTAGAAAAAAAGTAAAATTCTTCTTCGAACTCTATTTAGGAATCACCTCCCATTTTGTCATATTTTTCTGGAGTCCCAAAAGTATTCCTTAATAGAGGTTTTACAGTATAAACAAAAAAATTGAAAATATTAAAAAAAACTGAAAAATAAAATATGTAATTAAAAAAAACTGCTAAAACAGTAATGATTGTGAAACTTTACGATCCATAGTGAAAAAGTTTATTTTTTCCAACGACAATAATTACTCTAACGTTTGACTAAAAGTAGAACTTGTCGTATTAAAAAGTAGATATTGTCGTGACGAAATGTAATGATTGTGAAACTTTACGTTTCGTAATGACAATGTTTACTAAAAAATTTAGAAATAAAAAAATCTGGAAAAAAAAACTGAAAAATATACATATAAACAAAAAAACTGAAAAATATTAAAAAAAAACTGAAAAATAAAATATGTAATTAAAAAAAAACTGCTAAAACAGTAACCTGGAAAGGAAAAAAAACAGAAATTAAAAAAAATGAACAGTGAACAATAATGAACAGTGCCGCGCGTGAATAGTGTGAGTTGAAAAGTCAAACATAGTGTGCTATAATAGGACAAAAAAGTGGTTGTATATTATACAACCGACTCACCAAACCACATCTCTGGCAGCTATTGGCTAATTAAAACAACTAGTGTGTAGGCCACGAAAAATTATTATTAATATAGCTAATAAATTTAATATGTGATATATATATATATATATAGTATAAGAATTATTTGTTAATTTTTTAAATTTTTAAGTAATATTTATTAAAAGTTCAAATCTATTTTACCTTCATTTTTATAGATAATTTTTAAAGTTTTCTTTCTTCTCAAAACCGATGTATGACAAAAACTATTTAACTGTCAAATAGATTGTGCTATATCGATTTTGTATAACAATTGAGATGTTCCTTTTTGATAGCAAATATCTCTTTGTATACAACACTCTTTATGTCCTAAAAGCTTAATCACGTCAGTAGTCTAATAGGACACATGCAAACGTCCTATTAGCCTTTTATGTAAATTCCAATTAGAATTTATACAAAGACATGGAGTTAAAAAACTGTTTCGGCTAATGTTAGTATTCCAACCCCCAAAAGATGTGGTCCACGTGTGCTCTTTTTTTCATTCAAAAATTATATGAAACTTTTCTTTAAATCCATCCATGTCATCACCAATGCGACACACATAACATGGACGGAGGAGTAATCTTGTTACAAAAAGTATATTGGAATTAAAAATTATATACTGTAATTATAGAATAATCAATCCTAATAATTATTTAAAAATTAAAAAATGCGAATTAAATATAAAAATATATCCTAATCGGATTATCGGGAACTCTATTTAGTTGTCGAATTTTTATATACTAAAACCATAAGAAATTGGAATTGAAGAAAGAAAAACTATATATGTAAATATTGATAATGAGACACACCAATTATGGGAGTGGATAATAATCAAGTCCGCAAGCAAAAATCTCACATTAAAAAAAGAAAAAACAATCGGGCAGCCCCTTCCCATGGAGATCTGTCTATATAAAGAAGACCCTAGAGCGTGCTGACAGCCACACTACTCTCTACCTTTCCTTCATCTAAATATTAGACAACCAAAAATCCTACAGGTGGTATCCATTACTTTTTTCTTTTCGTCGACAATATGTGTTCATTTCGTTTGCATAATTGCATTTCACATTTTATTTCATCAATACATATCTGATATATCATCTTCTCATCTTGATAGTTATGATTAATTAATGTATATTAATTATATTAACAATTTATCGCGAAATATAATATGTTAATTATCGTAACATCTAATTAATGCAGTTTAAATTTAAATGTAACAAGAATATATAAAATCTGGTGCACTTGCTTTATTTTCGATAGCGATGAAGATGGAGGTGGTGAGCAGTAAGCTGGTAAAGCCATGCAAACCAACTCCACCACAGCTGCAGACCTACAAGATCTCCATGATTGATGAGCTTAACCCGTCGATGCACGTGTTTCGAATACTCTTCTTCCAATCACCAGTTGATGACAAATTATTGGAAGAATCATTGGCTCAAGTTCTCCCCCAGTTTTATCCACTAGCTGGCAGATACAACAAGGAGCAACATTATGTCGATTGCAACGACCAAGGTGCCGAGTACTCCCAAGCCAAAGTCGACTGCCACCTCACCAAACTCATCGGGGCGGAGTCCGAACTTCTCAACCGTCTCCTCCCGCTCGACATCTGTGCTGCCGATGAGCCCGCGGACCCCATGCTGGCGCTCAGGATCAACAGGTGATGGGTTTATTAATTATTGGCCACAATTCGAATCCTCTATTCCTGTATTTTATTCTCTATTCATACCTTATATTAATAAACATGTGGCGAATTACCCCTAGCTAATTTAATGGAATAAGCGTCTACTATTCATAGTTAAATTATCAATCTGCCACATGTCATACGAAGGAACCGAGCATGCAGATTGCTCAAGAAAATAATTAAAAATGTATGTTATTTTAGCCCTTTCCACGCAAATTAAGGAAAGTTCTGTTTATTAAATTAAATCCTAATAAATGAGGAACTAAAATTGGTGATATGTGAAAATGTAATTTTGTAGATGGTTTTATTATGGAATTAGACGAAGAAAAATTCTTAAACATCATTTCATTTGAAAAAGTTATAAAAAAAATATGACAAAACGGCACATATACATTCCAAAATGAACTTTTTTATTTTGGTGCAAATGAAACGTGCAGATTTGTGTGCGGGGGTGTGGCCATAGGCGTGTGCGCGTCACACCGGATTCTGGACTCCGCCTCCCTAGGCATATTCTTGACGGCTTGGGCAAATGCCGCAAGCGGCGGATCATTGATCATCCGCCCTGATTTCGACTCGCCTTCCTATTTCCCCAGCGAGAACCGGCCGCCGCTCCAGTTCCAGGTGTCGAGAACCCGGGACCGGAGCGTGGTTTCCAAGATGTTCCGGTTCAACAAGGAAACCATCTCCAAGCTTCGACAAAAACTTAGTGCGGAATGGAAATCGACGGGCAGCGACCGCCCCCCGTCTAGGGTGGTGCTGGTCTCCGCCGTGCTGACTCAGGCTCTCCTCCGTGCCGACAGTGCCAAGCACGGGAGGCCGCGACATTCCCTAATCGCGCAAGCGATCAACGTCCGCGAAAGGACCGTTCCACCAGTCCCAAAACATTCTTGCGGCACCTGGGTCTCGCTGTCGTACCTCGAATTCGACGACAAGGAGAGCAAGGCCGTGACGGCTAATCTTCCGGAAATGGCGGTGAAGATGCGGGAGGCGAGCGTTCAAGGCGTCAAAGACTGCGCTAGAATATTGAGCGACAAAGAGTTCGGGAGATACGTGTTGGTTGACAGTTATTTTGAAGCTGCTCAGAAAGCAGACAGCCCTGATTACAAGGTTGTTTGGGTCACAGATTGGTCGAAATTCGGAGACTACGAGCTTGATTTTGGTTTTGGGAAGCCTGTTTGGGTGGGATTGGCGGATGTTCCTCTCAAGGATATGTTCATTTTGATGAACACTAAAGATAACCTTGGGATTGAAGCATGGGTGTATTTGCACGAATCCGACATGCCCTTTTTCGAGCTGGAGCTTCGTCTCCTCACCACACTTTCTGTAACACCCCGCCTTCTTAGTATGCTTTAAGTTATTTTATGTGCTTTTTTTATTAATAAGATTGTAACATGCGTTGCACGATTTATCCTTTCTTTTCAATAAAGACCAACAATAATATAATTATGTCTTTTCTACATCTTTTAATCATAATCAAATTTACATTTCATAGGATGTTAATTTTTTTTTACGTAAGCATGCAGTAAGTTTTGTTTGTGTTGTGAAATATTAGATTATACTCCATCTCTCCCGCTCAACTTGTCCCATTTTGTTATTTTAGGTGTCCCATTCAATTTGTCCAATTTCCTTTTAAGGAAACAATTAATAAATCACTTTATTCACTTTATATTACTTCAAAATCACTTTATATCACTTTATGTCACTTCAAAAACACTTTATATCATTTTATCAATTAAAAAATATCTTATATCATTTTATTCACTACACTAAATACCCCTTTATCATCTAATACTCTTGTTTTTAATCTCCGTGCCGATCCCAAATAGGACAAATTCAACGGGACGGAGGGAGTATAAATCAAGAACATAAATAGATGTATTAATTCACGTTAGTTAATCTGATAAAGCTTAAAGAGTGATTGGGCAAAAATTCAATGTTCTATTAATTAACTTATGGAAAGTTAAACAAAAGAGTAGAAGCCAAAACCAACTATGCCATATATTAACAACTAACCTTTTCTTGATTGTGATGGGTGGAGAATATTTCTTCTTTATATTTTTTGCTGCCAGATAATAGTTTCTCCTTTTTGTCTTTCCTTGCACTTCTCTAATCTTCAACTCTGATTTTTTAATTTTTATTTTCAAGTACCGCTGCACTTTGCTTAACCTTTTATTTTGTAATTTCTTTGCATCCATCTCCGTCCCATCCATAATGCAACGTTTCTTTTTGACACGAGCATTAAGAAAAAGAGTATTAAAAGTAAAGATGGTGATTAGTATATTAATAAAGTAATATAAAATATTTTTAAAGTAACAAAATATTGTTAATGTGGTATAAAGTGATTTTAAAGTGAAAAAAGTATTACTGATGTGATATAAAATAATTTTAAAGTGAATAAAGTAGATAAAGTGATTTTTTAATTATTTCTATAAAAAAAATATTGCAAGATAAATGAGACACCCCACAAAAAATATGTTACGTTATGAACATATTTGACTTGGAATTTTGACTGTTTTTCCCTTTCTTATCTTTGATTTGTCTTGGGTTCTTCAATCGACACAATAAAAAATACAATTTTAGCATTTATCTGGTTGTATCGTTTCTTTTGTACTGCATTGACTTACAAAACTTACCTTTCTATTTTTCTAATACTTGATGGCAATCACAATTAGGCTATATGTATCGCGGTCTCGAGCCGTTGTCTCGAAGTCGACTCGAGACCGCTTCGCCTCGAAACGTTTGCAGTGCAGGATGGCGAGGCTTGAGACCGGCTCGAGCGGCGCGTGCGCGTCACACGCTATACAGAAAAAAATTTAAAGCCGCAATGGGAAAAAAACGGCTACTTCCAACTTTTTTTTTTATTTTCTTTATTCATTTTTTACACCTATAAATACATGTTTTCTTCTTCCATTTCATTCATCCATTTCATCTCCAACACCTCTTCATCTTATTCATCTTATTCATCTCTTTCATTTCTGCAACAAATTCATCCAAAAAAAACAAATTATGGATCCCAACAACCCATTTTTGTCGGCGTGGTTTCCCGACATGGCCGACGACATGTATGGTTTCACGGGGGCGGGGCTTGATTCAATCAACCTCTACACTCCGGTCTCCGCCGAATCCTGCCCGTCCTTCTCCCCCGACACCGACTGCCCGGCGACAAACACCGAGGATCGCCTAATTTTGGCGCCGCCGTCCCAGCCCGCTGCCAAAGGAAGAAAAAACAAGGGCAAGGGCAAGGCCATCGCCACCTCCGCCACCCCTGCCGAGGAAGATAAAGAGGAAGCCATCAAGGGCTCCAAGCGACATAACTACATAGACGAACAAGCCACCTACTTGGCACAAATTTGGGTGGAGGAGGCCTGCAACTCCATCCGGCGAAAGATACTGGGACAAGGTCCAAGAGTGTTTCAACAAGAGGTTCGACTTGCGCCTCAATAAGAAGCAGGTGAAGAGCTACTTCGGCCACATCTAGACAGCGGTTAAAGCTTGGATTGTCGCTTACCTAAAAGAGACCGCTCGCCGGCAAAGCGGCGCCGATGACGGGATGGTGCTCGCCGAAGCCCAATCCATCTACAAGACATCAACGGGCAGCCCTTCTTTCCACTTTTTCATAGCTTGGGAGATTCTCAAAGACAATCCCAAGTTCCTCCTCGCCAATTTTCCAAACGTACCCTCTATGAAGAGGACGAAGACTACGGCGGAGGGCAACTACACATCTTCTATGTCCCAACCGTCAGCGGAGGAAGCCCAGTCCACCGAAGGAGAAAGCGCGCCTCCCCGACCGGAGGGTCGAGATGCGGCAAGGGCCAGGGCAAGGTCCAAAGGAAAGAAGCCAGCAAAGGAGTCCACCCAATTCGAATCCGTCATGGATCGATATACCTCCCAACTTACCCAGTTCGCCGAGGCCAAGCATGCATGAGATCGCGTTGGCGTTGCGGGAATCAGCTCAAGCGAAGCTGGAAAATGCTCGGGCGAGGATTGAAGCTACTCGGCAGAAACAATATGCCACCGACTTGAAAGTTGTCTCCAGGGATACGAGATTCATGACGTCGGATCAGCTCCAGGTTCACCTGATGATGGTGGAGGAGGTGAAGCAACGTCGGGGATGGGCGTAACTTTTTTTCGTAATTATTAGTTATTATGTAATTTTTTTTTAATTAAGTAGTGTTTTTTTTATAGTGTGCCGCATGTAATTTTCTAATTTTTAAATATTAATGGAAAATTTGTATTATTTATTAATTAGTGTATTTTAATTTATTTACAAATACATAAATTAATTTAATAAATGAAAATGGGGAATTATTTAATATGGTGCTGAAGACCCTTTGAAGACCGTTGGGATGCAGATAGTCTTACAAACATATTTTCATTGAATTTTGTATGCACAAGCCTCTATAGTATGTAGAATTGTTCCGCACTGTTTAAATTATTTCGTTGTAGTTTAATTGTTGCACAAAGTTTCATTTATTAAACTAAAGCATTTAGGATCTGTTCGGTATTCATATACCAGTATATCAGGTATCGGGTATGGGTATGGGTATCACATATCAGGTATGGCCGTATGGGTATCAGATTTATATTTGATATTCGTGTTTGATATGTTGAAGATATCGATTGATATCAAGTGGGAATGAAAGTAGAGGTATGAGTTATATATTAACAAAAATTGGTATATGAAAATATTGAAAAATAGCATATCAAGTATATCCAGTATATCAAATATATCAATTTGATACTATATACTGATATACCAAACACAAGGTATGGATATGGGTTATATTGATACCCATACCTGATATATGTATATAGATACTAAACGACCCCTTAAATTTTAAAAGATAATGATTTGTAATAAAAACTCACCTGGATGAATGACGAAATATATTTATCCACTAAAATCTTACATATATAACAACTTTATCAAACATTGTAATACGTGCATAGCAATCCTCTTGTATAACATTCAAAAATTATTCTATATATGTAAAGATTAATTAAAAATTAATATATGTATTTTTGTATGTATTAATGTTGAGTAAGTTTCTCCTTGCATTTTTAATATATTTTAATCTCAAATTCTTTCGACATAATGTTGCACATATTTTACATGAATCATACCATATGGATGATATATTCTCAACCTCATCGACAATTCTCATAAGACAATAGTAAGATTCTTGAGGTATGAAAAGGAAAAATTATATATGTTAATTACAAGTGGTACATACATAATTTTTTTTAAGAATAAAATAAGACCACGTATAGATTATAAATGTAGGTGGTTGGTATATACCAATATTATTTCATTAGTTGTTTTTGTCCTTACAATATTGAATTATGATTTAAAATTTATTTAATTAAAAAAAGGCATGTGAATTTAGTTTCTTAAAAGAAACAGTCCTTAGAAAATAAAATTTCAACAAAAAGTTATGATAATTATTCACTAAATGCTTCTATTTGATGAATCCATTTAATTTATTTTCTCCATTGAAAAATAGCAAAATTGAAATTTCTGTAAAATTTATTGTTATCATTAGTCCAAATTTTAAAACCCAACCATCCTCAAATTTGATCTTTCCAATCAAACCATACAAGATCACTTTAATATGCACACACATATGTTTGTTATGATTACGTACGAACATTAATAGGACCTATTCATATTCTGTGGGAAATTAAATAAACTTTGTTCGAATCAAATAAAACAAAAGGGAAATAATTTTAATAAAGTACTTCAATATTTTTTACCTATGTGAAATAAAACTAATAATATAAAATTTAAGAAATAAAATATTATTGTTACTTATCGTTCTTCGTCCAAAAGAAAACGAAGACGACAAATAGTGTAATAGTGAGAGAGATTTAAGAAAAAAATTGTTATCATTTCTTCCAACGTCGTCACCTCTTTCGCGCTTCTTATTTTTTAGATCATTTTTTACTTTACTTTTCTTAACAGATCTTAAATTTCGTATGAACTATATATAACAAAAGAATAACACAAGTGACTTAATCAATTAAATTAATAAGTATAAAAATAGAATATATAAATGAAAATTGTGAATTTCATACCATCCGTTTAATCACTTGACATAGTGGTGAAAATCTGAAATGAGGATATTACGGTAGTTTATAGTTCCAAACCACCTCATATATAATACTCCATCCGTCCACGATAAGTGTTGTTCCAAGAGAATGACACTGGTGTTAAAAACAGTGAGTAGGTGAGAAAGAGGAAGAAAAAAGTATTGTGAGATGAGAATGATACCCACAGCTATTATAAGATTTATGGTGAAGAATGTGTTAACTAAAGGTTACTTGGCAAATAAAGAAAATTTAAAGGATAAAAGGGTAAATGTTCATGTTCATTTTTTGTTGGACCATACTTATCGTGGACAGTCAAAAAGGAAATCGCACAGAACTTATTGTGGATGGAGGGAGTAATATTTAGTAACTGTATAGTCTACATGTGATGTAATGATGTTAATGAAAAATGAATAATTATGAATGTTTTACCAAGAAGTAATAATTTACAGCAGAGCGGGATACGAGGCGTGCTGACCAAGACGACGATGTGCGAGGGGTAACAGGCGTGTTTCTATCCAAATTTTAGAAGGATAAGGAAAAGATGACCTAACTTGACTATCTTTACTTGGAGAATCCTAATTATATTAGGATTATACTTGAAGAAGAAAAGAAAAGACAAGGAAAAGAAAAGGAGCAATTATAATCACGTGACATCTCTATATAGAATGATATATCAAATAGTAACAAATAAGGATATACAATTATACATGATCATATTATAAGCACAAGTTTATTCTATTCCTCACCGTACTAATAATTAAATTTATTAAGTATTTAATTAGCTCAATATTTTCCATGTCATTTAATAATTTTTATTTTAGTACCTCTAATTTAGGAGACACGTAGCTTTAAATTACAAGGATAACTAACAAATCTAACATAAACTCCTCTTAGTAATCCTTTTAGTCGGTGAGTTGTTCGATGAAGTCATAATTAAGTTACATTACACATATTCGAACAACACCATAAGAACCGGATACAATAAAATATGAAGTAAATATAATCAGTATCATGACCATTAAAATTTATCATGTGTATGAACCCTGCAAATAAAACCCTATAATGAATTAAATAAAACCTAAAATTATAAATTGAAGAAAAATTTATATTCACGCACATGATAAATTTGTCATAAACTATAGCAATATATAATAAGACTAAATTTTAATAAACATTGATGATGATCGAAATTCGTAATTAGAATGAATAAATTTTACTTAGAATTAATAAGTTTTTATTCAAATTAATTTATTTTAATTGGATAAAAGAGAATATTATTTCATTAAATGTAGAAAAATGGGAAAAAAGTATAATATCTATATAAAACATGTCTTATCTCTAACACAGAGGTTAATGATATTGGTGAATGGTATCAAAGTATACATATACCTTAAAAATAAATTGATGCTTAACAAGTATATAGAGTTCTAAATAAAAATTTAGTAGTAGTATTGAAAATAGGGAAATTTTTTAATTGTGTTCCAACCTTTTACCACTTTTTAATTTATGGCCTGAACTTTTAACTTTGTTGAATAAAAACTATAAACATTACAAAATTGTTTATATAAGGCCTGCCTTTTTTTCGGAGGCAGAAAATTGACTCAGCAAACGCTGGAAATATAATTTAGTTTTATATATGATTTATTTCACTTGAATTTTTCCTTTTTTCTTACATTAATTCTGTGATGTCACCGTACAACTGAGTCAACTTTTACATTTAGAAATTTTAAAGTTTTGAGGAACATAATTATACACAAAGAGTAAGTCATTTGTATTTTATTTATCATGTTCTCAAAACATGTGTCATCCCTAATGTGTCAAAAATATCGTGGACGGAGGGAGTATATGTTAGGTTATTAGAAATTACAATTAAGTATATCACAACAATCATATTGGTTTAAGACTTCAAATACTATGTGTTGCTTAATGTATACAAATGAGGTGAGAATGTGCAATGTGATTCATGAATTTATTCATAATCTGTATAATTTTACCATTAGAAATTGTCATTTCTATAGGAATGAGTAATTTCAAAAGTATATATTCAATCATTCCCCCTCGTACTCCTCGATATTATGTAATTCTTTTTTAAGACAGATTGGACTTTTATTATCTTTGTTGAAAAAATTATCATCATCATCATCATCATCATCATCATCATCATCATTGTTGTTGTCGTTGTTGTTGTTGTTCCATCCGTCCACAAAATTGCCGCATTATGGTTATAAATTGGTATATTCGCTTCATGTTTTTAGTAGTAAGGTTTATTTCCTATTCAAAGTTCTAATAGATAGTTGCAGGAAAATTGTAATTGGAGGATAACTAGACTGTTCTTTGAAAAAACTCAATAATATATTAAGAGAATTAGTCAAATATAGTCAATTTTCAAAAGAAAAGTGCAAATATAGCGACTCTTTTTAAAATGAGCAATAATGGTCTCTCTTACTTTATTGCCCTTCTTCTTATGACCGTATATGCTGATATGGTCGTGCATGTTAATCGTGTATGTTGGTCGTGTATGCTTATATGGTCGTGTATTCTAGTAGTATATGCATGGTCGTATATGCTGATATGGCCAACATGATAGTGTAAGCATGCATGCTCGTGCATGCTGATATGGTCGACTTTTTTGGCGAAGCATACACAAACAACATGGTCATATATGCATGGTCATGTATGCTGATGTAGTCGTGTATGCTAGTCGTGTATGCATGGTTGTGTATTCTGATCATGTATGTTGATATGTACCATATGGTCGTGTATGCATGGTCATGTGTGTAAATATTTTGAGATATCTTTTCCGACAATTTTTTTTTTGTCAATTCATAGACGACCATGACCATGCACACACGTTCAACACACGCGACCATACACGATTCACATATACAGATAGTATACATATATGACCTCACATGACGTCACAGATGTCATGGAATACGAGATGGGAGATAAAAATTGATATAAATTCTAATGTTTGTACAATTGGATCTTGGACGAATGAGTGAAAATATATGTGTTACTTAAAAGCGTATTTTCAATACGTGCATGATTCAATAATAGATGATATATATCATGACTTCAAAATATAGAAGACAATAATTCTTAGTTTTTGAGTTCAGACTTAAAAATAGAAAACAACAATCCATATGTCTGAGTATGAGACTCAAATAAGAGCTTTTAGAGATGCAAGCATATGACAAGTTTGTAGAATATTACTAGAGAAATTGGATATTCAAAAGGTACATGTATTCTCTTTAGTTTATGAGTTGTTACAGACTACAACATTGATGATGTTGTTTGTTAATTTTGGAAAAGAGGTAATGTATTTACAACAATTGGAGCAGAAATAAAGTAGTGTGTTACACAATCTACAAGACAACTAAGAAGAAGTGTACACTAACTTCCAAAATCCGAGTTACATTATAGAGTTTATGTTTTATATGATAAAATAAGTAAAATAATTACAACCATCAAAATAATTAGAGTTAATTTCGAATTCTTTATTGAAATTTTCCAACTATATGAGCAATTTTTCCTCATATTTATAATTTAAACAACATGGTGTGTGTTATGGGTTCAGGGTTATGTGTTATGTTTCTTTATAAATTCTAAGATCGCTAATCAGATTAATTGTATAATAATAGATCAGCCTTCTCACTGCTTAAAAATTGTACATAACATAGAATATATAATTAAATATATAATTATATTTATTAAAAATATTTGCCATTTTGAGGTCTACAACATAACCAAAATGTTATACGTGCAACGCACGGATATGTCTACTAGTACCCTAAAAAGACAACAAAAAACGTGCAATTTTAGGGTGTCACACCTATATGTTAGCGATGTGATAAAAATGTATTAAAATATATCATTCTAATGTTCTCATATAAAATCTATTCTCACCGGATCTCTACGTGTATATATATAAATTCAAGCCGGTGTAACTTATGTTCACCCCATCTATTCTTCTTCCATCTTAATGTTTGATATCTTAATTAAATTAATAAGTTACTCCAACCATACTGCCTCTTTACTAACAAGAATCTTGAGATTAGAGCCTTATTCTACACCGCAGACGAAAATTTCACAAGTAAATACATTTTCAATTATCCAGAATTTTTTTTTTTTTTTTTTTGAAAAGCTCAATTAGTCAGATTTAAATTCAACAGTTTCCTTTTATAAATTCCTCAATTTTTATAGCTGTACTTTTGTATGATTCATTATATATTTTAACTTGATCACAATCACAAATTTTCTGTTTGTGATTTTTTTTTTGGTAAATAATTTTCTGTATGTGATAATATTCAGTTTATGGTGCGTGTTGAATATATATCTGAAGTTACTAACATTCGATCGAACATTATTATTCTTTTTGATCATCAGATCGGGAATAAACAAGCATGAAGGTGGAAATCGTGAGCAGAAAGTTAGTAAAGCCATGGACTCCAACTCCAAGCCATCAAAAATCCTACAAAATTTCCTTCTTAGATGATCTTATCCCTCCAATAAATTTTGGGATACCTCTCTTTTACAAAAGGAAGCCGGAAAGAATGAGCGAGTTGGAAGAATCATTGTCGAAAACCTTGGTCGGATTCTACCCTCTGGCCGGAAGATACGTGAAGAAGGATCGCGCCGTTGATTGCAGCGACGAGGGCGTCGAGTTCATCCGAGCAGAAGCTCCCGACGTCGAGCTCAAGGATCTTATCGCCGAAAGGAATGTCAGGAAACTAAATCAAGATTTCCTTCCGCTCCCCATCTACCAAGACGGCGACGATGAGGCCGCTCCTGTCGCCTCGTTCCAGATCACCGACCTCAAGTGCGGCGGCGTGGTGCTCGGCATCAGCATCTCGCACAAACTGCTCGACACGAGCTCCGTTAAGACATTCATTGATGCCTGGGCCGATGCTAACCGTCGGAGTGGCGCATCCGGAGCCCCCGTCACCCCGAATTTCTACTCTCCCTCCCTGTTTCCATGCAACGACGAGGTCTCAGAAGAAGACCTCGGCTACGACCTGGACATTGTTGTCAATAGGTTCTCTTTCAACAGGGAGGCTATCACGAGGCTTCGATCCAGACTGTCAAACCTTAGCCCTATCTCCAGGGTACGCGTGGTGTGTGCTTTTGTATCGTTGGCCCTGATTCGCGCGGACAAGGCCAAATACGGGAGATTTCGACCCTGCATGATCACTCAGCCAGTGAACATGCGGGACAGAACAATCCCACCTATGCCTAAGCATTCCTGTGGGAATCTTGTGTCAGTGTCGTCTGCCAGATGTATTCCTGCAGACGACACTGGAATTCAACAACTGGTTGATCTGATAAGTGACACGGTTGCAAAATCCAGTGTTGATTTCTCTGAGATGTTTTTGCCATGCAAGGATAGATATAAGATCATCAAGGAGCCTCTCGATGACTTTGTGGCCGCATGTGTAGGTGGCGAAGTGAATGTCATGTGGTTTAGCGATTGGACTAAGTTTGGATTCTACGAAGCTGATTTTGGGTGGGGGAAGCCTGATCGGGTCAGCTGCGGTCCGTTTGCTGCTGAAAAGATGACAATGTTTTTGGACAACAAAGAGGGTGGTGGGGTTGATGCATTGGTGCATTTGAAGAAGGATGACATGGCTGTCTTCGAGCAAGACGCTGAAATCAAATCATTCGCAGCTTACTAAATCAAACGATACGCTTATCTTAATTTGTATTCGATTTGTGGAAAATATTGCAGCTTACAAGTTCATGGAAAACATCTATACATTAATTCATGAATTATTATATGTATGTCTTTTTAATTGATGCACGTCTTGGCAATAACTGTTTTGTTGCAGGATGTGCTAGGTTTTCAGTATAATAAACGGAGATAGGAATGGTGGATGCACTTGAATTATTCCAATATCTTGTGTTCGAGTTTCTACTCTACATTTCCCAACTTTCTTATATGTAATTTCCTCTATTTTCTTTACTTGCAATGAATTTCGTTAGTAATCGAGGCAACTGATTGCTTATTGATCTTTCGTGCATAATCTTGCATAGTCTCGGCTGCTATCACTTTCCCGTGATTTCTATGTTTCTATAGTTTTGGCAAAGTTCGGTTTATAATTAATTAATTTTTAACTTTTGTTATGCTTTTGTTGATAATTGATTATTTAGATCGATTATTTCATAAATAGGGTACATAATGTTTATAAGCTTCAATATTCGGTAATAAATCTTAATTAGAGTTCATTGTATAATATACTAATTTTTAAGTCGATAAAAAAAATTCAAATAATAAAAATTAATACCGAATTGTGGTACAGATTATTTATACAGGGGAAGGTGATATCTATGATAAAGACTAAAGACAGTATTAATTGCCTATGTTTTGGAACTTAGAGTAAAGATTAAAGAGGTTAATTAATTAATTAATTAAAAATTAAATGGTTGCGGTATTATTATTATTATTATTATTTTTATTATTATTATTATTATTATTATTATTATTATTATTATTATTTTTATTATTATTATTATTATTATTATTATTATTATTATTATTATTATCTGTCAGTTTCACATATGAGTAAAGATTACAGAGTTTAATAAATTAACTAAGAATTAAATGGTTGCCGTTATATTATTGAGGGAGCTCTAATTTGGGTTTTTGTGGGGCAAGCTTTTTTAATGATGAAAAACGTATAGCATTTTTTTTTAGGGAAAAAAATTTAAATACCAAATATCAGGTGATCGCTTGATAGAACTAAAGGAAACTCAACCCCTAATTTTCCATTGAAGATTTATGTCTGCCCAATTTAGCGCAGTAGTCCATGATGATGAGATGATTATATATACCTTCAATGCCTCCAAACAAACTCATATGTACACGCATATATTACATTTTGTATTTATAGTTTTTGTCAAACTTCACACAACTTAATGGATTTTTTTTTTTTTTGAGATAAAAATTAATGGATATTAAGGGAATGGAAAAGCGTAGAAAATTAATTCTCTCTTTTTTTTTGGTTGAGAAAGTTAGTATTTGAGTTTCCTTTAATAATATTTCCAATTCAAAGTCATACATATTTCATTATCACAAAATCATGCCTAGTAATCACCAAAATTAAAGCTTCCTCAAAGAAGCATGTCTAACAACCACCAAAATTAAAGCTTCCTCAAAGAAGCATGTCTAACAATCACCAAAATTAATGCTCCCGCTAAGGAAAAAAAAAAAACTGAAGTTTTAGAGTTCTTTCAACATATATGTGGCGATAGTAAGATTGAATTTGTTTTTTCAATATAATATGTTTTTATTCTATTTTATAGCACAGACATGACTTTTTATTTAAACATCGTTTAACATTTTGTATTGATAACGAATGTTATTAATGAAACTAGGAGTATCTAAATAATACTAAGAAATAACAATAACTAGCTAAACTAAACTCAAAAAAATAAAAAATAATAATAACTAACTAAACTAAATGAGCAGACTTCTTTAAGGCATTCTTTGAAACAACTACTATTATATTGAACATGCTTCTTTGTTTATCGCCTATGTCCAAGGTTTGTTTAACTTAAAGTAGATACGCCTCAACAAAAAGCAGAAACACATGCAAAATGGATGAAAATTCTTCTAACATGTATATAGGTAGCTAGAAGTAGCTATCCCAGTAAGAACAAGTACCGATACTACGGTTATGAGGATATTGGAGTAACGTAGAACTTCCCGTTTCGGAATCATATATTTTACTTTCAAATATGCCATTTGTTGAGATACCCTTGCAGATATTGTTATGTGGCGATTATCGACATCACAGTTTTGATAGTTGGCGGTAGCTTTCATCTACATTTTTAAGATTTTTTCCTAGCTTCAAATGCAATATTTCTTTTATGGAACACAAGAAGAAAGAAAGAAGAATGTATATGGTTAAATACAATAAAAATCACGGCCTTTAGGCATAGTAGCAAATTCATCCTAACCCTTAAACATATGCATATAAGACATCAATTTACGATATGTATGCTCTTTAACATATCAATTTTTTTTTTTTTTTTTTTGATCATTCAAATTTGCAACTACTTCTGAAAGTCATGATTTTTTATCAACTTTTTTATTTACATCCTCGATTAACCAGAGAAGTTTATGGACTTCTGAAAATAACTAGCTCGTACAATTGTATCTTTTGTAACTTGCTACTTCAATCGATCAAAGGTTATGATTTAACGCAATTGACCTCAAATACTCTAAATTATAGATATAAAAAAAAAAAAAAAATCATCTTTGGCTAAGCTTTGAATGCTAATTCATGGTATTATTTTAAATTGATCTAGTAAGATTGGTAAGGATTGAATTCTAGATGCTTTTTTTATACATGAGAGCTTCTCTGTTTGGATGTCACTGATCATTCACGTCACACACGGTGTTGAAATGAATTTTTATGTAGAAACTAGTTAGACCGAATACAAATTTAATTGTTTTCCACCAAGCTAGCCAGAAAGAAATCTTATACTAGTGCAAGCTAAAAAGCCTAGTTAGGGCTTACATGCCACGGAAAATAAGATTATCAATCGATCTAACAAACATAAAATAAAAATTAAACATTATTAATTAAGCGGTAAAATTCACTTTGGAAATAAGGCATGTCACTCTCTTCCAGCTGGACCCATGCTTCAATCCCATCTCCGTCATTGGTGTTCAAGAACAAAACATGGTTCTTGACCGTGACGTTGGCAACACTTGCCCAAACAGGCTTCCCCCACCCGAAATTAGCTTCATCGAATCCAAACTTAGCCCAATCGGTCACCCAAACCACGTTAACATCCGTCCTCAGAGATTTCTCCGATGCATCATGAGATCTCTGGATCCAAGATCTGTGCCCTTCTTCAGACAACAGTGTGACACAAGACTCCACAGTCTTTCTCGCTTCGTTGCTCAGGACACGAGCAAAGTCTTCGGGTCCCATGTCCTTGATGTCGTTCGCGGAGCACTCCGTGATGGCTAGGTCTACAAGATTCCCACAAGAATGCTTAGACAGCGGCGGCACAGTCCTCTCCCTGATGTTAACAGCCTGCGCCACTACTAACCCTCTTGCCGGCCCGGCCCGGTCTTGAGCCTGATCAATGCTGGCGATAGCTCTGATTACGAGCCCGGTGACAACCCCGATTCTTGAAGGAGTTGGGAGCGATTTCCCAACGGCTCTCGCCTTCAGGCTAGAAATTGCACTTCTCTTGATCCTGAACCTCTTGCAAATGATGTTGAAGAGACCGTTTTCCCTGGCCCGAGTCAGCCCGAACTCCGGAGCAGGGAAATTCTTTCCAGGGAAGACAACGGGCCCGTCGAAGTTGGGGCAAATGGCTTCTTTGTCGCCTCCGCGCGCGGCGTTGGTCCAGGCGGAGAGGAAGACTCCGAGGGAGCAAGCATCGACGACCCTGTGGGAGATGGATATGCTGATTGCTAACCCACCACACTTGAATCTGTTGAACTGAACCTGCAAAATAGGGTCTGTTTCGTCGTCGGCCGCCCCGATTTCGCAAGGGAGAAGATCGTTGAGGTCCTCCACCTTGAGTTTGGAATCTGGTTTAGTAACCTCGGTCAGTTCGAGATAAACGTCGGCTTCGATGAGGAGAGCGCCTTGGTCACTACAATCAATTATGCGATCTTTCTTCATGTATCGTCCAGCAAAAGGGTAGAAAGAGGGCAAGATTCCAGACATGGATTGCTGCAGCTGAAGGAGATTTTCAGACGTGGCGGCTGGTGATTGGTAGTAGAAAATTCCGAGCACGTTCATGGTGGGATTGAGTTCGTCCATGAATGAGATCTTGTAGCTTTTGAGGTTTTCTGGAGTTGGGGTGTTTGGTTTTACCAACCTTCTGCTTACAACTTTAACATCCATCACAAAATGTATCTGATTCACAACACACAGCAAATTAAATTAGGAGTTATATGACTCAGAACTATATAATTGACCAATACTGACAAATATATTCAATATTCAAATCATTTAACAACCTGAAAGATTGAGAAAATTATATATATTTTAATTTGTGTTGGATGGGTCGGGCATAAAGCACCATGCATCAACTTAAATAGGAACCTCTTCGAAGACTTCAGCTTTTTATTCAGTCACAAAATTATATATATCTTAGAATTTATAAATTCAATAATTAAGTATTTATATTTATGGGAAATTTTATAAGTAAATAAGAATATTATAGGTATATGTAAATTAGTAAGAATCATTTTTCCATTTTAATTTTGCAGTTATAAGGTATGAGGGACAATGTTGTCATTTTGCATTTGTATTTAACCGTTCGTTCCCGTAAATCATGGGATTTGAGGCGGTTTACATTCTTAATTGTACTATTTGACTTTTTTCTTTTTTACGGAACGTAGATGTGTAGTTCAAATATGGCTTTAAGCTAAGAGAGCTACCACTAGGCTATAAACACTATTGTATTACAATAGCATCCATGTCTTAAGGAGACCTGAACTCTTTATTTAGTCATAATTATACTCAGCTGAAGGCATGATTAAAACCCCTAATGTCTGATTAGCTCAGGAGATCCAACAGGATCCTTAACGAAGAAAGTATTTAAAAGCTCGCGGGGTAGTTTTCACGTTAGGTCTTTGACTTAGGTCTCAAGGTGGACCCCCAAATCAGGTCTCAATATTAGGTTCCTCATCAGGTCTCTTAGTGAGGTCCTGCATCAGGACATAACACGAAAGTCGGGTCAGATCTCCCATCATTTAATGAATCTAACACGCTCAGAATGTTGTTACCTTCACAAACTCAGACTTGTCGGGAAGTACGTTCCCATAGCAACAAGTAAATGAAGAACACGTGTAAAAAAGAAATAACGACATCACTAATCCGAGTAACTTCACACCCACGAAGCCAAAGAAGTATATATGGGAAAAAGCCTTTCAGGAGAACACATTCTTTCTTTATCATATTCAACCTAAGAAAATATCTACTGTTTTATTTAAAAGAAGAAACCTACTTCCTTAGAGATCTAACTTGGGCGTCGGAGGTGGTTCGCCGAGAAAATCCTTGACCCTCATTTTTTCTGTGCATTTTCTTCATTCGCATTCTGTCACATCCCGATTCCCGAGGGAAGGCACATGTGCCGAAGGCGAGACTCGGGGTTGGAATTAAGAAGCAGGGATAGAAAGGGGGATTCCTTTTTCGTGTAAAACGAGACATGCGCCCCAAAAGAGTTGGGCGACATCTCCTTTTCCAATGGGAGGGAGCCGAAATTTATAAAGACGACAAACAACCCAACAATCAAATTCATTTATCATTTAAGGATCGCTTAAGATTCAATGGCTAAATGAATCAACAAAAGACATTCCATTAAGATATATATTTAGGGAAACAAGAACGAATTCTCGACCAAAGACATATAAGAAATCAAAGTACAAGATTCTCAAGTTTAGAAACTTAAAGAATCGACAATCAGCGGAAGCTTAACAAAAGACAGTCCTAGCCTCAACGCCATTCGCCATCACCCGCCGATCAAGCTGAAAACATTTGAAAATATTTGGGCTGAGTACTAGTGTACCCAGTGGGCAATGCATTTTCTAAACATTTTTATAAAGCATTGTTATCCATCCATATCAGTATGATTTAAAAGGTTTCAAAACCAAAAGCCACTTCTAAACATACAAAACTTTTTTTCATTTTACGTGCACGCTTGTCACACTCTACAATGTTACTCTTACTGTGACCCCGGACCTCTTGCCAGGCGGGTCCAATCTCATTCATTCATTCATTCAGACTTCGGGTTGAAACCCAGAGAGCCTCGGTCTAAAGTTGGATTTCAGACCGAGACCTAGAGAATCCCATTTATAAGGTTAGCAAACAATGGAGATAAACTCATTGCACTACTAACAAAGGTGTACACAATTTCTGACTAACGTGTTAGGCCAGCCGAAAATTTCGATCGATTAACTTCAGAGAATTAAACATGTAGAGCGTATATTAAAACAGTTTTTATGGATAACAAGCATTTTATGGAGCTTAATAACTCAAACATAGTTTTGGAAAGATATAGCCCACCTGATCGATGAAATTAAACATGCCTTGATAATCAAGTAGCAGTCAACACCCTCTTCATGCGCGCCTAAACATATAATTAACGATACTTTAAGTATCTAAGGATTTATAAGAATAATCCGAACTTGGGGAATTCTTCTACTCATTTCTCATTTTAATTATCCATTACGTTTTAACAATCTAGCGCATAACTCGACCCTAAATTATTTAGAAGTACAATAATAATTAACTAAATAAGCTATTTAGCTACGAAAATCTATCGATTTATTTATTCAATTTCATCAACCATTTTTTTTTATTTCATTTAATCAAGACCCATGATAGATAGTATATAGAGTTCAGTCACTTAATAAGTAAGTAGAAGCCCGCTATTTTCATTATTTAGTCTTAGATCCTAAAACTAAGGCTCACTAATATGTTAATAATTAATTTAAGACCAAAGGCCAAACCATCACATTACTAAATAACACCAGCCGTAAATGATATATGAGGCCTTAGCCATGTATAAATTAATTGGCCCAATCATAATTAAATTAACAAGCCCGAGCCCATTTTTTTTCCAATTCCCACTACTACTTATCAGCATATTTCATTTTCTCATATCCTCATTTCCATCGCCTGTACAGACCATATCCCTCTCTTCTCTTCTCCTTAATCGGTCACCGCCGCCACCTTCTCGCCGTCGCACGGCGCTTCCATCACCATCCATCTCGCCTTGCTCTCAATCTCTACCTCTTCTTCTCCTTACTCTTCGCTGATTCCATCTCTAAAACGAAGCAGCACCGCCTCCTCTCTCTCTCTCTTCTCCTTCTCCGGCGAGACCAACGCCGCCTGTCGTCTCCGTTCACTCCCTTTCTCTCAGATCAACCTTCTACACTCTTTAATCATCTGCAAATTGATAGAATCCCTAATTTGAAAACCCTAGCCTCACTATCGAAACCCATCTCCCGTCTCTCTCAAAACTCCGGCGACTACGCCGCCGTCTAATTCATCACCGCCGCCGCTTATTCGCAGCAGAAACGGACGGCAGCGGCAGAGGAGCTACCGCCACCACAGTTCATCCCTCTTCTCCGATCGGAACAGCAGCGGCCAGGGGGAAGGCCGCCACCGTCGCCGCCGCGGCTTGTCATCCGCCTCCTCCGTTTACCCACAAAAGTAAGCCTTTGGTTTTCTCCTTTTTCTGTTGTTTATTTGATTTGGTATTATTTATATCTCAATTCCACCTCCTCTCTTTCTCCCTCTGTTCTCCAGCAGCAATCCGACGCCGGCCAACACCGCCGTCGCCGTAGCGGCTTGTCAATCCGACGGACGGCGAGCAGATTGAAGACCACTGCTGATAGGACCGGCCTCATCTTGGTCCTGACCTAAGGCCCAATCTAATTGAGCCTATATATTAAGCTCGGCCCACAGAGTTCGGCCCAGACGAAACTACTACT
The DNA here is from genome assembly GCA_029490685.1 of Schizonepeta tenuifolia. Taxonomy (NCBI): domain Eukaryota; kingdom Viridiplantae; phylum Streptophyta; class Magnoliopsida; order Lamiales; family Lamiaceae; genus Schizonepeta; species Schizonepeta tenuifolia. Next base: position 26,477,697 of record CM055959.1, read on the forward strand.
GTCTTGAAGACCAAGTAATGAAGTCCTACCTTGGAGAAAGAAGAAATCCAATTATGAAGGAGATTTGGATATGTATAAGGAAACAAGATATGTATAAGGAATCTATTAGGGCTCGATTCAAGGCCTATATATAGTTGATAGATTAGACGATCAAGGATTCATTGTACTCTCAAATATAATAAAAGCCAGATACTCTCTCCCGTGGACGTAGATCTCATTGATCGAACCACGTAAATACCTGTGTCTACGTATTACTGTTATTTTTAGCTACTCTTGCAAACTCTAGATTTATTACTGGCGCCGTCTGTGGGAACTATCTCTTTGTGTTCAAATCGACGGTTTCTTTCGTAGCTGATTAACGATGAATACGCGATCACAAAGCGCGATGGCAAGAGAGCGGGAGGCCCAAAGCCGATACGGGAATCCCGACGAAGGGGAAAGCCACCCCTCAAACAGGGATAATCGCCAGAAAGGCAGTTCTGATCCATACGAAGGGATGCCCGGGCTAGAAGACATCCCCAAGAAAGATCCACCAAAAAACCGGCGTCGGAGGACGCATAACGGGCGATCCTTCAACACGAACGAGACTCTAGAAGGGTTTGTCGAGGAAGTAAACGACGAATCCGAACAAGAGAAATCCGAGTCGAAGAATGGAGAGGATTTCCTCAGTGACTTCGACCTCGCTACCGCCTATGCCGCAGCTGCATTTGCTAGAGCAAACAAGGAGAGTTTCAAACGCTTCCTCACGGCAACTCATTCCTCACGACAACTCAGATGTCCCCAATACCCGAGACCAAGGAGAGTTCCACGCGGAAATCCCTATCTAAAACTCCTCACTATACCAAGATGCAGGAGTCAGGGCCGAAGGACTACACCCGATGGAGTCCAGTTCGGCGCTGGAGTCCTAGTCCCCGACGGAGTCCCAGGCGACACCACTTCCCAAGACGACATCGGAGCCCCAGTAGGTGCCGAAGCCCGAGTTATTGCAGGAGTCACAGTCCCCAGAGAGATCGACACCGACATGAAGGAAGACCAACCCGACTTGTCAGCCCGTTCACTAACGAACTGCTTGACGCCAAGCTTCCTACGGTATATAAGTTGCCGAACATACCACCCTACAATGGGTTGGAGGACCCCCTCAATTTTTTGACGCGTTTCAGGTACAGCATGCACAACCAGGGCCTTAAAGAGGAACACATGTGCAAGCTGTTCCCCGAGATGCTGGTCGATTACGCCCGAGCTTGGTTTGACAGCGTGCCAACTGGCAGTGTAGGGTCCTGGGCCTACCTCGAAGAAATCTTTAAACAAAGATTCCACATAAAGGTCCAGGCACGCCGAGACACAGCCTATCTCCTATCGGTAAAGCAAAAGGATAAAGAGCCTATAAGGGAGTACGCCTCCAGATTCATGCAAGAAAGCCTGAAAGTCGATAAAATCGACGACGTCTTCTTCATCTCGGCTTTCCGGAATGGGGTTGCCGCTGTGTCTCTGAACCAGGAGCTCGCTAAACAGAAACCCGAGACAGCTCAGGAAATGTGGAGGATTGTATACCAGTTCGCGGATGGCCAAGACGCGGACCGATTGAAACAAGACCTCTTCAGGCCTGAAGAGACCGAGAAGAAGAGGACTGAAGTTGATCGAGGTCGGAATGATCGTGATCGGAGAAGTGCTCACGAACGTCTTCAGCGAGGACCCATCCAGTCCCGGCTCGGACCTCGGATAGGACCGGAGCGATCTCAGCGTCCTCCTTTTATAAAACAAATGCTGAGATCTTCGCGCTTCACGCGGACTGGTTCACCATGTCGGGGTCTAAACCTCGAGATAGAAATAAGCACTACTCCTTCCATGACGACCATGGACACCACACGGAGGACTGCCGCGATCTCGCGGAAGAGATAGAGAGGTTAGCCCAGGAGAGCGCCCTAAAGAAATACGAAGCCGGGGGAAGGAAAAGCAAAAGGGGGAAGCGAAAAGAAGGACAGGGTCGCTGTACTCCAGACAATAAGCAAGCTAAGAGCAATCATGACGAGGAGGATGACGACCCTCAGTGCGGCGTACCACAATACGACGGGGTGGTATCAACCATCTCCGGGCTGCCCCCAGGCATGACGAGAACCAAGCTGAGGACAGAAGCCCGCAGGCCGCCAGTTCTGCCAGCTGAAGAACAAATAAAAAAGAGGTTCAAGAAAAATGAAACCGTGACATTCTCCGAGGATGATCCCGTACCTACAGCTACGCCCCATAATGACGCCCTAGTGATACAAATCGGAGTGGCCAATAAGATGGTCCACCACGTATTTATCGATGATGGGACTGGCGTAAGTGTCATCTTCCAACATTGCCTGGATAGGATGGGACTTGACCCAGCTCGGGTTAACGCCACGCCCCTGCCTCTCAAGAGCTTTACGCAGCATGAGACACGACCCGAAGGGATCATTGCGCTTGATGTTGCCATTGGCAGCCCGCCAACCAGCATCAACAAGCTAATCCAGTTCTACGTGGTCAAAGCGGACTCCCCCAACAACATCATACTAGGTCGGGATTGGCTGAACGCAGTCAGAGCCATTATCTCGTCCTATCACTTGTTACTGAAGATCCCAACCTCGGGTGGGATCCTGACTGTCCGAGGCGACCAGAAAAAGGCTAAGGAATGCATGCAGATTGCTCTCCGAGGCCAACCGCAAGCATAGCAATCAAAGTATCCCAGGGAGTTGGAAGAAACGACGTCGATATCAGACACCTCGGCGGAACAGGTTCCCTTGTCCGAAACAGACCCTGCAAAAATCGTCAAGGTCGGTTTTGCAGGGGGACCCCAAACCTGCCTGCAGGTAATCCAGCTCCTTAGGGAATATCAGGACGTCTTCGCATGGTCGCCCGCAGACATGGCAGGAGTATCATCAGATATCATTACGCACAAACTCAACATCAACCCGAACTCCACCCCGGTCAAGCAGAAAAGGAGAACATTTGCTGCCGAACGGAACCAAGTCATCTACAACGAGGTGCAGCAATGGTTGAAAGCAGGACTCCTGTTCGAGGTCAAATACCCAGTTTGGCTATCTAATCCAGTAGTAGTGAAGAAAGCAGAAGGAGGGGAATGGAGGATGTGTGTGGATTACACTGACCTCAATAAAGCTTGCCCGAAGGACTGCTATCCACTCCCCAACATTGACGAGAAGATTGAATCCTTAGTGGGATACGAGGTCTTCTGCTTTCTTGATCTCTACAAAGGGTACTATCAAGTTCTAATGGATGAAGGAGATGCGATCATGACAACTTTCGCCACGAGCTTCGGTGTCTTCGCATTCAAATACATGCCCTTTGGATTAAAGAATGCCGGAGCGACGTACCAACGAATGGTCGACTTCCTCTTTCGAAATCACATCGGCAAGATTGTCGAAGTATACGTAGACGACATTGTCGTCAAAAGTAAGGAAAAGGCTTCAGCAGTTGGCGACCTACGAACGACACTTGACATACTCAGGCAAGCAAACCTCAAGCTGAACCCAAAGAAGTGCACTTTTAACGTGCGATCCGGGAAATTCTTAGGGTGCTGGATCTCCCCGGAAGGTCTCAAAGCCAACCCGCTGAAAGTCAGAGCCGTTCAGGAAATGAAGGTACCCCGAACTATTCGCGACGTGCATAGGTTGACAGGCTGCATAACCGCACTTAGTCGTTTCCTCTTCAAGGCTGCCGAGAAACAACTCCCGTTCTTCAAGATTCTCAAAAAGGCACCGGTATTTGGGTGGGGACCAGAGCACGAGCTGGCCTTTGAGGAGCTCAAGCGCTACCTCGATGACCTACCAACTTTGTCAGTCCCCAAAAAGAAAGAAACCCTTTCCCTGTACCTCGCAGCAACGGATGAAGCAATAAGTGCAGTGTTGGTTTGAGACGAAGAAGACCGACAGTTACCTGTGTACTTCGTCAGCAGGGTTCTAAAAGCCCCGGAGACAAGGTACCAGCCTCTGGAGAAGGTCGCCCTAGCCCTGGTAAATGCAGCCTGGCGCCTGAAACCCTACTTCCAAGCCCATTCAATACAAGTATTAACTGACCTACCACTCCGGCAAGTCCTCACTAAGCCGGAAGCCTCAGGAAGAATCGCGAAATGAGCAATTGAGTTAGGAGAGCACTCCATATCGTTCGGCCCCCGCCGAGCCATAAAAGGGCAAGCTCTGGCAGACTTCCTCGTAGAAGCTCAATATAAGAACATCGATGAGCCAAAAAAGCTCAAAGCCAAAGCCGAACTCCAAGAAATCCCTGAGAAGGCACCCCCAGACTACTGGGAGATGTACGTAGACGGGGCCTCGGGAAAGAAAGAAAGCGGAGCTGGCATACTCCTCATCAGCCCGGAGAAAAGGGAATTGAAATACTCACTGCGATTCAAGTTTCCAACTACGAACAACGAAGTGAAATATGAAGCCCTTATTGCCGAACTGCGTCTCGCCCAAAGTCTCCAGGTACGAACTATCCAAGCCCACTGTGATTCCCAAGTCATGGTCAACCATGTGCTGGGAAAGTACGAGGCGAAAAGTGAGAGGTTGAAGAAATACCTGGAGAAAGTCAAGCTCCTAGAACAATCCTTCCCGTTCTTCAGAATAATTCGCATTCCCCGAAGCCAAAATACCCGAGCTGACGAGCTAAGCAAACTGGCAAACTCTCCAACTAGCTCGACACTAGTAGAAGAAGTCCGGTACCGGAGTATAGAAGAGGCAGAAATCAATGTAATTATAGATGACGATCCGAACTGGATGACCCCCCTCAGAAGATGTCTGGAGAGCGGGGAAACGCCCGAGGACAAGGCGGAGGCTAGAAAAATTGTGGCCAGATCCACGCAGTACATCCTCGAAGGAGGAGTCCTTTATCGAAAATCATATTTACAGCCTCTCCTAAAATGTATCGGACCAAAGGAAGCAGACTACGTATTAAATGAAGTACACACGGGATCGTGCGGAAGCCACATTGGAGCTCAGATGCTAGCTCAGAAGATCATGCGATGGGGATACTATTGGCCAACAATGGCAAAAGATGCGGAAGAATTCGTGAAAAATGCCTAAAATGCCAGCTACACGCCAAGGTGATGAGGTTACCCCAGACCGACCTCTCCACCATGCAGAGTCTGTGGCCATTTATGCAGTGGGGCATTGACATCGTAGGACCCTTCTACCTGGCCCCTAAATAAAAACGATTTCTAATAGTTACAATTGACTACTTTACCAAGTGGGTTGAAGCCGAACCTTCCACAAAAGTCACGAGCGAGAAAGCCCTCGAGTTCGTCTGGAAGAACATCGTGTGCCGATTCGGAGTACCACGGATCCTCGTCTCGGACAATGGGACGCAATTTACGAGCGGAGTATTCCGAGAATGGTGTGAAGGACTTAATTATACAACAAAACTTCACCTCGGTCCACCGACCTCGAGCTAACGGCCAGACCGAAGTCACCAACAGGATAATAGTGAACGGACTCAAGGCCCGCCTAGAGAAGCAAAAAACGGAATGGGTCAAAAACCTCCACAATGTCCTGTGGTCATATCGGACTACACCCAGAACTTCAACGGGAGAAACCCCGTACAGTTTAGTATACGGGTCAGAAGCGGTCATACCCGTCGAGATCGGAGCCCCGAGCCCCCGCACCATCAATTTCTCAGCTGAAGTCAATGAAGAAGAACGCCGAGCCGACCTGGACTTACTGGAGGAAAAGCGGGAGCTAGCTAGCATAAAAGAAGCTCGGTATAAGCAGCAGATGGCCCGGTATTACAACCGAAGGGTCAAACCCCAACAGTTCCAGGTCAGCGATATTGTGCTTAGAAACAACGAAGTAAGTCAGGCGGAGAAGCTCGACAAACTTGAAGCCACATGGGAAGGGCCCTACAAAGTGCACAAAGTTCTCGGCAAAGGAGCCTACAAGATCGCCTACCTTTCGGACGGGCTGATACCTAGAACGTGGCACATCACCCACCTAAAGAGATTCTTCGTATAAGCAGCAAAGTCTTGCATATAGAGTCTTAAGCTTTTCTGGTTTTCTTTTTAGTTTGTCCTCGTTTTTTTTTAAATATTTTGTTTTTATCGAGCTCGTCAAAACCTTTTCTTTTTCTTGTTTTGGTCTTTCTTTCGTTAATAAAGTTTTTCTTTTTGCCTTGCATACTTTTGTGTCTCTTGATTTGCTTATACGAAGTATCCACGAAACCAAAATCCCACCCATAAGGACGAACTAAGGTTCCCTTCCGTGGTCAATAACGATCCGACATGGGGTAGGTCTATCCTAAAAATTGCGTAAAGGAAACCCTTTTCGAGGTCCGAGCTCGTCTCCCTCCAAAAGGAAGATCCCACGAGGTCCGAGTCAAACTCCCTCATCAAGGATAAAAAATTTTTAACTGGGGTCGGAACCAAGTTCCCCCAGGAGAATCACACTACGAGGTCCGAACCATGGTTCCCTTGTCAACACAGAGAGGTCCGAGTTCGACTCCCTCAAAAAGGCAAAACACGAATAAACCAAAGAAGCATCCTTCCCAAAAACAGAAAATTCAAAAACGCAATATATTTCTTCATTTCTTACTAATTATATCATTGTATATATAATAATTACAGGAAGACCGAGCTAATCTACGTAGGAGGGTCTGGCATACTGAAGCTAAGCCACTTCTCTACGAAAGGAGTAGGTCCCATGATGTCATCAATGGAAATCCGGCCCCGTCCCCGACCACGACTACGTCCTCTCCCAGAGGAAGAACTCCGACCTCGCAATACAGCCGAACTATGCCCTACAGCCCGGCCGCCTCGGCTCGAGCCGACCCGAAGCTGATGCCTCCGAGAAGAAGACGGAGCAGACTCACCAACACACCTGGCCAGAAACGCGCGTAGCTTCGGACGGCGGGACAACACGGACTTATACATTTTCGCACACTCTTCGAGCCTCTCATAAGCCCCCTGAAGCTCCCAAGACTCAGGACCGCATGCTTCTTTTATACCGAGATACTGCTCTAACAGTTCCTTAGTCTGCAATTCCGCCTCGGATATGGTGATACCACCCTTGCGATGGATGATGTCTTCATATTCAGCATGTTCCTCGACGATCTTCTCGTGATCCTTGAGAACACGCTCAGCTCGACCCCGGGCAACTTCCAAAGCTTCCTCCGCCTGGAGAAGCTTGGCCTGAAGCTCATCAGCATTCTCCTGACCAGCAAGCTGCTTCGCCTCAGCCGCCTCGCAGAATGCATAAAACTTCCCCTGCCAATCATCAAGCTCGGACTCTTTCAACTTTAAAATAGCACATTTCGAATTATAAAGCACCTCAGCTCGGCGACATTTCTCCATCCATAGACGAGTCAAAAAACGTTGTTCAGACAGATTTTGAGAAATAAGAGTTATTTGTTTGCGTAAAGAAGAGACATCAAGAGAATCCGAAGTCTACACACAAAAAAGAGAGATACACTGTCCATTTAATTCACAGGTTCCGAATACAAAAAAAAGGAGAAAACAAAGTACAGGAAAAACTAAGAACCGCCGACCTCCTTATCCTGAGAAGGCGGCTGCCCGGAGAGGGGATCCTCTGCAAAGTTCCCAGCCCCGGAAGTCTTTGGACCCTCGGAACTCTTGGGAAGGATCGGATCTTCATCAGCCACGATCTCCTGCTCCACTTCCTCTTCCTCGTCATCTTCTTCGACTCCGTCAGGAAGAGAATTGAAGACCGTATCGAGGGCGGGGTCCCGATCTGTCGGGCAGGCAGCAACCTGCTCCGCGGATAGCAGCGTAGACGAGCTGGCGAGGTCGTCCAGGACAGGTAGATGGCCGAGCTGATCTCGGATCACTTTGGCGTATCGAGGAAGGAGGGCCGCTCTCTCTAGCCGCTCATACCCGTACTTGGAAACATCCAAGTCGGGAAAGTCTTTGGCCACCTCCTCCAAAGCATCCACGGCGTAGTTTCCGTTAATGAGCCCAGCCAGATCGTTTGCCAGGCCGGAGAAATGCTTCGACAAAAGGAGCCTCTTTGCAAAGGCCCGCAAGTCCTCGCCCTGACCAGCCACAAATTGGGCCTCCCGGTCCCTGGCCGCATCCAGCTCGGACTCCAACCTTTTCACGCTATCCCGGGCTTTCTCGGCCTCCACCTCGGCATCAGCGGTCTTCGCGAGCTGAGCAGACAGCTCGGACTTAACCGTCATCACCTCGTCCTTGGCCTTGGCCAACTCCTCCTTAGCCTTCTCCAGCCGGGCCCTAGTCGAGGTCAGCTTATCTGAGTAGCGATTCTTCTCGTCCTCATGCATAGCCGACATCTGCTCGACGCCATTCTCGAGCCATCTCATAACCCTACCGATGCTCTGCAAGAAGGCGGAGTTAGGAAACATAAGAAAGAACTACAGAAGGGTTATGCAACAAAAACAGTGAATCCTGACCTCGGGAAAAGGGAGATCCTCTAGCTTGACTGGAGGAACCGCCGGACTCACCTCACCGCCCGAGATGTCGACAACATCCACGGGCTTAAATAGTTTGCGAGGTGGACTGGCAGTAGGAGAGCGGAAGTTTGTGGCAAAAAGAATATTAATATAATCAAGAAATCAAGATTTACATAAATCGAAGAGAAATACTTACATAGAAGTCAGTGCCGACTATAATGGTGGTTGCCTCACATACTCCATCAGCTGTCAACCTGTTTAAATGTCTCACATTGAATTTCATATAATTTAGGTACAGCTCTATCTCCTGCAATGTTATTTAATTTTGTTAGTTATAATATACAAATAAGTTTGAATTATTGTAATTTAAGATAGAACTGTACCTCTGCCCACATCATTGTAATTCAATAGGTGAAGTTTCATTAAGAAACCGATGCGAGACACAAAATTTTGGTATAGATATTTAAAATCTATTATTTTACATTTAAAAATTTAAAAATTTGAGAATTTAGATAAATATGAATGGAGGAATATAAGGGGTGCCACGTAGGATTTTTTCAAAGTAAGAATTATTTTCCTTTTAGTAATATATAATAATATAATGATGATTGGATTGATTATATTATGATTAATTTATATTTTATGATATCTATAGTTAAGCTTTAAATTTGAGGTATAGTTATCAAAAATCGTCCCAATCTGCGTGGCCGCCTTGTCCGCATAACCTCAAGCCCAATGGGCTCGGTCTAGGCCCGCTTGACTCGGCTAGTTTGACATTTGAAGGTGGAATACAAGTTAGAAATCATTTCTATTTTTAATGATCTCATTTTAATGCAAGTTCATTAAATCTTAATTTTATCTATCTCATTCTCTTATCACAAAAATATTAATATCAAGAAAATTTATATCTGTATTTTTTTCATAAACTTCTTATTAGCCTATTTCCAACACATCATTCAAAATCAATTTTAACTTTAAATTTGTGCTAAAATGATGAAAAGTATGCTAAAATATTTATATAGCAGATCTCTCAAATTGTGTAGGCCACACAAAAATATTTACACTTCCCTATAATCCTCCTTAAATTTATATCATTCTAAATCTTTTTTAGGTCACAAATTTAATTGGGCCCACAATTTTATAAGATAATTAATAAAAAAAATAGTAGATCTGTTGTATCCACTCGTAGAATAGGGGTTACAAATAATATAGTAGGAGAAGCTTTAAAAGCTCATTTAAGAGCAAATACTTGAAATTTATGTTCGGAGTGCTCTAATTAAACTAAGAGACGAAAAAAATTTATAATCCGATTTAATTTAATTAAAGCTAACTCGATCCTGTTAAGATTGATCCAGAAATTGATTGGATTAAGCGTTTGATACCCCTAATTATAGATGAATATGTTACTTACCCCAACTATAAGACTACCCACAGCGGGTGTCTCGTCGGGTGTCTCGAGATACCCACGACGACGAGACACGCCGCTGCAGCTCACGGCGTCTCGAGCCCGTCCCGAGCCGACGAGACCATCTCGAACAGGCGCGTGTATTACACGCGCCAGATTTTTTTTTTTAAATCGGCGCGTGCAAAAATGCACGCGCCATACATAAAAAAAAAAAAAATCAGGCAACGACTATGTTTTTAAACGGTACAAAACAGCTATGGTTGTGCCGATTTTTTTTTTTTACCTCACATTTTTAACTATAAATACCACATTTCATCACACCACATTCACACCATATCCACACTGAAATCTCCATTTTTCTCCTACAATTCAATCTTTTTTTCGCATCAATTTCACATTATCATCTCGCAAATGGATCCTAACAATCCATGGTCGTCGTCGTGGTGTCCCCCCGAAATGGCAGATGAAGCGCAATACGGAGGATATACTGGGGCGGGGCTTGATTCTATCAATTTCAACTCGTCCGTCGGCGAGTCCTTCCACACTGTGTTGGGCGACGAAGACAATTCGTCGTCCAAGCCGGCACCAGCCAAAGGCAAGGGGAAGGTACGGGCCAAAGGCAAGGGGAAGGAACGGGCCGATCTCACTGTCTCAAATGTCCCTCCACCTTCTCTTCCGGCTGGCGACGCCAAACCAAAGAGGCGCAGTTACACGGTGGAACAAGGGACCGCCGTCACCCAAATCTGGAAAGAGGAGACGTGCAACTCCATCCTTGGCAGAGATCAAAGTGGCGACAAATACTGGGGGCGTGTGGCGGAGAGGTACAACGCCATGTTCGATGACGACCTCAACACAAAGACAGTGAAGAGCTTCTTTGGGCGGATCTCCCACTGGGTGAAAGAGTGGATGATCGCCTACGACAAGGCGACGAAGAAAAGGCCCAGCGGTGCCTCCGACGACATGGTCATCGAGCAAGCCCAGCAGATATTCCAGGCCCATGAAGGGAGCCGCTTCAAGCATTTTGGTGCATGGAAAATTTTGTAGGACTACCCCAAATTCCTCCACCGGGAATTTTCCGACGTTCAGTCCATGAAGCGGACGAAGAATACTGCCGAAGGCGCCTACACCTCATCTGGAAAGCCGCACGGATCGAGCGAGACAACAGAAGAGGAAAGCACGGCTCCCCCCCGCCCACAGGCACGATACGCGACAAAGGCGGATGCGAGGGCGGCCAGAGGAAAGGGAAAAAAGAAGGTGAGCGAGGAGGCGGAGTTCGGGTCGATGGTCGACTCTACAAATAAAAGGCTAAGCAACATCATCGCGGCGAAGAACAACCTCGTCGAGGCAATGAGGGAGCGTGCCGGGCTAAACAAGACACCACCGATGCAAAGATCATCAACACGGATACGTCAAACTACACGCCGGAGCAGTTGGAGCTCCATATAATGATGGTCATGGACATCAAACGACGTCTCAGATGGGCTTAGTTAATTTATCCCATACACCGGCTATGTTTTTTTAAATATTCTAGTATCTATTTTTTTTTTTATTTCTAGCAATGTAATTTTTTTTTTAGTAATGTATTTTTTTTTATTTCTTGTAATGCATTTTTATTTAAATTACTGAAATTTTCAAATTTTCTTATTAAAATTAATACAAAATAAAAATTCAAAAATTCCTTAGAGACACCTCTTACAGACAGCCTCACTACAGCTCACTGTCTCTATCTCCAAAAAATTCTTAAAGACAACTGCAGACAGTCTAAGTTCCAATACTTTTTAAATAAAAAAAGTTATTAAACTACAAGTAAAAATAAATAATTGTTTTTTGAGGGAATAATAAATAAATAAATAAAATTAATCAACCAATCTTTGTTCTTCAATACCTCAAAGTCTGCCTTCCCAAAAATCCGATGCGATTTTCCCTCCTTCCCAAATTGTACTGTTCACCTGCACGTCGACTTCTTCCGACTTATAATCGTCGAATAAGATTCAACAATATGTCAACAGAAATACCGGAATCTAAACCTCCGATCACTGCAAATGAAAAGGTCACGAAATTTCAGCAAATTTTTCACTCTAGCTCCGCCAGTAAGTCAATTGCAAGCAAATTATCAATAAATTTCAACACATGAACTCTGGGTTTTTTTTGCCCCTTGTTTCTTTGAGAAAAAAAACGAATCTTTTTGTTTGTTGGGGATTTTCAGATAGTTGGGACAAATGCTGGGAAGAAGATTTGACGCCTTGGGATTTGGGGAGCCCTACCCCAGTTCTTGTGCACCTTCACAACACTGGATCCCTTCCCAAGGGAAGAGCTCTTGTTCCTGGTTGCGGTAGTGTAAGTCTTCTTCATGGCAAAAATTCGTTTCTGTGCCTCTCTCTCTCTCTCTCTCTCTCTCTCTCTCTCTCTCAAGTTGTGATTAGTTCAAGGGAATATGGACGTTTAAGTTTTGTGGAGAGTGTTAGTTTTAAGGTAGAGACAATTACCCTATTCATGTAAAGAAGTAGCAAATAATTGGAGAACAAGTTATGCAAGAAGTTTTGTATACTAGGGATTCAAGGTGTTTCATATCATTGATGATAAAGGGAATATGTAAAATTTTTACTAATTTGTTGCAGCATTTATCTGAGGTTATTTTGTGGAATGGGCTAATAGTCTGGAATTAAGAAATCCTGTGATAAAATATTAAAAATATCAAGGTAGAAAGAATTTTTTCATGTTATCAGGAAAATTTATATTTATGTATATCAATGGTTGATACTCAATTTTGAGAAGTAGATTTAATGGAAATGGGAACTTATGTATCTTTTGGATACAATGCCTTTTTAACCGTGGGTTCTTTATTGTATAATTCATTTCATGTACTACTCTGTTAATACTAATCTTGTCGAGCTGCATTTGTGTTATAGTGTTTTTTGACTGCGCTCTCAATGGCTAGCTTAAATTGTTGCTTGTATGTTGAATTTCACTTTTCACTTGTCGTCAGAAAGAAATGTATCAGTTTGATTTTATCTTCTCTGTTTTGGTTTGTTCTTTTATTTTTCTGTTCCCTATTTCAGTTTTCTCTCTCTAGGTTGGCTCTCTAAGAGAAATTTATAGTTATATGCAGGGTTATGATGTGGTGGCGATTGCGTGCAGTGAACGTCATGTTTTAGGTATAGACATTTCAGACAATGCCATCAAGAAAGCAATAGAAGTAAGACTCATTTTGTAAATTTTCATCAATAAACCTTTATATAAGTTCACAACTTGCATATAGGTATGATAAATTTGATATTGATGGAAATCTAGAAAGAATTTCGCTATTTTGATTTTGTGATATAGATCTTATCGTGTAGGAATATTCATCTGCAAGCTATTTTTAAAAGCCATCCGAACTTGAAGGCAGTCGATCTCCTGTGTAACCACATGATATTTCATGTAATTTCGTGTTAATTTTATATGTTTCTATGTGCCTACGTTAGTATTTGTATGAAATCGGACAACTGCTTTTGTTTGTATATTAGTAGTAATTAACTAATTGCTATCTGTAAATTTTCTGATGTGAATTTAAAGAGAAGTTTTTCGTGTGTAATCCACTGTAGGATTACGTATCTTACTCAAAAAATAATTCTTCCCGGAAATAATCTCATGGAATTGCAACTGGACTCACTATATAACTCCGAAACTAACTAAAGTGTCATATTCTATTTAATTTTTTTTCTCTGTTTTTTTCTCTTCCAGCTGAAGCATTAGTTGCGTAATCTGTAGTTTTGGCCTAAATTCACTTATTGTTGCAATTGCGTGGTAGTTGTCGTCGGGATCACCAAAGGCAGAGCATTTTACTTTCTTGAAGACAGACTTCTTTACATGGTGTCCAGATCAGTTGTTTGATATCATTTTTGATTACACGTAAGTGTCCTCATTACATACGTTCAAGTTATTATGCTATATATATATATATATATATATATATATATATATATTAATTAGTGTTTATTAAATTTTAATATGGTCTCTGTAGGTTTTTCTGTGCCATTGAACCAGAGTTAAGATCTTTGTGGGCCAAGAAAATGTTTGATCTTCTAAAACCGGATGGGGAGCTCATAACACTTATGTATCCGGTTAGTCAAGAACTTCATAATTCGTTCATGAATCTTTCTGTTTTACATGTTTTTCGCTACAGCTATGTGATATAGTGGATAAAAACTTGACATGATTCTCACTGTCCTATCAAAATAATTAGAAGACGTTTTACTTTGAGTGATAGATTAGATTGACACTTCATATGATTGTGTGTTTGAAGGATTAGCCTATATTATTTGTAATTTTGCGTACATATATAAAGCTTATCGCTATGTATTCTTGTACGCTTTTATCAGTAGTTCATCTGTAGCAGGCTCGATAGATGTTAAAATAACAAATTAGAGGCATAAGCACAATCATGTGATTCATACCTTTTTCATTTTCCACTAAGCATAAGCAATTTATAGTTATACTTGACCATACCTGGGAAATAAATTATACTACTATCTGTTATTTGAAGTACTTATAATAAGTCTGATCATTTGCATATTCTTGTCATTGTCAGATAGATGATCACGAGGGTGGCCCTCCGTTTAAAGTATCAGTTGCCGAGTAATTCCTACTATAACTCAATTCCAATCTTTACATAATCGACTCTTTCATTAAAAAGACTTCCTTTTTTTTTCCTTCTACATATTAGCTTTGTATGTGTCTTGTTGTGATCAGAACAAGTTCTTCCATCTATACAGTTATGAAGAGGCACTGTGTCCAGTTGGTTTTGAAGCAACACATATTTCAGAGAATGACTTAGCTATTGCTCCTCGAAAGGTAAGTTAATTCTAATAGAACCTCGCATATTCTTGTTGATTAGAAGTCCCGTTTCCAGATTTTCCCTCAGATATGGCTAGTCAAAATTCATTTAAATGATGGGTATATTTCATGACAATTGGGGTAATGGAATACGTTTGCAAATTACTAGCATTTCGACTAGACTAGTATTAATTATGTTATAGATTAGCTCAAGGCAAAGGGACGTCTTATAGTAACATAAATTCCAATAATTAATAAAGCATTTTTTTCATAATCTATTTATTAATCATTTTATCCTTAGCTATGTTCAATCAATCGCATTTTTACTCAAACTCCATGGTGTTAATAATCGTTGTACACCCTTATCTTAAGTCTCATAAATCCCATATGCTATGATACAATACTTTTCCTTTATTTTATTGAATTCACTTATGCGAAATCTGCATCGAGAATTCTGAAACGAGGTTCTTGAACTCATTTGCAGGGACGAGAGAAACTAGGGAGATGGAGAAGATCTCTACGCCAAGCCTCACTTTGATCATACTCTCTGCATATAAACACCAAGATATTCGTGATCAAGATCCATAAACTGTCATACTTAGGTCGACAAAGATAACCTATCCTATGTCGCTTCTCTCTTTTTTTTTTTTTTGTTTTTTTTTTGTGCTTCGTGAATGAAAATGGAGGGAAACAACTGGTAATCATTTGATGAAACATACTGATAAACATGCCTCCAGATTTTTCAGATTATTGTAAGAATTAAAGTACAAAGGTGTGGATTATGGTTTGTTTGAATGTTGAAACCGAGTTTGGAGTTGTTAATAAATATGCCTGTGAACATTGTAAGTGATTTGTTTGCAGGAAAATCATAGGCCCCCTTTTATATTTTTTGTTCTTCTTTATTTGACAAATTGTATAGTTGGAAAAAGATAGTATAATGTGATTATTGCAGCTGTATCAACTTCTGGCAGTCTCTTTATTTTTTATTCTTTTTTGGTTTTTTATTCATTTAGTATGAAGATAATATTTTCAGAAACCGGTTGATCCTCATGAAATAAAATACTACTCCCTACTTCAAATAATGTCTTCCTTGTTTTGAGTCATATATTAAAAAAAGAAGGAAAAAAAGATAAAAAAAATTCAGGTTCCCGGTATTTGGAGAGTTAATTGCTTCTATTTTTGGATACCTATTGGGACAGATGGAATGGAAAGACCAATTCCCTTCGAACTCAAGTTTCATTCGGACTGATTTGAGCTGGCCTGACATTCGATTTGATGTTCATTTACGAGTTTTAACTCGTTAAATTTTGCAGTGATCCATCTAATCAGGCGAATCAAATGATAGTATTAAATTGATAGCTCTCGCTATTATGATACTTCCTCCATCTCGTCCATCTTAAACTTTTACTTTTAATTATGGAGATTAAAGAGAATTGTAAAAATATAAAAGATGAGTAGATTGAAGAATTAATTATTTTCATTCTAGAAAATAAGTTAACATGTATAAAATGTCTCGTTATGGTTAGGGTTAAGATATTAAATTGATCATATATATTATGGAGAGAACTGATATGCTACTCACCTCCCGTGAGCACCACTATCGATTTGTCCATATTAACATTATTTTATTTGATTTTTGCTATTGTATTTTAATCTTATACCTTAAAAAATATTATTGAAATTATTAAATTGAAAAATTACATAAAAATCAATGCTCGATTTGTTTATTTATTCATTTTTTTGATGTTAAAGGTGAAAATAATAAATCGAGCTTTGATTTTAATGTAATTTTTCAATTTAATGATTTTAATAATATTTTTTTAAGGTATTAAACTAAAATGTAATTACAAATATCAAATAAAATAATATTAATATAAACAAATTGATGATTGTGACCACGAACGGTGCTAACGGGAACGGGAAGTGACCAGTATATCAGTTCAACATGAAACTCAATCTACATGCACACGACCCTAGGAAAATGAAACTATTCTGTCCGAACATTCCCAAAATCTTTCGCCACTTTAACCGCCACCACCCTCCAACTACCTCTTTCTCTCTCTACCTATTTTTGTTTCTCTCACACCAACATTCTGACTCTTTCTTCCCCTCCCCATATTCACTCTCCCTCCCACTTTCCCTACAATGACCAACCTCTCTCCTCATTCCCATCTCCATCTCCCAACTTGAACTAAACAAAACACTCAAATTTTCATCACAAAAAAGAAAAATAATGGACGATCGTCCCAAAGATCCCGACATCAAGGAGGCCTTGGAGGCGATTGCCAACTCACCGCCGCGCCGGAAATCCCATTCCTACAGCCAGCAGCTGCGGACGAAGACCGGCGGCCACCACACTCGCCTCCAGAATCAACCCCGCAACCACAGCCTCGACGAGATCGACATTCTCGGCGCCCAGCCCAGGAAGACCGCCTTCTGCGACGGTGCCGGCGTCAACTCCTCCGATGAGGAGGACTTCTACCGCTATTCTACCGCTACCGGCAGCGTCGGCGGAGCCGGCGAAATGATGGATTACGTTGGGTTGGGTGACGGCGGCGATGACTTTGATGAGTCGCAGCTTCTGCCCAACCAGCCGCTGCCGGAGTTCATCGGCAACGGCGGCGGCGTTGGGGTGTTCAAGGCCCCTATAAGGGCGGCGATGCATCCTAATCGGCCGCCGTGTCTCGAGATTAGGCCTCACCCTTTGCGGGAAACTCAGGTTGAATTTTGTTGCAGTTTTTAAATATGTTTTCCCGTTTTATTGATCATAAAAGTTAGGCTTTTTTACATTTTTTGGATAAAGTAGATTATTAAATAGATTATTATCCAATTACACCCACTGTTAAGTTTTCTTGATTTTAAACGTGTAGATAGTAAGCCCCTTGATTGTTTTGATTTCAAATGATTACATAGGTGGTATGTATCGATTTATTTATCAATAGAAATTCTTCTTAATTCATCATAGTATATATATATATATCTTATCCAACATTTTATCTGCTACATTATTAATAAACCTCAAAAGTAAACTTTTCTTGACTCATATTTGGTGCAGTATAAATGATTTAGCCTGCATTACTTATGTTGTGTTTGATTTTGTTAAAGTGAATTCCCTATCGTGTAAATCATTGAGCAGAGCATGAAGCATACTCATAGTTACAACATCATAGGCGTAGTTGTCTCTGCTTGGTCCTATTCGTTTTGCTTTAGGCACATTAATTAACAATGTTGCTGTCATTATTTCATCATCGTTGTTCTTTTAGTTTGCTCAATTATTTACTAGGTTCATAGGTCTGTTTGAGTGTGTCAATGTCTTAGATGTTCTTGTTTTACTTTGATTCTTGAGTATTGGATGTATGTTGTGCTTGATTTCATGCAAATGGATGCCAGGCTGTAGTGGAATTGTGCAGCATAGATTATACTCATTTTTCAATCTTGTAGGTCTTTTTCTTAGTGCTTTAGACACATTACCAATATTGTTGCTGCCTTCGAAGCTCTCATCGTCGTCTTTCTTGAAGTTTACTTATAATTTAGTACTTCATATGCTTGCATTCGTAATTTATGAAGTCTGTGAATGTCATAGATGCAATTCTTTTCTGAAATAATGTAAATTACTAATCAAAACTGTTTGTTTAATTGAAATTCTGAAAATTTGTTCATTGTTCCTAAATTTTTTCTATCTTAGAGCAGTACTTTGTGTTGTGAAAATGTTTGAGAATCGAGACGTTTCTGGATTTCCACAGGGTGGAAAGTTCATAAAGACAATTGCTAGCACAGACATACAGCTGTGGGCAGGGCAAGAATCTGGGGTAAGAGTGTGGAAATATTCAGACACATTCGAGCCAGTGACGGTTACGGGGGCAGGGCGAAGGCTACCACGAGGAGATGAGGAGACAGCCACGTTCCACGAGTCGACAAGCACCTCACAGACTCTGTGTTTGATGGTTGATGAAGGGAGTAAATTGGTTTGGAGTGGACACAAAGATGGTAAGATTCGGTCGTGGAAGATGGAGCAGCAGTTCTCCGATGGCAACGCCTTCAAGGAAGGCTTCTCTTGGCAAGCGCATCGAAATCCAGTTCTTTCCATGACAATGTCTTTCTATGGTAAGCTTTCTTAGCGATAGTTTCCGTAATGCTCGAACTTCAGGTTGTTGTTGTTGTTGTTGTTTTTTTTTTTTTTTTTTTTTTTTTTTTTTTTTTTCCTTTCCTTTTAAACACGACTTATTTTTTGCCATATTTAGAATTTGTTCATGAGCATGACTTAAATTTGTTTTGATTATCTTCTTAGTCGTGCAACTTAATTTCTTTCTTTCGTTTCTTATAACTTCTTGGCTTGGATAAAGGTGATATATGGTCGGGTTCAGAAGGTGGCAATATAAGGATTTGGCCATGGGAATCTCTTGAAAAATCTCTTGGACTATCAGCGGAGGAGAGACGTATGGCTGCTTTGTTGGCGGAAAGATCGGTTATTGACTTGAGGGCTCAAGTTACCGTTAATGGTGTGTGCAATATTTCATCTTCAGATGTGAAATTTATGTTATCTGACAATGTTAGAGCTAAAGTTTGGGCTGGAAGCTCTCAATCCTTTTCACTATGGTACTTTTTTCGTCTTTAACATTATTTTTCATCTCAATAAAGTAGCTAAAAACAATTGTTGATAAACAAAATCTGATCTTTGTAAATAGGAATGCTCGGACACGAGAGCTTCTGAAGGTATTCAACATAGAGGGTCAGATTGAGAATCGGGTTGAGATGCCATCACCTCAAGATCAGGCAGTCGAAGATGAGGTGAATGTTAAGTTCGTTTCCAAGGCCAAAAAGGACAAACCACAAGGCTTTCTGCAGAGGTCGCGTAACGCCTTAATAGGCGCTGCAGATGCTGTTCGTAGAGTAGCAAAGGGAGCTGGAGCTTTAGTCGAAGACACGAAGAAGACTGAAGCAATGGTTATTGCAGCTGATGGTGTCATCTGGACAGGATGCTCGAATGGATTGTTAATCCATTGGGACGGGAATGGGAATCGGCTGCAGGATTTCACTCGCCACCCGGCTAGCGTCCAGAGCATTTGTGCTCACTGTTCAAGAATATGGGTTGGCTATGCGACTGGCAACATCCAGATTTTAGACCTCGAAGGAAACCTGGTAGCCGGTTGGGTTGCCCACAACGAACCCGTTATAAAGTTAGTCGTTGGCCATGGATATCTCTTTAGCTTAGCCACTCATGGTGGTATAAGAGGGTGGAGCATGTCGTCCCCTGCCTCCATTGATAGCACATTGCGGCAAGAATTGAGTGAAAAAGCCGACATGTATACAAAGCGAGAGAAAGTGACTATTTTAGTCGGAACGTGGAATGTAGGTCAAGGACGAGCATCTCAAACTGCTCTCAAGTCGTGGCTAGGTTCTGCAGTCTCAGATGTTGATATTGTAGTCGTCGGGCTGCAGGAGGTGGAGATGGGTGCAGGATTTCTAGCTATGTCAGCAGCAAGAGAAACGGTAAGCTCAAAATTGATCAATCTGATGCTAATTGCACTAAAAACCACACTGTTTTAGTATTAAATTGTAAATTTGACATGACTTTTAAATTTCATAAATTCAACATCACATTTTGATTTTATTGCAAATTCAGCATGCACAATTTTTCCATCTATTGGATTGAGAACGTCATAATCCGATCCATGGAAAAAATTTGGAATCTCTAATTTGCACCAAAATCAAGAGGTGGCATTGAATTTGTGAAGTTCAAAAGTCATCGCGAATTTATAATTTCGTGTAGAAGTTGAGATTTTTTGGTGCAATTAACCCAGTATATGATTTCAATGATTAGATCAACATCCAACTATTGAGTTCGAATTTTTAGGTAGGACTAGAAGGAAGTTCTGTAGGGCAATGGTGGCAGGATCATATTGGCAAGGTGTTAGATGAAAGATCTGTCTTCGAACGTGTAGGGTCGAGGCAGCTGGCTGCCTTGCTGATAGCTATTTGGTAAGATATTCTTGAGCTTATAGCTTTTGACGTTTACTTTCAGTGATAGATTAGATTGACAATACATATGATTGCGTAGTTGACGGATTTAACGATCAACAAGCTCAGAATCGTTCAATCCAAAAGTATGTGGTGGATTAACATGTGCATTTTTTAAAAAATCTAAGCTATTACTCAAAGTAAACACTTATCTCGCAATTCTGTGTAATTACGACATAAATTTATAGGTCGTTGTCGTCCTTCCTTTCAGGGTAAGAAAAACCCTTCGGCCCCATGTCGGAGACTTGGATGTTGCTGCTGTTCCGTGTGGTTTAGGCCGTGCAATAGGAAATAAGGTAAGTAGCTAGTTCTGCATTCACAGCCACAGTGGCCTCACAGGTTTATGCCATCTTTACATTGATATACAAGCTCAAACGCGCCTGCAGGGAGGTGTAGGATTGAGGTTGAGAGTATATGATCGGATCATATGTTTTGTAAATTGTCATTTTGCTGCTCATTTAGAAGCAGTAAACAAACGGAATGCCGATTTCGATCATATTTTTCGAACAATGACTTTCACTCGGTCTTCAAACTTCTTTACCAACGCTGCTGGTATGCTGCGATGCCTCTACTTGTCTTGCTCTCTTCTCTTCTCCATATATTTATTTTGGCTGCTTTATTCGTTTGGCTTGCCGTGGCTCCTCATTTTTGCAGCTGGTGTTTCATCGGCTAATCAAGTGCTCCGTAACTCGAATGTATGAATTGCTTTAGTTCCAAGTTTGATTTTTGTCACATTTCTGATCCAAGACTTGGTTACGTAAAGATTTCTTCCGATTTCTTTTGTTGCAGGCTACATCTACTCCTGAAGAGGCAGGGCCTGATCTTGCCGAAGCTGATATGATCGTCTTTAATGGCGATTTTAATTACCGCCTATTTGGCATTACTTATGACGAAGCTAGGGACTTAGTTTCTCAACGAAGCTTTGATTGGCTTCGTGAGAAAGATCAGCTACGAGCAGAAATGAAAGTCGGAAAAGTTTTCCAAGGCATGAGGGAGGCCCTCGTCAGATTTCCTCCCACGTACAAGTTTGAAAAAGGAAAACCGGGTTTAGGAGGTAATAAAACTCACTTCTGCTCATTTATTCCAGATATAAAAAATGTCCGTTTGATGCCATAATCCTTCAAACACTCAAATCAGTCCTATGAGGATAAGAGTCTAATCGAACATGTTTTAGGTTATGATTCTGGTGAGAAGAAACGAATCCCAGCTTGGTGTGATAGAGTTCTATATCGAGATAACAGAGCTGGCCCAACAAAAGAATGCAGCTTAACTTGCCCCGTGATCGCCTCCATATCAATGTAGGCCTTCATGTTTTTAATCTCTGTTCCACATGGCTCGTCTTTCCTTGCTTATCTGTAGTAAAAGTCGACTCGTTTCATCTTATGTTGAAGGTACGAAGCTTGTATGGACGTAATTGAGAGCGATCACAAGCCTGTCCGTTGCAAGCTAAACCTCGACATTGCTCATGTCGATAAAACAATTAGGAGACATGAGTTTGCGAAAATCCTTCAGACCAACGAGGCGATCAAATCAAGCATGGAAGCTCTGCGTTTTGTCCCTGAAACGACGGTCAGCACGAACAGCATAGAGCTCCAGAACCAGGACACATTCAACTTGAAAATCAGCAACCGAAGTGCGGAAGAGCATGTGTTCTACCAAATTGTGTGTGAAGGCCTATGCTCCATCAAGGATGATGTCGAAACGCCTGAGTACCGCCTACGTGGCTCCCTTGGTTTTCCTCGCTGGCTCGAGGTAAGTCAAGTCCTTAGTTCTTACGGACTAGCCATTAGATTTCGAGGTGTAAATAAATCGAGCAGAGCATATGGAAAAACTCAATATTTTGTTTTAAATCCTAAACCCTAAACCTAATATTGACATTTGAACATATTCGAAAATAATTGAGCCTACGGAAACTAAGTAAAAATATATTGATTTTAGGATGGTTAATATTTATGTAAACCTACTGCTATTAAGAAATATCTTTATTTCTTAAAACAAATTTTTGATAGACGTGACTTATTGCTCATTACACGTAACTTTCGATTTATGGACAGGTGACTCCGGCAGCTGGCCTGATCCGACCGGATCAGGTAGCGGATGTATTGGTGCATCACGAGGAGTTCCACAAATTGGAGGATTTGGTGGAGGGAGTTCCACAAACATGGTGGTCCGAAGACACAAGAGATAAAGAGTTGATCTTGCTGGTGATGGTAAGAGGCAGCTGTTCTACCGAAGCAAAAACCCACCGCGTAACTGTCCGGCACTGCTTCAACGGGAACTCGATTCGGATAGATCAAAGAACCAACCCTTCAAGAAGACCGGAAGGTAACTCGCACCACAAATCATTCTGAGGTAGTTGAGGTTCTCGCAAGTAAAATGCTCACAGATGATCGAACTTTAGATCTTTGGCCGCCTGAAATGTGCGTTGTTTTTGCCTTTTTATGTGTTGAACGACTTGCATGATCCTCGCGGCTGAGGTTGATGTGTACCAAGAATATGTTAGCATTTTATTGTTTGGATGATGTTGTCTCTTCCTGGTTGTTAGCACAACCTTCCTGTGAAGGTGAAAGTTAATCACAAGGTACATATTTGTAGAAATGGATAGGCAAATTCTTCAGTTCAGCATCAGGAAATTCTTTTGTTTGATGTATATCATTGAAATATAATCAAATCCATTTTTTGTCATTGATTTCGATTTTGATGCTAAAGATGGTGTATTCAATTGTGCTAATGCTTGTCATACTTGTCCCCTAAATCTAATAAGTGTTCTTCTGAAATAGAACCTGTCCTAAGGCTATCTGCAAGGGGGGTCTCGAGACACCCCATTGCTATAGACCCGTGCGTTGCAAGCCATGAGGTCTCGAGCCGGTCTCCAACTTTTGAGCCGATCTCGAGCCTCAACTTTTACTTTTTTTTTTCTTTTTCTTTTATATATATAATCTTACTTATTATTAAATACCACTATTTTCACTTCATTCTTCACACTATTATCCATTCTTCAAATTATTCATCCTCAACTTTTCAAATCTTTTACTCTCATTTCTTCATCTCTTCCTTACTTGTGAAAATGGATCCCAACAATCCCTTTTCGTCGGCGTGATTTCCTAACATGTCCAATGATGTTTATGTCTACACACCGACGAGCCTTAATTACTGTATTGTTTTTCACTTAATTTGAATGAATGTAATTTTTCAATTTTTATTAATTAATTTGGCGCCAATTTGGATCTCTACAAGAATTGTCGTTTATTTTAATTATTGTAATTTTTTTATTTCAATTAATGTAATGTTTTATTTTATTTTTATTAATGTAATTTTTTATTTTATTTTAATTAATGTAATTTTATGAATTATTTAATGAAAATAGGGAATTGTTTAATATTAAAGTTAGAGACAACTTGGAGACAGTTGGATTGTAGGAGTAGGTGTCTCTAAGCTGTCTCTAGTGGAAAAGAGGTGTTGAAGATACCTTGAAGACCACTAGTAGTCTCCAAGAGTTGCAGATAGTCTAAGTATCATATTTTGTAATTTATAGAAAAACGAATAAATTAGTCCACTTTTTTTAATATATACCTCTTCGTATAAAGTGTTTGTTTAGTGAAGAAAGGGTTTTACATTAGGGGGACGTTTACTAAGCATGATAAGTAAGTATAGATAAAAATAGAATTTGATTTAAAGGATATCCGATAGCCCGTGATTATTGCTCTTGTTAGGATGAGTATAAGGATTGTCAATCCTTAACCTCATTAGTAAACACCCCCGAAGGATAGTTTAAAAAAGTAAGAGCAGTGTGGTATAAGTTGTAAATAACTTGAAAAGTAAGGATAATAAGTTGTGAGTAGTATTTAAATAAGGAAAGTACTACTCCCTCTGTCCATAAAAATGTGTCATATTTACCTCCTTTTTTTTGTCCATGAAAATGTGTCATACTTCACTTTATGTACGATTATAACCTTGATTATTTCTATTATCTACAAGTTTTACATTTATCTCACTCACAATAACTTATTTCACTACCCCGTAACTATATTTTTATACCATTCACAACAACTTTATCAGTTTTTCTTAAAACCTGTGCCAAGCAAATAATGGGGCATATTATCATGGACGGAGGAAGTATATGTTTTTTGTGAATGAACGAAAAAGGAAACACATTCATACTTTTTCGTGAAATGAAGAAATATGAGAATAAACCCTTTGATCTCTTGACTGAAATTTGTAGTTTTCTTATTTCTTCAAAAGATGTCGTTCTGGGCGACTAAGAAATATTACACTCGCTGCGTGATATTAGATTGTTGATAGAGTATAAATTTTAATTGACACATCGTATCATTTGGTATGATGTAATTGCAAAATCATCAATTTTGTACTCTCTCTGTCCCACCGAATATGGCCTGTTTTCCATTTTGGGACGTCCCACTATACTTGGATCTTGGCATGTTTCCTTTAAAGGAAACAATTAGTGTATATACATGACCCACCATCCCATCTAAACCCTACTAACCTACTCCCACTACAGACTCAATCATCTCATCTATAACTTTATTAGCAGTATAAAATATTGCATTTACACTACACTAAACACTCTCTTTATATTTAATACTACATTTTTTCTTAGTCTCCTTACCCATATGAACTAGGCCATATTCGGCGGGACGGAGGGAGTAATTGAAACCCATTACGAAGTTATACTGTAATTGCAATTAATAGTCTAATCGTTGGAATTAAGGCAACTGGTATAATAACGTGCACTTGCTCGTTAAAAATAAAATATGATCATACTAAATAAATATTGATGAATCAATTTATATTTTAGTTTATTTTTATATTAATAATGAAGTAGTTCCTTAAGTAGTTACTACTATATGCTAAGGAGCATTAACTTTGGGCGATAGGATTGATTGATATAATACGAGATTGAGTAAATGAAGATTAGATGATCAAACATGCAATTGTTCAAAAGTAATTAATCTATCAAAGTAAATGATAATCGACCTATACTATTTTTATGAACTCTATTCTATCATCCAAAGTAAACATCCCTAAAAGTTGTTTCTAAATATATATTGGAATAGTCCTGCACTTGTACGTGCTTACAAGTAATCTGATAGACTATATATAAACATAGTCTAGCACTCTAGCTCACAACCGATAGTTTCCTCATCACTATATAAAGGCATTGGAATGAGTGGAAAGAAATTTGACATATCTCATGGCTATTTCCAATACTCAAATTATTCAATCCATGTGAAGCAAAAACATAAATTAATATGTATTGTGCTAGATGTTCTTGTATGTACGTATTTAATTGAAGAAATCCTAAAAGACTGAAGAATCCTTTGGCTACACAAAAGAGCCGTAGAACTCTAACATTCTCATCTTTAATTTAATTATTCATTAAAGTTTAAATCATTCTTTTAATTAGTTCTTAAAAAATGATGAAGTTTTATCATATAATGTTTATATTTTGTAAATAAAACTCCTTTTATATATGTATATCTAGAGAATTTTTTTTTCCAATTCCCTTAATTTCTTTTATTCTAATTAAGAAATCAATTAATGGAATTAAATTTACATGGCCAATAACTTTTACGCCAAACGCATTAGTTAATAAACGAATTTATATATAGGTAATTTCATAATTGATGTGATTGCCAAGCCATTCAATTTTTATTTTATTTGTGCCAATATCACTGCAATTTTTTTTTTCGAAAAATTAATTAAATGTGATTCATCTATAGATGGGCACTAATTTTTGCGTCAATTACATAAAATAAGAAATAAATTATTATAAGGTAAGTTTTGATTCCCATGAATGAATATATCTATCATAAATAAAATATATTATTACACTATTGCCCTTAATTTAGGTATATGATAAAGATATTTTAGGTAAAATAAACTTTATAAAATAAGGCTCTTTTATATTAGTAATAGATAATAGATATAATAATATATGCATAATTCACAAATTCGGATCACATATAATTTGTGTACATAACATATTATAAAGGATATATCCTTGCATCATCAATAATAAAACTCGAGTATAATTATTGTTATAAACTGGTAAACTTTATCTTCAATTAGGCAATAATAAGAATCATCGTAGAAAAAAAAAATATGACACTAATTCCTCTCAAAAATAAAAATAAAAATGAGACTAATTAAAAATTGAAAGGTAATGAGATATACTCGTACAAAAACAAAAGAAATAAAAAAAGAAATAAAGGGAATGATACAAAGTCCACAACTGATTGAATGTGAAAGTAAATATATTACATCCAATTCGTTGGAGTTGATCTTCACTTTGGTGAAATCTCGCAACAGAAGAAACTCTTTGGAAAATTCTCTACCCTAATTTAACTTTTTACATAAATTGCACATTGGTCCACGATCTTTGATATGTTGTTGTTGTCGTCTTGATTTTCAGGTCACAAGCAATTTACCGGCATGATGACGCCGCCAGAGGTTCCGGCAATGTTTTTGCATAAGGATTGTGCTTTATTTGATTTCAAATAAGTAAGTTTAATGTCATTTAATTTGATACCACTGCATGGATTGGTATGACTACAATCAAATTTCATGGCAACTTGTGTTGCAGATGTTCCCTGTATATTTTGGTATGAAATTTGGCTAATTTTAATTCCCGAGCCCTGCAAAAATTATCAGAAATTAATTCAATTATATATCTTTGGCCGAAGAAAATGAATCCAGACAATTGTGTCCATAAAATAAATTCATCATGCATTTTAGTTGGAATGGTGGATTGAGATTCATACCCTAGTCTCTCACCCTTACAATATTATGGGCGATAACTTTCCTTTGTGGTTATGATTTACTGATAAATTTCATTGTTGTTGATTATTAAATGAAAAAAAAAATAAAAATATTTATGATGTTACCTGGCTCGGACAACCTTGATTGTTGGGACAATAATTTTGGTCGATAATGATTGGGTTCTCAACATTCTTCATAACTATATTCTTATAGTTAATATTTCTCACAAATCCCTTGCTGGGCCTGGCCCATGTTTTTATGCGAAGCCCATTATCGGACCCACTAAAGACCGAGTTTGTTAACGTCACATTTTCGACACCATCTTCATCAAAACTTCGGCCCAAACTCCCAATACTGTCAAAAATGAAGAAAATAAATTAGAAATTTATATTATGATTAGTTGTAGTTGTAGTTGTAGTTGTAGTGAAGATGAAGAATGTAGGGATTATATTTATACCTAACGCCGTGTCCCGGGCCACACTGTATCTTGTCCATCCACAGATTCCTCGTCCCGGGCCCGATGGAGATACAGTCGTCGCCCGTTTTGATGAGGGCATTGGTGATAGTGACTCCAGTAGAGGATTGGACATGAATCCCATCTGTGTTAGGGCTCAGATCTGGAGCTATGATCTTCACATTGCTCACCTTCACGTTCTTGCAGCTATTGATCACCACGTGCATTAATTGGCTATTAATCGAGGTTAAGCCCTTAATTTCAGCGTTGTTAACCCAATTAAATGTGAGTGACTGCAATTTCAAACATTACTAGATTTAGTCAATTTTCGTATAATAATAATAATAATAATAATAATAATAATAATAATATAAAAAAAAGTATTGGTAATTTGATTTTATTTGTTTTTTCTATAATTAGACGAAGCAGGTTTAAAATTTCAAGGAGCTTGTCCTAATCAATAAAAGTAATGTAGGGTTAATATATATACGTACTGAAACTACAATAAACACAAATTATTAGTATGAATTGACAAATTTACCCGGAGCAACATACCGAAACTACAATAAACACAAATTAATTAGTATACCCTTGCTCCGATAGGGCAACTTTTGCCGGAAGTCTTGCATGCCCACAATCCAGCGCCCTTAGCGTCAAGATTTCCTCCGACGACCGAAATCCAATTCACTTGAATAAACAAAATCCAGTAGTCGGAATTCCCAAGGACACGATGGTCCATCGGAGCTACAAGAGTACCATCAATTTGAACTTTGATCTTACTTTTGCATGGCCCTCTAAATTCTGCAGACTTTATTAGGTAACGCCCTTTCGGCACATAAATTGTGGCCGCCTTCGTGGCAGCGCAGGCGGCCGCCCAAACCTTAAGGAAGGGCAGAGTTGCGTCGGTATTCCCATCAGGTTTTGCACCAAATGTGATCACGTTGAATGTGACGGCACCTTGTGCATTTCCAAACCATGAAAGAATTAAGTGAGATAATAAAATGGTTGAAATTAGGGATATCATGTGTGACATTTTTAGATAAGTGTTTAGGGAAGTAAGATAAATAATGGATTTGAATAATTTCTGTTTTTTGTTATGATGGAAAATGAGACGGTTGATGTGCTATTTATATGGGGATTTGATCTTTGTTACCGAAATTATTTGAAATTGTTTCTTAATCCTATTCAATGACTGTTTGTAATAATATAATTGATCAAATTAAATATATAATTAATCTAATTTAATTTGTTGAACGTCATGGCCTACTTCAACTTCATGTTATGATATGTACGGGCGACATGTGATAAGTTATTGAGATGGAATTTTTGTTTTAGGGGGCCATGTGAGGTATTTTCTTGATCAAAAAGAATATATTTGAAAATGGATAATATTGTTCAACTTCATAAATAATATTATAAGTAGATAATTAATATTATTCTTTTCGTTGATTATAAAGAAAGCCTGCTTGTTGCGACTTGCACATGGAGTTATGCCGGATTTAAGTTTGAATCTCTCAACAAAGCTAATTTTTTGATTGTCAAATTCGGTTATTTAGATAAGCAGTTGGAGGCGGGCCGATGATAGAGTCGAGTTATAACATTAAAAGACTATAGTTGCTCTACAATTAATTGCTTAGAATGGGCGAGGAAAATGTTAATAGAACATTCTTTTTTGAACAACATTGCAAAGAAATTTAAATACCGCATGACAGAGGACTCGAACCCGTGACCTTTGGCTCGGGCATTAACCTCACTACCACTAGGCTAACACACACAATAGAACATTCTTTGTCGATAAACAAAGGGCTACTTCATTAGTTCCAAAAAGGATGGCCCTTGCACAAACAAAAAAAAAGGATGGCCTGCAGATGGAATTTATAAATTAAATATAATAAACAAGGGTTTGAGATGGTTTACTATTTTCGGATAATTTGCAATTTAATTATTACAATTGAATAAACAGAATTTTATTTAGCAAGCACCTTAAATGCCATCTTAAAAGAAAATTGTTACTTCGGATACTTTTGATTTCGCACATGTAGAAAATTCTAGATTACGTGAACAACAAATTGTTCAACATTTTAAAATTCAGTTCATATTAATGATTTTTGAATAATGATAAAAAGTCAAGTTATATTATTATTGGACTCTAGCAGTTTTAAAGATAAAAATATTAATTCTAGCAATAATTTTTAAAAGTTATTAACTATAGCAATTTATGACTTTTTTTTATCCTTATTCGATTTTCATTATTTTTCATGTGAATTACAAGTATTTTTTTATGTGAATTCTCATTATTTTTCATGTGAATTCCCATTTTTTTCATGTGAAATCCCATTTTTTTATGTGAATTCGAATTAGATACGAAATCAAATAAATTGTAATTTGATTTCACATTATTTTTCATGTGAATCCCTATTTTTTATGCGAATTCCCATTTTTCTACTTGTGAAACCATTATAATGTGATTTCACATTATTTTTCATGCGAAACCATACAAATTATAATATGATTTCACATATTTATTCATGTGATTTCCCACAGATATATTTGGGATCACGATTTTCAGAATTAATAAATAGAAGAAGGAAAAAAGGGTAAATAAGTCTATAATTACTATTATTTGATAGTTTTAAAAAATATTACTATAATTAATATTTCGAGTCTTAGAATTGCTATTTTGCATTTTACCCATAAATAAATCTAGCTAGAAGAATTGCGGCATAATGTTTCTAAAATTATAAAAATAAATCAGAAGTGTCCCTCAATAATAAAATCATATAAACTGTCCCTTTAAAATATAAAATGTCTCATATATTCCTAACGAAACCTTTATCTTTTTTCCCCCTCTCTCTCTCTTCTATTATTTGTCTTTCTCCTACCTTCTCTTATAATGTGACTGATCACCTATTCATACAATTAGAAGACTTACTTTTTTTTTTTTTTTTAAATGGTTTACGAGTTACTGCACAAGGACGGGGTTTACCCAATGCGCACTAAAAATAGTGATTGCGGATTTTCATGAATTAAAAAAAAAAGACTTACTTTTATGTATAAATATTTTTGTATACACATCATAATATTTTATTTTTGAATTATACATCATAATACTTGAAGTAACTTGTATGTATGCATATAATTTGAATCTCTCAACAGATCTCATTTGTTGATTGTTAAATTCGATTATTTAGATAAGCAGTTGGTGGCAGGCCGATGATGGAGTCGAGTTATAATATTAAGGGTGTGTTCACTTGGAAGTATAAATTTATACCTTCATTTAGAGGTAAATGGAGAGATAAACGAAAATCTTACCTTTTAAGTCATCCCTTTTTTTTTTAAATCTCTCCTTTCCACAAGTACAAGGAGGGATAATATTATCACATCTCTCATTTCCACCATCACAAGGAGGGTGAATATTATCACTCCAATTTAGGAGGGATAATATTATCCCTCAATGTGGTGGTGGTAATGAGAGACTTAAAAAAAGAAGGGAAGATTTTAAAGGTGAGAATTTTGTTTATCCCTTCATTTACCTCTAAATGAAAGTATAAATTTATACTTTCAAGTGAACACACCCTAAGATTATATTGTTCTACAATTACTTGCCACGAGGGGAAAATGTAAATAGAACATTCTTTGTTACTACATTAGTTCCGAAAAAGGTGGCGCTTATAGATGAAGTTATTTTTGTGACAACATATTTTGAATTTGAATCACACAATATTTTATAAATCGAATATAATATTCAAAGTTTTAATATTGTTTTCCATTCTCGTATAATTTGCAATTCAATTATTACAAATGCATAAGTAGAATTTTATTCAGTAGGCAGCTGAAATGATGAAGTTCAAAAAAAAAAAAAAAAAAAAAAACGCACTGTTACTTCGTCTATCTTTGGATACTTTTGAATTCGCACATGTAAAAAAGTTAGATTACGTTGACCAAGAATTAGTACAACATTAAAAAATTCAGTTCATATAATGATTCTGAATAATGGTAAAAAGTCAAGGTACAATGGATTTATAGTAGTACGGTAACGATAGGAGATTAATTAAATAATTAAAGAAGCCATGTGAAACGTGGAGCAATCCCGCAGTATTATGAGGCGGAACTGTAGCCGGTTACTAATCATCATTACCCACTAATAATTAAGGGAGGAATGTCAAACGTACAAGCGTATGTACTGGCGGCGTTAAGGTTGTTAACACTAACGGTTGTTTTGAGAGCTACAAGTTTTTTCAGTAAAGTAATTTAGGCATAGTTTGATTTCATAATATTTGGGACAGTAATTTATCTCGATTTCAGGATATTTAACTTGTAGGGTGTGATTTGAGACCAATAATGAATTATTATTTGGGTTGTATAACGAATTTTGGTCCAAATCATAATTAAACACACATGATTGATAAATCGAGTCGAACGCGAACGTGTCCGCCACATCACCCATCCCTCACTTCATTTTATTTGTTTTATCAGATAGAGGAAAATGGTGAAATAACATCATCTATTTTTTTTTAATTACCGTTTCTTTTTTGCAAATTAAAAATCATTGAAAATAAAAAAAAAATTCCAAATTAACTACAAAACTATTTGTGAAAGAGTGAACAAGAAATAATCCTTTAGCCAAATTAATGGCTTTTAATAAAAGTAATTAAACTAGAAAAAACTAAAAATTTGGCATGCAAAATTCGTTCTCACCGATCTCGGGCAACACATGAATATTTTCTCTGGATTTGAATCCTTCTATGATGTGCGAAGTAAGACTCTTTGTGGCTCTTGACATAAGCAAACAACATTTATATTTTCTTGTCTTTGCATTCTCAAAGACGATTTCAGATATGGGGTTATTCAATTCAGGGAAAAATAGTTTATGGGTGTTTTCGATATGATATAAAGAGAGGGTATGATGAGGGGATGATGATGTGGTGGACACGTCCGTGGTTGGGCTCGATTTGTCAATCATGTGTGTTTAATTAAGATTCGGGCCAAAATTTGACCTAAATAATAATTTATTATTGTACTCAAATAACAATCTGCAAGTTAAATGTCCTGAAATCGAATTGAGCCTTAAATTATTTTCCTGAAAAATCCTCTAGCTTGTTGTTTTGATAACAATCGGAATCATTAAATTATTTTCTTGAAAAATCCTCTAGCTCGTTGTTTTGATAACAGTCGGAATCAAACTCGATTATGTGAAAATTAAGGCTATTCATATTATTTTAAGTTACATCAAAATAATAAAATTAAAATAATGCTTTTAGAAAATGGTTATTTATTAATGTTTTAATTGACACACACCGAATTATTTGAATTATCTTTTCATATATCGATTTAAAAGTTCAATGTGAATACTTGTGTTCTCTTGATACATGAACTTTCTAAATTTTAATAGCTTAATTTTTCTAGACAAAATCTAAATTACTTTTTCACTTTTAAATTTTTTATTTTGTAATCTTGTTAATGTGAATATACCATTGGCCTAAATTGGTTTACCAAGTATATCAGATTTAATATATCAAAACAAAAACTAATTAATTTATCAAAAATGAGATATAAAGAATGTCTGACACAGTAATGAAATTTAGTGAAAAATGAAGGAACTTGGAATGCATGAAGAAGGAAAATGAATCAATTAAATGATATTTCTGCAGCTGATATATAAGAGGAATGGAATGATCATTACTCAACTAATTTCATTTTCACGATACTGATATTAATGGCCTGTAAATTGTTGAACTTTTACAAAATTCTGATTTTGTTCAAAAAAAAAAAAAAATCTACCTATAAATTATCAAACTTTTGATTGTTTCTCATTTTACTTCCGGTCAAATTGAATTTGAGGTGCCATTGATGTGGCAATTATCTCAATATTAAAGATCATATAGTGTGTTGTAGATCACATAATATTATATAATTAGTATCTTATGAGATATAAACTAATATTCACAATCAAGACAACTTGGACGAGTTGTTGGTTTAGATTGTAGCATAATAGTATTAAATAGTTTATCTTGACTATTTATTTATGCTAGTACCTTAATCGTATTGAAAAGATCACATTGAGATTAATTCTTTGTTCTGACTTATTAAGAATTAAAGATCTCGATGACTTAAATAGTCTTAACCTTAATTGGACTTATCAGTATGAATAAGTGTCTGATTATTGTTTTGATCTATCATAAATGAGAACTTAATAGTTGTTCGAATATTTCGTAATTTGAGCAATGACTGTTCTTATTTGATACGTATTTGATAAAGCTGCAATAAGGATCTGTATCCTATTAATAATGAGATGATGATATCCTTTCGAGGAATTTAATAAGTTTATTATATTAAACGTAGCATGTGGAATTAGTTCCGGTATAATAATAAGTTTAAATGGTAGCACTGGACATAAATATTTATTAGTAAATAATTAATTGATTAATTAAAAGTTGTCATAAGTATTTTAATTAATTAATAGATATTCGATAATCTTAAACATAGATTAATTAAGTCTAATACTAGCTCCGACTCAACTAATAAATTGGAGGGTAAGTCAATATTAATTCTTTAGTGGAATGAATTAATATTTATATTTGATTTATATTCTGGGCTGAATTAATTAAGTTAGATATTATCGGACCAATCTTATTTAAGCTAGTAGATCCCCGAACTGATCCAATGACCTGCGTTTCTTATGGGTCAAGCAGCCTCACTCCTAAACCCTAATAGGGTTGTCTAGGTTCAATGAATGTAAGAATAGTTATTTATCTATAAATACAAGATTTATAAGATTCATTACTCACCTACAATCTAAGCAACAGAAATCCTAGAGAGAGAGAGAGAGAGAGGCCGGTGCCCATAGAGAGAAAGAGAGTTCGTGGTTCAATCCCATCCATCGACGAGTTCTAGCCGAGAACAGTTCAAAAGATCACTCTGGAATCTCTGTGCACTAAGTTTGTAGGTATATTAAAAATACTTCATACGATTGTAATTAAATTCATAGGAGTATGCTAGATATGGATTTTATATGTGTTCGTTAGATATTCCAAAATAAATTCTTGGACAAATCGAATCTGTTTTCGATAATCGGTTCCTACAATTCATAGATGTCATCGCCTCACTTTAGACTTAGAATGAACTAGGATTTCCTTTGTGAAAAATAAGAAATAGGAATCTAATTTGTAGAACTGGCAAATTTAAGCTATCTAACCCGGCGGGCTGGCCCAGTTTGGGGCTGGGTTGGCCATTAATTTTAGGCCCATCGGAGTTTGAGTCCGCTCGAGCCCGTAAATAGTGAGTCAAAGTTCCGTGGTGGGATCCGGCCGGTCGTCCATTCCATTTTTGCACTACGATTGTTGTTTTGATAGATTGGACCTCAATTTTTCCCAGCCGATATGACTTCGAGCTGTGCCCCATTTTACCAAAAAGCCCAATGGGCTTAGACTGGGCCGCGCTTTTGCTATATTTAATTCCTTTTTTTTTTTACTTACACATGCATACACGATCTCTTGGTTGGAGGAAAAACATCTTACCACTTTAGTTGCATTTCATTTTCTGCTAGCTCTAATTATTTGAGTCAAAAAGATGAAATCATTGAACACCGGTACGAATCATACAATGCATTACATTTTATTATTTGAACCTGCATTAAGCTCTTTATCCTTATATTCTATAAAAATGTAGAATTCTACAAGTCTAATATTATTATAAGTAGTACTAGATAGCTCGAAAAACCAAAGTCCATTTCTTAGCAACTTGGGATAACAACACCAGATTTAGTAACTCTTGCATTTTGACAGCGTGAGGTTGCAGGCTGCGTCGTCCCACCCAACTGCTTGTAACTTAGATTTATATTCTCCAATGTGATTTCGCATGGATTCGTGGCACTGCAGATCAATTCTAACGCTTCTTGACTTCGTGATGTTCCCGTTATGCTGCTGAATGTTACGTCGCTGATTTTCACCCCTGAGTTCTGCATATAATTCATCAACCACTTCATATCAATACACAAAAAGTTAATTTGGGTGCGAACCGGTTATTTTTTTTTTTGTGACATGGGGAAGGTGAGAGGTGGGGTTTCAACCATTGACCTCACTGGTTGCAGTAATTAGAGGAGAATTAAACAATTTATTAATCACCAATTAGGTTTAAGATATTTACGTTATCCATTCCTAATATTCCTCCTATATAATTAATTAAAGAGAAATGTGTCATACCGTATTATATTTTTTATTTTTTTTATTTTTTGTTTAGAACTCCTTATTATATTTATTAACGATATATAATTGTTAATTATTTTTATAAGTAGTACTCAACCTAAAAAAAATAAAAAATAAATCAGAAGGGTTTGAGAATATCGCCGTCTAAGTTCTAACTTCATTTTTTTTTTTAACTAATTAGAAACAAGGAGAGTCAATTCAAGAACTTACCCCCTGTGTACAATTCCTTTGAGGGCAATACTCTTGATCAATGATAATAGGGTTGGCAACATTTTCCATTTGCAAATTCTCAAACTTGATATCTCTGACGTACGTCTCGTAAGGTTTCGCCCATGATTTGATCCGAACTCCATTGTCTGTGTTTATAAAGATAGAGTTGTTTAGTCGAATGTGTTCCACTCCATCTTCTTGCGGTGTACCACCAATGCTTCCAATGCTGTTATAATTTCAAAAGAGTTACCACATTATTACAAATTAAAAAAAATGGCATTATTAGTTCTCTACTAGCTAATAGTAATTCCTTTGTTAATTATATCATGCAGGTTAATTTAACTATCACCATAACACGCCAATCATATTTTAATCTCATCAAATCCTTAATTCTTAACCGTGTTTCATATTCTGACTTTCATTTTTTTTTTTTCAAAATAAAAAAAAAGAAAAAAGAAAAACTGAAAGACTAATAACGGTTCACAAGACTAAATATCAAAAAGTCGAATAGAGGATCTTAAGTGTACCTAATGCCATGCCCAGGGCCACATGTGATGTGGTCCATTGACACGTTCTTCGTCCCCGGGCCGATGGATATGCAGTCGTCTCCGGTGGCGATGGTGCTGTCGAGGACTTCAATAAAATTTGAATTCCCAAGGTGAATGCCGTCGGTGTTAGGGCTATCACCCGGAGCGATGAGCGTCAAATTTTGCATTGTAATATTATTGCAACCGTTGAGAAAAACGTGTACTGCCTCGCTGTTGTACGACTTCAAGCCGCTAATCAGAATTTCATCACAACTTTGGAGAGAGAACGACTACAATCATAACAATTCATAGAATTAATGAGTGAAATTGTATATATACTCTATAGTTGTTGTTTAATCGATTTAGGTTTTGAAAGTTGTGAATTAATTAATGAGAGAAGTGCAAATATAGCCACTCCTGAAAAAAAAAGTGCTAATATAGCCACTTTTTTAAAAACGATCAAATATGGCCATGCATACACGACTAGTATACACGACCAGTATATACGACCTAAACTGGTCGTGTATGCTGACCATGCATACACGACCATAACAATTTACACAATAATGCACACACGACTAGCATATACGACCATATCAGTATACATGACTTGCATACACGACCACTATACATAGTCGTGTATGCAGGTCGTGTATGCAGTTCGTGTATGCATGACCATATTTGATCGTTTTAAAAAAGTGACTATAATTGCAGTTTTCTTTTCAAAAGTGGCTATATTTGATCAATTCTCTTAATGAATTCAAAACAGATTCTTTATTTTGTTCATGAATTCCATGAAATAAATATAATAGATTATATTTCACTGTCGTAAGTACAATAGGAGATATTGCACAATTACGCTAGAGGATATGGCTTGTAATTAATTGGAGGAATAATTAAAAAAGAAATTAAATACTCTAGATAAATACATCATGTACAAAAGATCGATTTGCAATATCTAAGGCTAAGAATACTCACAGAAGATTTCTTATAATCATTTAATTCAAAAATTAGGTTAAAATAATTAAAAGTGAGATAAAAGGTGTATCTAGCACATCTCTCAAATTAGGTGGACTCCACAAAAATATTTAGACCTACCTAAATGTTTCCCCAAATTTACACCTCTCTAAATTATTCTTATCTCACAAATTGAGTTGGCCCTACACGTTTTATAAAACGATTAATGCGAAATAGGAGAACTGTTGAATGCATTTGTAAAATAGGGGTTAAGAACACCCCTAATAGATCTCTTAAAATCTCAACTTAAAATTTAGGCTAAAAATATTTAAAAATGAGTTAAAAGTTGTACCTATCAGATCTCTCATATTAGGGTGACCTACAGAAATATTTACTCCCCTAAATGTTCCCTAAATTTACACCTACTTAAATCATTTTTATCTCACAAATTGAGTTAAGCCCACAAGTTTTATAAAATGATCAATGAGAAATAGGAGAACTATTGTATGCATTTGTAAAACAGGGGCTATAAATAGTATAAGAGAAATTTTAAATTAAATTTAGGATCAAAATTCTGCTTTGAATGCTCTAAGAATAGTGTAGGGGAAGCTTTGAATCAAATTTAAGAGCAAAATTTTGAAAATTATGCTGGGAGTGCTCTAAAAGTCATATATTTTGAAGTGTAGAAATCTTTTTAAAAATTAATTAAGAAATAGCCAAGATAAAAAAGAATTAATACTGTATTTTTTTTTCAGATCTAATTGACTTTTTATCGTAACCTTTTTATCTCTCTGGAAATGAAAAATATATATCGTATTATAAACATGAAAAATATTAATTGAAAAAACAAATCTTTGATAAATATTGGAAAAGTGAAATGTTGAACTTACCCTTGCTGGAGAGGGGCATTTTTGTTCTGGTTCCTTTTTACATGCCCAATAACTCGACCCTTTAGCATCAATAGTGCCACCAAATATCGATAACCTTTTAACAAAATTAAATGCTATCCAAGCTTGATCATTTTTTAAATCTTTGTAACTATCTGGAGCTACAAGAGTTCCAGATATGTTGAGCTGCGTTTTGTGTTTACATGTTCCGTTAAATGACAGTGTATTCAGCATGAACGTTCCTTGAGGAATGAACACCGTTGATTCCTCATCGGAGTTGCAGGCGGAGGTCCAGGCCTTGAGGAAGGCAGACGATGATTCCGTCTTGCCATCGGATTTCGCCCCAAAATCAACAACGTTATATGTTGCGGCAATGGATGTTCGTAATAGTGCTGCAATCAACACAAGAAAGAATGTATGCGAAAATGCTGCCAACTTAGGCATGATTAGGGTTGCAGACGTAATCAAGGAAAAAAAAAAAGATAAGGATTGATGTGTAAAATCGAGTGGTGCTTCTTAATTTATATAGAAGAAGGTATGTGATTGAAGGCTAAAAATCTACATTCAAATTTTATATAGATTTTTACAATTTATTCATAGAAAATATATTATAGTATTAATCTGATTTACTAGCTAGCAAGAATATTCATATAATAATCGTTCATTATTTTAAGCTTTAAAGGAGAAAAATTACAAATTGGAATCCCCTCCCTTCAATATTAATATAATTAGGGTTTTGTACTAGATAAATATGTTTTAATTAGTAGGCCCATATAATATACTATATTTATCTAATTATAAATCCATGTAATTCACATATTTATTTTAGAGAAAATAAATAAAAGTAGCAATTTTGCTATTATAAACACAAATAATTGTTATCAAGATAAAAAAAAATTAAAATTCTAGCCAATTTTCTTTTAAATTTACTAATCTAACCTTAATATAAAATAATTAAAATAAATCAGAAGAAGTCAAGCCGGACTAGAGAAGAAAGTTCGTGAAGAACTCAGCTGAAGCACGAACTCAGTTGGACAGCAGCTCAGTTGACTCACAACTGAACCACGCAACTTACCAAAAACTTGTTCGCTATTTTATTAACACGCCGCAAGTGCACGAGTGTAATTGTGTACAGAGAAGCAATGTCGTATTCCACAAAGACTGTAATAACTCAACAAGTACTACTTTCAACCGTCATTCTCTATTTAGACTTCGAACTTTAAATTGGGTTTATAAACTAACTATAACTAATAAAAAAAAAACAAATAGAAAGCAAACAAAAGTAATTAGAAACTCAAATATGAAAAAGATATCCTAAGGCTTCGATTTCAATGGATAATCAAACTTAGATTCTTACCAATTAACAAGGGACTCAACTCTTCTTAAGACAATCACAAAATTAGTTAAAGCATACTCTCGTACTACTTAACCGTGGATTACTCACTAGGGTTTTCATCTCTGACAAATATCATAAGCAAGTAACTCCAAAAAGATCCTAAGATTAATGCCCTCACACAAAGCTTTTCCCTTTCGGTGATTTCGCAATGCGTGTCCTATATTCCAGTTCATGCATTAACCCTCATCTCTCGACTGTTGGATTAACACAACTAATATGCACAATTGGTGGCCAATCAATCAAGCATGCCAGACAATTCAAGAATATAGAAAAGAAGAGAGTGACATAAATTGGTCAATTGATAAGAATTAAAGCTAATTATCCATCTACTCTCTAACCCTAGGATATAAAAAACTTAGCTACTCATAATTAAATCAAACACACAATCAAAATAAAAGGAATTCATAAACATTAAAATAGAAAAACCGTAGTCGAAACAATTCTCGTCTTGAACTCTTGAACAAGTTTTCAAAACTCCAAGACAAAGCTAAAAGAAAATAAAAACTAAGAATAATAATAAAAGGTAGGTGTAAGATGATGTATCTTCTATGCAATAGAAGGAGTATTTATAGCCAAAAACTTAAGACAAAACGTGTAAGGAACAAATCCTAACAAGGAAGGGAATTATAATCGAAGTAGGAATATTATTGGACTGAACCGCCTCGCCATCTGGTCGCATGCACGACTGCATGCGAGACCATACGGTCATGTGGACTAGCTCACCCCTTCATGCGACCGCATGAAGGGTCTTCTTTGGTTCCCAGCTTCGTTCTCTCTCTACTCTAACCCGTTTCAAGAACCGTTAACTCCCACGAACTCATATAAAGCCAAGCTACTCTTCCACATGCTCGTTTTCCACAATTCAAGCTCCCAAATACCTTTAATGTCACAATAAAACAAGCAAGTATCAAATTCTTCAAACAAATCAATACACATAGTTAAACTTGCTTTCCAACATGAATTTCCACAACAAATAAACACTTTTAAAACCCAAAAACTAGTAAAAATCCATGTTTATCAATACAGTTGGTGTGAAGAGAAGTTGTGATGACGGAGGAGCTGCAGTCCAGTTCGTAAATCTACTCGGGAGCACAAGTCAGCTGGAAAACTTTCCATAAAAAGGCCGACAACAGCGACGTGCAAAAAAAGCATGGCGCAGACACTGTTTCTGATAAGTTACCAGTAAAGCACGTGGAGTGCCATACTTTTGGCAGAGGTCAAACGCTCTTTCCAACAGCTATCTTTGACTTTTTCTCTATAAATAGAGGTCTCCACAACAAGGCTAAAATGAGGGTTTTCGATACAAGTAGGGAAAAAGCACTCCAGAGTGCTGAGAGACAACACAAAGAGTGAAGCAGCGCAAGCAGCTTTTCACCTCTCTCTCTCTCCAAGCAAGTTGACTGGCGAAGAAGGAGTAGATGATTTCTCTCCTCTTCTCCTAGCCTCTCAGAAGGTTTCCTTCCTGATTGAGGCTAGTGACCAAGTCCTTGCTTGTTTTGTATCCCCTCAGGACTCTATCTCAACGAGATTGAGTTCTTAGCCTTGGGTTGAAGCCTCCACTCCCCTAAAGTGTAGTAGGCTTCTTTGTTGGATTCGCCTCCCCAAAATCCAAACCCAGGTTGCTTGGAACCCGTAATCCAAGCAGTGGTCCATTGGAACCAGTAATCCAATACCAGGTCGCTTGGAACCCATAATCCAAGCAATGGTCCCTTGGAACCAGTAATCCAATGCCAGGCTGAACACTTGCCTGGAAAAGTGTTAAGGGATCTTGTTCGAACCCGGAATGGAACTGGTTAGGTTTGCTTGGAACCCAGAATCCAAGTGGGCGTTTGGTGAAGCACGCGTAAGCTTACCTAGTGGATTGCTTCCCCGAAAAGAAAGTCGTGGACATAGGAGGTCGATCTCCGAACCACGTTAAATTACTGTGTGCTTTACTTTCCGTATCTTTCATTCAATTTTTAAATTTCAGTATCTAACCAGTTAACCCCTTACTTGCACTACACTAACTTGGGAGTTTAACCCTCCCCTTTCACTAAGGTTTCAGTTGATGTAATGAGCTTATCTCTCACCATTTTCTGCATTGCATAACTATTTAAAACCTTAGTTGGTGCAAGCAACTGATCTTCAGGCATAGGAGTCAGCTGAGCTACCAACTATGTGATTGGCTCCAACTAGGCAACTCAGTTGTAGAACTACTCCGACTATCTCTTCCAGTTGTGAGTAAACTGACCTGAGCAGTATATCTCAGTGAAAAGACGTTAAGCAAAACGAAAATTGCTACTAGTGTATCCCTCCCCATACACCAGTTATTCGTTACCGGGACCATCAGTTATCTATTCCCGCACACACCTGCCCACTCTTTCAAATCTGTCCAATGTCATCGTCGCCATTGGCCTTCCTTCCGGTACCGCTGCTGTTGATAGATCTGCTACCGCTGGATCACCGCCATAATGTCAACGCCACACCCCTTCTGCTTCCGCCATAGGTTGAAGAAATTTTTGAAGTAATCACAAATTCATCATGCAAGATTGAGTTCATCAGTACACGACTGGTTTATTCGTGTATTTGTTTCTTATAAGGCTATCAACAGTGGTAGAGACACTTAAGTGTCTTTATCTCCTGTGGGGTCAAGATAGAGACACTATCCCTGTCTCTAAATAATTAGTTTCAGAAAATCGAATTTCACATTAATTTTAATTGAAATTGGAAAATTACATTAATTGAAATAAAAAAACAATACATTAATTAGTAAAAATAGAAAAATTACAAATAAAAGAAACTAGGTCATCCCCGACGTTCATTCACCTCTTTGACCATCATCATGTGGAGTTTGAGCTCCTCCCTCGTCTTGTACCTCATATCCTTTTGGATAATTTTCATATCGATTGCATGTTATTTCGCCCGAGCAGCAACGAGCATTTCCTCCGCCATGGTGCTCTTTGTCTCGACGATGGTGGTGAGTCGAGTATTTGTCTGATCCAACAAGGAATTGAGCCCCGATGACTCAGTCTCCACTTTATTCCCTTTTCCTTTGGCCTCCCTCGCCGTTTTCTTTCTTGCCACATCTCAACCTTGTGGTCGGGGAGTTGTGCTTTCACATTCGACCGAAACATCCGCCGAGGATGTGTAGGCACCCTCTGCCGAATTTTCGTTCCTCTTCATTGAGTGAATGTCGGGAAATTGTAGAGCCATGAATCTTGTAGTTGCGCAATATTTTCCAAGCATGGAAATACTTGAAGTAAGCTAGGGCCTCTACTTGATGTCTTGTAGATTTGCTAGGCCACATCTTTCACCATGTCATCGGAAAGCGCCGCTTGGCCTCTACTCCTTCGCTTTGTCGAAAGCGATTATCCGATTCTTCACCGTCGTCCACATGCGTCCAAAAAAGCTCTTGCACTGCTTTGGGTTGAGATCGGCTGCAAACATGGCATTGAATTTGTGCCATGGCGGTGGTCTCCTCAATTGTGTAATCGCGCTGCTTTGATTTGGCGGCGTCGAATTCGGCAGCGCCGGAGGCGGCGTCGACATCGGCGGCGGCGAGGGCTTTGCCTTTGCCTTTGGACAGCCTTTTTCCTTTGCCTTTGGCCGGCGGAGGTGGCGGCGGCACCGAGCTCAAACTATCCTCATCGGTGGTGAATGAGGGGTAGGACTCGTCGGTTTCTTGGGAATTGAGATTTATTGAGTCGAGACCTGTCGGCGTACACACATCGTCAGACATGTCGGGAACCAAGCCGACGAAAAAAAGTTGTTTGGATCCATGAAAAATTGTGGAAGTTGAATTGTAGAA
This sequence comes from Schizonepeta tenuifolia, assembly GCA_029490685.1. Taxonomy (NCBI): domain Eukaryota; kingdom Viridiplantae; phylum Streptophyta; class Magnoliopsida; order Lamiales; family Lamiaceae; genus Schizonepeta; species Schizonepeta tenuifolia. The sequence goes on from CM055959.1 coordinate 26,521,525, forward strand.
GTGAAGAATTGTAAAAGAAGAAATGAAGAAATTGTGTGAAAATGGGTGTGAATATGAAGTGGTTTATAGATGAAAAATGACAAAAAAGAAATAGAAAGAAAAAATTGGCTAAAAAGTCGTTTTCGGCAAAGAAGCCGTTGAACGGCCAAATAGCTGTTGCCACCAAGTAGCTGTTGGCGTGTGGGAAGCAACAAAATTCGATTTTCTTTCTTCTGGGGGGCTCGAGCCCGTCTCGATTTTAATGGACGATCTTGAGACGGGCTGAGCTGCAACGCGGCGTCTCGAGACACGATGGAGACCCCGTGTTGTGGGTAGCCTAATGTGCATTGATATACAAGTGCATTACTCGCGTTCCTGTATTGTTCATTTATTGTGCATTAATTCCACAAATGTATTGTATTCCTATATTATATTCGAAATTAAAATACGATTCTTATTAAAAAATGAATCTCTAGGATTATTTCAGTAAACAATGTATAGCATTTGAATCTTTTTAATTATGATGACTAATTGACTATTTTTTGAATTGTCTCTTTTTTTAAACCTTTAACCTGACCACAAAAATATATTCAAATAGAAATGAGTAATAGGGACTTTAATTTATTATGAGAATGTTGGATGTACAAATATTATTAAATTTTAAATTTTTATTTGTAGTTTAATTACAAAGAACTTTTTAATTAATTCTCATAAAACAAAATAATGACTCTGAATAGTACTATATATCACTTTTTTTTTTAACAGTAGAAATAAGTAAATAAGTGTTTCGTTTATTTTAATTAAGATGCCAATTTCAATGCTAGAGAACTTGAATAATTTACACATTATATATATAATTAACGAATTATGTGTATAGGAGGAAATTAAAATCTATTATGCCTAAAATAAATGTAATTCAAGTAATTATTATTTGGGCAACACTTGTGGCAGACTGCATATATGCGGGCGCCCACCCAGGTGATTTATTTTTGTTTATTTTTCTTTTTTGTTTTAATTAAATATTTATTTATATATTAATTTAATTAATTAAATTTATGCAGTATTTAACTACAATTAAACTGATTATAAAATATAATTGTATATTGTTAAATCCTAATAATGTTTTATGAATCTGATCGTGTTATTTATCTGATCATAAATTTTAATTATGGATTGCTATTTACTAAATCCTAACTAATTACTTATTGTTATTCGGACATAGTATGTCTGAATAGAATTATTGTTACTTATTTTCCTTTACCTTTTTATTTATTGCACAAATTGTTTATGGGATATGTTGTTCAATTAATTTGGGTAGGATTTATACAACTCGGATTCTCTACTCCTTATTGTATTTCATCATCTATTTCATTCGTCGAAATGGGAGTAGGAAATCCAATTTGAGAATGTTTTATAGGGTGTATTATTGTACCAAAAAGATGAAATATTAAGCGTACGTAGATAGGGATCATACATACATCCACTCATTACACTTTATTAATTAAACCAAAACTATACAGCCTTTTTTTTTTTTTTTTTTTTTTTTTTTTTTCAAAGTAAAAGCTATATAGCCCTTTTCTACAAAATGTAGAACTAGTCTAATTTTATTATAAGTAGTACTAGATAGCTAGAAAAATCCTAGCAACTTGGGATAACAACGCCGGATTTAATAACTCTTGCATTAAGACAACGTGCGGTTGCTGGCTGCGTCGTCCCCCGCGACGGCTTGTAACTTAGATTTATATTCGCCAATGTGGTTTCGCATGGATTCGACGCACTGCAGATCAATTGTAGCGCTTCCTGACTTCGTGATGTTCCCGTTATGTGGCTGTATTTGACGTTGCTGACCTTCACCCCGGAGCTCTGCATTTCATCGATCATTTCGTAATACACAAACATATATTGATTAAATTAACGAATATTTTGGAACTTGAAATTATGAGAATGAAATCGTGAACTTACTCCTGTTGGACAATTCCTGGGAGGGCAATACTCTTGATCAATGATAATAGGGTTTGCAACATTTTCCATTTGCAAATTCTCGAACTTGATATCCCTAACGTATGTCTTGTCAGGTTTCGCCCATGTTTTGATCCGAACACCGTTGTCTGTATTTGTAAAGATAGAGTTGTTTAGTCGAATGTGTTCCACTCCATCTTCTAGTGGTACACCACCGATACTTCCAATGCTGCAATAATTCAAAATAGTAACGCTTATCGTCATAGAAATTAATGAAATGCCACTAAGGAATTATTCTCTACTAGTATATGATCCCTTTCCAATTTATTTGTTATGCTTCCGCGTGCATGTTAACTTAACTATATCATTAGTATATTTCACGTATATTAATTACAATCATATATGTGTTTGGTGTTCTGAATATAATTTGTCTCTAGTATCTATCTAGTACGTAACTAATGCAGTTCTAATCCCTCAGTCTCAACATTCTCCGTCTCCCTCCTATGCCCCACTATTAAATTAATACTTTAATAATATTTATTGAAAAATAATAAACTCTAATTAGCATTTATAAGTAAAAATTGGAGCTAAAATTTTATAGACCGTTGTTAATACTTTAATAATATTTACTACAACGGCGAACAATTAAACTATGATCACTATTTTTGTGGGTCTTTTTTTTCGTTTTCTGCCAAATGGCGTCGCCCTCCTTCACCACTCCCGGCCCAGGGTTCTTATTAGATATGATTAATTCAAACTACTTACACAAAAATTGTAAAAATCAAGGAAAAAATGAAGAAAACTAGAGACTACAACGGTACGCAAGTGAGACATGCACCATGAAGATAAATAGAGGATATAAAGTGGAGTAATATTTGGGTGCATACTTATGTATGGTGCATAACCCGACCTGACCTGACCCGCTCACGCGCCAGCCCCGACCCGCGCGTGAGATCCACGCGCCGCACGTGGGTCTCGCGCGCCCCAATATATATATATATATATATTTTCAGATTTGTTTTCCCGGCGGAGCCGAAGGCTCCATCTTCGATCCGATTACTAAAATAAGGATAATCGGCGGGCAACAATTTGGATTTTTTTGGCTCGCTCCAAGGCCTTCGGCTCCCCTCGCTCGAATCTTGACCAAAGAAGAAGCGGCAAATAAAAAAAAAAAAATTGGAAAAAAAACTGGTCAAAGATGGTTGACCCGGGTCAAATGGGTCGGGTCGGGGCGGGCGGGTGGGTGGGTGGGTGTTGTACGGTGCAAATGTTGCACCCAAGTTTTTGTCTATAAAGTGTACCTAATGCCATGGCCCGGACCGCACTTGATGTGGTTCATTGACATGTTCCTCGTGCCGGGGCCAATGGATATGCAGTCATCTCCGGTGCCGATGTTGCTGTGCAGGACTTTAATAAAATTAGAATTTCCAATGTGTATGCCATCGGTGTTAGGGCTGTCGCCTGGAGCAACGAGCGTCAAATTTTGCATTGTGATATTGTTGCAACCGTTGAGAAAAACGTGTACTCCCTCGCTGTTATACGACTTCAAGCCGCTAATCAGAATTTCATCACAACTTTGGAGAGAGAACGACTGCAATCATAAGAACTCAAAGAATTAATGCTGACAATTATATATTTTCTAAAAACAATCAATATTAAAAAAGACAATTATGACTCGAAGAAAAATCACAATTATCCTGATGGAAATCAACAATTCAGATCCAATCGCATGATAAGATCAATCTTATCCGAGTCCACCCACCTCTTGCATCATGAAATCTCCTGTTACTTGATTACTTTCTGATTGTTTGCAAAGTCTTACGATTTTCATGATATTTCCATTTAAAGAATTTGGTAGACTATAAATTTAACTGTCGTAGATATATTAGGAGATGTTGTACAATATTGCAATAGAAGATTCATCTTGAAATTAATTGAAGGGAATAAGCTAAGAAAGATGGTAAATAATAGTAGTACTCTATAAATTTATGGTACGTACGAACGACCCAAGCAAATAGTTAAAGGTCAAAAAGTCTCATTTTCTTTTAATTTTATTTGCTAAGTCTTCCATTAATTGGGATGGGTGATTCTTGTAGAAAATCTCTCTAAAAATGAAGTAACAAAGAATCAAAGTAAAAAAAGAATGCGATATATTTTTCAGAACCTATTTTTAGAGTAGTAAATCTATATATCACAATATTTTTTTTTTAAGTCATCGTATCACAAATTTGAAGATTGAAAAAAGTTTCGAGAACAAAATATTTTTTGAAGTCCAACTGTGAACTTACTCTTGCTGGATAGGGGCATTTTTTTCCTGGATCCCTTTTACATGCCCAATAACTTGACCCTCTAGCATCAATAGAGCCACCAAATATAGATAACCGTTTGACATAATAGAATGCTATCCAAGCTTGATCAATTCTTAAATCTTTGTAACTCTCTGGAGCTACAAGGTTTCCTGATATTTTGAGCTGCATTTTGTTTTTACATGTTCCGTTGAATTCTACCGAATTCACCATGAACGTTCCTTGAGGAATGTACACTGTTGATTCTTGGTTCGATTTGCAGGCAGAGGTCCAGGCCCGTTGGAAGGCCGATGATGAGTCCGTCTTGCCATCAGCCTTTGCCCCAAAATCAACAACATTATATGTTGCGGCAATGCATGTTTGTAATAGTGTTGCAGTCAACACAAGAAATAATGTTTGAGAAAATGCTGCCAGTTTAGGCATGATTAGTGTTTCAAAAGATAATTAAGGAAAATATTAGGTTTGATGTGTTAATTGGACTGGGGCTGCTTAATTTATATAGGAGAAGATAAAAATCGGCGACATTCAAATTTTACATATATTTTAGAAATATTATGGTAACCTGCAGATTTATTACAATATTTTTAAAATACATAGTCAATATATCGTTTAAACTCTAAAGGAGCTAGCTAGCTAACAAAATAATAATTAGCGGAATCCACTTCTTTCAATATTATTGTAATTAGGATTGCGTACTATCTAATTTGTTTTAGTAGGTCCTAATGGTCCCGATAATGAGTATCTGGTGTATGGGGAGAAGAATACATCAGTAGCAATTTTCCTTGCTTTCAAAATCTTTTCACTGAGTTAACTGCTCAGGTCATTTCGCTCAACAACTGAGAAAGTCAGTTAGATGCACGGGTCAGCTGTTTATTCTAACTAAGGTTTCAAAGAGTTAAGCTATGCGGAAGTTGGTGGAAATTAAAGCTCGTTACTTAAACTGAAACCTTTATGAAAACGAGGAAGGTCAAATTTCCAAAACTTAGTGTTGTAAATGTGCAGTTTGTATGCAGAGTCAGTTGGTTAGGTAACTGATAAAGTAAATACTGAATGTAATGTAAATACAGAAATGTAAACGACACAGTATTTTTACGTGGTTCAGAGATTGACCTTTTACATCCACAACTTCCTTTTCGGGAAGTAATCAACTAGATAAGCTTACGCGTGCTTATCAAACGTTCCACTTGGTTTGTGGGTACCAAGCAACCTAACCAGTTTGATTACGGGTTCGAACAAAACCTTACAACAATTTGACGTGCAAGTTTACAGCCTGGTCTTAGATTACGGGTTCTAAGAAACCTAGTCTTAGATTGCGGGTTCTAAGGAACCTAATCTTAGATTGCGGGTTCTAAGGAACCTAATCTTAGATTGCGGGTTCTAAGGGACCTAGTGCCTTTTATTACGGGTTCAAAGACAGACCTGAGGTTTGGGGGTTGAGAATTTTTCCAACTATGAAGCCTTCTACACAGAGAGAAGTGGAGGCTACGTCCTAAGGCTTAGAGACTCGATCTTTTGGGAAAGAGTCTGCTCAGAAACAAATAAGCAAGAACCTATATTCTAGACTCGATCAAAGAAAGGGCTTTTTCAGAGGCTAGATGAAAGAACAGGAGGAGGTGTGGACACTCGACTTCTACTAGTTCTTCGACTCGAATGTTCTTGCTGGAGAGAGTGGTGGTCTGTCTACACTCTTATTTTTCTCTCTTCTCTCTCTCTTCTTCGATGTGGAGACCTCTTATCCATAGAGGGAGATCTAATGAGCCGTGGAAAAAGCCGTTTGATCTCTGCCAAAAGCATGACACTCCACCTGCTTTATTGAAAACTTTCCTAAAATGGCAACTGCGACCTTCACATTTTTGCGTGTCTCTGTTGTCGGTTCATTTATAGAAAGTTCCTCAGCAGACTTGTGCTTCCGAGTAGATTTGAATTTGGACTTCAACTCTTCTGCTTTCAACGTCTTCAAAGTCTTCTCTTTTCAGCTTTGTGACGTCTGACTTCGACACAACTTGTCTTCACACTTGAATTGCATGGTTTAGTTGAGGAGTCAACTGAGTCGCAGTCCAACTAAGTTCCTCACGAACTGCCTTTCTTAAGTCTGGTTGTCTTCTTCTGCTCAAATCCTGTAAAGATAAAAATCCCTACGCTCAAACAGTGAGTTCTAACTAAGTTCAGACTGATGGCATTCATCTACTCGGTTTCGGTCAGTTGGATTTTGAGCGTAAGTCCATCAACTTCTGTATCTCATCTAATCGAACATTTTTCACATATTTAATTTAATTAAACCGTTTAACGTTGCCATGAAAGGTAATATACTCACAACAAAAATGAAAAGTAAAGGGACTTAATAATGAAAGTTGAATGTACAAGATATTATTGAAATACTACTTTTTTTTGTATTTACACTAATTAATATATTATTAATTTAATTTGTGAAATTCATTAGTAAAATTATTTAAACTAATTATAAACTCTAATAATTATAATTAAATCTAATCATATTATGGATTACAAAAATCCAAGTATTTATTATTAATCTAGTTATATGGATTGTAAATTTTTAATAGATTACTAAATCCAATTTTTTAAGTTTTCTTAAAAAATAAAATTACTTACAAAATTTGTTTATAGAGTATTTAATTTTGACATCAACTAATATGGGTACGATTTATATAATTTAAAGTTAGCGGATATAATGTATATTTTGTTATCATAGATACGTAATACCCCCTTCGTTCACGAACACTGTAATATAATTTTTGTGGCCCGTGTTTTAATTAAAAAGTGTTTAATATATAGTAGTTGTTTCTTGAATGAGGAAAGGGACTCACCATTTAATTAACAAATGTGTTGTAATGTTCGTTTCCACCATTTTAAGATTGTGTGATGAATGTTTGTAAGGAGTTGTGTAATGTAATGTAAAAAATGAAATGTGCTACACTTTTTATTAGCAGACAAAAATGGCCAATATGTTACAGTTTATTTCAACAATTTGAGAAAGACAATTAAATAAATCAACGATATGATTAACCAAATAGTTTTAATTATGCGAAAAAAAAATGCAAAATCTTGTCTGTCAAGTAACATTTGGTTATTTAATTTTATTCATAGTGGTAATATTACTTTTCATTCATTAAATAGGATCTGCACAACTAGGATTGGGACAAAAATACTGTACCACAATATCTGGTAAATAAATTTTAACATGTTCATCTTTTGAATTGATCGCAATAGTCAAAAGTAAACACACATCAGTAGTCAAAATCTGCTTCGATTTTACAGTAGCAAAAAACATCAGAATTAACTTTTTATTTTCAACTGAAAATAAAAGTTATTAGAATGAAGCACAAAATAGGAATAAAAAAAATTCCCAAGTGACGAAAATGTATGGAAGTTTATTATTATAATCACGAAAAAAGAAATACAAATCCAAATTCCCTAAGATTATTCTTTGCAATTTGGGATGACGGTACCAGTCCTAATAACTTTAGCATTTTCACAGCGTGAGGTTGCAGGCTGGTCTACGTAACTTAGATTTATATTCTCCAATTTGATCCCTTGACACGGCTCCGACGAACTGCAGATCAATGCTAAGGCTTCTTCACTTTGTGACGTTCCCGTTATGTTCTTGAACGTCACGTCGCTCAATTTCACCCCGGACTCCTTCTGCAAAATACGATGCGTACCAACAACCATTAAATATCATCTATCGATTTTTTTTTTTTTTCAATATTAATTTATCGAGCATGTTATGTGTATGCTAATATTTATAATACATAGATTGTTATGAGCGGAACGGATGGAATAAAATATAAATATGAAATTGAAAATCGAGTGAAGAATATACCCCTTTTGGACAATTCTTTTGTGGGCAATACTGTTGATCTATGATTATAGGGTTAGACACATTTTTAATTTCCAAATTTTGGAACACAATATTCTTGGCGTAGGCATTGCTAGGCTTAGCCCACGTCTTAATCCGAACGCCATTATCTGTGTTTGTGAAGACAGAGTTATCTACTACTATGTGTTCGACTCCACCTTCGTTTGGATTGCCTCCCATACTTCCGATGCTGTAATAATTTTCGAAGAGATGGAAATTATATCAATTATGGAATAAAATAACATTTACTAGAGGTGTCAAAACATCCAACCTGACCAACAAGACTATATGCAAATAAGATTATAATATAAAATATTTGGGCCAGGGTGGGCCCATGACCTAAAAGAACAATTTCGTGTGTGTGTGTTAGCTTAGTGGTAGTGAGGTTAATGCCCGGGCCAAAGGTCACGGGTTCGAGTCCTCCGTCACGCGGTATTTAAATTTCCTTGTAATGTTGTTAAAAAAAAAAAAAAAAAAGAACAATTTCGGCCCGAAAATTATATGGCCTGATCAAAGCGCCAAGGGCATTAATTTTTGAAAGGTAACATTCAATTTAAACCCTACTAAAAATAAGATTAAAATACTAAATAAAAGATGTAATAGGAAGCTCATACCTAATGCCGTGTCCCGGACCGCACAAGATGTTATCCATGGTCATGTTGGTCGTGCCTGGGCCGATAGAGATGCAGTCGTCTCCGGTGCCGATATTGCTATTGAGGACCTTAATAATATTAGAATTTCCGATGTGGATGCCATCGGTGTTAGGGCTATCGCCCGGAGCTACGATTGACAAATCTTGCATAGTAATATTATTGCAACCATTAATAAAAACGTGGACTGCTTGGCTGTCACGCGATCTCAAGCCGCTAATTACAACATCATTACAACTTTGGAGCGAAAAAGACTGCAACAAAAAAAAGACCAATAACTTTATTAGTTCATGTTTGAATAATTTGACAAACTACTTCAATACGTGGGCTTGAAATTAATTGGCAATAAGGAAATAAAAGCCAAAATAAAAGGTAGGAATCAAACGTGGACAGAAAGAAAATAAAGAAGACAAAGCGAAAGAGGTCACAATATATTAATCGAAGATTAACCAAACACATCAATTTTGGTTTCATTTGAAAAAGTTAGAACTCTTCATTCGCACTCAAGTGATGGAAGATCAAAGGTAAAAAAATGTCCAAATATTTCGAATAATTTATCTAAGAAGAAAAGAGGCTCATATATGTATATGTATTATAGTAAAAAATAAAACATATTCCAAACATGTAATTTCTAGCTTCAAGAGATTCATATATTTTCTATGAAAGGAAATTATTCACGTATCACAAAATATTGTAACATTGAGAAATATAACATAAATTAATATATGTAAATGTCGAATTTACCCTTGCTCCAAAGGGGCAATTGTTTTTATTTGCCCTTCTTCTACAGTCCCAATAACTTGACCCCCTAGCATCAATAGTGCCACCAACGACTGTTAACCTACTAACGTAATTGAATGCAATCCAAGCTTGATGGGAGAGAAAAGATTTATAACTCTTTGGAGCTACAATAACTCCTGATATTTTGAGCTGCATATTGTTTTTACATTCTCCATTAAATGATATTGAATTCACCATGAATGTTCCCCGAGGAACGAACACCGTTGATTCCTCACTCGAATTGCAGGCAGAGGTCCACGCCTTGACGAAGGCTGATGAAGAGTCCGTCTCGCCATCGGCCTTCGCCCCGAAATCGACCACATTATAAAATGCAGCATTGCATGTCTGTAATGTTGCAATCAACACTACAAAAAATGTATGAGAAAATGCGGCTGGGTTACACATGATTAGGGTTTTTTGAGGTAAAGAAAATTTTTAGGTTTGATTTATAAAATTGAGCGGCGCTGCTTAGTTTATATAGGAAGGAGTTTAGTGTATTTGTTAATGGCGGCTAGTCAACGTTAATATTCTGTTTTAAATTGCAGTAACGAGAAATTGGGTAAGTTTGTTATAAAAAAAATCTTGATCTGTTATAAAGTAGAATAGTTTAAAAAAGTTGGATTTATATGCATAGTCAATCTTGATAGAATATATGCTGTTATAATTAGAGCAGTCAAAAATCTTTGGATCATACGGAACGAAAGTTTATGATCACATTTATTTATACATAATTTTTGTACCTCATGCTATTTTGCAGATCTAGTGCTTGCGTTGATATTGTTATAGTTCATTATAGAATTGTAATGGTAATTTTAATTTAAGTAACTAAATAAATGTTTATTTTCTGTAAAAATTGGATCGAAAGATCGTCTTTTGTGTTTTTTAAGAAGAATTGGATAGAAACATACTATTTACGGTTCTTTTTTCTTTTAATCAATAACTAGTAACTAGACTCGATGATAAAATAATTTTATATTTTCATCTATATAAAATAGTTGAAAATAGCAATTTTTTTGATAAATAATATTTTATTTCACCATAGTGAGCAAGAGAAAAATACAAATATCCTGCAAACGATAAACAACTAAATAACAAATCATACCATTATAACTTTGAAAAAACTTATTTTTCTCTCAACGTTTCCACCTCACTCTCTCTCTAGAGTTTCTCAAAGACTTACTTATATTTAAAAATATTTTTATATCTTATTTAGAAGTTGTTATGTTGTTTGCCTTAATTATAAATCAAACTTAATAAATTAATTATATTTCATGTATCAAAACTATAATTATGTCGATGAGGCCTAGCTCTAGTGGGTGGCTGAGGTACCTTAAGTCTCTCCTTAGTGAGAGGTCTTAGGTTCAATCCTGTCAGAGTAAGGTGTAGTATATTCCCACCATATTTGTGTTGGAATAAATAAATAAACTTGATTTTGTAAGAGGATATTTTGTTGTAGAACTATCTAGAATTAAAGAAGTAATAGAATATAGAAAAAAATAGGAGAAAAATCTAGAAAGGGGAAAGAATATGATAGGAATTAGTGGAAGGTTCTAGTAATTAAAATTAGACCACAAATTCATGTGGGTGATATAGCATCAACCGACCTTGTATGCTATATATATTGGTTTTGTATGAGTAAATAAGTAAGCAAGGATTTAGTGGAAAGGAGTTGGCCAATTACAAAAGCTCTCTCTCTCAAAACTCATGTCCACACACACTGTGCACAATTTTCATTTCCTCCAACAATTAATTAAATTCTCCCACTTATATATATATATATTTCCAACAAAGTGGTATCCGAGCCATAAAATCCTACCTGTGGGATGGTAAATTTATCGTTGTTTCAAGTCCCCATGCTCAATAAGAGCAATTTTGACAATTGAAGTATCAAGATGAAGGCGCTATTGGAAGCCCACGACGTCTGGGAGATAGTGGAGAGTGGCTACGAGGAGTCACAAGAGGAGGCCGCACTATCCCAACAACAAAGGGATAGATTGCGAGATGCGAGAAAGAGAGACAAGAAAGCTCTCTATCTCATTTATCAAGCGCTAGGGGACGACGATTTCGAGAAGATCTCGAGTGCGAGCACCGCCAAAGAAGCGTGGGAGAAGCTCCAGATCTCGTGCAAAGGAGCGGAGCAAGTAAAGAAGGTACGTCTCCAAACTCTAAGAGGAGAATTTGAGTCTTTACATATGAAAGAGTCCAAATCAGTCTCGGATTATTTTTCAAGAGTTTTGGCGGTTACTAATCAAATGAAGAGAAATGGTGAAAAATTGGAGGATGTTAGAATCATGGAGAAAATATTGCGTTCGCTAACTCCAAATTTTGAGCATATTGTTGTGACAATAGAAGAAACCAAAGATTTAGAGAAGATGACTATCGATCTCTTGTTGTGTAGGAACCGGTTTTTGATAACCAATCCGTTCTTTACCCATGGATCAATTATGGATATCTAACAAACACATACAAAATCCATACCTAGCATGCTCCTATGAATTTAATTACAATCATAGGATGTTCATTCGATATACCTGCAAATTTGATGCACAACGACTCCAGAGTTGATCTTCTGAACTGTTCCTGGCTAGAATACGACGATGGATGGGATCGACCTCGTACTCTCTTTCTCACAGTGGGGGGCGGCGCCAGTTCTCTCTCTCTCTAGGGTTTTATTGCTTAGAATGCAAGTAAGTAATGAGTCTTATGAGCCTTGTATTTATAGATAAATAACTGCTCACATTCATTGAACCTAGACAGCCCTTCACGGGCCGTAGGAGACAGGCGCCTAGCCCACTAGAAACACAGGCCATTGGGCCAGTTCAGGGATCTACTAGCTTAAATAAGATTGTCCCGATAATATCTGATTTAATCCATTCAGCCCAGAAATATAAATCAGATATAAATATTAATTCATTCCACTAAAGAATTAATACTGACTTACCCTCTTATTTAATTAATTGAGTCAGGGCTAGTATTAGACTTAATTAATCTCCGTGTTTAAGATTCTCAAATATCCATTAATTAATTAAATACTTCTGACAGTAAATTAATTAATCAATTAATTATTCACTAATAAATAATTATCTCGAGTGCTACCACTTAAACTTATTATCGTATCGGAACTAATTCCACCTGCAGGGTTTAATACGATAAACTTATTAAGTTCCTCGAGAGGATATCATCATCCCATTATTCATAGGACACGGATCCTTATTGCAGCTCTATCAATATCAAATAAGAACTGCTACCGCCCAAAATACGAAATTTTGAACCACAATTAAGTTCTCATTTATAATAGATCAAAGCAATAGTCAGACACTTATTCATACTGATAAGCCCAATTAAGGTTAAGACTATTTAAGTCACCGAGATCTTTAATTCTCAATAATTCAGAACAGAGAATTAATCTCACTGTGATCCTTTCAATACGATTAACGTACTAGCATAAATAAATAGTCAAGATAAACTATTTAATACTATTATGCTACAATCTAAACCAACAACTCGTCCAAGTTATCTCGATTGTGAATATTAGTTTATATCTCATAAAATGCCGATTATATAATCTTCTGTGATCTACAACACACTATATAATCTAAAATATTGAGATAATTGGACAAATAATAATTATGCAATAATAAACATTTCAGATAGGAGAATTATAGTGAAATAAATATCAATTGTATATAAACAAAAGTCTTGCTTTCGTATACAACCCTTCATGTTGGGATCGTTACAAGCATATGAGGAGAAGTAGAAGAAGAAACAAGAAATTGTTGAGCAACTTTTAAAGTTGCAAGTGAGTCCAAAAGAGAAAGAAGAAAGTTCGAGCAATGAAGGTGGCCAACAAGGAAGAGGTCGTGGACAACGACAAGATCGAGGTCGTGGTCGTGGATACGGACGTGGACGTGGACGAGGATATTTTACAATTAATGAAGAAAGAAAGGAGTTCTCAAGTAGCGGACGAGGGAGGAGCAACCCACAGTCGAGGTACAATAAATCTTCAATAAAGTATTATAATTGTCATAGATTTGGGCACTATGCTTCCGAGTGCAGAGATACAAAATCAAAGGTTGAAGAGAAGGCTAATTATGCCGAGAATACGAGTGAAGGAAATTGGAGTGTACTTCTAGCATACAAAGGAGAAGCTGGAAGTCAAGATAACACGTGGTACCTCGACACAGGCGCAAGCAACCACATGTGCGGAAAAAGAAGTATGTTCGTGGAGCTCGATGAGTTGGTAAGTGGTAATGTCTCCTTTGGTGATGAATCTAGAATTCCCGTAAAAGGAAAAGGGAAGATTTTAATTCGATTGAAGAATGGAGCTCATGATTTTATTTCTAACGTCTACTACGTGCCCAATATGAAAAATAATATATTAAGTTTGAGACAACTCTTAGAGAAAGGTTATGATATTCATATGAAAGATTATAGCCTTTCAATAAGAGATGGCAAAAATAATCTAATTGCCAAGGTGCCAATGTCCAAAAATAGAATGATTTTATTGAATATTCAAAATGATGTGGTTAAATGCCTTCAAGCCTGCTATAAAGATAAATCCTGGTTATGGCACCTCCATTTTGGGCACTTGAATTTTGGTGGTTTAAAATTATTATCAAGAAAAGAAATGGTGAGAGGACTACCACCCATCAAGCATCGCAATCAACTCTGTAAAGGCTGTTTACTCGGGAAGCACTTCAGAAAGCCGTTCCCAAAGGAGTCACGTTCAAGAGCTCAGAGGCCATTGGAGTTAATCCATGCTGACGTGTGCGGGCCAATCAAGCCAAGCTCCCTCGGTAAAAATAATTATTTTCTACTTTTTATTGACGATTTTTCTAGAAAAACGTGGGTATACTTCTTGAAGCAGAAATCAGAAGCATTTGGAGCTTTCAAGAAATTCAAGGCTGCCGTCGAGAAAGAGAGTGGACTAGAAATTAAAGCTTTAAGGACTGATCGAGGAGGAGAGTTCACATCCGAGGAGTTTCTAGAATTTTGCAAAGCAAGCGGAACTAACAGTTCCGAGGTCCCCCCAACAAAATGGAGTGGCAGAAAGAAAGAACAGAACCATCGTCGAGATGGCGAGAAGCATGTTGAAGACAAAGAATTTGTCCAAAGAGTTTTGGGTAGAAGCAGTGGCGTGCGCCGTGTACCTGTCAAATCGGTGTCCAACGAGGAGCGTGTGGGGAAAGACTCCTCAAGAAGCTTGGAGTGGAAAAAAGCCGTGGATAGCCCACTTGAGAGTGTTCGGGAGCAAAGCATATGCACATGTACTAGATCACACAAGGAGCAAGCTCGACGATAAAAGCAAGCCGTTCATCTTCATCGGGTACGACTCTAACTCTAAAGGCTACAAGCTTTATGATCCAACTACAAAGAAAACTGTGATAAGTCGAGATATGGAGTTCGATGAAGAAGGAGTATGGGATTTCGGCTGCAACAACGACAGTGACTTCACATTCGTTCCTCAATTTGAAGATCAAGAGATGATCGAGCAAGTGGAAGAAACTCAACAAGAACCGGCGACTCCACCTACTTCACCGTTGCAAGTTGTTCAAGAGTCACCACCCTCTTTCTTAAATGAAAGAGAAGCGCCACGCACAAGGACCTTAAATGAGATCTACGATGAGACTGAAAGGTTAGAAGATCTCATGCTATTTTGTTTTTCTGCTTATGAGCCATTAACTTCTGAGAAAGATACGCCAAAAGTAAAATGGAGAAGTTTACGAGATGCAGAATTGAAGGCTAACAAGAAGATCCGTGAGTGGGTGAAGAAAACAAAGACCCAACCTAGTGAAAACATTGTATGCCGCAAAGTGAATCCATATAGCCAGAGAAGAGATTATATGGATAAGAAGAAAGCTGCTGCATCCGGAAGAAATTCAATATTCCAAAGTCAAATAAGGCGCATACACTCGCTTCCACTGCGTCAGAGGATATATCACAAAGAAGGAACGGATGGAGTACGAAAAATTACAAGATCAGATTGCCGACAATTTTATGAAGCCGCTCAAGAATGAAGAATATATCAAGTTGAAGAATTTGCTCGGAGAAACAAAAAATCAAGTTTAAGTGGGGGGGGGGGGGGTGGGGGTGTTGGAATAAATAAATAAACTTGATTTTGTAAGAGGATATTTTGTAGTAGAACTATCTAGAATTAAAGAAGTAATAGAATATAGAAGAAAATAGGAGAAAAATCTAGAATGGGGAAAGAATATGATAAAAATAGTGGAAGGTTCTAGTAATTAAAATTAGACTACAAATTCATGTGGGTGATATAGCATCAACCGACCTTGTATGCTATATATATTGGTTTTGTATGAGTAAATAAGTAAGCAAGGATTTAGTGGAAATGAGTTGGCCAATTACAAAAGCTCTCCCTCTCAAAACTCACGTCCACACACACTATGCACAATTTAAATTTCCTCCAACAATTAATTAAATTCTCCCACTTATATATATATATATATATTTCCAACAATTTGATGGTGTCATGGTCCCGCCTGCATGCGAAGTAGTAGTCATACCCTTGATAATATACATATATACCTCCTTATAATTCCCTAACAATACACCAGATAATCATTCATTATATATTTTTCAAATCTAAATTTATTTAAATTATTCTACATCTCAATTAAAATAGTGATTTTATTGTATATACTCGTCGCAACCTGTTGGGTAATAGTACACGATAAAAATCTGATCAATACAATGTTAATATTCATTAAAAATAGTAAAAATTGTTTTTTATGTCTATTTGAATCGTCTCGTTGATTTGAATCGTCTCGTTGGTTTATGATAAATTGATCTCTAATCTTAGCCAAATGTCGAGAAAGATGTATTCATTTTCATTATGAATTTTTTAAATCTAAATTTGCTTAAAATTATTCTACATCTCGATTAAAATTGTGACTTTATTGTATATACTTGTCACAAACCTATTGGGTAATAGTACTCGATAAAAATCTGATCACTACAAAGTTAATATTAACTAAAATTAGTAAAAATTGTTCTTTTAATGTATATTTGAATCGTCTCATTGGTTTGAATCGTCTCGTTGGTTTATGGAAAATTGATATATCTAATCTTAGCCATAGGCCGAGAAAGATATATTTACATTTTCAAGATGTTTTTCTTTCTTTTTTTATTTCAGCCATATATTCATACATTAGATTCAATGTGATATGAATAATATTTTCTAGCAGGCACTAATCAAAGATTTTAGAAAAATATGATTGTAAGATAAAGAAAATTCCATGTATATATGTTGATTAAATATATTTATTTAATTTTCCTAGATATTTTCTATTACAAAATTTTGATTGGCCTCTTAAATGCTGCTAATTTGCTTTTTTTGTTGCTTTAAATTTAATTATTCGCACTACTTGTAGATTAACTTACAAAATAATTTTATTTTTCACAATTAATAAATATATAATTAAAAATGAAAATAAGTTTTGTAATTTTTATTTAGAAAATGAGAATATATATCTATTAGGAATTGAGCTATAGTATATAATATTAATATTATGTATTAATAATAGACAAAGCTTTAAAAAAGTGTGAAGAATAGAGATAAAGATAGTTGATGGTCCCAGTAACGAGTATTTGGTGTAGGGGGGAGGGGGAATACACCAGTAGCAATTTTTCGTTTTGCTAAAAGTCTTTTCACTGAGTTATACTGCTCAGGTCAGTTGGCTTAACAACTAGAAAGTCAGTTGGAGCAACTCAACAACTGAGTTGCTCAGTTGGAGCTGATCACACAGTTGGCAGAACAGCTGGCTCCTATGCCTGAAGGTCTGCTGTATGTACCGACTGAGGTTTTAAAACAGTTTTGCATTGCAGAAGATAGTGGAGTTTAGACTCGTTACAAAAACTGAAACCTTTGTGAAAATGGGGAAGGTCAAGTTCCTAAATTCGTGCAATTTGTAAATATGCAGTTTGTATGCAATATGCTGGGTCAGTTGGTTTTGTAAACTGAAAGTAAAATACTGAATGTAAATGCAGAAGGTTAAGTACACAATATTTTAACGTGGTTCAGAGATTGACCTCCTACGTCCACGACTTCCTTTACGGGGAAGTAATCCGCTACATAAGCTTAAGCGTGCTTACCAAACGCTTAACTTGGATTACGGGTTCAAAGCAAACCTAACCAGTTCGATTACGGGTTCAAACAAGACCTTACAACACTTTTTCGGGAAAACCTGATCTTAGATTTTGGATTTTAAGAGACCTAGTCTTGGATTCCGGGTTCCAAGGGACCTGATCTTGGATTGCGGGTTCCAAGGGACCCAGTGACTTTAATTCCGGGTTTAAAGTTAGACCTAAGGGTTGGGATTGGAGGGATTTCCAACTGGGACGCCTTCAACACTGAGGGTAGTGGAGGCTTCAACCTAAGGCGTCAGACTCGATCTTCTGGGAGAGAGTCCAGTCAGACACAATACAAGCAAGAACCTATTCTCTAGACTCGATCAAGAAAGGGAATTTCTGAGAGGTTAGATGGAAGAATAGGAAGAGGGATGAACACTCTACTTCGACTGGACTTTGGGTGAGGTCTTCTTGCTTGGAGAGAGAGGTGATAAGCTACTGCGGCTTCACTCTTCATTTTGTCTCTCTTTTTCTGTTCTTGTGTTTGTTTCGAGCTTTAGTGTAGACACTTCTATTTATAGAGGGAGATCTAACTAGCCGTTGGAAACAGCCGTTTGACCTTTGCCAAATGTATGGCACTCTACCTGCTTTTCTGGAAACTTTCCTAAAATGAAAACTGCGAGCGTTACTTTTTGCACGTCGCTGTTGTCGACCCATTTATGGTAAGTGAAATTATCCCAAGCATCTCTCCTTCTCTAACTCCTCAGCATGATTGGTGATATGCTCAAATACAATCTTTCCAAAGTTAAACTTCTAGAACTGACCAATCTTAAACAGAATGGTTGCTAGATGCTTCCCCACAGTAGATGTATGGCCAGAGGGAAGCCAATTGAACACAACAATCTTGTGCAACACAACAAACTTCATTGTGAGATGAATCCCACTGATGCTATCACTGTTGGTAGGCCAACGACGATAAAATCCACCAGTCAATCCCTTAGCCACCTCATCAATAGAAACCAACTCATCCTCATCATCATAATCATCACGATTGACAAAAGCATTGATAATTCCAGGAGAAAAATCAATGTAATGATCCCACACATAGGTTTTGAAACACTTACTCGAAGTTAGATTCTTGATGCTCATGGAGAGATTGCAGTAGAACTCCAAGACAATCGATGGTATGAGCCTTCGAACAGGAAGGATGGTCTGATCCCACTTCGCAT
This sequence comes from Schizonepeta tenuifolia, assembly GCA_029490685.1. Lineage (NCBI taxonomy): Eukaryota > Viridiplantae > Streptophyta > Magnoliopsida > Lamiales > Lamiaceae > Schizonepeta > Schizonepeta tenuifolia. Next base: position 26,540,393 of record CM055959.1, read on the forward strand.
CTTTCAATAGCTTCAACAGCCCAGTAGCTTCATAAACTTTTCCACCACAAACTTCTTTTGCAGCACTGTTCTCCATCTTTCTTGGTGCTCATCAGATTTGAACTTCAGGGCATCCTAAATGATAGGATGACGAACTCGTGGTGCCCTTGAAGCAATCCCTGCAAACTTAGGAGAGTGATCACTAAATTACTAGCAATATAAACCACAACTCTAACAGGCTATTGTAGCATTAGCAATCGGATATCGTATCCACAAGGACCATTTGACCGAACTTATAGGGGAAATGAAATTCGTACGCTTTCTTACTATTCAAACTCTAGATTCATCATAATTTTGGTTGTTTCAAATACTCAAATATAAAGTTGAAGCAAACAAGACAATCACAAACAATTAAGTAAATAAGAATTGATCAAAGATACAATATGAGATAAATGTTGGTTCTAGGGATTTGATTAGATTCTAGATGACATGACAATAACTTCCTAATTCACATAACCATATTTAATCATCTTGATGAGAAGCATTCACAAGATTAATCACTATTCTCTTTCGATAGATAGCAAAAGTGGATCAAATTATCGACTCTCTCGGCTAAGACTCAAGACAACAATTCGACATCAAAAGACATAAAGAATTAAAGCTCTCGTGCATGCATTCATCACTTGCTAAGTCTCAAAACCATGCATATTGTGACAATTTGATTTCCATGAATGCAAAAACCTATTAAGAATTTCCACAAACATTTGGCATGCAAGAAAGATGAACAATAATTCCTACATGAAATCAAGATCCAAATCCATAATTAAATAGATGAAAGCAACTAGAATTAGAAAGCTACGATCAAAGCTACCATTGAATCATCTCAAATCCCCACAACCAACAAAAGAAAATTTAGCTAGGCATCAATGATGAAATGACACAAGAAATGATAAATGAATGCATTAATAGAGATACTAAGAACCCAAATGGAGAAATCTTCAAATAAATCTTCAAACAATCCAAATCCAACCTTCTAATATGATTACAATGATTAAAAGATAATTTAAACCCTAAAAGGAAACTTTGGGAAGAGAGTTCTAAGCTATGGAGAGAGTTATCACGTTTTGGGGTTGGTTTCCCCTTTAAATAGGGTATAAGAAGTGCTAAAGGTATTAAAAATGTAAAAACCACCAAACCGGCAGTCCAGGCATCCCAAATCGGCGGTCCAGCCGCCAAATTGGTGGTCTGGGCCTAGGGCGCTGGGTAGACCACCGATTTAGATTAAAGAATGCCTTCCAATACAGAAACTTTTGGCGGTCTGACCAGCGGTTCAAGGCTGAACCGCCGATTTGGTAGGTCTGACTGTTGGTTCTTCCTCTCTGAAGGCCAGTTTGGATTTTTATTCCTTTTCGTCCGATTATTCACTTCTTCGTCCCGATTCTTCGATTCCATTCTTCTTCGAACCTTTTATTCCAGCTTAAAGAACCTTGATTTATCTACACAAATGCACAAACTCCACCAAACATAATAGAAATCCAAAATAACGAAATCCATGCAAAACACGTCACAATTAAAGGCTAAAGCTTGACAAAAAGTGAAGATAAACAAACTTAGTTACTAATAAAATGAGTGTTTATCACTCTCCCAAACTTAGGTATTGTTCGTCCCCGAACAATAGATCAAACATAGAACATAAACACGAATGGAGTAGCAACTTTAGATCCTTAATGCCTTAGATTTCATGAACCATTTGAAAGCTAAAACCGAGCATAACTTTCACAATTCCACACAAATTAAGAGCATGTCAACCTCAACAATTCAACAATTGAAACTCTCAAGAAAGTGTATCTCTCAACCCTCAAGTATATGGTTAAGCTCTGATCGAACTCATACAATGCAATCCACTTACCATAGGCTTAAAATCGTCTAAAATCTCCATTGCAAAACAATTGTGCAAGAACAAGGATCACAAAGGGCTTTTTTTTGGGTTGTAACGTAGGCACATTGGTTTAGGAAGGAAAATTTGGCTAAGTGACTATTCAACGCATGCACCAACCTTATATCTTCATCAAACAAGCACAAACATCAATTTGTCTTCCCTCTACACCAATCACTACTCATTTGAAGCTCACACATGCACATAATACAAACAAGTGCACCAATTTATTCCCTTATGCTCTCATTTCCTTCTTTTGATTTCAAGCAAAAGTTCTCAACACATTTCAACAATTGATAACTCTTTGACTTTCACTCTTTTTTTTTCTTTTTCATTTCTTTGATAGAGCTTATGGGAATTTACAAAATTTCAAAGCAACGAGCCCCACAAATTAACTACCTAATTTCATCATCATTTCATTCATTTTTTCCTTTATTCTTTAACCCACCATGGGATACCCTTACACAACCAACACCCTATTTTCTCCAGTTTGACAAAAAGGCTTTTAAAGCTCAAAAGGGCTTACAATGGATAATTCAAAGCCCAAGATAGTGTTTGGATTTTGAGGTAGCTAACAAACATGGCCTAAAATCATTTCCAAATCCTTGCACAAACAAACATTTTTTGAAATAGCAACCAAAGCAAGTTTTAGAAGTGGAAATGTATGCATGATCAAACTCTCAAGAATGAAACAATATATGTAGCAATTTTCAGCTCAAAACCTCACGGGTTCCATTCAAAAGTCAAAAAGTCGAGATCAACACACCATCAATTCATGCAAAACCGATCAAGAAGTACTCAATTCCAACCAATTTTCACAAAACACAACATTATCATCATTGGCATTTCTCTAAAGTCGCCATGAGCCATAAACACCATAAACATAGCAACTAAACTTTAAAATTTTATCAAAAATTTCAAAAACAACAAACTAAACTAACAACCAACTAAACACCAAGACAACAAACTACTAAAGGCAAATAAACCCGACACACACATATGTACAAATGTATTTGTATCCATCTCCCCCTCCCCCAAACTTATTCATAACCAAAGGTAAACAAATAAGTTTGGAGGGAAGAAAAGAATACAAATACGACCATACCTCAAAACATCATTGAGGAGAAGGAGGATGCGGGGGCCATACTTGGCCTTGATCGAGTTGGTGAGCTTGAAAGCAGCGTACGAGCTCCAACATTTCTTGTTGGTTGACTTGGCTAGCGTCACTCCGAGCATACATATCTTGATGGAATTGATCTTGACGCGCGTACAAGTCTTGTTGGAAGGTATCTTGCCGGTCAAACCAAGCTTGTTGGAAACTTTCTTGTCGAGCATATAAATCTTGTTGGCAACTTATCATACCTTTGGTACATCTCGACTTGAAAGATTTGTTGATTTCCCATTTGTTGTTGTTGGAACTTGACAATTTTTTGTTGGCGGAGACGGATTGTTTGGATTTCATTTCGCATCACCGTAAATTTATTGTCCCACTGAGTGCAATAGTTGTCGATGTGCTCCACTCTCGCCCCCATACCTTCAAACTCGCCACCATAAAAATCTGAGGCCCCCCATAAAAGCTTGAAGACCCCGATGGTCCGCCATAGAAGCTTGAGGACCCCGATGGTCCTCCAAGTTGATGTTGTCACCCAAATGTTTGTTGCCTCCGGCCAAAAGTTTGGCATCATTTACCACCTCTTGCTTGGCCTTCCTCTCTCTCTTCTTCTTGCTCATCTCCTCCCTCTCGGTCTTCACTATCTTGACCTCCCTCCCCATCTTCTCCTTCTTCCTCATCGCCATTATCCATCTCAATTCTAGAATTCCCGGCTTGTGCTATTGCCGCATCATGAAATGGTGTATCTATTTTCCAATTTTGCTTGTCGGTTAACTTAGTCACCATAGTAAGGTCGGTGTTGGGCAAAGAAAACACTTCTACTACCACCTTTTCCCCTTTTTAACCCTCTCCTCCGTGTGTTGCCGAAAATAATAAGGCCAAGACGCTGCGGCAAGCACCCGCATGTTCTTCCACGTCACCACATCTATGGCGAGGGAATCCGAAAGCTTTGACCATCTAGGAAATCATTGGAAAGAACCATGGCAATAAGAGTGATAAGGCCACCACAACAAAGAACTCATTTCTTTTGATTCTTTTGCATAAGAAATTGACGGAAAAGAAATCGAGCTAGGTTGAGTCGGGTGGAAGTGAGCATGGCCCAAGTAACAAGAAGCTCGGAGCTCCTACACGAGCTATTCTCTCCCCTTTGAAAGATAGTGTGAGCCAAAATGCGTTGAACCACTCTAAAGATGGGATTGCGGAGGAGCGTGGCCTTGGAGCTCCCGAACTCATCCTTGCATATGTCATTGCTTGCCACATTTTCTTCGGGTTGAAATCTTTCGGCTTTTGACATATTCCTCACTCCGGATATTGAAGATCTCGTTGATTTATGTCATTTTCATGGTGTCATTGCCCAATTGGAAGAAGGCCGTATGAGGGAGCTTAGAGGTATGTATCGGAATGTGCAACGTGGTGAGCAACTCCAAGGTAGCTCACGGGCACGTGGGCCACATGTCGGTCAAGATAGAGCCCCATCCTATCCGATCAAAGAGCTCTTTGACGTTCTCCCATAATCCGAGAGCCTTCAAGGTTTGTTGATCTGGGTATTTACATGACTTCTTTTGGCAAGCTTGACGAATAAGGCCATGTGATCGGCCCTATGTAACTCCACCGCAAACACCAAATAGGGATACGGGCCGTCAAACCGTTGGTCGAGTTTAGAATTAGCATCTTGAGGTAAACTCCTTAGGTACTCGGCTCGACGCCTCCCTTGACAGGAGGAGGATTCTAGAGGTGGTTGCTCTTCTTGTGGCGGAACCTCAATACGTGGACGCTTATCCTTGCCATAGTACCTACCCTACACAACACAAGATGAGTCTCCAATCTCCAAATCAAAACCAATATAATCTCTATGCACTAAACACATTAGAACAAGTCTCCAACATCCACACTTGCATAATCGAGAAACAATAGCCACATCAACTACAATTCTAATAATCAACAATGTAGCACAAAAACAATACCACCAATCCTCAAAACTACAGAATCATGTTTTTGCAACACTTAAATTGAATACTTCATGCTAATAAATTACCTAAGAGTTCCACAAATTCAAGAAAATATATAAACTCCTTAAGCAATCAAATAACAAGCATAAAACAACAATAACCCACTATGTAGCATGATTAATTGCACAATTAAACCTAAACCCCCAACAATTTCAAAATTCTTGCCCTAGAAAAATTACCCAAGAATAAAAAACGAAATTAACAAAATTAACTACACAAATAAAAATCTAAGGCAAGAAAAATGAAAAAAATAAAGAAGGAATTACCTTAAATTCGAAGGAAAATAAGCAAAAACAAGCAATAATTCCAAAACTTGGGTTGAGAGGATTTGATGGATGAAAACTCAAAATTCTTTGATGGAAAGGTAGCTTAGATGATGGGTAGGAGTTGTATGTAAGGATTTTGCAAGATATGAAGAATTGAAAGAGAAATTTGAGAAAGAAAAGAAAGTATTTTCGTGTGTTTTGGAAGAGGGAAGAAAAGTATGAGAGAGAGAGAGAAAGAAAAGAAATAAAGAAAAAGGGAAGAAAGGAGAAACTGACGGTTTGAAAGCCCGAATCGGTGGTCCCAAGGCCCGAATCGGTGGTCTAGGCATGGAGCGCCGGTTCGGCTGCCAATCGGCATTAAAATAGGAGTCTGACTTTAGAAACTTCCGGCGGTTTACACGCCGAAATTGGCGGTCCAACACCCAAATTGGTGCCGGTTTGGCCGCCGATTAGTATTTAAACGGGACCCGGAATACAGAATTTCCGATTTGGCGGGTCTAAGCGCCGGGTTTGGCCACCGGTTAGAATTTCAACGGTTTTTTTTTTACTAAGAAGAAAAACGAAATGAAAAACAAACTACAAGAATAAACAACCATATTTACCAACACAAGCACAACCAACGAAGAAAAAAAACATTATTTAAAACATAAAGAGAAGAAACGAAAACAAAAACAAGTAAAAGTGTTGGGGTGCTTCCCAACAAGCTCTTTATTTAACATCTAAAGCTAGATGATACCTCACTTTTACGGGTCGATAAGGAGTGTGACCGTGACATTTCGGTCCGACTCACAATTGATGTAATGCTTGAGACGATGGCCATTCACCACAAAGGTTTCTCAATTGGACTTGCGAAGCTCATAAGTCCCTTTTCCATTGCACTTATACACAACATATGGACCCGTCCATCTTGAATTTAACTTGCACAGAAATAAATGAAGACGAGAGTTGTAAAGAAGTACCTTGACACGACCGTCGTCTAGCTGCGGCAAAATACAATTTGTATTTTCCTAGCCCACTTCCTAGGATCAGCTAGTCGGTAAGTAAGGGTCGATCCCACGAGGAATTGATGCAGTATTCTCTTGAAGTATCCTATCACAAAGTTAATTTGGTCTATTTCTACTATCGCCTTGGGCAAAGTGAAACAAAGTAAAAGCTGAAATAAAACAAATAAACAATCAATAATAAAAGGCAATCTGAATTTAGGTTCGATTCAATGTGAATAAGTGTAACTCGATCATAGGTGCAAAGATATTCGCTACGTATGTGTGTCAACGGTTATAGGCAAACCGCATCGTAGTCCTACTGTCACATTGTCACGCCTACAGCCACGACTTGCCCAGCTTCTGAGAATTTAGTGGAATCCCTAAATAATCCTCCTTACTTGCCCAACCCACCCCCCGAGGATCCTACAAAAGGGATATGGTATGGACAGGCAGCCTTGGGCACCAGACGAACCCGTTCTGGCCCTATGACATACGAGGATCCCGCTCTGACTTTTCACTAGCGTCAGCATACTTCGTTCGGCTCCGCCCAAGTTCAACCTGAGATTTGTAGCCTTCAAGGAGCGTGAGACAAACCTCTTCCGGTCCCTGTTGGTCTAAGCTACCTCCCTTTTAAGGAATCTGCCGCACTCTAATTGCCCACCGGCCGCATGAACTCTTGGCACAAACAGACTGCTTTGAAATCATTGCCTAACGCCTCGGGAACACACATATATATAGCTATCTTGCCCAATTAGACCTCACGAGTTATAAAATACTTAAATCACATATCCTCTACCTAAACCCAGATCTAAGGGTTTAGCAAGACATAAAGTAAACAACGATAATAAAAGAAATAGAAGAAAACATACTTGAATTAATGCTTAAACGATAGTCTGCCCAAACCGGGACTTAACAGAAAAGTAAAACGTATCTAAGTAAAGTAATATGAAATTATGTCTCAAAGTTATGTCCTTAAGACTGCATGCACGAACATATTTATAGAGTACAAGTATCATGGGCTTAAAACCCTAAAAACCCACCTAAAGGCCTTCGATTGACAGCTGACAGCTTCCCTCCTTGACCGATTAGGACTAGGAAATATTTGCTTCCTTATCGGTAAGATCTCTTCCTTATCCTTTTTCTTCGTAATCCGGGTAGGACTTGTCTTCTCGATTCCTTCACCTCCAAGGCACGAATTGCTTCTTTTTTGATCCTCCGAATAATGTCATGCCAGCTGTAACTCCTAGAACCTTAGCACTCTTCGTTCTTCTGCTTCTTCTTCGCCTTGCCCAGAGTTCTCCAGCCATCTTGACCTATCTGGAATGACTGTGCACGGTCTGGATTGGTCATGCCGACTGGTACGGAGCAACTTCTCTGTGTTTGGACTTCCGCCCTCGGTATCTCTAGCTGCGAGCAAAGCTCCTTGACCCTTGCATCGTATTGATGTGCTCACTTTCACGCGCAAATCCACTCCAAATGCCCAAGTTCCTGTCCTTCCCTGCCTACTACCAAATGTATCCTCCCAGATACTAAAACAGACGAAAAAGACACAAAACTAGACTCTATCTACACCTAAAAACACATGATGAGCATATAAAATATGGTCTCATAATACCCGCACACTTAAAATCATACTTGTCCTCAAGTATGGTGTATGAATCGCCACAAAGACTCAAAACAGAAAAGATTCAAAAGGCAAAGACTCAAGCAAAACAAAGACAAAGATTAGCTTGAACAAATCAACAGATCAGAATGAGCATAATCAATTCAAATGAGCACAAGCAAGTCGAAATAGTTAACACAATAATCAGTTAGGTAAAAAATGAACAATTAACTAGAAGTTGTTCCTCACCACACTCTCACTCTTGTGTATAGGCTTGTGTTTACGCTCAGGACATGTCATCTTGGCCACACCATAGGCTTGCATGCCTTCTAACTTCTCCACCCCTTAGACTAGATTAATCAGCACCTATCGTTAGGTCTTTATTAGGTTGTAATTGGGCTTAAGGCATAGGTTAGAAGTATTTGGATCTGGGCTTTGGTTATTCGGACTTAGGTTGGCCAAGTGGAGCGGCCAACCTCGTCTTCTCTCCTCCATCTCTTCTTTCTGGCCATAGCACAATACACCTTAGGGCTTTATTCTTTTCTAAATATATTTTTTCATTTTCTTTTTCTTTTCTTCTTTTTTTTTCATTTTTTTCTTTTTCTTCCATATTACTTTCTAGCCCTTTACTCTCTCTTGCCCATTTTAGGTTTTTTTTTCATGCCCTACTGCTCTCTTCCCCCCACTTTCATCTTTTAGCCCTCATGACCGGGTTGGATATATTATTTCAAGGCTAATAATTGTGAATCAAAGAAATTATTAAGCTCAAAAGGGCTAACAACGGGATTACAATAGGGCAGGCTTTTTAGGCTCATTTGGGCTAAAAGAAAGAAAATCGCCTAAATCCTCCAAGCACTTCTTATTCTATATCAATAGGGTCTCAAAACATAAAATAGGCAAGTTCTAGGTGGCGTTTGATTGACCATTTCAATACTCATAAGAAATAAAACTGTATAGCAAAGCATATAACAGTTAAGGCTCAAAATCTCTCAAGGGTTATGCTCAACTTGTTCTTTCGTCTTCCCTAACCACATACTATCATGCTCAACTGCCCTAACATGCTTGCATATATATATATATATATATATATATATATATATATATATATATATATATATTAAGCTCAAATAATCATGCTCAAACTAATCACATCAAACTAACATGCCAACCTAAACACAAACAAATGCTCCTCCCACCCACACTTGGCTTTTGGCCTAGTGTTGGAAAGAAGCACACAAAACAACTTTTAAAAACCTTTAAAAACAAAAGACAAACTTCGGCCCCCCATACCCACACATACTTTGCCTTAGGCAAAGTGAGTAGTAATGATGGGCAAACAAACACACACAGACTCAAAGCTAAACCTTTAAAAACTTTAAAACGAAACAAGGGAGGACAAATTAAGTAGCAGGTTAGTTTAGGATCATACCCTGTATTTGACTTTGCTCGATAATTCTTTGAAGGCAGTGAGGACTTCAGATTGAGTTGCTAATTAGCGAAAATGACTGTCTTCATGAGGTCAATGGTTTCCTCGAACGTGACTAAGCGATAAAGGATTCCAACTTGCTCTGCCTTCGGATATAATCACTCTCCCTTCTTCAGCTGCCGGGCTATGGTTATTAGAGTTCTTAAACGTTTCTTGTCCAGCTTCCTCTTGGCCAGAGCGATTCTTCATTCTGCCTCACTTAATGCTCGTTCATCTAGCCTGCACACTTAAAAAAAATACCTCCTCCCAAACAAAAACTACTATCCTATGGTTAAAAATAAAAATACGAAAATAAAAATAAAGAAAAACTTACCAGGTTGCCTCCTGGTCAGCGCCCCAATTTACGTCATGGGCATGATGTAGTGTTTTATATCATGCCTCTAGGCATTGCATGTAGACATTAGGATCATCCACGTTCCATTCCTCCTTTCTCCCATAGTAAGGCTTTAACCGTTGGCCATTCGCCTAAAACTTCTTAGTTGTCACTGGGCAATAAATCTCCACAGACCCGTTCGGAAATGGAGTTACCATTTCAAAAGGTCCTTCCCACTTAGTGCTTAGCTTCCCATTCATGAACTTGAAATGAGTCTGATACAACAACACCTCTTACCCTGGCTCGAACCGTTTTGCCTTGATAAGTTGATCATGAGCCTTCTTCATGCGAATCTTGTAAACTGCAGCATTATCATAGGCATCGATCCTATTTTTCTCCAACTCTTGCAATTAAAGCTTCCGATGCTTATCAATATCTCCCCAATCTTAGTTGAAGTTCTTGACTGCCCATAACGACTTATGCTCCAACTCAATAGGCAAATGGCACAGTTTTCCAAAGATCAATCTGTACGGAGACATGCCCAAAGGGGTCTTGAAAGCTGTGCGATATGCCCATAATGCATCACTCAAATGAGCACTCCAATCCTTTCCATTCGCAGTCACCGCCTTCCTCAGAATAGTCTCTATCGATAGTAGCATTGCAAAAGTGTGTTCCTTGATCACTTATAATGGCCTTGGACACTCCATAGCGGCAGAAAATTGTAGACTTGAGAAACGAAGCCACTACCCTTGAATCATTTGTGTGTGATGCCTTGGGTTCTGCCCATTTCGAAACATAGTCCACCGCTAAGATGATATACTAGTTCCCTTGGGAATTGAACAAAGGTCCCATGAAATCCATTTCCTGAATATCGAAAATCTCCACAGGCATGATTGGAGTCAAAGGCATCTTATCCCTCATAGTCGCATTGCCCTCCTTTTGACATTGTTCACAACTCCAGCACTATTCATAAGAATCCCTGTTGAGAGTTGGCCAATAAAACCCACACTCGAGTATCTTCCTAGCTGCCCTTCGATGCCCAAAGTGTCCACCACACTCCTTATTATAACAATGCCTCAATATACTCTTAGTCTCCCAATCACGCACACAACGCCGCAGAACTTGATCATTGCACTTCCTCCACAAGTATGGTTCATCCCAAATAAAGTGTTGACACTCCTTCTTGATCTTCATGCTTTGATAAGCATTGAAATCTTCAGGAAACTCCTCCATACTCATGTAATTCACGATGTCGGCATACCATGGCTCACCAAAGAATTGTGCCTCGGTCAAGTAGAGATGTTCATCGGGAAAAGACTCTGTTATAGGCACATCGTCCTCCTCCTGCATTATCCGGCTCAAGTGGTCCGCATCTAAGTTTTGTGCTCCTGCCTTATCCTTGATCTCCACATCAAACTCTTGCAAAAGCAAAATCCAACGTATCAACTGTGGCTTGGACTCCTTCTTGTTCATAAGGTATCGCAGTGCAGCATGATCAGTGTAAACAATTGTCTTGACTTCAAATAGATAAGATTGGAATTTTTCAAAGGCAAACACCACCGCCAACAGCTCCTTCTCCGTGGTTGTATAATTTACCTGAGCAGGGTTAAGGGTTTTCGAGGCATAGTAGATCACATGACTTTCCTTCCCTCTCTTCTGCCCAAGCACGACTCCTACTGCGTATCCACTTGCATCGCACATCACTTCAAAACGCATTCCCTAATCAGGGGGTTGTATAATAGGCGTTGTGACCAAATTGTTTTTCAAAGTATCAAATGCCCTTCGACAATCTTCATCAAAGTTCCAATCAACCTCATTCTGCAATAATCTCATCATGGGCTGTGAAATCATTGCAAAATCCTTCACAAACCTCTTGTAGTAACCTGCATGCCCAAGAAAACCTCGCAGTTGCTTCACATTGTTGGGATAAGGCAATTTGGCTATCACGTCGATCTTGGCCTTATCAACTTCAATTCCTCTTTCTGAAACCACATGCCCAAGCATGATCCCTTCTTGAACCATGAAGTGACACTTCTCATAATTCAGTACCAAGCTCTTGTCCACATATCTTTTTAGCACCAACTCCAAATGCCCTAGGCAAGCTGCGAAAGAACTCCCATAGACAGTGAAGTCGTCCATAAACACCTCAATGCAATGCTCTAAAAGATCAAAAAAATATGCTCAACATACACCTCTGGAATGTGCTTGGGGCATTGCATAGACCGAAAGGCATTCGGCGATACGCAAACGTCCCGAATGGGCAAGTGAAAGTAGTCTTATCCATGTCCTCTTGGGCAACCCAAATCTGCATGTAGCCTGAATATCCATCCAAGAAGCAAAAGAACTTATTCCCGGCCAATCTCTCCAACATCTCATCGATAAAAGGCAAAGGAAAATGATCATTCCTCGTTGCCTTGTTAGGCTTGCAATAGTCAATGCACATCTTCCATCCGGTTTGCAATCGAGTAGCCACCATCTCATTCCTTTCATTGGCAACCACCTGAATTCCTGATTTCTTGGGCACCATGTGCACTGGACTGACCCATTGGCTATTTGGAACTGGGTAGATAATGCCTAAGTCTAGAAGTTTAAGTATCTCCTTCATCACAACTTCTTTCATCGCTAGGTTCAACTTCCTTTGAGGATCTCGAACTGGCCTTGAATCATCCTCAAGCCTAATATGGTGTTGGCAAATGGTCAGACTAATACCTTTGATGTCGCCTAGAGTCCACCCAATTGCCTCTTTGTAACGTGCTAAGACTGCCCGGACTTGCTCCTTCTCTTCTTCACTTAGCCTTGAATTAATAATGACTGGTAATGTATGGTTCTCGCCCAAAAAAATGTACTTCAAATGATCTGGGAGAGGTTTTAACTCGAGCTTGGGTGCCTTGATCAGTGATGGTACCAACCTATTCTCTTGCCTTAGACTGGGTATAGAAAGCTGCGGTAGTCTTGGTTCTCCTTCCTCTTCAGACCTTAAGTAATTAAGAGCTTGAGCAACTTGAAACGAGTTATTTGGACTCTCCTCCATTCCGTCTTGAATAACTAAATCCAAGGTATCTCGAATTCCAATAAGAGGTACTGCCTCTTCCACCATTTGATCAATGTGATCAATCGACTCTACCATTTCTATGTCTGGTGGATGCTCCATTGCCTTGAAAATATTAAATGTGACTTTTTCTCCATCGAACTCACATGTTAATTGCCTAGTGTTGCAATCGATCCTGGTCTTGGCGTCTTCATAAATGGTCTTCTCAGCAACATAACCGATCCATTACCTCCCGTCTTGCCCATGCTGAGCACATAAAAATATGCTGGAAAGATCAACTCTTCTACTTTAACTAGGACATCTTCTAGAATGCCCTCAGGATGCACTTGTGACTTGTCCGCCAATTGGATAACCACCCTAGTGGTCGGAGTGGTCCCATAATATCTTCATCATACATAGACAAAGGCATGACGTTAATTGACGCTCCCAAATCCAGCATGGCTTTCTCAATCTTCATGACTCCAATTTGGCATGGGATAGTGAACATGCCGAGATCTCGACACTTCTTAGGCAAATTTCTCTTGATAATTGCCGACACATTCTCCCCCACGACAACTCTTGCTCCATCATAATTCTGCACCTTCATTGTGCAAAGATCCTTCAATAACTTCGTGCATTTGGGCATGCAGCGAAGTGCCACGAGAAGAGGTAGGTTTATCTCAACCTTCTTGAAAATGTTGATTATATCAGTCATCTCTTCGTCCATCTTAGTCCGCTTTACCCTGCCTGGAAAAGTTGCTCGAACAATGGGTGTAGGCTTAACATTTATAGGCTCGGGGAATACCTCTTCATCCCCATCATTCATCTCTTGATTGTCCTTTTCCTCCTCCTAGTCTTCTAACTCTTTTTCCTTGGGCAAAAGAGTTTCAGAATCCGGCATCTGAACTTTCTCGGGCAACACTTTCCCCCCTCTAAGCGTAACAGCATTTACTTGAGCCTTGTTCACCTCCACTTGGGCTGGGAGTTCACCTTGCTTCTTCTCTATCATGCCCAAGGCATTGGCAAGGTGTGCCAATTGGGCTATTCACCACCTCAATCAATGATGGCTTGTTCGGATCACGTGGTGGGTACTGCTGCTGCGGTTGTTGAGGTTTTTGCGCCTGTTGCCCAAACTGCTGATAGTTGTTGTTCCCATAGCTTAGATTCTCATTGTTCCTCCATCCAGGGTTATAAACTTGGGAATTCGGATCATATTGCCTTCCTTGACTGGTATTGAAACCTATAACATTCACATCCTCTTCTTCATAAAGTGTTGGGCATTGATCCGTTGGGTGTGTGACCGCTGTGCATATCACACATGCCCTCATCACTTTCTTGTTGTTACCAGCCATTAGAGTTATAAGAGACTCCATATGTGCGGCTAGCTTATCGATCTTCTCATCAGTTCGTGATGGGCTTCCTGTTGTCACCTTGGGCAATTCGCCGACCTCATCCATTCTAGATTCCTTCGTCATCTCTCCAATGTTTTAAAAACCTTTCTTGGAGGCTTATTCATGATTGTTCCTTGGCAAGCTGTATTCACCAAAGCTTTCTCTCCAATTCGAAGTTCCCCCACAAAGCACTAGACTAAATTGCACTCAGAAATCTGATGTTGTGGGCATTTTGCAAGCATAAATTTGAATCGGTTTCAATAATCATTGAACGTCTCATTAATGCCCATCTTGATGCTAGTAATCCTTTTCTTCATTGCCTGAATACGTGCAGCTGGGAAATTTTTCTCCAAGAACTTTTGCTGCATCTCTTGCCATGTTTTTACACTTCCCGCGGGCAAAGTGTAAAGCCACTCCCTTGCCCCGTCTTGTAGAGAGAACGGGAAAGCGATTAGCCTCACATACTCATCTAGGTTCCCCTCAGTAGGAACCGTTCTATAGGTCATCTCAAAATTTTGTAAGTGCCTTTGTGGGTCCTCCCCTTGATAATTGCTGAACTTGGGCAGGATTTGGATAAAATAGGATTTCAGCTCCCAGGGCTTCGTCGGCTCGGGCAAAGTGATGCCCGATGGCCTTAGGTTCAGTGTGCTAGGGAAAACTATCTCTCTCATAGTCTTTTCTGCGTCTCCAGCCATTGCTTCCTCTTGTTGACTTCTCTCTTCTTCTCTATTTGAGGAGTACTGCTCTTCTATTGGTGCACCGCCTAGCTTTTTCGAAGAGTTCTGCTCTTTCTCCAAAATCGCCAAATGTTGTGCCTCTTCTTCCGCCTCCTTCTTTGCCTCCGCCTTACGCCTCCACGATTGTGAACTCTCTGCAGGGTTAGGGTTAAGCATAAAAGAAAATCAAAAGAACAAGCACGAAAGAGAATACCACAAAATCAATTCCCTGGCAACGGCGCCAATTTTAATGCGACCGTCGTCTAGCCGCAGCACAATACAATTTATATTTTCCTTGTCCACTTCCTAGGATCAGCTAGTCGGTAAGTAAGGGCCGATCCCACGTGGAATTAATGCAGTATTCTCTTGAAGTATCCTGTCACAGTGTTAGTTTGGTCTATTTCTACTATCGCCTTGGGCAAAGTGAAACAAAGTAAAAGCTGAAATAAAACAACTAAACAATCAGTAATAAAAGACAATCTAGATCTAGGTTCGATTCAATGTGAATAAGTGTAACTCGATCATAGGTGCAAAGAAATTCGCTACGTATGTGTGTCAACAGTTATAGGCAAACCGCGTCGTAGTCCTACTGTCACGTTGTCACGCCTACAACCACGACTTGCCCAGCTCGTCCTTACTTCTGAGAATTGAGTGTAATCCCTAAACAATCCTCCTTACTTGCCGAACCCACCCCTGAGGATCCTACAAAAGGGGTGTAGTATGGACAGGCAGCCTTGGGCACTAGACGAACCCCTTCCGGACCTATGAGATACGAGGATCCCGCTCCGACTTTTCACCAGCGTCAGCGTACTTCGTTCGGCTTCGCCCAAGTTCAAACTAAGATTTGCCACCCTCAAGGAGCGTGAAGCAAACCTTTCCCGGTTCCTGTTGGTCTAGGCTACCTCTCTTTTAAGGAATCTGTCACACTCCAATTGCCCAACGGCCGCATGAACTCTTGGCACAAATAGACTGCTTTGAAATCATTGCCTAACGCCTTCGATTAACAGCTGGCATCTTCCCTCCTTGACCGATTAGGACTAGGAAAGATTTACTTCCTTATCGGTAAGATCTCTTCCTTATCCTTTTGCTTCCTAATCCGGGTAGGACTTGTCTTCTCGATTTCTTTACCTTTAAGGCACGAATTGCTTCCTTGTTGATCCTCCGGATAATGTCATGACAGTTGTAACTCCTAGAACCTTCGCACTCTTCGTTCTTCTCCTTCTTCTTCGCCTAGCCCAGAGTCCTCCTGCCATCTTGACATATCTGGAATGACTGTGCACGGTCTGGATTGGTCATGCTGACTGGTACGGAGCAGCTTCTCTGTGTTTGGACTTCCGCCCTCGGTATCTCTAGCTGCGAGCAAAGATCCTTGACCCCACCCTTGCATCGTATCGATGTGCTTACTTTCACGCTCAAATCTACTCCAAATGCCCAAGTTCCTGTCCTTCCCTACCTACTACCAAATGTGTCCTCCCAGACACTAAAACAGACATAAAAGACACAAAACTAGACTCTATCTACACCTAAAAACACATGATGAGCATATAAAATATGGTCTCATCATACCTCATCACCGGGAGCAAAATCTTTGGAACGAATGGCAAGATCATGGAACTTCTTTGCCCTTTCCTTGTAGATCCGAGAACTTTCAATAGCTTCATTTCTCCACTCATCAAGCTCAAGAAGCTTCTCAAGCCTTGTATATCCGGCTTCCTTAAACTCAAGATTAATCCGCGTTGTGGCCTAATATGCCTTATGCTCAAGCTCAATTGGTAACTGACACGACTTTCCAAAAACAAGTTGAAATGGAGACATACCAATGGGAGTCTTGTATGCGGTGCGATAGGCCCATAGTGCATTATCCAAATGATTTTTCCAATCCTTTCTATGCGCTACCGACTTCTCAAGGATTTGTTTTATCTCCCGATTTGCTAACTCCGCTTGGCCATTTTCTTGAGGATAACAAGGAGTGGCAATCTTGTGCTTCACCCCATATCGAGAAAGTAAACTCCCCAACCACTTGTTATTGAAGTGTGATTCCCCATCACTTATCAAAGCTCTTGGAGTCCCAAAATGAGTAAGGATATGCTTTCACAAGAACTTGAGGACCACCTTTGAATCATTCTTCACAGTAGAAATCGCCTCCACCCATCGAGATACATATTCCACCGCAAGTAAAATGTAAGTATAGCCCTGGGATTTGGAAAAGGGTCCCATGAAGTCAATTCTCCACACATCGAATAACTCGACTTCCACCATGATATTTTGCAGTATCTCGTCTCTGTTGGAGATGTTTTCCATTCGTTGGAACCTATCACAAGACTTGACGAAAGCAAAGCAATCCTTAAAGATGGAGGGCCAAAAGAAGCCACTATGGAAAACCTTTATAACGGTCCGATAAGCACCAAAATGACCTCCATTTAGAGAGCTATGGCATTTCTCCATGATTTTCACCCAATCAGTTTGCTTCACACATTTGCGGATGATGCCATCGCGCAACACCAATATAAGTTGGGGTCTTTCCAATAGTAAAACTTTACATCATGCAAGAACTTCTTCCTTTGATAACGAGTATGATCACCTAACAATTCACTAATGACTCAATAGTTAACATAATC
Organism: Schizonepeta tenuifolia; assembly: GCA_029490685.1. Classification (NCBI taxonomy): domain Eukaryota; kingdom Viridiplantae; phylum Streptophyta; class Magnoliopsida; order Lamiales; family Lamiaceae; genus Schizonepeta; species Schizonepeta tenuifolia. Next base: position 26,557,832 of record CM055959.1, read on the forward strand.
CGCAAACCAATGAGTGTAATCTACCAACTTCAACACTTGTTCATCGGGAAAGACATCATTAATATGTACCCGAGAGTCTTCTCCTTCGACCGGGTTATTAAGATGGGATAGGTGATCGGCAACAACATTTTCACACCCTTTTCTATCTCTAATCTCCATGTCGAACTCTTGGAGAAGAAGGATCCACCGGATGAGACGAAGCTTGGAATCTTTCTTCGCGAAGCAATATCTAATGGTGATGTGATCCGTATATACGATGGAATGAGAGCCCACTAGGTAAGGTCGGAACTTATCAAAGGCATACACGACTGCAAGAAGCTCTTTCTCGGTTGTTGTATAGTTCATTTGACCTAAATCCAGTGTTTTACTTGCATAGTATATAACCCGAAAAAGCTTGTCCCCCTTTGACCCAACACGGCTCCCACGGCCCAATCACTAGCATCGCACATCAAGACAAAGGGTTTGTTCCAATCCGGCGAGATCAAAACGGGGGTAGACACTAAAGCTTTCTTCAATTTCTCAAAAGACTCAAGGCATGCATCATTAAAGTCAAATTCAGAATCCTTTTCCAACAAAGAACAAAGAGGCTTGGATACCTTTAAGAAGTCTTTAATAAATCTTCGATAGAATCCTGCATGGCCAAGGAAACTTCGGATCGATTTCATATTGGTTGGAGGAGGAAGCTTTTCAATGGCTATTATCTTAGCTCGATCAACCTCTAATCCATCTCTCAACACCTTGTGTCCCAAGACAATGCCCTCTCTCATCATGAAATGACATTTTTCCCAATGGAGACATAGAGAAGTTTCTTCATATCTTTGCAAGACTTGAGAAAGGTTTTTCAAACAATCATCAAAGGAAGAACCAAAGACTAAAAAAGCATCTATAAATACCTCCATAATCTTTTCGATGAGTCCATGGAAAATTGCCATAATGCATCGTTGGAAGGTAGCGGGTGTGTTGCAAAGTCCGAAAGACATCCGTCTGCATGCGAAGATCCCATAAAGGCAAATGAAGGCGATCTTATGTTGATCTTTTAGAGCTATGGCAATTTGATTATATCCAGAGTAGCTGTCTAAGAAACAATAATATTCATAGCTGGCCAATCGACCAAGCATTTGGTCAATGAAGAGAAGAGGGAAGTGATCTTTCCTTGTAGTCGCATTCAAAGCTCTATAGTCGATACAAACTCTCCACCCCGTTTGCAAATGTGTGGCAATTTTCTCACCCTTTTCATCCTCCACAACTGTTATGCCTCCCTTCTTGGCAACAACTTGAGTTGGGTTCACCTATTCACTATCGGATATAGCATATATGATCCCTACATCAAAAAGCTTCAATGTATCTTTCCTCACAACCTCTTGCATACCTGATTCAAACGCCTTTGAGGTTGGACCTTCGGCTTGGCATCATCTTCCAAAAAAATACGATGCATGCAAATAAAAGGGCTAATTCCCTTAATATCGGCAATAGACCACCCAATAGAAGATTTATACTTCCTCAATACCCTCAACAACTTGTCCAATTCTTCCTCATTTAGAAACGATGACACAATAATCGGAAAAGTTTGTTTCTTACCCAAGAAGGCATACTTGAGATGATCGGGCAAAGGCTTCAACTCCAAAGTCGGTGGAGAGCTTGGCTTTGGCACTCCTTCCGTCACTCTTCCTTCAATGGGTGTATAAAGATCCAAATACCCCAAATCCTCCAAGGGAATGCCTTGGTTTGCATCCATGTAAGCAATAGACTCCAACAACTCATCACACATCTCATCCAAATCCGAATAAGAATGAATAGAATCCACAATGCTCCAAAGAATCGTGAGAATAAGATGAATAAGAATCAACGAAATTACACTCTTCAATCTCCAACTTGTGGCTTCTTCATGGCTTCATATATTGAGATAGTCATCTTCTCATCATTGTAACGGAAGGTCAACTCACCATCTTGAACATCGATCAATGCCCTTCCGGTTGCCAAGAACGGTCGGCCAAGAATAAGTGGAATATTATCATCTTCGGGCATGTCAAGTACCACAAAATCCGCAGGAAATATAAACTCCTCCACCTTAATAAGCACATCTTCCACAATTTCTCTAGGATAAGAGATAGAACGATTGGCCATTTGCAAGGCAATAGAAGTAGGTTCATTTCTCCAATCTCCAACCTCTTAAATATTGAAAGAGGCATGAGGTTTATACTAGCTCCCAAATCACACAAGACTCTCCCGAAAGTTTGGCCTCCAATCATGCAAGCAATAACTAAACTCCCGTGGTCTTTTTGCTTCAAAGGTAGCTTCCGTTGTAAAACGGCACTACCCTCTTCCGACAAGTTGATTGTTTCAAATTTACTAAGCTTCCTCTTCCTTGATACGGCTTCTTTTAAGAACTTTGCATAGCCCGACATATCTCTCAAAGTATCAAGCAAAGGTATATTAATTTGTACCTTTTGGAACATCTCCATGAATTTAGCAAGCTTTTCATGCATCTTTACTTTGGCCAATCTTTGAGGAAAAGAAGCTTTGAGAGCTACATTCTTGCTAGGTTGAATTGCTTTGGAAGTCACCTCTTTTGGAATTAGAGGCTCATTGTTCGGCTCTTGGGGTTTTTCCACTAGAGGAACAAGTTCCTCCACTACTAGTTCTTCATTCACAACTTCCGCTTGATCTTCCAACTTCGGATAGTTCTTGTAAGCCATTCCACCCCTCAATTGAATGACATTGCATTGATTCTTTGGATTAACCACCGTGTTGCTTGGAAATTGCCCCGACTTATGTTGAGAAGCTGCTTGATTAATTATTTGGCTCATTTTCCCTTCCAACAAATCTTCATTTGCTTAGTCAAAGCCGTGACGGTTCCTTCTAAACTTGTGACCTTTTATCCCGTTGCACCCATGAAAGCATTTTGATTTTGGAGAAGTAGTTGCATCATTTCTTCCATGGTCGGGGTCGGCTTCTTTGGCTCATTAATCATTCCTTGAGACACTTAGAATTCGGGTGGCGGGTGAATAGCATTGTTCAAGTTGGAATACGACAAATTTGGATTCCTATAATTATGTTTATAGGCTTGATTCCCCGACGGATAACTCGAACGGTTGTAGTTACTATAACCTCTTTGATTCACATAATTAGCATCTTCATGTTGCATGTACTCTTCACCTCCTTGTTGAACCGGTTGAGACACCATTTTCACATCCATCTTCCCCTTCCTTTCGGCCTCATAGTCTTTCTTGAGCATAGTGAATTGCTCAAGGAGATCATCGTACCTATCATGGGAAATGGAATCAACTTTTCTTGATGAAATCCTCTCTTGTGGCCAATGACAACTATTGGCCGACATTTCCTCCAATATCCTCACCGTTTCTTCATAAGGCCGGTTAGGCAAACTACCAGCAGCGGTGGCATTCACAACCTCCCTTGTGTGATTGGTGAGGCCCCAATAGAAATTTAGAATTTGTTGCTCCTTGGAAAAACCATGTTGAGGACATCTTCTCAACATATCCTTGTACCTCTCCCAAGCTTCATGAATAGATTCATCCCCCATTTGAGAGAAATGAGAGAGGTCCCATATCAACTTTTGAACATGAGAGGGAGGAAAGTACTTAGCTAGGAATAACGGGCACATTTTCTCCCATGAAGTGATCTCCGAACGGTCTAGGGTCTTGTACTACGGTTTCGCCTTGTCTCTTAAAGAAAATCCAAAGAGACTCAATCGAATGATATCATTTGAGACCCCTGTATCTTGATGATTTCACACACGTCCAAGAAGGCACTCAAGTGTGCATTTGAATCCTCGTTTACCCCACCTCCAAATTATTCCGCTTGAACCATGTGAATCAACCCCGACTTTAGTTCAAAATTATTGGCGTTGCACCGAGCGCCCCACCCCCATCTTGAAACAAATTGACTTGCGGTTAAAACATTTGGTTGATAGGAGGCAGAGGTGGTTGATTGGCTTGCCTTGCTTGTTCCTCCATTTGCCGTCTCAATACTTGCATTTGCCACTCTAACTCGGCCATTTGATTCAGCCCTTGATTGGCCATTCGACCCTTTCTTCTTTCCCGGCTTGCTCTCTTGTGAATAACCTCAATCTCCAAGTCTAAAGGAATGATTTCACCTTCCTTTCACCTTGTGATCATGCACTAACTCATCTACAAAAGCAATCCAATACCAAGATAACAATTAAAGAAAACAAAAATAGAAAAACAATGTTTGAACTAGTAATCTTGATGCAAAAATCATTCACACTATAAATTCTAAATAGTCCACGGCAGTGGCGTTAAAAAGTTGACCACTAAATTTACTTAGCACTATATCCGCAACTCTAATGGGCTATTGTAGCATTAGCAATCAAATATTGTATCCACATGGACCATTTGACCGAACTTATAGGGGAAACGAAATTGATGCTCTTTTCTACTATTCAAACTCTAGATTCATCATGATTTTGGTTGTTTCAAATACTCAAATATAAAATTAAAGCAAATAAGACAATCACAAACAATTAAGCAAATAAGAATTGATCAAACATACAATATGAGATAAATGTTGGTTATAGGGATTCGATTTGATTCTAGATGACATGACAATGACTTCCTAATTCACATAACCATATTTAATCATCTAGATGAGAAGCATTCACAAGATTAATCACTATCCTCTCTCGATAGATAGCAAAAGCAGATCAAATTATAGGCTCTCTCGACTAAGACTCAAGACAACAATTCGTCTCCAAAAGTCACAAAGAATTAAAGCTCACATACATGCATTCATCACTTGTTAAGTCTTAAAACCATTCATGCTGTGACAATTTGATTTCCATGAATGCAAACACCTATTAAGAATTTTCACAAACACTTGGCATGCAAGAAAGATGAACAATAATTCCCACATGAAATCAAGACCCAAATCCACAATCAAATAGATAAAGGCAACTAGAATTAGAAAGCTACGATCAACGCTACTATTGAATCATCTCAAATCCCCACAACCAACAAAAGGAAATTTAGCTAGGCATCAATGAAGAAATGAGACAACAAATGATAAATGAATGCATTAATAGAGATACTAAGAACCCAAATGGAGAAATCTTCAAACAATCCAAATCCAACCTTCTAATGTGATTACAATGATTAAAAGCTAATTTAAACCCTAAAAGGAAACTTTGGAAAGAGATTTCTAAGCTATGAAGAGAGTTATCACATTTTGGGGCTGGTATTCACTTTAAATAGGGTACAAGAAGTGCTAAAGAGTATTAAAAACGTAAAAAGGGCAAAATCGTAAATTCTGGCGTAAAAACTACCAAATTGGCGGTCCAGGCATCCCAAATCGGTGGTCCAGCCGCCAAATCGGCGGTCTGGGCCTAGAGCACCGGGTAGACTGCCGGTTTGGATTAAAACATGCCTTCTAATACAGAAACTTCCGGCGGTCTAAGCGGCGGTTCACGGCTGAACCATCGATTTGGCAGGTCAGACCGCCGGTTCTTCCTCTCTGAAGCCGGTTTGGATTTTTACTCTTTTTCATCTGATTCTTCACTTCTTCGTCCCGATTCTTTGACTCCGCTCTTCTTTGAACCTTTTATTCCAGCTTAATGAACCTCGATTTACCAACACAAATTCACAAACTCCACCAAACGTTATACAAATCCAAAATAACGAAATTCACGCAACACACGTCACAATTAAAGGCTAAAGCTTGGCAAAAAGTAAAGATAAACAAGCTTAGTTGCTAATAAAATGAGTGTTTATCAGAAAGTCATGTCTTGAGTTGCCCACATCACTATGAAAGGCATTCTCAGAGCCTGAGTCAATGTCTACAGGCTCATTCCCTCTCTTCCTTTTGGCTGGCACCTCATGCATCTTCCCCTTTCCTTTTCCCATGGCTGCAGCAGCCTCTTCTTCCTGTTTCCTTAACTGAGGCCGTCTATGCATGGCAGGGACTGATTGATGAAAATTTCTTCTGGAGACTACCTCACTTGCAGCCCAAGGAAATAATTCATCTCTCCCATCATGGACATTTCAAATTTGTCCTTCATGAGATGGGAGAACCTCTTGCACAGATCTTTGGATTTGGATCTGAAGATGATGTCGTCGACATAGATTTGCACCACCAGGATGTCTCCTCCAACTTTGATGGTGAAAAAAGTCTTGTCGACTGAACATCGAACGAACTCTAATTCGAGTAGAAAGCCATACAAGGTATCATACCATGCGCGCAAAGCCTATCTCAGTCGGTATATGGCTTTCTTCAGCTTGTAGACTCTGCCGTCACCAATTTCAAAACCAGGAGACAGAGCTACATAAACATCTTCTTTGATGTCGCCTTTGAGAAACGCACACTTCACGTCCATTTGATGAACTTTGAACTTGTAGTGAGCGACATATGCTAAGAAAATCCAAATTGCTTCCAGATGAGCAACTGGAGCGAAGGAATCCTCAAAGTCAATTCCTTCCTGCTGGCAGTAACCTCGACCTACCGGTCTAGCCTTGTGATGAGACCATATTTATATGCTCATCATGTGATTTTAGGTGTAGATTGAGTCAAGTTTTATGTCTTTTTAGTCTATTTTAGTGTCTGGGAGGACACTTTTGGTAGTAGGCAGAGAAGGACAGAAACTTTGGCATTTGGAGTGGATTTGTGTGTGAAAGTGAGCACATCGATATGATACAATGGTCAAGGAGCTTTGCTCGCAGCTAGAGATATAGAGGGCGGAAGTCCAAACACATAGAAGCCGCTTCGTACCAGTCGACATGACCAATTCAGACCGCGCACAGGCATTCCAAACAGATCAAGATGGTAGGAGGACTCTGGGCAAGGTGAAGGAGAAGCAGAACGAAGAAGAGTGCGTAGGATCTAGAAGATACAACTAGCATGACATCATTCGGAGGATCAACAAGAAAGCAATTCGTGTCTTGGAGGTGAAAGAATCAAGAAGGCAAGTCCTACCCGGATTAGGAGACAAGAGGATAAGGAAGAGATCTACCCGATAAAGAAACAAATCTTTCCTAATCCTACTTGGCCAAGGAAAGAAGCTGCCATTTGTTTTGAAGGACCGTTTGTGGGTTTTAAGGGTTTCAACCCATGATCCTTGTACTCTATAAATAGTTTCATGCATGCAGCCTCAAACAGACATCCTTACAACAAGTTTTATATCTCTCTTTCATACAATTTAGTTTCTTGCAAGATACAATTTACTTTTCTACTGTTAAGACCCAGCTTGGGCAAACTATCATTTAAGTATTTAATAAAGTATGTTTTCTTCTATCCCTTTTGCTATTGTTACTTAATCTATGTCTAGCTAAACCTATAGATCTGGGTTTAGGTATAGGATATGTGATTTAATTGTTTTATAACTCGTGAGGTCTAATTGGGCAAGATAGCTATATATACGTATGTTCCCGAGGCGTTAGACAATAATTTCAAAGCAGTCTGTTGTGCCAAGAGACCATGCTGCAGAATGGACAATTGGAGGGCGGCAGATTCCTTAAAAGGGAGGTAGCTTAGACCAACAGGGACTGGGAGAGGTTTGCCTCACGCTACTTGAGGGCGGCAAATCTTAGGTTGAACTTGGGCGGAGCTGAACGAAGTACGCTGACGCTGGTGAAAAGTCGGAGCGGGATCCTTGTATCTCATAGGGCCGGAACGGGTTCATCCAGTCTATGCCCCTTGAGGAATGCTCGGGGGTGAGTTGGGCAAGTTAGGAAGCCTGGGGTGGGAATGCCATGCAGGATTCACAAGTAAGGACGAGCTGGGCAGATCGTGGCTGTAGGCGTAACAACGTGACACTAGGACTAAGACGCGGTTTGTCTATAACCGTTGACACACATACGTAGCGAATATCTTTTCACCTATGATCGAGTTACAGTTATTCACATTGAATCGAACCTGAATCCAGATTGTCTTTTATTACCGATCGTTTACTTGTTTTATTTCAGTTTTTACTTTTCTTTGTTTTGCCTAAGGCGATAGTAGAAATAGACCAAACCAACACTGTGACATGATACTTTCAAGAGAATATTGCATCAATTCCTCGTGGGATCGACACTTAGTTACCGACTAGTTGATTCTAGGAAGTAGGCTAGGAAAATACAAATTGTATTTTGCCGTGGCTAATGACAGTCGCGTCAAAATTGGCGCCGTTGCCGGGGAATTGATTTTGTGGTATTCTCTTTCGTGTTTGTTCTTTTGATTTTCTTTATGCTTAACCCTAACCTTGCAGAGAGTTTGCAAGCTTGGTACGACGATAATATCAACCGAACATTAAGGCAGATTAAGGCGGAGGCTAAAAAGAAAGCGAAAGAGGAGGCACAACACTTGGCAATTTCGGAGTACAAAAAAAATAATTTTTAGTGGTGATGATTCTTGTCACTATATATGTCAAAATTGTCACTAAAACTACCTAGTGACAACTTTTCTGTTCGTCATTATTTCGTGACTATATGAACTGTCACTAAAGGTTTTGTGACAACAAAAAGTTATCATCACTACATATTAAATTATAGTGACATAGAATATTGTTACTAAAGAGAATACTTTTATGACAATTTTTTTTGTTCTCACTATATTTAACTTTTATAGTCACCAAGATTGCTCGTCACTGTATTTTATGTTTGTAGTGACATGATATATTTGTCACTCCAACTCCAAAATGTAGTCACATGCTTTAATCATCACTAAATAATTTAGTATATAGTCACATGTGTTTACAGTAACTAATTCTTTTCGATTTATTACATGTTACAATTGTCACTGATACTCTTGTCGTCGTCACTAAAATTACCTTTTTATAGTCACCAAAATTATGTCATAAGATTTATTATATGGAGTATAAATATGCTAAATATTGAAAAAATAATATACAAAACTGAAACAAATCATGTTGTTGTCAAAGTACAAAACATTAAGAATTTAAAGAAAAGTCACTATGCACGACGCAAAAACTAAAATCAAATAAGTAATAAACATAGGAAGTCACTATATACAAATGGAAAACACTATATACAAACTAAAGGCATAACAGAGTCTTATAATTGACGTGATAATAGACGTGATCATAGACGTGATCACGCTTATTATCTAACCAGCAGCTACAAGAATCAAATTAAGCATTGTCTGGTGCTTGAATTCCTCAACTTACTTGAAGTTCATTCATGGCTTCTCCCAAACCTTCTCATAGATTTTATTGTTGCCTCTGCTATGTAGTAGTACATTGTTCACACAAAACCATTTTGAACTCCAATATTTCAATCTGAAAGCCACCAAACAACATCAAATTTACGTTTATTCTAACCTATGAACAATCAATTTGAGATTTTGACAAACACCATATAAATGCACAAATTAAGAAGAAAAAATATCTGGAAAGGAAAATCAACAATAGCATTGTAGAAATTTAGTACTCTTTAACAACTCAATACATACAACTCAATTAAAATCAAACCACCAAACGGATTCATACTAGTCAAATAATGCACAAATAAGATAAAATTTATGTTTCAATGAAATAGCTAGAAATCTAGAAAAATTAGCGCAATTAGATATGTCATATGAGATACATCGAGAGGGACCTTCTATTCCTCAATTCTCTGTGCGCCCATGGACGTCTGCCACCGAATCCGCCACCACAACTGAACGTCCATCTGCCATCCATATGGAGACTCGCATTTTGACGACTGTCACCATATCTTGTCCATGTTTGAACACAATTCTTCCTCTCGAAGCAGAGACCCCTCCTAAATTTTAACGCTGAAGAAAGAAAATTGTCAATAAACAATGAGAAACCGAGAAGAAAGGGAGGGGAGGAATGAGTGAACGAGAATTGCCAAGAATATTTGAGAAGAGGGAGAGATAAAACTGCTACTTTGTAGTCAATTGTAGATACTCCCCTATTTTTCTAGGGCTTTTTCTAGTGTAGGCGCGAACGTGAAATATTTTGTATCGAAATTTTTCATCCAATTTTTTTGGCGGATGTTTTAAGTTTTTTTTGTTTGTTTTTTTTTTTTTCTTTAGAAAATATTTGACCTTTTAATACTTTAAACTTGTTAAATTTAAAATTAATGATTATGCTAATTTTGATTCACATAAAATTAATATGAAGTAGAACTTAGTGCACATGTTAGTATTTATCAAATATAATATTTTTTTGTACCATGTAATCGATATTATATATGAAATATATATATATATATATATATATATTTCATTTATATTTAAATCAATAATGTTGATAATTATTTTTACAAATTTTATTAATTTTCTACATAAGCAACAAAGTAGAAAAATGATTATCAATATAGATATAATTATAGTGACAAATATACGACTATGACTAATGTATAATGACAATAAATATTGACAACAATAAAATTATCATCACTGCAATATTATCTTGTGACGAGAAAAATGATTGTCACTACATGTAATGTTTGCAGTGACAAAAACATTATCATTGCTAACATTTAGTGACAATAAATACCGACGATATTAACATTTGTCACTATTATATTTTTTTTGTGATGATAGAAATTATTGTCACAATTTATGTGTCTATAGTGACAAAAAGACAATTGTCACTAACATATAGTGACAATAAATACTAACGATAATATAATTTGTCACTACTATAGTTTTTTGTGGCAACGAAATTATCGTCACTGTATACATGTTTGTAATGACAAAATTAGTATCGTCACTCATAAAGTCGTCATAAGAAGTAGTTTTTTTTGTAGTGGAAAGAGCGGAACTCTTCGGAAGAGCTAGGTGATACGCCAATTTGAGGAGCAGCACTTCTCAAATAGTGAAGAAGAGGGAAGTCTACAAGAGGAAGCAATGGTTGTGAAAGAAGAAATGACTATGAGGGAGATGGTTTTCCCTAGTACACTGAACCTGAGGCCATCGGGCATCACTTTGCCCGAGCCGATGAAACCCTAGGAGCTGAAATCTTATTTCATCTAGATCCTGCCCAAGTTCAGCGATTATCCAGGGGAGGACCCACAAAGGCACTTACAAGATTTCGAGATGACAGTGGAACGGTTCCTACTGAGGGGAATCTAGATGAGTATGTGAGGCTAATCGCTTTCCCGTTCTCTCTACAAGATGGGGCAAGGGAATGGTTGTACACTTTGCCCATGGGGAGTGTGAAAACATGGCAAGAGATGCAGCAAAAGTTCTTGGAGAAATATTTCCCACCTGCATGTATTCAGGCAATGAGGAAGAGGATTACTAGCATCAAGATGGGCATTAACGAGTCGTTCTAGAATTATTGGAATAGATTCAAACTTATGCTTGCAAAATGCCCACAGCATCAGATTCCTAAGTACGATTTGGTCCAGTGCTTTGTGGGAGGACTTCGAATTGGAGAGAAACTGTGGTGAATGCAGCTTGCCAAGGAACAGTCATGAATAAGCCTCCAAGCAAGGTTTTTCAGATCATTGGAGAGATAGCGGAGGAGTCTAGGATGCATGAGATCGGCGAATTACCCAAGGCGACAGCAGGAAGCCCATCGCGAACTGATGAGAAGATCGATAAGCTAGCCGCACATATGGAGTTTCTTATTACTCTAATGGCTGGTAACAATAAGAAAATGGTGAGGGCATGCGGGATATGCACAACAGTCACACACCCAACAGATCAATGCCCAACACTTTATGAAGAAGATGATGTGAATGCTATAGGTTTCCATACCAATCAAGGGAGACAATATGATCCGAATTCCCAAGTCTATAACCCCAGATGGAGGAACAATGAGAATCTAAGGTATGGGAACAACAACTATCAGCAGTTTGGGCAACAGGCGCAAAAACCTCAACAGCTGCAGCAGCAGTACCCACCACATGATCCGAACAAGCCATCATTGATTGAGGTGGTGAATAGCCTGATTCGAGATAATACCATGGCATAACAAGAGAATGATCAGTTTAGAACAGAGACACGGGGTGCAATTGAACATATCACTGCCCAATTGGCACACTGTCCAATTGGCACACCTTGCCAATGCCTTGGGCAGGATAGAGAAGAAGCAAGGTGAACTCGCGACCCAACTGGAGGTGTACAAGGATCAAGTAAATGCTGTTACGCTTAGAGGGGGGAAGGTGTTGCCCAAGAGAGTTCAGATACCGGATTCTGAAACTCTTTTGCCCAAGGAAAAAGAGTTAGAGGTCGAGGAGAAGGAAAATGAGAATGAAGAGAGGAATGATGGGGTTGAAGAGGTATCTCCCGAGCCTAAATATATCAAGCCTACACCCATTATTCGAGCACCTTTTCCAGGTAGGTTGAAGCGGACTAAGATGGACGAAGAAATGCCGATATGATCAATATTTTCAAAAAAGTTGAGATAAACCTACCCCTTCTCGTTGTACTTTGCAACATGCCCAAATGCGCGAAGCTGTTGAATGATCTTTGCACAAGGAATGTGCGGAGTTATGATGGAGCAAAATTTGTCATGGGGGAGAATGTGTCGGCAGTCATCAAGAGGAATTTGCCCAAGAAGTGTCGAGATCCCGACATGTTCACTATCCCATGCCAAATTGGAAACATGAAGATTGAGAAAGCCATGCTGGATTTGGGCGCGTCGATCAACGTCATGCCTTTGTCCATGTATGATGAGGATA